>CM062804.1:567509786-568736453 GCA_031772625.1 Pinus tabuliformis | reverse complement strand
GAGCTAGATCTATGCTCTGATACCACTGTAATATCCCTTATCAGGGGTATCCCTCAAACACAAGCAAACTCCAACCAGAGATGGACTGGGAGGGCGTTTACCAGATATGTCGCCTCTGAAAAGAGGACGAGATCTAGAGGCTACCTGGCCCTTTCGAGACTCTGTCTAAGAGTATAGGAGAAAAACACACAAGTGGTATGGTAGCCGGGAAGCTCAAAGAGATAAAAATAACAGTAGTGCAACATACAATAATGTATACATGGAATAGAAGCAGATACTCGAGAAATGCAGAGAGAAATACTAAGCCATTTTATTATAATGAGTAATGGAAAGAGTACAAGAGGTGATTAGAAAGATAGCACCTCGACTTGCACAAGGCAAGTGAAGGAATACACTTAGAATGGCAAGGAAATGGCCTCTCTCTGAACTGCATCCAAGCTGCCAGAGAACTGTTGTGCTCCTGCTATTGCTGGAATCAAGTGAGGATTTGGGGTTGGTCCCCTCCTCAGAAAATGCTGAAACTCTGGAATCAACCTCTGCTCAATAAACCTAGAAAATCCCAGAAAGCTTTTCTAAAATAGTCGAACCCCGAAAATCACCCCTTTGAGGATCTACTCTATCCCTCAAGGCTCTGCATTGCCCCTGAAGAGAATCCTCCAAAACTCTACCCGAGACTTTGCCAAAATCCTCCAATAAACAAGGGCTGATGCCTTGCTCAATCTCCAAGCTCAAGTCCTCCACATAAACCCAATCCGGAGCTGCCACCAAAAGAGACTGCGTCCTCCCCGTTCCTCCTCAACTCCAGAAATCGTTCCTCCTGCAAAATACTGATGAAACTACCTTGCCCGAGCAGGCACTCGAAGTCCCCCGGGGCTAAGGGTGAGATCTCCGAATGGAGACACTCGATGCACTAAATAGTGTTGCAGATAGGCTAAACAGCTAGCGTGCTCTAAGTCGAATTGACTAGCTCAAATGCAACATAATCCAATGCCTAAATGAGGAGGCTCCTCTCTCCTTTATAGCATTGGCCTCTCTCAAAACCCTAAGGCCCACCTCCTCCAATGTAGCCTCTCTCTTGCCACGTGCTCCTTCTCCATTTGCGCAGTCCCTCTAAGTGTCTATGTGGGCCCCCTTCTCTACGTGGTCCTTTGGCCCCCTTGGCTCCCCTTTTAAGTTACAACGTTGTGCTACTAGGGAGTGACTCTATTCAAAAAGTGAGTTATGTCCCCCTTTCCTCACCTTTTTATTTATAAATAACTATAGAAGGCAAAATTGAGCAAAATCGAATATTCCAATTAGCCATGTCTAATTAGGAATATTACATCTTCTCTCTAATATTCCAATGCTTTGAGTTTGGAAACATGAATGAAAATCTTTAAAAATATGTTTTTTATTAAAAAATAAATATTTAATGTATTTTTTACAAAGACCGAGTCATTGAAATCAACTAGGCTAGGTCGATACCGAATTGGAGTTCAAGTCCCAGTCGACCCTCGACCAATTTCAAGTTTGAGTCCGAGTATGAGTTTTAAAACTATGGGAACAACTAACACCAACAGAGCTCAACCCATACTGCATGGAACATGCCACAACTGATCAGATCATGGACACACAGATCAAGAAGACTTGCCAACAGTAGATCCAGCTGTATTGAGTTGTCAAAGCTGGCCAGTTCTTGCACCAGGGCAATTGCAGTTGGAGATCTTGATGAAAAGGAGAAGCCATGGGTTTCCCTGTCTGACTCTGATTCTGAGTCTGAGCCTGATGATGTTGCCTTGTCTAGCAATAGTGATTAGTGATGTTTTGTTGTAGAGGCCATTTAGAGTTTCCTTAGTTATGTGTTTTTGTTCTAATCTCTATATATTACATCTATTGGACAGTGCAATGGGTGCCATTTTGATATAATAGATATATTCATGAACATACTTTGATCATATGTTGTCTTCTCTCTATTATTCTAATGCTTTGAGTTTGGAAACATGAATGAAAATCTTTAAAAATATGTGTTTTCATGAAAAAATAAATATTTAATGTATTTTTTACAAAGACTAAGTCATTGAAATCAACTAGGCTGAGTTCATACCGAGTCAGGGTCAAAGTCGGAGTCGACCCTTGGCAAATTTCGAGCCCGAGTCCGAGTTTTAAAACTATGAGAACAACTAATACCAATAGAGCTCAACCCAGACTGCATGGAACAAGCCACCACTGATCGGATCATGGAAACACAGATCAATAACACTTGCCAACAAAAGATCCAATTGTATCGAGTTGTCGAAGTTGGTTAGCTCCTGCACCAGGGCAAGTGGCTCACTAGGGACCAAGTTTAGTAGAAGTTTCCCTAAGGGGGAGGAATGATCCAAGTGGATATTGGTGGCCACCTGCCTATTCCACTTGGACCCCCAACATTGTTTCTTTTAGTTTCCTTAATTATAACACAATTTACTATTTTTGGCAGTTGTTTGGGTCTTGAACTTCCGTAGTTGTTTTGAGGCCCTAAATGACATTTTTTTGGAAAACGAGTAATCTCACAACTTATGACAAGGTTTTGCAGTCGAAAGTTGTAGTCCTCAGATAGATTTTTCTAACGGGGTATCGTACGCGTCAAATGGAGATCGTATGCCAAAGTTACGACCCTGAGAAGTTGATGTACCAATTTACCCCAATGATGCCCTCAAACTTTTGGCGCTTTATCTCCTAGGGTTAGGTTTTTAAATGTTTAGGGTTTTTCATTGTTTCTCAATAATAAATAGGGTTTCGAGCCTCATTGTAACACAATTCCGAAGGCATATAGCCACCACACCTCTTCTCAGAGATAAGCTACCATAGATAAGCTAGCATGTGAACAATTTTTAGTACTTTGTCATTAATGAATTGAAGTTTGTTTTCACTGTAGCTCTGTGTTTCTATTTATATATGTATTTCATTTCATTTCTTCATTAATTCAGATCATTTCCACATTTAGGTACAAGAATATAAATATAAAGGAAACAAAATAATGAAGATGCGGGGCCATGTTGGCCTTCAAAGTTGAGCATTCCTCAACAATAATGGGAAATGGAATTTAGAGCTTGTGTTCCACGACCTAGATTCAATGATGAATGTGTTGGACCATCTCACTGGAGTTGGTGTTCAAAGAACAAAGTATTCTTGGTGGATGTTGACCTTTACAAGTGTTTTGACAAAGATGTTAAGAATATTGCATATGGGTGTAACTTGTGAATATTTCTTGACCTCTATATTGAGGTTTATAGATAGGAGAAAAATGGATGTGTACTAAACATCTAGGCATTGCTGGCTTGTCCTTGTCCATAGGTTTCTTTCCCTTTGTTGCCATTCTATCCTTTATAATGTTCCTAAGGGATTAATTGACCCAAGGGGCGAAGTAGCCTATTGATCCTCGTAGGCTATAGTCCTCAATAAAGGGGAAAACCCCAAAATACCCAATGTTTGGACAAGTTTGGGTTAGGTAGAGCAAAAAAACCAAAGTTTGGGTTTGATGTGAATTTTACTCAATTAATTAAGGAGAGAATCCCCTCAAGGAAATCAATAAATGCAAGAAGGTTGAATTCATTTGGATCATCATTGGATTGGATCATTTTGTCTTTGTTCTTCTTTGAGCCTGAGGCTCTGAGGGTCTAAGACCCTTTTTTCTTGGACTAGTTTCAGTGGAGGTGAGCCCACCATATCTAGTCTCTTTCTTCCAATTTTGGCAGTGAAAGATCCCACCCTAATTAGTTTTATTTCCTCCTTCTACTTTGTTCTGGAATAGGGTTTCTATACGAGAAGCAATGAAATATTTTTTGGACAAAGTTTGTGGGAAGACACCTAAATCACTTTGAGATTGGATGAACTGGTATTGAGGCTAAATCGTGGTCAAAGTGTAGCTTGTGGAGGATCAAATCATTAAACTATCATTTAAGGCAGACAATGCCAATTGAAGCCGAATGAGTATTTTATAAGGTTGAACGGAACCCCTGAACAGACCATGAGGTTGAACTGTTGAACAAATTCAATTGTTGACCCTCCGAAATAGATCGAAACTGATAAAATGCCTTCCAAGCTAGACCTTAACTCCCTTGAAGTCAAATGTCACATCGATGTAGGCTAATTTGTAGAACGAAATCAACACTAGCTTTCTATGGCAAGCCAAGACACCTTTTGAGGCCAGACATCAATGTTAGAGTGTTAATTTTAGGTATGTTCTATGCTAGAGCAATTTATTTAAATTTTCACAGTTAGCAATCACATCAGCATTAAAGTAAACTGCAGATAGAACATAAATATAAATCGCAGAAGACAAGCCAAGACAAGAGGACACAAGATGTGGCGCCAACCAGGGACAAACCCCACAATGTGGGGAAACCCTTGATCAATTCTTCTTTTATGTTCTTCAAAGTTCAATAGAGAAAGAGAGAGAGAGATAGTATATTTACAACAAAAGTCAACACTTTGACTTATCTAGATCTATCATAGATCATTTCGTATAATGATGAGATCAGTGGAAGACATTCTGCTTCAATTGATTCTCAAGGAGACTCCTTCACCTATCATCGTGCTACATCTGGTCCTCTTGCTGCACCACTGCGTATTGCACCATGCTGCACTAATCATGATAATCATCATGCTACCCATGTCCATGATCTTATCATGCTGCCCTTCATGTTCATGATCTTATCATGCTGCCCATACTAATATGCATCATCATCATGCTGCTGTCTTTATAGAGGTGTATTATCGTTATGCTGCTGCCCTTGCAGATGTGCATCATCATCATGCTGCTGTCCATCATGTCCATGTTCTCATTCAACTTCATGCTGCCCATGTCCATGATCTTATTCATCATCATGCTGTCCTTCATGTCCATGATCTTATCATGCTGCCCATCATGTTCATGATCTTATCATGCGACCCATACTAATGTGCATCATCATCATCATCATGTTGTCCATGCTCCATGTCATCATGCATCATTATACATCATGCAATGCATTCATACACCATGTTGCCAACAGACCTAATTTGTCATGATGTTACCTACAAGAATCATTCCTCTGCTTGCGTATAAGGTGTTACTATTTACAACGGAATAGGTGACTATATATATCAGCGTATATGTCTCCATTTAAAGCTACATATATATGCGTGTATGTCTCTATTTATTTTGGAATATCCTTATGATGAACAACGTATATGTGTCTTCAAGAACAACGTGTAAGTTAGCTTCATTGACTGCGTTGAGATGCCTTCATGACTGCGGCTACTATACTTGGAGGCCAAGTGTTACATGTTTCCTTTCACTGCGTTTTACTTCTGGACAGCATAGTGTATAAGGCTTCTTGACAGCGTGTTAGGGAGGCTTCTTGACAGCTTGTTAGGGCCTGTTCTTGACAGTAATAATTCTTTTCTTAGCTGCGTTATAGAGGCTTCCTAGATAGTGTAGATTAGGCCTCACTTTAACCACATAGGAGCTCCCTTGAAAGCGGCTAGGGCATGGCTAGGTGTCTTTGTTTGCTGCGTAGATCAACCTGCGGCTAGGGCATCACCATAAGGCTAGCATATTACTCTTGGTGTCTCTCACTCCTTCTCCAAAAACCCAAGACGTGGAGAGGAGAAGATCACTCAAGAATGTGTTCAAATGACATCAAATCCTTTTCTATTTATACCAAAAACGTATAGGTTGAATAGAAATGACGTTTGGGCTTCTTGAGCCTACGTAAGAGCTGGTTGGCTTGATAATAATTACATAATCGAAATAAATTCATATCTCCATAAATACTTATCGGAATCAGATGATCTTTGGATCAATCCTACACCTCTCGACGAGAGGGATCCAATAAAAATATTAGTTGCCATAAATAAGCCGACGCACATGGTGTTTGGCCCTAGTTGCCAATTTTAACACTCCCTCTCAACTAGGGAGAACTCCATCCGCTGATGCAGGCCTCACAGGAGAACTAATCATCCTGCTACACAGGAGAGCGAATCATCCTGTCCCACAAGAGAGCGAATCATCTTGTCCCACAGGAGAGCGAATCATCCTATCCCACAAGAGAGCGAATCATCCTGTTCCACAAGAGAATCACAGTGGTATTCATCATGTGTACTCACTGAAGAGTTTCCACAACTAGACAACTTCATACGAGGTCATACTTGTAGTTATGTATCCGGTCTTGGCTGTACTTATAACAACCGACTTCTGCTTCCTACTCATCCATGATATCGAAACAGAATCCAAAGAGAACCAGCACTAAAAAGTGCTCTAGTGACCCTCCACACTGCTTGCCCAGTCAGCGTTCGTACACTCATGCAGTTTTCATATTTCTGGCAGTGTATCTCAATCCATGAGAGATTGTGCTCGAAGATATCTCAAAAGATTCTTGGCACCAATCCAGTGAGGCTCAACCAAATATGAGCTCACCATGCTAACTGCAAAACATATGTCCGGAATCCAACTCCCTCTTACTTTTGCAAATGAGAGGATCTGCACCTGACAGAAATAGTTCGTTCGAACTTCGCATAAGGTGCTGGTATGAGAGGTCTATCATCCACAACCTTCGGGTAATGGTTTGGATTGGTTTCACTCCTAGTGAATCTCAACTTCAGCTATCAATCCTCTCATACTACGCCCGGGGTGTTTTGCTTCCAGCCATAGAGGGCTTTATTCCACCTGTGTACATGAGATTCCCATTCATGAATCTCAAACTCCACGGGTTGTTCCAAACCTGTGGACCTGCTACATGAGGGGAATGGTCCCCTTGTAAGATTTTCCTTCGGTACATCTCAGACATGTACCTTCATGCTCTTTTTGAATTCAAGCATCTTTGTCGTCATCTGACTCACAGATCTTTGGTGTTGTGTCAATGGGCATGGTCCCCAGTGGACTTCCTGCAACTTGATACAACCCTTAACTCAAAAGCATCTTTGAAAAATCTATTTTCAAACACGTACCTTTCCATCGATGAGTGCCACCCTGAAACCTTTGACTTCCATTTCCGAGATGGACACCAGGTTCTTCTTGTGATCAGGTACATCAAAGAGATTCTAGGGTTCCTTGCTTTCTTTGAAGAGTCGACCATTTCCTTGATGACCTGCATTACCAGTCATTCCTTTGATCATTGAAGATGTCCCTGGAATGATTGTTATCTTCATCAAGAGATGTGTTTCTGCCATTCGGACACTCCTTCGTATGATGACCGAATTGATTGCAACCAAGGCATCTGCCTTTTCTTCCACCCTTGGATCCGAATTTCCCAATGAAGTGATCTTTAGATGGGCCATCAGAAACTTCTGCTATGCCATTCTGATAATATGCTAAGCTTCGACTTCCCCCTTTGTGAACTTAGAAAAGAGATGTGGAACCCATTGATCCTTTGTCTTGTCCCTATTGTCTTTGGTGATTGCTCTTTCACTCTTGCTTGGACATTGTCTTCGCCTCAGCTCTGATACCATGTTAATTTTAGGTATGTTCTATGCTAGAGCAATTTATTTAAATTTTCACAGTTAGAAATCACATCAACATTAAAGTAAACTGCAGATAGAACATAAATATAAATCGCAGAAGACAAGCCAAGACAAGAGGACACAAGATGTGGCGCCAGCCAGGGACAAACCCCACAATGTGGGGAAACCCTTGATCAATTCTTCTTTTATGTTCTTCAAAGTTCAACAGAGAAAGAGAGAGAGAGAGAGATAGTATATTTACAACAGAAGTCAACACTTTGACTTATTTAGATCTAGCATAGATCATCTTGTATAACGATGAGATCAGTTGAAGACATTCTGCTTCAACTGATTCTCAAGGTGACTCCTTCACCTATCATCGTGCTGCATCTGGTCCTCTTGCTGCACCACTGCATACTGCACCATGCTGCACTAATCATGATAATCATCATGCTGCCCATGTCCATGATCTTATCATGCTGCCCTTCATGTTCATGATCTTATCATGCTGCCCATACTAATATGCATCATCATCATGCTGCTGTCCTTACAGATGTGTATTATCATTATGCTGCTGCCCTTGCAGATGTGCATCATCATCATGCTGCTGTCCATCATGTACATGTTCTCATTCAACTTCATGCTGTCCATGTCCATGATCTTATTCATCATCATGCTGTCCTTCATGTCCATGATCTTATCATGCTGCCCTTCATGTTCATGATCTTATCATGCTGCCCATACTAATATGCATCATCATCATCATCATGTTGTCCGTGCTCCATGTCATCATGCATCATTATACGTCATGCAGTCCATTCATACATCATGCTGCCAGCAGACCTAATTTGTCATGCTGTTACCTACAGCAATCCTTCCTCTGCCTGCGTATAAGGTGTTACTATTTACAGCGGAATAGGTGACTATATATATCAGTGTATATGTCTCCATTTAGAGCTACATATATCTGCGTGTATGTCTCTATTTATATTGGAATATCCTTATGATGAACAGCGTAGATGTGTCTTCAAGAACAGCGTGTAAGATAGCTTTATTGACTGCGTTGAGATGCCTTCATGACTGCACCTACTATACTCGGAGGCCAAGTGTTACATATTTCCTTTGACTGCGTTTTACTTCTGGACAGCGTAGTGTATGAGGCTTCTTGATAGCATGTTAGGGAGGCTTCTTGACAGCGTGTTAGGGTCTGTTCTTGACAGAAATAATTCTTTTCTTAGCTGCGTTATAGAGGCTTCCTAGACAGCATAGATTAGGCCTCACTTTAACCACATAGGAGCTCCCTGGACTGCAGCTAGGGCATGGCTAGGTGTCTCTGTTTGCTGTGTAGATCAACCTGCGGCTAGGGCATCACCATAAGGCCAGCGTATTACTCTTGGTGTCTCTCACTCCTCCAAAAACCCAAGACATGGAGTGGAGGAGATCACTCAAGAATGTGTTCAAATGACATCAAATCCTTTTCTATTTATACCAAAAACGTATAGGTTGAATAGACATGACGTTTGGGCTTCTTGAGCCTACATAAGCGCTGGTCGGCTTGATAATAATTACATAATCGAAATGAATACATATCTCCATAAATACTTATTGGAATCGGATGATCTTTGGATCAATCCTACACCTCTCGACGAAAGGGATCCAATAAAAATATCAGCTGCCATAAATAAGCTGACCCACATGGAGTTTTGCCCTAGTTGCCAATTTTAACATAGAGCAAATCCGGTTTTGTTCTGAGGCCACTTGTAATAGACCTGCGTACCCCTGAGGGCGTTCAATGTGTTCTAAAAAAAATACAAGGTTTTCTGAGCTATTCTGACAGTCTCAAGGTTTCGTGAGTGAGATTTGGAACTCAAAGGGTTTATCTAAGACTGTGCGAAGGATTAATCCAAGGGTTTTGATTGAGGCAGCCCGAGGTCTTCTGAAGCCAGGCGGTGATCATCCAAACAAGCCAAGTCCCTCTTGAAGTTATTCAAGAAATAATTTAAAGTCGGTGTATCTCTTGAAGCCATAGACGGGTTGCAAAGGATCTCTGAGATGATTTAGTCATTAAACTCAAACAAGACGTCGACCTCTCTCCTACATAGTATGGTTACAGCCTTGGGATAATTCGGCTGTTGTGTTAAGCCTATACGTAGCACCTCATGGTTAGCTCCTGTAGTTGAATCCGCCCTGAGATTATTGGGACATTGCTGGTCAGAATCCACAAGGGATTTGAAAACTATTATATGTGTTTACATTTGGGAAGCTAGTGTCGAACAATACAGTTCAGTTGGTAGGAGGCTAGGGTATAATTACTCGATGGTCAAACTCTGTTGGATTTGAACTTATATGGGTACTGTGGGTTGAATTATTGGATTGCATACATTGCAGTTTCAATGAATATGTAAGTAGTAGTTTAATGAGATGCAATCTGGTGCACTGCTATTGTGAAATTTTTGATATATGTACACTGCTGTTGTGTTATCTTTTTGAAATATTGGGAAACCTAGTCTAAAAATTACCCTAGATTACTACAGTGGTATCAGAGTTGGTTCTCCTACTAGCTTGGAGTGTATTTGAAGATGGGACAACTGGAAGCAATTTTTGGCAAGGAGTATGAAGAGTCTCGGAAGAAGCAGGAAGAGCAGCAAGCAGAAACTATGAAAAAATGCAATATTGGAACAGAGTGGCTCTAACAAAATTAGAGGAGTTGGACAAGGAAAATGAAGATCCTGATACTAAGAACACACAACAGAAAGCAAGTATAAAGAAATGGCATCAATTTTGGGCTAGCTGCAAGAAAAACAGATCGAGTGATACTAATGGTGAGCCCAAGATAGAAAAACAAAGTACAAAGGAAGCTAAAGCAAGGATAAAGGCATACTTGGAGAAGTGGGCATGGTTATATCCTCCAAAAAGGAATGATAAGTCTGGGCCCATGTTTAGCCCCACGAATTGTGATAATGACAACAAAGCACACGCTGATGCATTTGAGCATGACATTAGTCGTTTTACTACACATATTAAGAGCAGTATTGATGAACACAGACTGAAGTTATTGCTGATACAGGAGGGTGACATTATGAAGTTCCTGGATCATGAGAAAACCCCTGAACAAAAGGGTCAATCTTTAGGGGACAGTCAGGTTTTTTATCTACAAGGCGATGTAATCAAGAGAGGACCAATCATAGCTGAATATGTGCATGCTCAAGCCAGAGATCATAAAAGTAGTGGCAAGCAACAATGTCTGCCACATATAGAACGAAAGTTAAGTGGATCATCATCAATTAACAGGATTAATATCACACAGTCTACTAATGGCATTCACAGGCAATCAAATTCAGTAGGCTTAGCTTTGAATTTCTTTAAATGGGCCAAATTACAGCAATATCATCATACTGACATGCTATATAAACAACCAAAAAAATGTCTACACAATATTTGCTTATGGAAGGCTAGATACTAGAGGACACACAAACTTCACAATATAAAGAATAGGTTGGAGTAATAAAGTAGATAAGCTGGAATATTATAATGATGAGAACAGAGCAATTCTTGGTTTAAATGGGCCAGTTAGAATAGATACTGATTCTGATGAAAAAATGCAAAATATAGAGAATGAAAAGCAACAAGTGTTTGGAGCTAATGGAGAAATTTTTTCAGGAATGGATGGTATAATGTCTGCTTAGCAAGCTGTCATCCAACTTCATTCCATAGTTATCAAAACTGGGCCGGTCATTGAACTGGTAGACCCCCCGGACCAGGAACCAGTTAGAATTGAACAGAAACCGGTAAAAATACTGTTCAACCAAAAACACATAAAATATTCACATTTTAAAGAAAAACATATATATTTTCATGTGCATCCATATGAATCCAAACCATTTATACACAAATAAGCGAAGTTCTCATTTATATAGCATGTAAGGGTGCACATAACCAAAATAGCACTGAGTGCAATCCATCTCTAAACCGAAAATACATCAGCAAACAAGCTCCACATGGCCTCCAACATTCAAAAAAATTTATGCTACAACAAATACCCAGATATCATCAAAATCATTGCCTATAGTGGGATCTTCGTCATCAATATCACCCTCTAAGCATTAAAATAAGATAGAAAAAGCATAGCATGTCAAGTCAAGATTTTATTTGAGTGATGGGTACTTTTTTTAGTAGGCTCTTGGTAGAGGAGTTCAACAACCAATGCCACTAACATCAAGGTACATAGAGGGCTTGGTGCTCTTGACTAAATACTAATTCCATACCCTCGTACATGACAAAATCCAATGTAGCGTTGCAATCCCCTCAATCCTTAAATCTTGGAAAACTGTTAAGTCTGCTGGATTTTGAATGAGATCTAAAATTCTACTTTCTTCATATGAAATCCAATGAGGTCAGAACCACTCTCAAACATCCTGAGTCATTTCATGATAATGTTAAAAATTAAAGTAAAAGGAATCCTTTTACTTTAAGAATTTAACATTACCATGAATTGCATAGCATTAGTAGGGCAATATGGTCAAATACTAGGCTTTTCTTGCCATAAATCATTTCTTTTTTTGAAAAAAAATTATGTTCAAAGGGTCCTTGGCAACAATGTACAAAACTGGCCGGTTCAATGAAAAAGGCCGGTTTGGTACCGAACCAACCAGTTTTGTAAATGAACCAGCAGGTTCGATACCGAACCGGCCAAAAATGGTTTAGGTCACCGGTTTGAACTGGTTTTGGCCTCAAACCAGTGAGACCGACCAGTTCAAATTGGTTCGGTCCGGTCTTGATAACACTGCTTCATTTAACATTGCAAATAACAATTATTACATGGTTAAAGCTCTTATTAATTGCTTTGTCAAAGCCCATGAAGCACACAAATCAGATCCTCTTGGTTCAATACTGCCAACAACTTAAAGGAAGTTTGTCGAGTCATGACATGTATTTTACTTAGGCTATTGATTCTCTATTCTTTACACATGAGGGTCTACAACAAGCATGTGCACCTATTTACGATGTTCCATCTTCTCTTGATGTTCTCCTCACAGGAACTTATCATTGAAGATATGGGTATGCAAACAATGCTTTTTAGGGAAGAGGAAGAGCTAGTCTTGCCAAAGCTAGACACACTGTTATAATCACGATTGCTTGAAGTATCTCTTCCAAAAGAAATTTCTAGTGTAACTATGTCTGATGATAGAGTAGTACTTCATGTTGAAGGGGAATTCAAAGTTCAACTTACCCTAGGCTATCATGGGCACCTAGAATTGCTTGTAGGTGAGAGGAGTGGACCCCTAAAACTCACCAAAATGCAAAGGTTTAGTACTGAAGATGATCTGGAACACAAAATGGCTGCAATGGAAAGTCCATTGGCAATATTATATTTTGTATTGCATGAGTTTTGCATTGCATTAGTAATGTATACTGTGTTAAGATAGGTAAAGACTTTAAGACAAGTTAAGTGGAAAGATGCAATCTGCTTTGACCTTATATCTAACAATAGCTTAGGATAAGGAGCCAATATTGGTCACACTCAAGTCCCTCCGGATGGAGAAACTGATACCAGTGGGTCGTAACGGTGACTGGAGTTTTAGTTGCCACCGTTGGTGCCACTTCTGTTGAGAAGGGAGTTGAGGGGCTAGGGCAAGTAAAATATGGCTCCCACCTTCGCGAAAATAGCTGCTGGCTCAGTGTCGTCTGCTTCTGGAGGGCAAGCTGCTGCCCATATTGTCAGTGAAGCCCCAGCGCCCACTATCCAGGTGGTCCAGGCCTCACTCGATGAGGCTTTGAAGTTTTCTGAAAGTGCCCTAATTTGTCGGTTCAATGGTTTATGGCCGCGGCTAACAGCTCTCCACAATTGGATCTCGGAGGTATGGAAGCCTGTCATTTCTGATGAAATTAATATCTACCCCTGTGCTAGAGGTTTCTTTATAATAGATTTTGAAAACCCTGAAAGCAGACAATGCATTCTAGATTCCGGCCCTTGGTTTTGGGAAAAATCAGGCCTATTCATGAAGCCATGGTACCCAGCGTTCGATCCCTCAACAGCAGTGATAACCTCAGCACCAGTTTGGGTGAGATTGCCAAGCTTACCCTTGCATCTCTGGAATCTCTCCTCGCTAAAAGCCATTGGAAATGCAATTGGGAAATTTTACTGCAGGTGCCCAGAAACAGAGGAATATGCCAGAACCACCTATGCACGCATTTGTGTGGAAATGGACTTCAGTGCCGGATTCCCAGCGGAAATAAACCTAACAAGTAAAGATTATGTATGGAACCAGAAACTCGATTATGAAAGTGTCCTCTTCCGATGTCGATCGTGCTTTGAGACAGGCCATCTAGCCAAAAATTGCCCAAAAGCCTCCGAGAAAAATCCCGGTAGAAAAAACCACCACAGATCTACTTGGTGGGAAGGAGCACAAAAAGAACACTACACTGTCATCAAAGAAGAATACTCTAGAGAAAACTCTGAATCACAAGAAATTGGGCAAGACAGAAACAACTCTCACGACAAGCATGGAGAAAGCCCTGCCCAACAACAAAAAAGTGCACTCAACGACTCCTCAAGCATCAACAGTGATGAAGATTCAAATACCATACAAAATAAATCTTCATTTAACAGCCAAGCAGATCTCCTAGACCAAACTTCTTCTCCGACTATCTTCAAAAGGATGAACACAATAGATTGCGAAGCTAAGACACCAATGTCCCAAGAACCAGAAGAGATGAAGGAGATGCAAGATAGAGGAAGTTGGAAGACCGTAGAGAAAAAAAAGAAAGCTACAACACCAATCTCGCCAAGAAAGACGAGGAGCCAGACAATTAAAAACTAAAAATATTATAGGTTCGATAGACCAATTTGGTTTCAGTGGACGGTAACCACTATCATCATCATCATCATCAAAAACTCCTGGTAGAAAAGTCATGTACTGGTTGGATCCTATTATAGGGATTGGAGGGGCTGATTCAGGTTGCATGCCTTTTCTCAAAATTAAACCAGGACAAGATCAACATTATCAGTTCTCATAATACCTTTTTGATAGACCCCAAGACTGGGAATGAAGTTGAGTTTGTGCTTGACCAAAGTTGTATAGATGTAGAGCGTTTATTGTTGAGGGCTATCTCTTGCAACATACATACTCATATTTTGGAAGTTCAGAGAGTGCTCATGAGTAACAGTCAGCTTTGCCAAGTTGAGGATGATATTATTTTGAAGCATCATGAGAATGATTATGATATGGCATTAAATAAGATATTAGGCTGTTCGCAAGAAAGTACTAAAGTTGATGTTGGGGAACTTGGCGAGGAAGTATTGTGTGTTTGGCATATGGGCAATGTTACGTGACTCTTGGAATTAACATTAGGAATAAACATTTTCTTCTAACTTCTTCTAGGAATCTTATTTTGTTTGCGATTACAGAATGTGAAGAGGCATTGAATCAGGGTAGTCTGACACCTACTGAAGTGTTCATTAGTGTCCGTAACAAGATTATTTTGCAACTTTTTGCATCTATTGGAAGACTCTTGGGCCTAAAGGTGTATGAAAAGGGTCTTGCTACATCCAAAATACCAAAATCAATTATTGTAGGATCATATTTCTTGCTCATGGGTTTTCCAAATTGTGGCGACTCCACTGGGGAAGAGACAAACTTGCAGAATCAGATTTATGAAAGGTTGATACCACCAACTACAGACAATATGGAATTGATGCAACAACGATACATGCCATTGCTTGAGGACAACCAATGTTGGGAAGGGGGGACTGTAATGTTTTCGAGGGATTAATTAGCCCAATGGACGAAGTAGCCTTTCGATCCTCGTAGGCTATAGTCCTCGATAAAGGGGAAAACCCCAAAATACCCAATGTTTGGGTTAGTTTGGGGCAGCTGGGGCAGAAAAACACAAAGTTGGGGTTTGATGTGAATTTCACTCAATTAATTAAGAAGAGAATCCCCTTTAGGAAATCTATTAATACAAGAGGGTTGAATTCATTTGGATCATCATTGGGTTGGATCATTTTGTCTTTGTTCTTCTTTGAGCGTGAGGCTCTTAGGGTCTAAGACCCCTTTTTCTTGGACTAGTTTTGGTGGAGGTGATCCTACCCTACCTAGTCTCTTTCTTCTAATTTCGGTGGTGAAAAATTCCACTCTAATTGGTTTTATTTCCTCTTTCTACTTTGTTTTGGTACAAGGTTTCTATACGAGGAGCAGCGAAATATTTTTTGGACAAAGTCTGTGGCAAGACACCTAAATCACTTGGAGATTGGAGAAATTGGTACTAAGGATAAATCATCGTCAGAGCGTAGCTTGTTGAGGATCAAATCATTAAGGTAGACGAAATACCAATTGAAGTCGCTTAAGTATTTTTTGAGGCTGAACAAAACCCCTAAACATACCCTGAGGCTGAATTATGGAATAAATTCAATTGTTAACCCTCTGAAATAGACTGAGACTGATAAAAGGCCTTCCAAGCGAGACCGCAACTCCCTTGAAGTCAAACATCACATCTTTAAAGGCTAATTTGTAGAATGGAGTCAACGCTAGTGTTTTGTGGTAGACCAAGACACCTTTTGAGGCTAGATGTCACTGTTAGAGCAAATATGGGTTTGTTCCAAGGCCACTTGTAGTTGACCCGCATCTCCCGGAGGGTGCTCAATGTGTTTTGAATTAAATACGATAGATTTTTCTAAGGTCATGTCTATTTCAACAGACTCAAAGTTTTGTGAGTGAGATTTGGAACTCGAAGGGTTATCTGAGACTGCGCAAAGGATTAATCCAAGGGTTTTGACTGAGGCAACCCGAGGTCTTCTGAAGCTAGGTGGCGATCATCCAAACAAGTTAAGTACCTCTTGAAGTTATTTGGGGAATAATTTAAACTCTGTGTTTCTCCTAAAGCCATAGACGTGTCGCAAAGGATCTCTGAGATGATCTGATGATTAAACTCAAACATGGCTTCGACCTCTCCGCTACATAATGTGGTAACTTCCCTAGGATAATTCAACCACTGTGTAAAGCCTATACCCAACACGTTGTGGTCAACTTCTTGTAGCCGAATCCACCTTGACATTATTGCGATACTGCTGGTCAGAATCCATAAGGGATTTGAAAACTTTTGTATGTGTTTACAGTTGGGAAGCTAGTGTAGAACATTACAATTCAGTTGGTAGGAGGCTAGGGTATAATTACTCTATGCTCAACTTTATTGGATTTGAACTTATATGGGTACTGTTGCTTGAATTATTGGATTGAATACATTGCAGTTTCAATCATTGTATGAATAGTAATTTACTAGTATCTAATCTGGTGCACTGCTATTGTCAAACTATTGATATTTGTACATTATTGTTGTGTTATCTTTCTGAAATATTGGGAACCCTAGTAAAAAAATTACCCTAGATTACTACATCCTTTCCATCTTTTATGCATTGAACTATCATCCCCAAGCTTTTCTTGCTTAGGTGTTTGCATTCTTGGTACCACAAGAACTTATTGAGCTAATAGGTAATGAGGGAGAGTTGTCTTTTCTTAGCGAAGGGGCTAGTAGAGAAAGGGTCATGGTTAGGGCCCATGTAGCAAGGATAAGGTACATAGAACAAGAGCAAGGTCAAAGGGCAAGTAGGATGGTTTGAGAAGAACCTAAGTGCGAAAATGAAGTAACTTGGGGATGAGAGAAAGAAAAGGGAAGGGATTTAGTAGGGACTAGGATCCATGTCTCGAAATTCTTAAGTCTTAGGGGTTTGCAAATAGTGGAGGCAAAATACCCATGGAAATGCCCTAGATCATAGGTTTGGGCATGTTGCCACAAAATCTAGTAGGCTTGGTGCAAAGCCTAGTGGGTGGGGCCAGACCTTATGGCAACAAGAGAAAGAGTTTCCACTGTAACCTTAACAACCTTTCTCCTGCTTTTTAGTGGAATCAAACCACAAGGGAGGCCTCCCTAAATCACCTAAAGGATGTTCTAATGCTATGGCTCATGGTGATGAATAAAGGTCTATAATATTGGATAGAGTACCCTCAATGCCTAAGATGAGCTACGTTTTCAATACTATGGTTCAAATATTCTATACCTACATTGATAATAAGGATGGTTTAAGTTAGGGTTTGGATGATATACAATGAAAGGATATTCAATGTCATATAATAACGCTAGAAATAATCTAAAAATGATATTCAACAATAAAGGGTTAAATATCTTCTAGTAAAGACTAGGATTTGACTAAGAAGCTTATTTCTATGGTTGTTAGGTGTGCATAACAACAAAAATAGGGTGAAATTGACCCTAATTAGGAGGGCACAACCATGCACTATTCTATATTTTGCTTTGAAATAATTTATAGATGTGAATCCTAATTTATGAGCGACATTCATCCACAAAATTAGCTTTAATGCATAAATCAATCCTAGAAACCCTAGCAACTGCCTTAGACGTCTAGGAGAGAGAAAAAGAAGATGAAATTTAGAAAAGTTTAAGGATGATCAACACTTTAACAATTAGTGCCTTATCATACTAGGGTTTATTGGAGTTTGTAGGGTTAAACTTGACGGGATAAATCTCGATGGAGTAAGGGGGGATGGCTTTGGCATCTAGTTTCAAAACTTTAACTATTACTCTTGTGAGGGGAGAAATTAAATATAGGGCTTGCACGTTAAGATTTTCCCTATAGGCCTTAGAGAGAACAATTTTACATGCAATGATGTAGTAAGATTTTAGCAATAGTTAAGCATTTAGTCGTGGCATAAAGAGAAACCCTACTTTAAACAATTAACATGCAAAATATCAACGATAAGACATTAAACTTAAAAATTTATCCATAAAAGACACTTCTTTTAATCCTAGAATAATGTTTCCATGCAAAAATCACATCCACAAGAAAGACAAACCAATAAATATCACATCTTTCCCATAGTAGTGAAAAACACTAGTTCACACTCTCTTAGAGAGGAAAAGAATGTAATGTGTGATGATGACAAAATGAAATGAGGGGAGTCTCTATTTATATGAGACTCATCCCACAAGATAGAGGTTACAGGGCAACGTCATAGCTCAAAAGCATAACAAAAGATGCCATATATGCCGACACATGTGGGAGAAAGGGCTCTTCTGTTGAAAAGTGTAACTAGGTTCGGTCTTCATAATGACATGTAATTATGATTTTATGTAATGAGATGTAAAGAAGAAAAATAAAATTATTATATTGACTTGCTTCATGGGTTTCATGAGCAAGAGATTTTGTTTTTGAGTCAAGACTCCCATTGAGAGTCTTTAGGAATTATTTGTCATCTAGTCATAAAATGATAGTCATTGTCATGTAATGAAGTCATGTTACACTTGTAAAAGGTCAAATTTGTCTATGCAAAATATCTTCCAAGACCTTGTCATTTACCCTCTTCAAGTCGGCCTAACTACAAGTAATCATGTTGGCCTAAAGGACACAAGGAAAGGTGTATATATAAGCCACACTCGGCCTCACTTAGAGCAAGAAACTCGATAAGCATTTGGTGAAGAAGTGCGAAGAAGAAGAACTACAAAGAGAAGTGCGAAGAAGTGATAAGGCGAGTTTCTTCTCGACAGCAAAGGAATTTTCTTCTGGGCAACGAAGGAAGGATTCTTCTAGATACTTGTTTTGGGTAATTGAGATAGACATCTAGAGACTAAGATTCTCTAGAGGAAGCAAGTGAGATCATAGAGACTGAGTTTCTCTAGGAGAAGTTGAGAAGTAGCAGTGTGAAGTATAGAGATCGAGTTTCTCTAGAAGGAGTCAAGGAGAGAAGTTCGAAGAAAGTCGAGAAAGGGAAGAGGCAGAGCATCAAGGTTAGTGACAAGGTTTTTGGGAGGATACTAGAGTCAAGGGTCTTTGTCATGGTCTTGGTATTCATCAATTGAAGATCTAGAAGAAGAATTTTTGATCAGGTTTTCCTTTCAAGATGTGAGAGGTTTTGGCCCTGGCTGACAAGCCTACATACTATGTCACTTGTCTTTTATTGTGCATGTTGGTAATTGCCTTGATGAAAAGAACACAAGAATAACATAACAAAGAAAAGACTATAAGCTAAGAAGTAAAAGTATATCACAAGCAATTATCAAGTAGAGAAATCTTTTAACTATTCATGTCCTAGATTTCTCAACATGGTGTCAAAGCTTAGCTGTTGAAGTCAAGAAGGGGCATTCAAAGCAAGTAGACACACGTGAATCGAGCTTCAAAGAGGGGTCAAAGCAAGTCAAAGAACACCAAGCAAGAAATCAAGATCTACTCAAACCCTAGATCGAAGAAATATACTCTAGCAAGAGTCTTGAAATTATCTTCAAGAAGGAAGCAAGAAGAAAGACCAAAACCCTAGAAGCACTTCAGAGATCATCACTCGTACATCACCAAAGAAGTGGAAAATATTCAAATCTAAGGAAGGTTAGATCAAAAGGCAATCTTCTCTCTATTGAAGCAAGAATCTCATTTGGAAGAAAATCATCCTAAAGAAGGCAGTCTTCTCTCGTCAAAGAAAGAACCTTCTTAAAAGGATCATTTGAAGCAACAAGTTCATCACCAGGTTGAAGATTCTATCTTCACAAGTAAGTACATTTTTATGATAATCTAGTAAAATGATGCCATGTTTCAAGGAGAACCATAAGCTGGGTGGGATATCAAACTTCCTTACATGGAAAAGAAGGATAGACATAGTCATCGAAGTAAATGAAGTCATTGATCATGTCCATGGAAAGGTCTCCAAGCCATCCAAAGAACAAACATTATCTGAATACATGGAAAGGGATCTCAAGGCTCAAAAGATTCTTAAGGAATTTATTAAAGGTCCTCTCATTCCCCATGTAGCTGAGCTGGAGACATCTAAAGTAATATATGATAAGCTAGTAGAACTTTTCACTGAAAACACGATAGAAAAGATCATATCACTTAGATCTAATCTATATAAATTGAAGGTGTCAAAGGATGAAGGGATATCATCATGCCCTTCAAAAGCATCTCAAATAGAAGGTCAATTGCAAGATCTAGGAGGGATGGTATCTGATAACGAAATGATATCCATTATTCTAAATGCATTGACTAATGAACAAGGTAACCTCATATCTACTAGGGAAGAGGAAGCCATCCCATTCATCAAATTATGGTCTCTCTGCAAGGCAAAAGAAGACAGGTTGAAGAAAGAAAGTAACAAAAGATCAGATAGAAGGGATCAATCAGTGACAAGAAGAAAAGGGAAATTTGGAAAGTTTGGTCCTCCAAAGAAAAAGAAGAACATGGCTAAGGAAAGATGCTATGGTTGTCAAGAACTTGGGCACTATAGAAGAGATTGTCCTAAATGCAAGTGGGACAGGGAAGAAGCCCATGTTATTGAGGAAGTGAAAGAACCTGAGACAAAGAAGCTTTAGAAGGAAGAAGCAAAAAGGTCTTGACTATGACTAAGATGATCTTCTTCACTAGAAGGTACTTTCCACTTGTAATTTATATATAGGAAGCAATGTAAATAAAATAGGATGCATCAGATTAGAAAATAGCATTATGATAGAAGCATTAGAAGTAAGAGCTCGTGACATGGGAAGCAAAAAGGATGTTTGGAATAAATGGGAGCTCTTAGAAACCTCATTAAAACCTCAAGTGATACTTATAGAAAGAAGTAGAGATCATCGATTGGGATCATCATACAATAGTCAATAAGGAAACATATGCTGGGTGAGGATGTGAAAGATCCTCAAGATTCTCTGACAGAATCCTCATCAAAGGATTCACCGATCTAAAAGAAAAGCAAGAGTTTCATCAAGAATTCCAACTTGTGGGATTCAAGGGATGATGGTATGATGACATAACAAAGTAGGTCTAATGGATAAAGTTCTCTCGTTCAAATGAAGCTGCTACAGAAATCTAGATGACCGAAAGGAAAGATGAGGTATGTATGCTTACATAGGTTATTATGGAAGTCATGTCATATGGTTGCAAATAATATGGATCACTATTTCCATCTTGGGAAATATGATCAAGAGAAGAAGGATCTCCTCCTCCGAAAGATTGCAGAAAGGCATAAGTCACACTAGATGAAATCAACATAATATGTTCTCATATAAATCATGAGGAAGTTGACCATTAGAAGCTCCTGAGAATGAAGTGTGTGAAAATAAAGGAAGAGATCATGAAAATATGCAACAAAGGTAGAAGGCATTCAACATCCGAGACTAAGAAGAGTTGACTAGAATATCTCCCCGAAAGATATGAAGACTTTGATAGGAGTCAGAAAAAGATGGAGACCCTTGACAATGGATATCTTTGGGAAATGTGTCAATTTGTGTACAGGATGCTGATACCTACACGAAGATATCATGATGAAAGACCATCACAAAGGTAATTTTGATTTAAGTGTTCATCCCTTATTTTTGTACTAATATCTGGATGGGCTTATGTAGGACTGCCAAAGGGAAATTTGTGGATGACTTCCAAGAGAACCATATAGAAGGATGTAAGATCCTTCCAGAAAATATGGCATCAAAGAAAGCAGAATGACATAAAGCAAAGCCAGATGGAAAATCTGATGGATCACTTTCTGATGAAATGAGGACATGGCTAACTCATGGATGAAAGTGATGGATGGTCTGTGCCCTATGAAGAAGTCCCTCAAAGATGAAGACTCCATGAAAAAATAAGTGTATTACATTGAAGAAGAGAGGAGTTCTTCAAGCAACTGGTTGTTCCACATGAGGAGCTGCTGTAGGTCCCTAGTTAAGAGAGAGCCTAAAAAGAAGTTTCTTACTTGGAAGAAACTTGGAATTCCTAAGCCAAGAGGGAGCTTAGGTACATTCCTTTTTGGTAGGAATGAGTACATTCCTTTATTGGAAGATGTCCTCCCTATTTGAGAGGGAGAGATAAACATGTCATTCTAGTCTTCGCCTAGGAAGACAGAATGGAGGATTGGGTAATCATTTGGCATCCGATATTCTTTGAGGATGAGATAGGGCATCCAATATAAGAGTAGTCATGGAGGACCGATATTCTTTGAGGGTTGGGGAGTCCAAGATAAGAATAGTCCTCATGGAACACACCCTGAGTACCCGGGTAGGGGATGTTCTGAGAGAGACAATGATGAGAGTGTCTATAAATCATTGGTCTCACTAGAATTGAGCTTAGGTCTTGTGGAGATAAGGAGCTGTTAGGCCTTGCTATGTATCAATGCTGGTTGATATGATGCTATACAAATGAGATACCAATCCGAATTCTTCTCATGAGAAATTCTTCAAATTGAGAAAGTCCAAGTACCATTATGAATACCTCCCTAGTTAAGAGGGAGTGTTGAAAAGTGTAACTAGGTTCGGTCTTCATAATGACATGTAATTATGAATTTATGTAATGAAATATAATGAAGATAAATAAAATTATTATATTGACTTGCTTCATGGGTTTCATGAGCAAGAGATTTTGTTTTTGAGTCAAGACTCCCATTGAGAGTCTTCATTGTCATGTAATGAAGTCATATTACACTTTGTAAAAGGTCAAATTTGTCTATGTAAAGTATCCTCCAAGACCTTGCCACTTATCCTCTTCAAGTAGGCCTACGACAATGGAAGAAACTAGTAGAAGTCGGCCTAACTACAAGTAATCATGTCTGCCTAAAGGACATGAGGAAAGGTGTATATATAAGCCACACTCGGCCTTACTTAGAGCAAGAAACTCGATAAGCATTTGGTGAAGAAGTGCGAAGAAGAAGGGCTACAAAGAGAAGTGCGAAGAAGTGATAAGGAGAGTTTCTTCTGGGCAACAAAGGAAGTTTCTTTTGGGCAGCGAAGGAAGGATTCTTCTAGATACTTGTTCTAGGTAACTGAGATAGAGATCTAGAGACCAAGATTCTCTAGAGGAAGCAAGTGAGATCATAGAGATCGAGTTTCTCTAGGAGAAGTCGAGAAGTAGCAGTGTGAAATATAGAGACCGAGTTTCTCTAGAAGGAGCCGAGGAGAGCGGTTTGAAGAAAGTCGAGAAAGGGAAGAGGCAAAGCATCAAGGTTAGTGACAAGGTTCTTGGGAGGATACTAGAGTCATGGGTCTTTGTCATATGGTCTTGGTACTCATCAATTGAAGATCTAGAAGAAGAAGAATTTTTGATTGGGTTTTCCTGTCAAGAGGTGAGAGGTTTTGGCCCTGGCTGACAAGCCTACATGCTGTGTCACTTGTCTTTTTATTGTGCATGTTGGTAATTGTCTTGATGAAAAGAACACAATAATAACATAACGAAGAAAAGACTATAAGTTAAGAAGTAAAAGTATATCACAAGCAATTATCAAGTAGAGAAATCTTTTAACTATTGATGCCCTAGATTTCTCAACATCCTCAACTAGGACATCATCATCTAACTGAGCTCTAAATGCCACTAATAAGAGTCATGTGGGCTAATGAGTGCTCCATACTTCATCTTGTAGCTCCAAGATCATGGTCATGCATCTAAAGTGCTTCCATCCATGACATCATCTCCATGGTGCCCATGTCACCCTCTAAAGGGAAAGAGGGGTGGCGTGACATTGTCCTACTCAAACGTTGGGGCTATTAAGTGATGTACATGCCCTCCTTTGTCATCTCAAGGATAGCCATCATCATTTGGGTTCCAGAACAAATAACACCCATCAAATAGTGTTAAGGCTAGCCTGAGGGCGTCCTGGGTCCACTGGGCACATCATCAATATCTCCAACACCAAGCTTCGTGGGCTTGGCGTTTCAACATTTCGAGGTACCTCAGAGTGTCAAGCATCATGTGGAGCCATAAAGTAGCCCAATGCTATGCTCTGGATAGGCAATGTTGCATTAACAAGGTCATATTCTCTCTCTGGAATGGGTAAAGTGACCTTTGCAATGTCGCTGTAATCATCTCAAGAGGCCTCTATTATGTGATGAAACCACCTAACAAAATCCTCTCAAGATCAAGTAAAAATCAACAATCATTAGGTACTATTAGGTTATGAAAATGAATATGGATAAGGCAAATAATAATAATAATAATAATAATCATGAAAAATGATGAAAGGGCATGTCTCAAAAGACATTACTCCTTGTTGTAACACTGCCTCCCACCCCCTTAGCTTAAACCAGCTTAGTGGATGGTGTTACTTTCATTAACCTGACCTCCATAGTCTTGTCATGGAAATGGGGTCACAAAATTCTTCTTTCCTCAACTTTATTAAAACTTAGAATAAGCACCACCATTGTGTCTGGCTTGTCAAGAGCTTGCTAGTGATATAAATTTTATCAACATCCGACACTCGGATCAAAAGTTATGGCCGTTTAAAGTTTGGCCCATAAACCCCTTGCCATGTCAGCAAGGTACTGCCACGTGGCTCTCCACCTCATCCAGGTGGTCCACATCATCCTACCATACCATTATGCATTTTTTGTGCCATGTGGCACTTGCCATGTCACCATTTTACTCAAGTCACATTAGACCCACCCAATAACATGCTTTGCAACAATTTCCCATTATAATGATTTTTGGAACTTCAGGCACCACAACATATGGCACATGCTAGCCTTCATCGAACCCATGAACCCCAAACAGAACAGAGCTCCGTATTGGTCCGTACCCTAAACTAGCTTGGGTGCCACCGAACTAGACCTTAACTTGTTTTGCACACAATTTACGTTATAACTAAAAGTTAGGGCAGGGCTTCAGGCCCGCAACACAAAGCGTTTGCCAAACCTTCCTTGAGCCCCTAAACCTCGAACTAGTTTGGAAACCTCTAATAGCTTGGCAACGCTGAAGAGTTTGGCAACCTTGAACTACTTGGTCCCTGGCCCACATTCGGGCCGCAATCCCCCGTGCACTCAGTGCACTTCGGGCCTAAACCAACCTTGCGCACTCAACGCACTTCATGCCTCTTGAAGACCCAAACTCCTGCCTTCACTAGTTAGTTTGGCCCTGAACTAACCTGTCCCACTTTGGGTTCGGCCCAAATGCATTGGCTCTTGGCCAGTTCAACCCTGAACCTCCCGAACTTAGCTAATTCAACCTGAAAGCTGCTTCTATGGGCCTAAAATCCCTTTAACTCAGAAATCGCCGCTAGGTTTTTCTACAGCTCTGTTAGGGATTTTACCAAGGTTCTTCTCAGAGCCTGGTCATGCCCAAAAGCATGCTTAAACATGGAAACTCATTCCCCCATGCAATCAAGATGCTTTCAAGGGTAAAACACCAACAAATTGACACAATCATAAGACATGAATTCAGCTAGACACTCAGGCATTATCACAACCAACTCTTGAAAAACAACACTCTTGTGAACTTTTGTAACTACCACACTAGACTTGACTAGCTTGTCCATGCATAAGATACCATTCCATGCAATGAAGGCAATCACCAATAAGCAAACAAAGACCATAAAAACCATGATAACATATTTAACACATGGAAACAACCTGACTCCCATCTGCAAAGGCTCCATGCTACTTATAACATATTGACCATAAATTCCACACACTACAACAATACACACACACACACACACACTTAAACATCCGATTGAATCATGCATTTACCATGAATATACTAGCAACATAGAGAGGCCTAGATCTCTCATACCATGAGAACAAACATGTAAACATCTCATTCCAAGGATACTAGAATGCATCATCTTGATCAATCAGTGTTATTGCACCTCAATCAACTACACACACAACCATGCAAATTGCCTTGTAACTATTAAGGAAATCACATGTAAATAATGCCACAATTATAAGTTGCCCAAACTTTCAGAATACAAAGATAACAAACACATGAGATGCTCAGGGCATCCAAACATTCCATAACGTCCCGCATCAAACAAGTTAGCTGCAACTCATGCTCTTATTGACAAAAGGTAACTAAGGAGTAAAAGGTAATAAAAGATGTCTTGATTGTTGTAGACCCCTTGGCATGGTTGTCGAAATTCTCGTAATGCAATAACTAGAATAGTTTTTCACAAATGATAACTACTTCTATTGATGTAAATTGTTCCTTCTTTATACTTTAGTCAACAAGTAGCTATACATGAAAAAATTCAACCAATTATTTTTCAACAAGAGCAGTAAATAGAGATCACAGTAGACAATGAATGATAGAGAATAAACCAGAGACAAGAGACACCAAGATTAGGCTCACAACTAGGGCAAAATCCACTAGGGGAAAACCCAAAAATTCTTTCCTTATGAGAGAGAGATTTTGTCCATCAATAGTACATTTGAATGATCCAACAAATCCAAAATAACCAACAATGAGATACCCAAACAAAGTCTGCACAAAATGAGAGAGAGATTCCACTTCTGTTCAATAAGATGATCTGCACAAGGAGGCCAAAATATAGGCTTGAGGTCACTATAATAAAGGGCCGAAATATAGTCTTGAAGTCATTGTAATAGAGGGTCGAAGTTCCCACTGAAATTGTTAACGAATTGTGGAGAAGGTACACCAAAAAAACCCTCGGTCAACTTCAGAATTTAGTCACAAAAGGAGAGCGAGGCTCTCTGCAATTCTCGACCACAAAAGAGGTAGCAAAAACAAAGATAGAAACGATCCCAAATCTTTGTAGCAACGAAACCTTGAAGATAATCCTAATCGCAATAAAAATAACTCTTGTAATCTTCTTCACATTTGAAATAGAAGGCCGAATTGTATTGTGATTGCAAAGCGAAATGAATGAGCTTGATTGTGGCCAAAATGAGGATGCACGAGCTCCATTTTATAGGTGAAGTGGTGAGGGCTAATTAGCCCTAGTAGGGTCGACATTATAATCTCTTATGGAGTCGACTTGTAAGTAACAAACAAATCGTTTTCTTCTTTGTGTGTGTGCAATGAAAATGTCATCCGAAGCTACAATATGATTCAACACTCACTCTTAGCTAGGGAGGTAGTTTTTCATTCTCTCTTAATATCCGTTTTCCCGACCAATCCATAGGTCTCGCGACCCACAACCTAAAGAAGAGAACATAATCCAAGTCTCTCTCTCTTTCAAACTCATCATAAGGAAAGATACATAACATCCATTTTAAAGCATCTCTCGGACAACAATGTCTCTCGACACACAACCTATAGGAGGAATCATCAATACATCTCTCAGAAAAAAATGTCTCCCGACACACAAGCTACATGAGGAATCATGAATACATCTCCCAGACAACAATGTCTTTCGGCACATAGCCTACAGGAGGAATCATCAATACATCTCTCGGACAACAATGTCCCTCGACACACAACCTACGGGAGGAATCCATCTATATATCTCCCAGACAACAATGTCTCTTGGCACACACCCGTCCTACGGGAGGAATCCATCTATACATCTCCCGGACAACAATATGTCTAGGCACACAACCTACAGGAGAAATCCATCTCCCATACCACAATGTCTCCCGGCACACAGCCTATGGGAGATGGTCTATCCATGATGCTATGTAATTAGTCTTCCCTCTCACTAAGAGAGGGGTTCTTAGCAACTCCAAGTTGTTCTCTGAAATAGCCAAACTTCATCAGGGACAATGACTTTGTCAATACATCAACAACCTACTCATCAGTAGGAACATATTCGAGCCTCACATCTCCTCTTTGGATAATATTCCAGATGTAGTGATACTTGATTTCAATGTGCTTTGGTCTGTCATGGAACACCAAGTTCTCAGATAGCCTCACACAACTTTGATTATCACTATAGTTAATAGTTGGCTCTAACATTTGATCAAACAAGTCATAGAATGACTTTCGAAACCATATAGCCTCACAGCAGGGAACATTAGTAGCAATGTATTCAGCTTTAGCTGTACTCAGAGCAATAGAGGTCTATTTTTTGCTAAACCGTGAAACCATAGCAGAGCCTAGGCTAAAACAATATCTAGAGGCGCTGTTTCTATCAGAAGATCTACCAGCCCAACCAGCATTAGCAAACCCATACAATTGCCATTCACCATTAGAAGCATACATCAAACCATACTCAATGGTACCTCACAAGTACCTCAGTATGTGTTTTGCTAAAACCCAATGAACACGACGAGGCTCCACCAAGAATTGACTCAATGTATTAACTGCATAACAAATATCAGGCCTGGTATTTACAAGATAGTTCAACGAGCCAATCAATTTGCGATACAAGGTAGTGCCAAACAACTCTGAGTCACTGTCTCGGATCTTGTTCAGGTTCGTCACCATAGGAGTGCTCATCTACTTGCAATCCATCATGCCAAATCTCTGAAGAATCAAAACAATGTACTTGCCTTGGCCCACAAAGATATCCTCAGGTTTTTGCCAAATTTCCAATCCCAAATAGTAATGCATGAGGCCAAGGTATTTCATTTCAAATTCAGAAATCAACTTGCTCTTGCACTGAACAATCAATACTTTGGAACCTGTTAGAAACAAATCATCTACATATAATAACATTATTAGGGGTTCACCATCAACAACTTTGAAATATAGATTCGGATTAGCATTGCCCTTCTTGAAGCCCAAACTCAACAGATAACTATCAATACGAGAGTACCATGCATGAGGGGCCTACTTCAAGTTGTACAAGGCCTTCTTCAATTTGCAAACATGTGTCTCTCTATTGTGGACCTCAAAACCTTGAGGTTGTTCAATGTAGACCTCTTCTTCAATGACCCCATTCAGAAAGGCTGTTTTGACATCCATTTGATGCAACTTCCAACCTGCAATAAATGCTAGAGAAATAATAGATCTAATAGATGCATACTTGGCAACAGGAGCAAATGTGTCTTCATAATCCTCTCTCTCTTTGTGGGAGAATCCATGAGCCATGAATCTAGCCTGATATTTTTCAACACTTCCATCGACAACATCTTTTATCTTGTAGATCCATTTTGAAGAGGCAACAGATTTACCCTCAAGTCTTGGTATGATCTCCCAAACATCGTTTTTCATTATGGATTGATATTCTTCAGTCATTGCTTCTTTCCATACTTTCTCTTCAACAACTTCTTCATAGGAGGATGGCTTAGATTCAATGATCTTGCACATCAGGGCTATATAACCAAAGTAATTTTTAGGCTTCTTGCTTTCCTTGAAAGTCCCACGAGCAACAATATGACCTTCAACTTCCTTCAATGTTTTCTCTAACCAGGCAGGTCTCTTTCTTATCTCGGCAACAAGATATTTTGTAGATTCCGCAAGTTCATGATCAATGTCTTCTACATGAGGGTCTTCATCCATAGGCTCAGGTTCTTTGGATCTTGATTCCACATTCTTTGGGGCTACTTGTACTTCATCATCAGAGTCCATGTGTGAACCCTTGGACTTCTAGAATGCAACATCTTCATAAAAAATAATGTCCTTGCAAGTCTCAATATATCATTGCCCTGGAATATAGACCCTAAAGGCCTTTGAATTCTCACTGTATCCAACAAAGGTACCCTTCTTTCCAGATGGTTCCAACTTTGTCCTTTTCTCTTTGGGTACATGAACAAAAACTGGACAACCAAAAATTCTTAAATGTTCAACATTCGGTCTCTCACCTATAAAGACTTCTTCAGGAGTCTTATAATCCAAGACTCGATGTGGGCATCTATTTTGAACGTAGACAATAGTCCTTGCAGCTTCACCCCAAAGAAACATTAGTAACTCTTGATCATGAATCATTACTTTGACAACTTCCATTATAGTTTTATTCTTTCTTTCCATAGTTCTATTTTGTTCGGGGTAGTAGGGAACTATCAACTCCCTCTTAATTCTAGCATCCTTGTAGAAATCAATCAATTCATTTGATACATACTCCCCACCATTGTCGGACCTTAGAGTCTTGATTCTTCTTCCTGTAGCATTTTCAACCTGTGCTTTGAATTCACGAAACTTTTCAAACACTTGATCCTTGGTCTTGAGAAGATAAATCCAAGTTTTGTGAGAGTAATCATTAATAAAAGATACATAATATAAGCATCCACCCAAAGTTTTGTCAAGCATGGGCCCACAAACATCAAAATGTATAAGATCCAATATTCCATTGGATCTACTATCACTGCTAGTGCATCTTCCTTTTAACATTTTTCCCAAGGGCACATCCTTTGCATACTCCATCATGATCAGTCTTAAGTTCAGGTACACCCTTAACAAAATCTTTCAATCTTCCCAAAGACTTGTAGTGCATATGTGCATGCCTTCTATGCATAATCTCACTAAGTTTTGTAGTGTTGTGGAAGAGAGCTTGGAATGAATGACCAAGGAGATGATATATTTCTCCAATTCGTACCCCAATAACTTTAGCAGATTCAAAGGATGAATTTTTCTTCCATACTAGGACTTGTCCATCAACAAAAACAACTTTATGCCCTTTTTCTTCAAGAGAGGATATGGACAACAAAGTCTTCTTTAAACTTAGGAACATATAAAATATTATCAATTGATACATTGCCTCCAGATTCCAATTGAAAAGATGACGTACCAATGCCCTTGACTTCATATTTTCCATTGTCTCCAAGCTCGACCTTTTGAGAGAATATCTTTCCAAGTAATTCAGATAGATAATCATGATTTCCAGTCATGTGCATAGAGGCACCACTGTCCACAGGCTAAATCTCATCATGATTTTCAATAGAACCTGTAAAAGCACAAATATATGAGTGTTCAGATTCATAAGCACTTCTTCTATGCCTCCTTTTTGAAATGGATCATCTAGATCAGTAGCAGATGCATGATGTCTTCTACTTCTTTTACGATCATCATCCCTTTCATAGTCATCTCTTCGATTCCTTCGAGGACATTGAGTTTGATAATGACCATAAGCATGACAATGAAAGCTTTGCATATTGGATAGATCTTTTTTATCACATCTATCTCTTCCATCTCTTCTATCTGGAGAGGGAGGAGGAGGTCTTCTATGAGAGGTAGAATCCTTTCTTGAAGCAGATTTAGGACCTTGTCTTTTACCAACACTTCTTTGGAATTTGCCAAAATTTGGTTTCTTCTTCTTGTTTCCCTTAACATGAGCTGCAAATGCTTCTACACTTGGATCTTCAATGTCTCCTCTAGAATAGTCTTGACTCTTTTTGTGTGCATGTTGCCCATAACTTGTCAAAGGTTGGAGCATTCTCTCTTGCGCTAATACTTGAAGCAAATGAGTCCCAAGATCTAGGGAGACCACCCAAAGCAACAACTACCAATTCCTTATAAGATACTTCTTCATCAATGGCTTTGAGTTGGTCTCTATTTTGAGATATCTTGACAAAATATGATGCCACTGTGTCATTCTTTGCCAACTTGATGTTACAAAGCTGGCCTCTTAGATTGATAGATTGATTCACATTATTGATGGTGTACAATTCAATGATGGCATCGTACGTTGCCTTAGTAGTCTTGTGTTCAGCAATATAGGGAATCAAATGATCCCTAATAGAATCTAATAGAGTGATTTTTGCCAAAATATTGTCTTCATGATACTTTTCCTTTCCTGCTTGATCAGATGGTTCAGTGACTTTACCCGTGACAATTCCCATGACTTTGTTCCTTTCAAGAATGATCTCAATTCTAGCCTTCCACACCCTGTAGTTAGTAGCTCCTTCAAGCTTGCTTTTGGTCTTCATGAATGAGGAATTCATGGTGAAAATGTAGGACAAAACCCCAAAACTTTTCGAATTCTCTTCAAGATGTTCTTCAAGATGATCTCTCTACTCTTTTCCTTCACCAAAGCTCTGATACCATGTTGAAATTCTGGTAATGCAATAACTCGAATAGTTTTTCACAAATGATAACTACTTCTGTTGATGTAACTTGTTCCTTCTTTATACTTTAGTCAACAAGTAGTTATACATGAAAAACTTCAACCAACTATTCTTCGACAAGAGCAATAAATAGAGATCACAATAGACAATGAATAATAGACAATAAGCCAGAGAGAAGAGACACCAAGATTAGGCTCACAGCCAGGGCAAAACCCACTATGGGAAAACCCATTTTCTTTTCCTTTTGAGAGAGATTTTGTCTATCAATAGTACATTTGAATGATCCAACAAGTCTAAAGTAACCAACAACGAGATACCCAAACAAAGCCTGTACAAAATGAGAGATGGATTCCACTTATGTTCAATAAGATGATCTGCACAAGCAGGCTGAAATATAGGCTTGAGGTCATTGTAATAGAGGGCCAAAGTTCCCACTGAAATTGTCAACCTACTGTGGAGAAGGTACACCCAAAAAACCCCCAGTCAACTTCAGAATTGTGTCACAAAAGGAGAGTGAGGCTCTCTGCAATTCTCGGCCACAAAAGAGGTAGCAAAAACAGAGATAGAAATGATCCCAAATCACTATAGCAACGAAACCTTGAAGATAATCCAAATCGCAGCCAAATGAACTCTTGTAGTCTTCTTCGCATCTGAAATAGAAGGCCGAATTGTATAGTGATTGCAGACCGAAATGAATGAGCTTGATTGTGGGCGAAATGCGGATGCATGAGCTCCAATTTATGGGTGAAGTGTGAGGGCTAATTAGCCCTAGTAGGGTCGATATGGTAATCTCTTATGGAGCCGACTTGTAGTAGTGATTGAGCTGACTTGTAGGTAACAAACAAATCGTTTTCTTCTTTGCGTGAGTGCAATGCAAAATGCCGACTGACGCTACAATATATTTCAACAATGCTTGCAACAACTCTCCTGCGATGACATTCATGGCTAAACCCACATGTATTAGCCAGTCCATAAACACACTTAACAACTAGTCATCCATGGTTATATGATAAATCAAACATCATTGCTTGAGTATTACAAGAGATAATCATTGATCATTCACGATGCAAGCACTTACAAGGACTTAAACACTTATCTGGGTTAAATAGAAACACTGGCAACTAGAGGAGGGACTTCAATTCTCCTCCCAACAATGGGCTAATATGCACTACAATCATTCTTGTAGATAGCCACCCCCAAGCTTGATTAAGAGCCTAGGTAGAGAGGAGCTCATGGGGACATGCTTTCACCTATCAAACAAACTCATAGGAGTCCAAGGACCTCACAGTGAATCCACTTGCAACCCCTGCAGGACTTTTCTCGACCACTATGACTCCTCAACAACAACCCTTTGTTCCTTTCCAGGATTGTTTTTTCCTTCTCTTCTGCTTGCACAATCGTGCATTTTCTTATTTTCTTGCTCGTTGTTTGCGCCCAAAAGGCATTCTTTTCTTTTTGCTGTCTCTTCCTTTTTCATTGTGCACTGTTGCTCCCAGTGCTCTATCTTTGTGCTTCTCAACACTTGCCCCCCACTATACAACCCCCCTCCTTGTCTCTTGTTTATTTCCTTGACCCCTGCACTTCCCCTTGCGTGCTAACCATGCCAGCACATTTCACAAGAACAAGACAATCTCGCCCTTGTGTGCAAGTGCCCATACCTTTTTAATGCCTATACCGTTTGTCTTTTTACTTCCAAAGGAAGGTAGATGATCTCTTAATTGCACTTATTAGGTTGGTCATTTCCCCATGAAATTTCCCCTAGCAACTTCTCACTCAAGCTTAGAATCTGTGTCCTCTCCTCAGCTAGTCAAGGTGGTACCTTTTCACATTATTTACATGAATATAATTCATAATACAATTACAAGAGGGATTAGTGAAAGGGGTTGGCACAAACCCCACCCCCTTAGACAAACATTGTCCTTGGTGTTCTATTCCTGAACACAAATTTAACAGTGAGCTTTATAAGCACAACTCGTTTACAGTTACATTTACATTAACATTTGCTTGCCCAACAACTCATTAGGCATAACATCCCATTAAATCAACGATTTTCTATGTGGCTATTTATAGTGCTCTTAATGGTTCTTGATGTGCTTTGTCCATCTTGATACTTCCTTTGTGGAGTGTTTTCTGCTTCCAAGGTCCAACATTGTTGTCCATTGCGCCTAGTGCCTCTTCATCGAACAGTCTTGGTTTATTGCTTCCCGAGACATGCGTAATGTAACCTCTGATCCCAATCAACATGCTCATGACTCATCAAAACCAATTCATTATTCAAGTCCTAACATCCTCTTCTCTGTGTCCCAGTCTCTCGGGCAATTTGGTTCCTCTTCCATGCAGTCGCTCACCTTCCAAGTTTAAGCATCCCCTTCTCTGCTTCCCAATCCTTTGGGTGATCCATACCTTGTCAAGGCTTCCTCGCACAGGGAGAGTCCTCATAACCAAGGCAATTCCTTGCCTCACCCCAATCATGGTAGACTTCATGGCAATTAGTGGACATCACTGGGTTCCAGTGTCACCACAATGGCCTTGTTCTTGAAGTTTTTCAACCCCAACGCACTGTTGTGCACTGCAATTCCTTTAATGTTGTTGTTGTTTCACTTGCAGCCAAGCTCATACATCCATGCAGGGTAGCTCATTGACCCTCTTACATCGCAGGCATGTAAATTTTTATGAGATTCATCATAAGGAAATTCCCAACAATTTTAAATCATACCTCTATCAACAGATTTATTCATGAGGTGAACCCTACAATTTTAATTCACGTCATATCACATCAAAACCTCCTTAGATCATAATTTCAAATCATTGCAAATCTGGACTTTTAAACTAAATTAAATCATGGTAACAATTAGAAATTTCATTAAATTAAATAGCTGATACTTAGCTTTAGTTTTTCTTCTTTTCTCTTTGACTCACATGTACTGAGTGGTTTGCTAAGCCAGACTAGCACCCAATATTGCTCACACCGATCCACGAAGTCCTTTCCTCTTTGCTCTTTGATTCACACGCACTGAATGGTTTGCTAGACCAGGCAAGCACCTAGTGGGCTATATGCTCCATGCGATCTTTAGCTTTGTCTTCAACTCCAATTCACTGAGTGGTTTGCCAAACCCAGTAAGCACTCAACAACGCTCACACTACTCCACAAAATATTTTCATACAGGTCCAAATAAGCCCTCCTCTCTTACTTGCCTCCTAGCGAGTGTGGGGACTACCAATCCTGGTAGTCTTTTGTCGACAGGAATATTATTTACCATCACAATTCCCATAGCAAATATTATATATATCATATGCACAATATAATTTATATATTATAACAATATACAATTTACACAACATCATGATTTTCCCGTCATCACAACTCCCAGGCCCAAGCAAACCCCAATCCTAGGCAACCCCCATTCCTGGGTGGTCTACTCGTATGCATTGTAATAGCTGAAATGTATGCATTAAGTGGATCCCTATCCCAAGGTAGTACTCGATAATGTATGTGCCTCATCCTTTGACCAAGGATTCTAGTTGGTAGTTAGTAAACTTAGTATACCTGCTGACATAACCTTCAACATTTATTGGTCATAACATAATATAAACATGGGCACATGAAAGTGATAAGCATATGATAATAAAAATAATTAACAACAAGAATCCCCACTTGCTCAATGGATTCATCACACAACCAAGAATCTCATTGGATAAGTTTATTATGTGTGATGAATATAATTCATAACAAGTAAATAAATAAAATAAATGTAAATATTAAATATTCAAATATCGATTATGTTAAATAGTCATTAAATTAAGTGAAAAGGCATGTCTAAAAGACATGCCTAGTCACGAAAGGACACATTTTTAGGTATATATATACGGGTCCTCATTGTAACATTAATCACTTATACAATTTTATATATTAATAAATTTTTATTTACAAATACCTGTGTGTATTTTTACATTCAAGCCTCCAAGCTAACAGTTTTTATGTTTTAGTGGTATCGGAGCCATGGCGCACAATATAATGATGTGAGTCTTTGAACGTTGTTCGCAACACAATGTGCCATTACATTCACATCCTAAATGCGTTGAGCAATTTAATAAAATTCAAGAAGTATTTCAGCAATTAGAAAAATCATGTGCAGAAGTTAAAACTTGTCGAAAGGAAATCGATGGTAAGAAAGATGATAAGGACAACAAAGAAACAAAACAAGGTGAAGTAGGAGAAGAAGATTTTGACCAGAATAATGATAATGAAAATGAAGTTTCTTTGGAGCAGGAAAACGAGTTATCTCCAAAAGTGAGCACATGTCAACCTACATGCATGGAGATCTCTTCAAATGAGATTACAAATCAGACAATACTTGATTGAGGAGAATTGTTGGAAAATTGTGAAGAAGCAACACCAAACGCAGAAGTTCCGGCCGAACCGCATGAGACTGCAAGTTGATGTGGGCTTTGAAACCTACCATGCTAGCTTTAATGAAGCCCATTTTTGGAGTACCCTTGTGAAGGGGTCACACTTCCAATTGCCTCTTGTCTTAGTAGCATCATGACGCTGACCGCCACTATAGCTCCTTACAATCATGATGTTATGAAGAGAGTCTTCAAGTTGATGGTAGAAGCCTTACGAGACTTGGATAACTTCGTGGGTCCTACATTTGGGAATAAGCTTAAGGTTTTGTAAACTATGGCCATGACTAGGACTCATGAAATCATGTTTGATCTTGAGTGTGATGACTTGATTATGCAAATGTTCCAATGTTTTTTCAGCATTAGGAGGCATCATCCTGACTTAGTCAAAACACACATGCAATCCATCTTGTTATCTCGATTGTTGTCCGTTTGGAGGAGAGAACAGTTGGTCTCACTTGCTGCTTTTCAGCTAGCCGAAAGGGTGGTAGAGAAAAACATAAATCTTCTCAGGAGGCAATTAACCAGGGAGGAGCAACTGCGAATTGGGGGGACATGCAATAGGAACGAGATAAGGAGAAAGGGTCTTTGCTTCATCTGTAAGGAACCTTGGGGACTTGACCACTCATGCTTGAGTGATACAAAAGGGATGACACAGGTAGATCAAGGGGAAACTCATTTTGATCCTACAGATGAGGATTCTTCTAAAGAGTATCAACATGCATGTGGGGATGATGGCAACACTCGTGATATGCATAACTATCTAGTGGATAGCTTTGTTGAGCAACAGACTATTCCGATGCAGGGAGGAGATCAGGGAGATGAGCTATCAGTGGCTATCCAACACGATGAGCACATAGAGAAGCTTGAGCAAACCTGTAGAGATGTTGACGACAACCTAGATATACATCCTTGTTTGATGAGTCAGCATGTGTAGCACACAGTGGAGCATAGTAGGTGTGATGGGCCATTTTTGGAGAGTCAGCGAGTGGCTCATATTGAACCCATGGTGGAGGAGGATGAGCAATAGTCCCTATAGCCGACCATTGATGAGGGGCATACAGATGTGCAAGCAACCAACAAGAAGGTAGTATTTGTAGACATTGGTCATCAGGAGGTGTTGCGACATGACAGGACAATTTTGTAGGTGGCGAGTGGATCAGTGGAGCATGGAGTTTCTGGCCAGATGAGGGAGGCTCTTTTGGGGATGGTGATGCATCTATCTTTGGGTGTACCCATTGATGAGGTGCAGATAGATGCAGTGGCAGTGAGCAAAGTTGCAGTATTCCTGGCAACAACCCTCTCCAAGAGTACATAGACAAGGCGTTCAACATAGGTTGCCCACTTGTAGGGAGAGAGGCAAGGATTCCTAGACATATCCGGTTGATTGGTTGGGAAGAGCTGCACGAGTTGAGCATGGTGTAGCACAGTGGACTTGGACCATATGCATCACGTGCATCCGATCCTTCACACAGGATGGATTGGCGGGAGATCATGAGTTGGTATCCTTTTGGTGGCTTGATACTCTCAGTCAGGAGCATAGTGCAGCAAGGACCCGTAGACCTGAGGAGTAATACATGCTCCAGTTGGCAGTGGGAGGTAGGCCGACAACTCTCTAACCCTTCAGGCCTGCATCTATATAATGGGACTAACCTTGGCCTATGACAAGGGTTCAACTGGAGAGAGGTGATGAGTTGGTACGCTGTTAATGGAGCAACATTCATAGCCAGAGCTATAACACAACATGAGCCATGGGGCATTGGTGCCTGTTCTTGGTGGCATTGGGATCCTAGAGGATTTGTTGATCACTATTAGAGGTTGGTCTGGGATCCAGGGATTGAGGGGTTTGTTCATGATGGGTTGACACAGAGGCATCGCATCACCCAGTGGTTTGTATGGGATCGGGCATTGGGTCTCAGTTGCATTGGGCCACCAGATTGGTCCACAGGTTTGGTTGCTTAAGGGCAAGCAATCTTGGGGTGGGAGGATATGTGATATTCCTTTTTCTGGTGTTCCTTATGGCATGGTTAGGATGGACTTTCAGAGTTGGGGATAGACAGGTCACAAGTGCAGGTTTACTTCATCAACGGGTCCAGGGGCTTTTGGAGATGTTTTATGGGGTCTAGAGGAGCTCACTTGCCATATTCCATCATTAGGATTGATTTCGCACAGCTTGCTTCTCGTTCCATCACATTTTGATAATTCCCATAAAACAAGGTTATTATTGTGCCTAACTCAATTAATTACGCTTAAGGTGGCATTCCGAGAGGAATACTTGACAAAACACCTTAGTGTAATAGCTCATTGGAACCGAAACGAGAAGATCTACAAGATGGGATGGTTAGAAGTGATTTTCAATGGCCTGAGGAGGCATGGTGACCAATTTACCATTTTCCCACATTAAAAATATATTTTAATTGAAATAAAAAGAGGGAAATGTGCTCAATGATTAAAATAATAATAAAATAGGAGGTTCTAGAGGGGTCCATCAAATCTATAAAAAGAGGAGGAGGACATTAGAGGACATCTTGGATTTGATCTTTCTTCTTGTATGAAAGGTTTGAGAACTCGGTTCTCTACTTCATTTGTAGCCCCAAGATGGAAGGAAACCCTCGGGTGATTAAGTGAGATTGGGCGAGTACACATCTCCCCTTGGTGAATTTATCCATAATTCACAAGAGATCTTAGGAGTGTAGTTCATGTCAGTTTAGAGGTTCGGTGCAGTGCAACAAATTATCTTGGAGGCTAGCTTTTCATCTGAGCTATTTTGGTTGTATATGCATGTAACCCTAGTTTATCTATTATAATAAAAGTTGAAATTGTTTCTGTTCACTTTGCTATTATTTTTCCATACTCTATTGATTATAATTTTACATGGAAATTTTCTATTAAATGCATGGTAATTTTATGGAAAGTTTTGGTTGGGTTAAATTTCTGCAAAATTAGTCAAATATCCCATTTGGGATATTACATTCTGCTATGTATATGAACTTTGTTCATAATATTTGGTATCAGTGTTGTTCGATCCTCTGGCCACTCAACCATTGCACAAAGCTAGTCTGATCCAACCTTTGGCCATCAACCTATCATCAACTTCATTGCCATCATGATTCAAGCATTTTGCTACACAAGTTTTGGGAAGTTCTCCATTTTGCAATCAGGTCTTTGATAATTAAAAAAAAGGCCATTGGCCTTTTAAAAAAAGAAGAAAAAAGAATATATATATATATATATATAGAGAGAGAGAGAGAGAGAGAATTAAAATTTAAAAAAAAAATAATTTTTTTTATTATATATAAACTATATATATAGTTAAAAAAATCATATATTAAAAAACAAAAAAATTAAAAATTAAATAACAAAATAAAAAAAGAAAAGTAAAGGCCACTTACCAACTTCACCCAACTGCCATTCCTACTGCATCATAACTGCCACTGTCCATGAGGCATTTGTCGCCACAACCAGGCCACCGCAAGGCGACCTCGATAAGTTATCATGTGCACACTCTGTCCCCAAACCACTCCGCTCGATCCTGTGCTCCATCAGGTGTCGTTGTCGAACCAATCGTCACAGCCACCGCCGCACAGACCACTCTATCTATCCACTGTATATCGGTTGTATTTATCTGCGATCACGCTCCACATTTGATAGTATCTAAACAAATCGCACAAAGCCATTATTTGGAACCTTGAAGGAAATATATTGGACGTGAGACAAATAATAGTCATCGTATTTTTTCCCCTAGGAAAAATCGTAATTTTATTAATAGTAACAAAATTACATTTTGTAGATGTTGAAGCACATATCCATTAGCAGGTCAAAGATTGTTGTTCCAAGAAAAAGACCAGAAAGAAAATAATGTACATTTGGGGAGAAAATTATGCTTTTCTCCCTTTTTTTTCTCAACCTTTCGCCACTCCCCTTGGGTCGGCAAGGACGAAAATAGTACAAGAGAAGTGTCCTCCACAGGGCAAGGATTATCCTTGTCTGAATCGGAATGGTCTGAGGAATGATGTCTTTTGGCTCCACTGGTATCCATTGTGTCTGGTATCTTCTCCGGTAAAGAGTCCATCAGATCATGTGGTACTAATTCCTCATTTTCTGGCTCCTTGTGTATCTGATTGTTTTCTGTGGGAATGGGGTGTTCCTTCCCCGTATCTTCCTCCTCAGCATGGCTATCATCAGGGTGGAATTGCCATCCCTTGGGTTGTTTTCCTACTTTCTTCTTCCTACGCGTATCTTTCTTGGCTTCTGGGCATGTGTTTTGAAGATGCCTTGTTTGACGGCAAATTCTGCATCTGAATGTAGTATTTTCATAATCTAGTATCTGTGTCCAACATTTCTATTTATACTTTAGTTGTATTTGGTCTGGCAGTCCTTTGCTGAGATCTACTTCCACACACATGCGTGCAAATGTGTAAATTCCTTCCTCCATTCTTTCTGTGTCCATTTTAATGAAACGCCCAATGGTGTTGCCTATACTTGACAGGACTTGAGGGCTCCAGAAATGTAGTGGTAGGTTGTGAAGACGAACCCAAACCGGCATCCGAGATACAATCATTGTATTTGGATCAAATTCTGGGAACCATGGGGTAATGAAGAGACCCGTGGATCCCATGAACCATGGTCCTTCCTTCATAATGATGTCCCTTTCCTCTGCTGTACGAAATTTAACAATGAAGAAACCTTTGGAACAGAGATGAATGTCACATGTATTGGTCCAGGTTCTGAAGACCCAAAGGAAAAGGTCCATAGGTTTGGGCCAGAAATAGTTGAATCTGCAAATTAGTGCTTGTTTTTCGAATGTAGAATAGTACTCATTTGTTTCTGGTATATCCATATTTAATTCTGGGGTGTAACTCAGTTGTTCCACAATGTATGGTGCGGTTGCTGTGCCAGCTTGTTTTGTTGTTGTTGCAGCTGGTTTATTTCCTTCAAGAATGTCTTTGAAGGATAACCCTAAACTTTTTTGCTTTTGATGTGTTTCTGGGATTTTTGTTGTGCTGCTTCCTATACCGCTGCCTGAGGGCTTTGTTTTGCAATGATCTGCCACTCCTCCCCTCAGCCGCAGGTTGAGGGTGATGGTGGTCTCAGGTAAGATTTTGTAATCCATTAGGGATTTGTTGTCTTGGAGTACTCTGCCTCCAAAGATCAAAACCTGTGGTCCTGTAGGATACCAGTATGCTGGAAGATGCTGTTCTTCAAATGCAATATTGATTTGGTTATCTGAACCCATACCAGACGTGTCCTCCCAGAAGGGGTTTTTATAAAAACTTGAAAGGGAAGAGGGTTTACCAACTGTTCGGGTTTTGGTGTTGTCTAAGGGTAAATTTGTCCATCCGCGTCAAATTCGCCTCACATTTTCGTATGCCCAGAGTTTTCCTTCCGGGCACGCTGAGGAAATGTTGAGAGGCCAAGATCTAGTCCTGGCTGAGCTGCTTCTGTTGCTTTGTTGGGCATGACCCCGTATGGAGGTCGCTAAGGGCCCAAAGTTGCCCAAATCCCCATTTTGTTCGTCAAACCCCAAGTTATTGTTTGTAGATCTTCATTTGAGGTTGCGTATCTACCTGTTTGTCGTGCTTTTTTCCTCTTCCTGGTTTCCACGGACTCCTTTTTGTTGTCCACAAAGCTCAGGGAGTAAATGTCTGTGTGGTTGTCAACGATGGCGTAGTCTCCAGAAGCCCTATCAAATAAACCCCGTTTGCCGACATTCTGTTCCATGTTGCGGACAGTGGCTTCCTCCTGAATGGACGTCAAGGGCAACACGTTACACACACACAGATTGGCCCTCGTTACGTGGTAACCAAACTGTCCCGGGTACATGCCTTCGGTCGCTTCGAAGATCTCCTTCTGGTGCTTGTAACGGATTAGGAGCCTGAAGGTCGCTTTGCAGAGGGGAGCACCGTGTCCAGGATCATGTATGTTGTCCGTGACAAAACCCCTGAGGTATTCATTGCGCTTGTCGTAGGCGAGTCTCCAGAAATGTGCAGGTCCCTTCCTGTGATGGGTGTGGGATTTGAACACGGAGCCTGCTTCCTTCCTCTGTGCACAAATAACGCAACCCATGTCACCTCGGCGCCTTTGTCGGCCCTCCTCCAAAGCCTGAACAAGATCATCCTTTGACTGAGACGGGTGTTCCAGCCGCTTGCCAGCTTCAAATGGCTTGTGCTTGAGATTTTCGTCCATGTCCACCATTTTCCTCAAAACCCTAGGGTTTTCAGGTCGCGTCACAGGTCTCCTCCCAAAAAGTTTTTGTTGATGAGACCGTTGATGAGACCCTAATAGTCATCGGTCTTAAGAATACAAAACTCTAATTAATGGTTACACCTCCCTATTCTACTTCTACATACACTACCAGCTATTGAGGAGGTTGACTCATTGTAGATCAATTATATCTGGGAAGCCACACAAGGAGAATTGCATTAAGGTCGGTCTAGCTCAACTATTATTTTGTGGGAGGCCATTAAGCTCAAACGCCAATTTGAAAACCATATAAACGAAATTGGATTTAAGGGTCAAACCAAAGTTACACAATATTTTTATTTAAGAGTCATATATATGATTATATTTAAAAAAATTAAAAGAAATAATTATAACCTTATATATAAGCCCATACCTAAGTTATAAAGTGCCTAAATTTAGATATTGTGGTATACCAAAGGAATCTATTGAAGAATTTTTTTTTTTTTAAGTACGAAATTTAAAAAGAAAAAAAAAGAGGGGGGCAACTTGAGGCACTGTTAACTTGATTATTGTTTGTTGAAGTAGAGGTCACCTTTAAAACCCTAAGCTCATCTCAAAAAAAAAGAAAAAAATGGAGACTAGTTATGAAAATTTTCCTAAAACTTTTAGTAAATGTGTTAATGTACTATTTAAAATAAAAGGATCACTTGCTTGAAGGGATATTATAATCTCTATCAATCCCACTCAAGATAATAATTGTTAGTTCTGAATGTGCTAACCAATTAGTGATTCATGAATAGAATATAATCGAAACAATGGATTTGATGAATAACAAACAATATGGCATAAGCAATCTACAAATAAGTATTGTAGATTATACTTTTATCTCGCAATTCACCGTTAAAACCTTATTTTGTTATGATAGTGATATAATTATGGGTTCATCCTGAATGGAATCACTAGGGTCCTTCATCCTAAATATGAATAAAAAGTTCTTAACATTTCCCTACAAGAAGGAAAAAATTACACTACAAGGCATTACATTGAAATTAGATTCAGTAACACTATAAGACATACAATATATCTCAAAAGTAATTTTTCAAGAGAGTAAATAAACAATATAAAATATGCAAAGGGAAGTTGACAAAATCACTGTTGACAAAAATGAAGAAGTTACTCACCTTAAGGACCATAGTGAAAAATTATTGATGCAAATTAGGAAGCTTAAGAAGGACAAGAAGTCGTTGGAAAACAAGGTACAACAACTTATCGAGAAGGAAGTGTCAAAATCTTCAAATGTAGAAATTCAAGTTGAAGAAAAAAGAATGAATATTGATCCAGTGAATATCACAACTCAAGAAGATGACAAGCCAGTTGAAGTAAAAACATATTTCAATGTTGCAATTTAGACGATGAAAAATCCAAATGAAGATTCTGTAACCAACTCAACAACATCAGTATTTGAAGTAAATCAAGAAATTGTGTTGTGAATGTAATTTAAAAGTAAATACAAATAATACTAATCAAAATAATGATTATTTTAATAGTCATTAGTTAAATGAAAATGCATGTCTAAAAAGACATGCCCAGTGATGAAGGGACACCTCCCTAGGTATATAAAGCAGAACCTCATTGTAACATGCAATCATCCTTGTACATTTCATCTTATTAATAAAATATTATTTACAATACAATTGTGTATTTTATACTAAAGCACAAACAATTCTAAATTTTGTTGCTTCAGTGGTATTAGAGCCATGCGAGCCTTTGGACGTTATCCACTGCACAATTTGCCATTAAGTTTAGGTCCTCAAATCATGGAATTAAGTGAATATCATAAATCTAAACCATTCAATGAAATTGGAGAAGCATTACAACATATGCAACAAATAAAAAAATCATTTGCAGAATCATTAAAGGCTTTCAAAACACGCCTACAATAGATATTGGCATTAATGTCAAAGAAGATGAGATTCCTAGCGAAAAAATTGTTGAAGAAGATGATAAAGATGAGTCTACTAGTCAGGAAACTATTGCAGATGATGAGGAGGCAAAACAATCCACTATTGGTGAATATGATGGTAAGGCATCTGAAATTAGCCTTCTTGAAGGCTACAGTCTTGAATTACCCAAAAGCATAGATTTTGAAACAAGTAGTCAGAAAACTTGTAGAGATGGAATACCCATGATTAGGGACACTGACATCAACAATAAAAATAATAGAGATAAGAAAGAAAGAGACAGGGAATCTAAAACCAGACACAAGGTCAAAAAATTGTTGTTGCAAATGATAATGAGATAAAACAGTAAACAGTGAGTGAACAAGGAGGATCCGATATCATACTGCAAAAACATTGTAGTTTAGAAATACCTAGACGTAGAGATTCTGAAACCAAAAGTCAAAATAGTTATAAAGATGCAACACCCACCAGCAGAGTCCCGGAAATCAACTATAAAAATTATACAGATGGGAAACCGAAACAGACAGATATTAAAACCAGCCACAAGATCAGCGAAATTGCAGATGACAAGGAGATAGAATAGTGTATTATGAGTGAACAGGATGGAGAGGCTTCTTAAACCAACCTGCATCAGAGCTATAGCTTTGAAATGCTTAGAAGTAGAGATTCAAAAACCACCAATCAAATTAGTTGTGATGAAATACCCACTAGCAGAGTGCTTGAAATCACTCATAAATTTTTTAGAGATGAGAGACTGAAACACAAAATCTAAAATTGGCCACAAGATCAACAAATCTGTTGTTGCAGATGATAAGGTGTTAAAACTGTACAATATAAACAAACATGATGGAGAGGCATATGAGATAACCCTGCATGACATCTATAGTGTTGAAGTACCCAGAAGCATAGATTCTGAAGGTTCCAACAATCATAATAGTTATGGAGAGGGAAAGTCCACCAGTAGAGACTTTGAAATCAACCATAAATGTTATAGACATGAGAAATCAAGACACATACAATCTGAAACAAGCAATGAGATCAACAAAATTGTTGTTGCAAATGATGAGGAGGTAAGAACTCAACATAATGGAGATGCATCTAAAATCAGTGTACACAAAAACTATAGGGTTGAAAGACCCCGATGTATAGATTCTGAAACCAACGGTAAAAAAATCTATAGAGATGGATTACCCACCAACAGAGATTATGAAATCAGCCATAAAAAAACACAGAGATGAGAAGTCAAGGCACAAAAAATGTAAAAGCAGCGACTCATTTTCCACAGTGCCCTCCGACTACGTGTTCCTGCGTACTAACCCTCGCAACCATCCAACTGCTTTGTATATTCCTCGCATCCACCGCGTCCCCTGCCGACATCGCTCATCCACGTTCATTCCTTTGTCATCAAACAACTCAACCCTTAACGTCTTGTCGTCCTGTCCTTTGTTGTCAGGTTCTCCGACCACTGTTCAGTCCAAAATCAAATTGCATCGTGCTTGAGCCACCCCTTGTCTTCCGACCATCCTCCGATTGTTTTCCCTGACAATCCTTCTCGACCGCTTTTTGTTGCCTCTTGATCGTCACCCATGTCACCATTCGTTGATCGACGACATTCCATTGTGGTTAATAGTAGATATATATATATATATATATATAGATAGATAGTCGATTACGTTATAAGTTAAACAATTATATCATTAAATAAATAAATAAATTCTTTTATATAGTTAATTAATAATCATATAATTAATTAACAAAATAATTTAATTACATAATTATATATATTATTATTACAATTATTATTATTTAATAAAAAAAATTATTTAGTTAAAATATATATATATATATATATATATTAAAAAGAAAAGGGATAAACCTCCATCCCATGGGAGTATTACTGACGAGTTATACATGCTGAGACGATTGACGAATTACATATGCCAAAATGGCATATGCAACCTGAGGAAATTGTCAGCTACAAGCTTTGAGGACAAAGCTTTTCGAAGAAAGGGTCAATGTTGTGAATATAATTTATATAAAATAAAAGTGAATACAAATAAATGCAAAAAATAAATAATCAAAATAATGATTATTTTAGTAGTCATTAGTTAAATGAAAAAGCATGTCTTTTTATGAAGGGACACCTGCCTAGGTATATAAAGAAAGCCCTCATAGTAACATGCAATCATCCTTGTACATTTCATCTTATTAAAAAAATATTATTTGCAATACAGTTGTGTACTTTATATTAAAAGCACAAACAATTCTCAGTTTTGTCGCTTCAAATTGCCACGCACAAGATAAGGGAAAATCAACCACAAGAACTCTTTATCGACATCCAAATCACAAAAGAAGACAACTCAATCAATCTGCATATCTGTATCACTCATAATAGAAACAACAAAATTATGTTCTGAAGACTACTAATGTCATTGCAATTCAATCTTGTGATAAAAATTCACACAAAGTATCTAGTAACCTCAAGATTCCACAAAAGATTGATTTAGGATGGTCAAATGCTTTCTCAGTGCAACAATTTTGTTTATCACTCAAAGGATCCTATCATCTTGTATCCACAAAGATGACAACTCCAAGAATTCGTAAAAGATGCGAACAAATTATAAGACAAGAAACATATGACATGCCTTGTCAGAAATAAGCTTCGAGGACAAATTTTTTTGAAGAGGAAGACATCGTAAATATAAATAATAATAACAATCATAGATAATGATTAATTAGTGATTAATGTAGAAGAGGCATGTCTGTAAGGACATGACCATTCATAAAAGGGCACCCACCTAAGTATATAAACAAACCCTCATTTGTAACAATTCCATTATCTCACATCTTTTGTACATTTCTATATTACTTGTCCTATAATGGATATTTACATATTTCAGATTTTCTGAGTATTATGCTATGTATATGAACTTTGTTCATAACATCAATGCTTCCCACACAACTTGCAATTCAAAATTACGAATACTATTGTACAAGTGCTATTATTTTGAACAAAAAATATAAGATCTTGATGCAATGATGATTACCCTTGTTAACTTTCAACTTGCCAACCTCTACAAGTAATGTTTATTATCTTATTCATGTTTGAGAGACGTTCTAGTGTTATAGCCCTGGTATTGTTGAAACTTGTTTCCCATCATTTAGTAAAAGAAGAGAGATTTTTTAGATGTATTAGCATAGAAAACAAGAATGTATGTTAGGGGTCTAAATTCATGATATATATGTGCATGGAGATCAAACACATACCTGCAAACTATTTCAATCTGAATGTTTGGATGTTTAGCCACGGAAGCATCAAATAATGTCACCCGACATGGTCATAAATGATCATTTGGATAATAAAACGTTTGGATAGGATCGATATTTCCACAGAATCTCCCCTGCTGCAGTAATTATCCAAGAAATCCATTTTTCACACAAGTAGGTCAAAGTTACCATATGCTCATAATGGGGTCTTTAATTTTCCGTAATTCCTCTTTTGGATAGGATTGCTTTTGAACCTAAAGGCTACATGTATGATCAACATTGCTTTAATGAATGGCTTGACGGAATTATGTTGTACTTGGCGATATTCTTTGTATTTCAATTGTATGTTAAGTGTGCAAGTTGTATAGAAAATGGTATTGCACTATAAATAAAGTCAGAGCCTAAAATTAATGAACCTGTACAGGATTTGATGGACCTATAAAATAAATGAGTTGACAAAGAAGATTATAAAACTCAAAAGATGAAAATAACAAAATGACACTGGAAATTAGTAGTTGCATAACAACTAATATAAAATAGCAGTGAAATTCCAGAATAAATCTTAGTTAAAAATGATTATGCTTAGGCCAATCTATATCCTTGAACAATGGCATTTTTATCAGGGTTTTAATATTGAAATGAAGGATGCTTGTACATATATACATATGTATGTGCGTGTCTAATTGCTATTTTTGCCACTGCCAAAATGGATTACATGTGATGAACTTCTTTGAGGAGTTAAAGCAGATATGATAATATGGGTTTTCTTTTGTTGTCTATCGGGCAAGAAAGAAACTAGACAGCAACCTGGTTCGCAAGATGGTTTTTGAACCATTAGTATCTTGAATTGCATCAACTTGTGGTGTGCATACATTTAACTTTCAAATTTTAATTTATTGTACTCAGATTATAGACCACATGATTAAATAGGGATATAAGGAATGCTTAGGTTTTATGGCTTATAATCAAGATATTTGAAAAAAAAAATTCTAATTTTATGCTACATGCAGGGAAAATGAGTTGTGACCTTGATTCTAGCGATATTTTGGAATGCTTTGTAGACCTTTCTTTCAACGAGAGATGCTACAAACATGATTCATGCATGGGGTGTAAAATATTGATTTATACATTCCAGTTGTGCCAACCTTTACTAGTTGGACAGCTTATTTTTTATAATTTTAGTCAACTTTCTTTTGAATGTGATGCTCTGTAGTATGATCGTAGTTAGTTGTTGTGACACATTATATTTGTTGTAGATGTATACTGTTGGTACCATAGTGCCGTCGTTTGACAGAAGTGCATGGTCTAGTCTTGAATAGGAACAATATTATAGCAGCATGTGAAACGTTTGCTATATGTCTATATTCGAGAAAATCCATTATAAGTTATTTATATAATGTTACAATGTTCGTTTCTTTGGATAGATTCTGCTATCAAAACCTATTCAATGATTTAATCTCAATTCTGCGTGAAATGATCCATCAATGATGATGAAAAATGTGTTTAATACTAATTAATAAATTGAATGCATCAATTTTGTGTGCCTTAGTATGTTTTCGAGGACCTTCATTCTCCATCTTTAGGTAAAATTAGTTAAGAACATTTTAATAGCTTTTTTCTTGAATGTAATAGTTTATAGCCTCTATAACTCTTACGGACATTGTTCTTTTGTTGGGCTTTGCCTACTTGCTATATAATTATAATCATCAACTTTAGTCATGATGCTTGTTTCTTTGTTTACCAATTCATCTTATCTCGAAGTGTGGAGGAAAGAGAAGGCATCCATGTGTTCTTTCACAAGAGATTGATAAAAAACCTATTGAAACCAAGCTGAACAATGAAATACTCAATCGAAAACAAACAAACAACCTCTCTATAAGCACCAACTTATACAATCTCTTTGAGTACAAATTTTATAAGGAATCCTTCATTTGTATTGAAGACTCACCTTCTGTTCTAACTTCATTCTTAAGTAAGAAATTTAAGCACCTACGAAAGAATAAAAAATCCCATTGAAGCACCCACTTCCACCCAACTACAAGAAACCAGAAAACAAGAGTTGATAATGAGTCAGAAACCGAAGTCAATTTCTTCTTCAAGGTGAATCATAATGTACCTGCAAGTGTTAATTTTTTGTTGGTTCGACCTAATTCTTCATTGATTTTCTTCATTTCCCTAAAATTGGGTTTTCCTATTGTTTAGGAGCTTTATTTTTTATGCTGTCAATGGATTAGTGATTAGCCATCGTTTCTCTCATTACGTATTTTTTATGGACTTTTTATTTCTACATTCTCAATGTTTAGCTATAGTAGACATTAGTTCATTGTTTGACTAGTGGTTAGTCATCATGAGTTATTTGCATTCAATAATGAGTTGAGTGATTTGGTTAGAAAAAGTATACTGTCCACAAGTGGGCCTCACTCATGGACATAAAATATCCCTTTTAATTCAATTTATAATTTTTTTTATCAAAAACTTCAGAATTTTTCCATAACTGACTTTGCCTAAAAATTTAATATAACCTAACAAATTTGGACAACTAGTAATCACAATTTACTATTGGAAAATGCCACAGTAAAAACAGAGCCAATTTTATCAATAATACTAAGGAAGATTTACATCAATTTATTTTTGGAGAAACCTAGCATGTTAACCACTGGGGATAATTCGGCCTCCCTTTGGAAATTTTTTGGCTCGAACCCTGGCTACAAATCCTTTGGCAAATTTTTCTGGCTCCAATCTGGCCTCTCCATAAATTATGATCTGGTTGTAACAACTCAGCCTTCTTCAGAAATTACCTATCAAGTTGACCTTTGGAAAATCGTTGTCCTTTCTTCTGCAATAAATCAACCCAATGCAATGCTTCTCGATACTCCAATTTTTATTTGCCTCCATATGTGACTGCACCCTTGGAAACACAACTCAACCCCCTTAACTCGTCCTCCACAACTCCAAAATAATTTGGCCTTCACAACTCGGCCTTCTCGGGCATCCACAATTCGACCCTCTACAAATTCAATCTCTGACAGACAATTTGGCCCTATTCTTGGCCAAGTAATTCAACCCTCCTTTAGGTGATGTGATTTGTTGCTAATTTGGCCTCCTTGAAGAGATGCACATTGCTGGACTCATCTTTCGGACTTAGATCATCCTTCTCTGATGAATGCCAATGAAGACCCTAAAATGGTTCTCCCTCTTCACAAGCTAGGGTGGATGTTTCACCGCCAAAACTGGGATCTCCACAAGGGTTTCCCCTCACATAGTAAGCTACTAGAGCTCTAAATTCAATTCTCAAATCATCGACTCATCATCCCCATTGAGCCTCCTTCCTTTTTATAATTATTTCCTCCTCTCAAAATACCATGCGTGGCTAGAAATAACATAGGTCACTTATTTAATTATTAAAATGTTGTCTTTTATTAAATAATTAAACCATTTGGTCCCCTTTTTTCTCGACTATAGCCTACAAGAATCTGGGTAGGCTACTAAGTTGGTCCCTTATGCTATTATGGTTTGAAAAGGGACATTATAGGACATGAGCACCTTATCTAGAGAGGAAAAGTCATATCTACTTGAGTTTGCTTGACACATGTTAGTGAAACATTAATGGGACATTTTTTCATGTTGGGTGACTTTCGTAGCATAATTAGTTTGTTAGTTTAAGAGAGTCAAGTGTGCTTATTGTTATCTTTCTCTACTGCTTGTCTTCCTTTGGCACTTGGTTGGTTGGGATGTGAGCATGGAACGAGTTAGAGGATCAGTTAACTAGAGAAATCTCATCTACATGGAGTGCTAAAATTCTGAGGGCATTTCTCCCTTATTTTCTATTGTCGTAAATTGTAATAATTCCTTCATGATAAACGATAAGTAGTGTGATTTTTGTTGCGTGTTTTGAGCTTGTTGGTTTTGATTTCTAGATTTAGTATTTTTCAAATTCACAATGCATGGCTTGGTGGATTGGTTTGAAATTCAAGTATCTTATGTCTTTACTCTTGATTTATAATTTTATACTTCTATGTTGTGAAAGAGGGAAAATTGTTTCATTTGACGTTTTGTGTGTGCAAGATATTGAACATTTGGACACTCATGGAACATGTGTCTTGTGCAAGGCATGTCACATGTGTGTCCAACAATTGGGATGCCAAGAAATGTAATAAATTCAAATACATTACACAGGTTTCTTGATGTGTCAATCAATCCATCTCGATTTGTGTTTGATGTAGTTCTATGTTCTTGATGTTAAAAAAAGCTCTCTCTCTCTCTCTCTCTCTCTCTCTCTCTCTCTATAGAGACAAGAATGTTATTGTGCTCTGAGCTCGTGGGCTAAATCTTTTTCTCCATTCCCAAAATATGAAAACAGAGGGACATGATTGGCTTGAAAGAGGAGCTCGAGTTCACCAATAAAAAGACTGTGTCCATCAAAAATAAAAAGTAGACGAGGTTGCACATATCAGATGATCAATCAGAACCAAGGTTGTATCAATTTGAGAGACCAAAGACCGTTTATTGTTGCTGTGGAATATTATTGTGAAGGGGCCGTAATTTTTTTGAACCTTAGCATATTAAAAAGTGGGCCACTAATTTCTTTGTAGCCATATTATTTTGTTGTGCATTCTCCAAATTTGATGGTAGTAGGGAGAAATTCCCTAGCCCTTGCTTGACTTCAAAATACTATTAAATAAAATTATTTGTGAACTCCAAGTCGGCTCTTATTATTGGAGGGAAATCATTTACATTTAAAATTTAAATCTAAAATTGAAGGTCGACTTCAAGGTCGGCCTGCCCAAGGGACGTGCCCCTTCATTCGAACAAACAACTATAAATAGGCGTCAATGATCCTCCATCTTGTGATGATTTTGTAACTCGGTCTTCTGAGAAAAGGTTTGTGGCCTAAAAAGGAATATCTCTACAAACTGGTATGGCACACCTCTGCGGCCTAGTAAAGGCATCATCTGCGGTCAAACTCTTGTAATAATTGCAGCTAAATCTCTCTACGTCTATGGTCTAATTCCCATGACAGATGCGGCCTTCTTCACCCTTTCTTCTGTGGCACTTTTATGGTATCTTCTGCGGCTCCCTTATAGTTTGTGGTAGGTAACAAGGCAAAAGGGACGCTGAACCTAGACCCTGTGATTTAGATATGTCTCTAGTCAGTACCTATGATGTTCATGACAACATGTGACAATAATCTTCTTAATTGTGCATTTTATTCATCTATATGATAGTCCCCTTTGGTGTTTTCCAATAGTGGCAGTGACCTCAATATTAGTGGCATCTCCAAGAGAAACCCTAGTCCTTGTATACACAAAGATATGACTTTGTTACTATGCAACTCAATAGTATGGTTGGGCTTGTCACTATGGAAGTTTGGTTAGTCTCAACACTATGACATCACCGTATGGCATCATAGTATGGTATCTTTGATCGTATGTTATCTCAACATCTCATGTATGGCTCTCTTTGCATCATAGTATATATAGTATTCTTGCACAATGAAGATTCTTGGTTACCTCATAGTTATATGTGGCATCAATTCAACTATGTGTGGGTCTATACTATGTATGGCATCTCAACATGTATGCTATTCAACTCAACATTATTTAGGGTCTCTTTTCATTCCAACATTATGTATGATATCGTTACACTCAAGTAGTGGTGGTGATATGTTGTTGCCCTTATAAATTCATGACAATGTTATAGTCTTGTTCACAAACGAAATTGTGAAAAAGACAAATATAGACTCTAGATAGCTTGATGTATTATGGCTTAGGATCTTTTGTTCCTTGTCCCTCTTTGTTGATCTATTCAATGAAAATCTAATAGAAGAAGAAAAATTTGGAAGGGTTTTCCCCTTTGAGGGGTTTTTCCCTGGTCTCTAACCAAATCTCGGTGTTTACTTTGTGCATGCTTTTTCTTCTAGTGATCTTTTATGCTCTGCTGCGATGATGATCTCTCTATATAATATTGAATGATGTTTAAATGCTATGGGGTAAATTCAACAATTCGCCATTTCAAAAGAGGGCGGAATATTTTCTATTGGTGCTAGAAATTGTGAGAATCGATCATTCAACAAAAGTCTAAATTTTCTCAAGCACGTGGGTCAATTTTGTGACAGAGCCCCTTTACAGTTGTGGGAACGAGTTTTCTTGTGCCATTGGGTGATTTTCTGAAACATATACAATGTTCAAGTCCTCACTTGTTATGGCTAGAGAAGTCCTTCAGTTGGGTGGTATTTCTGCTTGTAGAGAACGAGTTTATGCATGGGTTTTGGGCCACAAAGTTCTTTTACGTGAGGTTGTAATTTCTCCTTGAAGGGTTCGATTTCTGGAGTCACTAGTTTTGCGGGATGGGTTATATTGCTCTGAGCAAGTTGTGACGTTCCTTGGTGTTGGACTCATTCATAGTCACATCCTTCCCTGTGTACGCAGAGTTCCAGAAGCAACCATTAAAGAGACACCAGTTTCTTTTTCCTGGTGGCCGATTTCCCAAGTTCACAAGCTGGGCTGAGTTTGTGTATCTTGTTGGTGTAGATTAACCATTAAAATGTGGCTATAATGTCGATGGGAGACAAGTGGCATCACCCTTTGTGTATTAATAATTTCTGGGTCGGTTTCCTCCACAATGGAAAGAGCTGAAGTCATCCTCGTAGTGGCTATGCCTATAGTTGAAAGATAAACCTCTGCACAGAAATTTAAACTACCCAAATGATCCAAGATCTTTTGCTTATGGATGTATAAAGAATTACATGTAAAAGAGCATAACCAAGGAAACTTAAGAGCACATAAAACATGAAGAAAAGATCATGAAAGCATAATAAGAGGACAAAAAGAGTTAATAACGAAGTTCGTCCAATTTGGACTACGTCTCCAGGCCCTACTCAACAGTGGGGAGACCTTCATTCATTAAGAGGCATTAAAGAGAAGAAGTACAAGCAACATTTACATAAAGACCCTTATACCTCCAAGCTAGAAGATGGTTGAAAAATGGAGAGACTGACCGCTGAAACTGACAAAATCGACTATCCACACGTTAGAATAGGGGGCAAGATGAATCGAGGTTTAATTTGGCTCCCCCATTCACTTGTCCAGTGAAGATAGTGGGGTAGCCTACCTTCGTCATAAGGCCCCTTCCTTCTCCCCTTTCCCTTCTTCTCTTTTCCTTTCCACCCTTACCCTTTCCCCTTTCCTCCTGCCCCTCCCATCTGCCTTTCTGCACCTCTCAAAATCTTTCTAATACCCCAATATTCCCTGGGGCAAGGTTCCAATCTCCTGTCAGGCTCAAGGTTCTGCCACCTGCATATAAATTCATGTAAGTCCGCTTCTGCTCCCTCGTGCCTCTGCGAAATGACAGTTTATGTATTATTTTGTGGGCAGAGCCCTATGGCTCAACGTTGGCGGAGGAGACTAGGAAGGCAGAGGTTGAGGTTTCGAATCCCCGCCTCTCCAAAAATAGTTCAGTTGTTATGTTAATTTTGCAAACTATTTTAACAAGCCACGGTCTCCAAGTATGGTTTTGAAAGTTTGGTTAGCTGTTCCATCGTGGCTATACAATTCCCTGCATATATGTTGACCGTTGTTATATATATTGTGATAGTTCCACCGTGGTTCTTTGTTTGGTTAATGCGATCGTTGAAACCACCGGGGGTTGGCGAGTCCGCCGGGGGTGGCCCGCCCATCATCCCAACTTTTAAATATATGTTATGATATGGTTCCATGTGGCTGTGGCGGGGGTGGCAACCCGTCACCACTTTTTTAATATTATTTTTATTATTTTAAACCATATATTTGATTTTTGCCGATTTTAGGGGTTATTAGGCAAATTAACCAACCCACAAATTCGCCCGCTCTTGGGAGCTCAGTTTTCACGCCTCAGTGTCGGTCAAATTGTAGGACACTTAAACCTTGCCCATTGCCAACTTTGACCACAAATTTGACTTTCTCTAACTTGTTCGTACGAGCTCGGATTTGAGTCTCGTTCGCACCGTTGGAATTAGGGCGACGAGCACTTCAATCTGATGTTGAGTTTGTTGCAATTTGACCACTTTGAATTTTGAGCCATTTCTCATGCCACTTGTACTTTGAGATCCACCTGGATCATTCCTCCCCACTGAGAGCTTTTGGACCTCCAAATGCATTAACACGTCCAACACACTGCTTGTCCTCACCAACCCACACTTACAATCATCTGCTTGCATGAAAATTTGTTACGTACTTGGCAATCACATACAACCCACACGACTCAAACAATCCCCACACTTGCCAAGAGTTTATAACACACACTCTTTTGTCAAGTTTTATATAATAGCAAACAATACACAAACTACTCACAAAAGGCCAAATATCACCGTTGATTTAGTAAGCGATGGAAAACATTTATCGCTTTTACAGTTATTCGCAACGTGTGATTTACAAACTATGGCCATGACTATATCTAGTAAAATTGTTGGACACCTAATCCTCAATGGGTTAGTGTGGAAGCCGAATAGACAAAGTAGTCCAAGAGACCTTGGGATGTGAAACCCAACGGTCACAATAATGACTATAAATGTGTTTCATTTGTCAATAAAAATTGTACTGTCATGTTTTATCTTTCCTATTTTGTGGTTGTCCATGTGTGTTTAACATGGTATCAGAGCAGGCGAATTCTAGCCCTGCTCATATTTGAGTCACTGTTTGCTTATGGCCTTTTGTTGTGTTTCTCTCACCAGACCTATGCATTGACCATTAATGTTATGTGGGTCGTGAACTCTCGGTGATATCACTGGTTGATTATTTCATGTGCTGGTGTTGAATTCGTTGTATATATTTGTGCTGGCATATGTATAATTTTTGGTGCGTTGAATGAATACCACAATGTGTGCGTTAAAAGTCCTGGCGCGTTGGCTCTGCCATCCCCGACGTTCCTGACCTCTGAAATCCGCAGGTCTCTATTTTTGGTCTCTGGCTGACCCGTCTGTCCTTAAACGTTTGCTGTTCATAAACGTCTGCCAGAAGGCGACTGTTTGTTGCTCCTCTCTGCGATATGGTATTTTTAATCATTGTCTGCACTCAGCGCTCACTGTAGTAACTGTGTGCTCAAATCAACGCTATCTTTCATTGTTATTATCTGCATTGGATATCTGGCTGGCCCACATTGGCATTCCTCTGCTAAGATGTATTCGTTGCATTCCAACCTGACCCTCCACAGTCGCTGCTCACCTCTGCCATATGCTGCCATTGTCCTCATTTATTGCTGTCGCACTCCCCTCAGCGGATTTTGTTCCGCCGTTCTCGCTCACGCAACTCTGCAACTCCGGAAACCGCCGAGACTACTATCCTCTTTTCATGCTTCTATCATGTAAGTCAAAAGGGTTCCAATACTGCAAGGTCATGTAAATTCCGGAGAGCTCTTTTCTCAACCTCTGCCCAATCTTACAGGGTTATTTAAGGTTTTTGTCGACACAATCTCGGGGTTTGGAACATATTTTGCCTTCGTTGATTTCTTCATCCAAACGACCGACAACTTGTTTCCACAACTAAATGGTTGTTCCATTAAGAATGTCCATCTGCTTAGAGTCTGCACACAGGTTTATGTTTCCAGTTCCGGTGAGACAGGAGTTCTCTCCCTCGAAATACTTCGAAGACTAAGTTCAGGAATCGAGAGAGCGTGCGATAGAAGCTGGGAGACCCTGCAGCCCATGACTAGTGTTGTGTGGTAATATATATACCATATGTTGCGTTGTAACCACTGTAAATCTACTCCCGATTTCACTCCTCGGCTCCGGTCCATATTTACCATCATGGCGCTGACAAAGAGTGAGAAAATCAATGGCTGAGGAGGGCGAAGGACTATCCACCCCTTGAGAATCCATGTCATTAATTCTCACCATCGCCTTGCTCCTACTCTTTGAAAGGACCAAATTCCCACGAGAGAAGTTGGCACGACTTTTCTGTATGGTCATAACGTCTTCTTTACCCGCTTCCGCTGCCAGGGCCAGTGATAGACCGGTTCGACCTGTCCAAAATATGTGGAGGATGTACACAGTTATTGTTATAGTAGTTGTTCGTTATACCCATTGAAAAGATGGAGTTTGAAGCAGGATTATAATGAGAAGGGTTCTGCACGTGTCCCTCCTGATAACTGGAGCAAACTGGAATAATACCAGGCAAGATCCATTCCGGTGACTGAGAATTATGGTCGTTGTTCCTTATACCCAGTGGAAAGTTTGAGACTGACGCAGAACTATAGTGAGAAGGGTTCAGAACATCTCCCCCATGGTGACTGAAACAATCTGGAATAATACCAGTTGCTTTTGCGTGGAAAGTTGATCAAGTGAAGCTCCAGCTTGCTGAGTCAATAACTATTGTGTGGACCGAATGATTGCTGGTGTTGGCAAACCTCCAGCAGCTAATTGTAAACCCGTTGATCTGAGACCCTCTGCTTCATTGCTTTCTAAGGGAAACGAAATGAAAACTGGCCTGGACCAACCTGAGTGTCATGAGTAGTCTTGCTACATATTGCTCAAGTGCTAAGCGGCGTTCATTTGCATTTGGAACTGCCTACACCAGGAAAAGTGCCAGATCCGGAAACAAGAAGTTTTTTTGCAGATGTGTATGATATCGTCTTGTCTGAAAGTCCATCTACAGCATCAATTATTTCTTCACAGTCCAACCGGTTCTCTGCTCTAAGTCATCAGAGATATTATTTGAAATGGAAGAAACTGCGCCTGTCTCACTGCTTTGGAGAGTGTAATTGGTTGCTAAAATATCTCCGTTAACCAATACATGAAAAGAAGATTGCACAGGTAAAATCCTGGCAAAATAGGAATCCCAAGTGCGATCATAAGAATCAACAATATCTTGGCAGTGTAGTTGTGTACGCTGTTTATTTATTTGAGCTGTAAGTTAACGATGTCTATTACATTAGTAAGCTGTCTATGGTATGGTATTTTTTACTACGCTGTCTCCGTCTCATGAATTGCAACTTCCATATTTCCTCCATCGAGAATCAACCTTTGAACATGCAAAGTGGTTAATGGTGTGTCTTCCCGCGGCGATGTATTAGTAAAGTGTTGCACTGTTTCGAGCTGATTGTAAACACATTTTTGTAGACAAAAGATTGAGCCTTCATGCTATAAAGAATTTTGCTTTTCCTCATTGATGGAGTCTGCCTTGAATACTGCTTGATATCATCTGTTTTGTGAAAAAAAAAAGACATTTATTGCAAAGCAACACCGTGCATTTGGTTTCTTAACACTTTGCCAATTTGTTTGGTCGAATAATGGCGAAAATTCATGGCTTATTAGAGTTACTAAAAAATCTAATCAAGTCCATTGTTGACAGCACAGTCAAAATTAACAAAGCCTCTCTTTCAGACATTCAAACATGTCTACAATATGCACAAGAAAAGATAGAGTTTTTGCAGCTTGAATCACAACTGCAGCAGGAAGAATTACAGCAGTGGAGTCATCATTCTGAACCTGTTTCTGTTCAGAACAATGAAACAAACTCCCATAAACAGCGAGACAATATTGTTGAAGTTCATTAAGATCCAGTGCCCAATAAAGCAGCAATTGTACATGCAGATGCAGAAACTCAGTCTGTACTTCCCAAGCCCATCATCAGACCTTGGGAACAGCTTGTCCACAACAAGCACAAAACTGGTCTTGGATATGACAAGGACTTGTCCTTCCATATTCCAGACTACGCCAAGCCCATTCAGTTTCAGAGTGTTGGATTCATTCATGACAGTTCACCTGCTCCTCATGATAGTTCAGCTTCAGCTATTCCAGACTCTGCCCTTCTTCCATAGTGACAACAACAACAACAACAACAGATTGTAAAATGCCAACACTGTGACCGAGTTGTCCATTTGAAATATCATTGTTTTGATCTTCATCCATGTAAGCACTGTCATAAAACCAGCGATTCTTCACACAGATGCTTCAGAAACAAACGTCCTGCAAGAACAAAGATTCATCTTGGATGGATCGCTTCTTGGCAATGGGCATCAACGGCCAAGAAGATATTCCAAACACATGTCAGAACTTGTTCCAGAGTATTGAACAGTCTTACAGTTGAGTTTTCTCCATCATCTTACCTTGTATCTGATAGGGGGGGAAATGATGGTCATCTACAAGCTTCAAAGTCACATCAAGCGAGCTTGAGCCACAACCTGCCACACCAGTTTCAGAGTTGTAGCCAGAAACAAAGATGCCCGTGAACATGCCTTCAGTTGGCAATCTAGGACACTTCCTCTAGCAAAACACTTCAACTTCTTGCCAGTTTTGGAAGAATTCCAGGAACACAATTGAGAACACTTCCTCTAGCAGAAGACATTAGCTTCTTGCCAGATTTGGAAGAGTTCTAGGAATTGAATTAAGCATTCCAGAGTTGTTGGTCATCCTTAAACCATCACAGGTTGAGACTTCCCTTTTTAGGTTGAAGTTTTCCCTTTTATGCGAGGTGAGGCCTCCCTTTCATGGTTGAAGGTTTCCCTCTTTAAAACAATAGGATCACTTCCTCTAGCAGAAGACTTTAGTTTCTTGCCAGTTTTGGAAGAGTTCCGGGAACTGCACTAAGCGTTCCAGTGTTGGTGGTCATCCTTAAACCACCGCCCTTTATACCAACATTTCATAGAGCACATTTAGCCTAGTGTTGCCATGCATTTTTTGCACATTTTGTATTACAGCTCTCTTCTTGGACTCATACATAACCCTTCGGATTAAGGGGGGGAATGTTGGACACCTAATCCTCAATGGGTTAGTGTGGAAGCAGAATAGACAAAGTAGTCCAAGAGACCTTGGGATGTGAAACCCAACGGTCATAATAATGTACTATAAATGTGTATCATTTGTCAATAAAATTGTACTGTCATGTTTTATCTTTCTTATTTTGTGGTTGTCCATGTGTGTTTAACAAAAACCATCTCTCACTTAACAAGGTGAATGGGTCATCTCCCTTATTTGCTTGTGGAATATCTTCAGTGGTTGAATTCTTCATGGGTTCCTTTTGGGCCTGTAGTGTCTGACATGCGGATTCCTGGTGTGCATCCTTGTTACAATGATTCTTCCTCCTCCAGACTTTCCGGATCGTGTTGGAATGTTTTCTCCCTATGGGCCTCTGATAAGTGTTCATGGGTCCCTCACTGTCACTGGAATGTGATGAGGTGCCCTCATCATCTGTTGTTGGTGGGTCGCTGGCTGTTTTGGAGCATTCCCCAACTTCCGTCTTGACATACCCAAGTCCTGCATGATGAGGCAATTCCTCTACTTTGATGGGGTTCATGATGCCCTGGCCATTAATGCTGAGGCCCTTCCCCTGATACCCCATTTTCTTCAACAGTTTAGATCTAATACTTGTAGTATGTTTTTCAAAAGCAGTGAAATCATCATCAGGAAAGGTATATGAAACCGAAGAATAAATTTTTACATCAAGGTGGTTATGCTGCAGTTTTCCCAATGCCTCATCCTTAGCTTGTACTGGTGTGGCAACCTTTGTTTCTCCTTCTATGTTTCCTATAGGAGTATCTTTAGCTCAATATTCTCTGCTTGAATGCTTCGGTTGATCTCCTCAAGTTCTTGGAGCCATGCTGCATTGGGAGCCCTCTTCATCTTTGGTACAACACTTGTTGAAATTCTTGTTTGATCGCATGAATCAGAACCCAAGTCGGTGGGTCCATCTGCTGCAATCCAAAGAGCTGCAATCTTCATTTCGTCGCTGGAATCTGACCCCAGGTCAATTGGTCTACCACGTGCAAATCCTGCGTCTGTGACCTTCTCATCTTCCTCTGATTCAGACTCTTGATCTTGTTGCATGGAGGCAACTGTCTTCTGCTTTTCTTTTATGGCATTCCTCTTAGGTCTCAGCTCAAGGTGCAGTTTCCAACAATTCTCTTCGTCATGTCCCTCTTTCTCACAATATGTACAAGAGGGCTTTGCCCCTCTTCTCTTGGTTGTTGCGGCTCTTTTTGGGTGGTCATTTTGTTCATGCGTCCCTCTACTTTCAAGATGCATGGCCTTCACACTAGCCTCATCGATAGTAGCAGGCTCAAAAAATAATAATGAATGCCTTATGTAACTATGTAAAGAATCAATATACTTAGTTACAATCTCTGGTTCTAATGGAATGCTCAAATTTAATGCTTGTTTTGTAAATTCTTCAGTGAAGATTTGTACATTTTGACCCTTGCCTTGCCTTACATGTTGCCATTCCATTATTTCTTTTTGTTTATATCCCAAAGGGTAAAATTGATTCTTCAATGCAGAAACAAAATTTGACCATGAGGAGAGAAGGTTAACCACATTTTTGTTGCCTTGCAATCTGTTATCCCACCAAACGAGAGTGGTGCCACACAGTCGAATGGATGCTAACTGGATCTTTGCTTCATCTTCCTTGATTTGTTGAATCTGGTAGTAGACCTCAATCTGTCTAATCCAATTGTTGAGCTTTTCTGCATTACATTCTCCAACATACATAAGCAAGTCAAATTTTACATCTAGTTTAAAGAAAGGTTTCTTAGATGTATGTCTACGTCTGCAAGAATGATGAGAAGAAGAAGAGGAACTGTCACTGGAAGATGGAAAGGGAGGCGGCTCTTCTCCATCGTCTCCATGATATACCGATCCATGGTCATCGACATCTTTCTTCTCATGCTTCATTGCCTTCTCATACTCTGAAAACAACTAGTCCAATTTCTCTGCCATGTTGTAGAATGCCTTGTGGTAATTTCGCTCTTCTTCCCAACGAGCTTCCTCATCTACCATGCTTATTCTTTGTGGTGCACATCCTGCTTCAAGATCAAAGGAATTAAGCTTTCCTTCGCCTCTTTGAAGCTTGTTTCTAGTTAGCATATACTCATGCAATTCGCATCAACAAAGACTTGCTCTAATACCAAACTTGATCCAAGATGTTTTGCTTCTGGATGCATAAAAAGTTACATGTAAAATAGCATATTAGCCAAGGAAACGTAAGAGTGCATAAAACATGAAGAAAAAATCATGAAAGCATAATAAGAGGACACAAAGAGTTGATAACGGAGTTCGTCCAATTTGGATTACGTCTCCTGGCCCTGCTCTACAGTGGGGAGGCCTTCATTCATTAAGTGGCATAAAAGAGAAGTACAAGCGACATTTACATAAAGACCCTTATACCTCCAAGATGGAAGATGGTCGAAAAATGGAGAGACCGACTGTTGAAACTGATAGCACAACTGAGTTCTTGGCGAAAAATCGTGAAAAATCGACTATCCACACGTCCAATTCTAACAATCTTCCTTTCTGCACCTCTCGGAATCTTTCTGATACCCAAAGATTCCCTGGGGCAAGGTTCCGGCCTTCTGCTAGGATCAGGGTTCCGCCACCTCCATAGAAATTCATGTAAGTCTGTTGTCGCTCCCCTCTGCCTCTGCGGAATAACAATTTATGTATTATTTTGTGGGCGGAGCCATCAAGGCTGAGCCCCGTGGCTCAATGGTGATATAAGAGGCTAGGAGGGCAAAGGTTGAGGTTTCGAATCCTTGCCTCTCCAAAAATAGTTCGGCTATTATGTTAATCTTGCAAACTATTTTAACAAGCCATGGTCTCCAAGCGTGGTTTTGAAAGTTTGGTTAAACGTTCCACCATGGCTATACAGTTCCCCGCATATGTGTTGATTGTTGTTATATATATGGGAGTAGTTCCACTGTGGTTCTTTGTTTGGTTAATGCGACCGTTGAAACCATCAGGGGTGGCCCGCCCCTCTTCCCAACTTTTAAATATATGTTATGATATGGTTCCATGCGGCAGTGGTGGGGGTGGTAACCCGCCACCCCTTTTTTAATATTATTTTTGCTATTTTAAACCATATATTTGATTTTTGTTGATTTTAGGGGTTATTAGGCAAACTAACCAACCCAAAAATTCGCCCACTCTTGGGAGCTAAGTTTTCATGCCTTGATGTCGGTCAAATTGTAGAACACTTAACCCTGATCCACTGCCAACTTTGACCACAACTTTGACTTGCTCTAACTTCCTCATACAAGCTCGGATTTGAGTGTCGTTCACACCGTTGGAATCAGGGCAACGAGCACTTCGATCTCATGCTGAGTTTGATGCAATTTGACTACTTTGAATTTTGAGCCATTTCTCATGCCAATTGTACTTTGAGATCCACTTGGATCATTCCTCCCCACTGAGAGATTTTGGTCCTCCAAAAGCATTGACACGTCCAACGCATTGCTTGTCCTCGCCAAACCACACTTCCAATCATCTACATTGCATGAAAATTTGGTACATACTTGGCAATCACATACAACCCACACATGACTCAAACAATCCCCACACTTGCCAAGAGTTTATAACACACACTCTTTGGTCAAGTTTTACATAATAGCAAACAATACCCAAACTACTCACAAAAGGCCAAACATCACCGTTGATTTAGTAAGCGATGGAAAACATGTTATCGCTTTTATAATTATTTGCAACGTGTGATTTACAAACTATGGCCATGACTCTATCTAGTAAAACCATCTCTCACTTAACAAGGTGAATGAGTCATCTCCCTGATTTGCTTGTGGAATATCTTCAGTGGTTCATGGGTTCTTTTTGGGCCTGGAGTGTCTGACACACAGATTCCTGGTGTGCATCCTTGTTACAATAATTCTTCCTCCTCTAGACTTTCCGGATCGTGTTGGAATGCTTTCTCCCGATGGGCCTTTGATAAGTGTTCATGGATACCTCACTGTCACTAGAATGTGATGAGGTGCCCTCATCATCTGTCGTTGGTGGGTCGCTGGCTGTTTTGGAGCATTCCCCAACTTCCTTCCTGACATACCCAAGTCCTTCATGATGAGGTAATTCCTCTACTTTGATGGGGTTCATGATGCCCTGGCCATTAATGTCGAGGTTGTTCCCTTGATACCCCATTTTATTCAATAGTTTGGATCCAATACCTATAGTATGTATTTCAAAAGCAGCGAAATCATCATCAGGAAAGGTACATGAAACCGAAGAATAACATTTTACCTCAAGGTGGTTATGCTGCAGTTTTTTCAAGGCCTCGTCCTTAGCTTGTAACTAGTGTAGCAACCTTTGTTTCCCCTTCTCTGCTTCCTGTAGGAGTCTCCTCAGCTCAATATTCTCTGCTTGAATGCTTCGGTTGATCTCCTCAAGTTCTCGGAGCCATGCCGCATTGGGTGCCCTCTTCATCTTTGGTACAACACCTATTGAAATTCTTGTTTCATCACCTAAATCGGAACCCAAGTCGACGAGTCCATCTACTGCGATCCCAAGAGCTGCAATTTTCATTTCATCACTGAAATTTGACCCCAGGTCAATTGGTCTACTGCGTGCAAATCCTGCAGTTGTGAATTTCTCATCTTCCTCTTATTCAAACTCTTAATCTTGTTGCTTCTCTTTTATGTCATTCCTCTTAGGTCTCAGCTCAGGGTGCAGTTTCCAGCGATTCTCTTCATCATGTCCCTCTTTCTCACAATGTGTACAACAGGGATTTGCCCCTCTTCTCTTGCCTGTTGCGGCTCTTTTTGGGTGGTCATTTTGTTCATGCGTCCCTTTGCTTTCAAGATGCATGGTGTTAATTTAGGTATGTTCTATGCTAGAGCAATTTATTTAAATTTTCACAGTTAGCAAACACATCAGCATTAAGGTAAATTGTAGATAGAACATAAATATAAATCGCAGAAGACAAGCCAAGACAAGAGGATACAAGATGTGGCGCCAGCTAGGGACAAACCCTAATGTGGGGAAACCCTTGATTAATTCTTCTTTTATGTTCTTCAAAGTTCAGCAGAGAAAGAGAGAGATAGTGCATTTACAATAAAAGTCAACACTTTGACTTTTGATATCGACAGAGATCAGTTGAAGACATAGTGCTTCAATTGATTCTCTAAGGTGACTCCTTCACCCATCATAGTGCTGCATCTCGTCCATTTGCTGCACCTTACCATGTAGTACCATCATGTTGCGTCATGCAGCATCATGCTGCTCATGATCTCATACATTACTGAGCTGCCCATACATCATGCTGCCCATGATCTACATCATGTAGCCCATACATCATGATCTGAGAATGATCATTCTTATCATTCTCCTTATGGTGAGACTGTAACCATCATAAACATTACTGCTTATGATCCTTGTCATTGTGACTTCTTTTAGAGGCTGCACTGTTCTGCCTCTCAACAACAATGTCAACATGCCAAGAACTGTGGCATAAGGACATTATCATCTTGTTGTTCCTCTAGCTAGCTCACAGCTGCACAATGATTGCTTCATTAAGAATTTCAATATATTGTGTTGAAGCCACTATAGGTATATCATAGATATGTGTAGGTCGAGGGTATTCTATTCATGGTGACTGCATCCTCATGCCGAGAATAATCATTTCATTTGAGTGCCCAGATCACACACTCCTGATCTACGCTGTCAGATCCACTTTACACGGTTAGATCTATGTAGCCCGATCTACGCTGCCATATCTCACACAGCTTCATCGTTTCCAGATCTACGCTACCAAATGGTTACGTAGCTTGATCTATGCTGCCAGATTCGAGAACATCACAGGATTGTCTCAAACGATCGCTGAGGCCATGACTGCACCTAAAACCATGGTGCAGTCAATACCCTACTGTGGATTTTGATCTTGACTGCGACTTCATTACTTTTCTGCGTGTAGAATTATAGCGGCTAAGTGTGTCTCCGTTTACCTGCGTATATGTCTCCACGAGCAGCATATATATGTCATTATGATCTGCATATCACTGTCTCCATGATTGCGTGACAGGGTGTCTTCATTTACCTGCGTGTAAGTAACTCTATGTCCTGCGTATGAAAGTCTTCAAGACAGCGTATTTATTGTTGTGTATATGACTGCATAGTAAGGTATGATAGTGTATATATATTGCGTATATTACTGCGATCCATCCACGCTGTGTTCCTTCCTTTATATCGTATGAATGTTTGTGCGTATATTGCTATGGCATCATCCACGTATAAGCTAGGGCATCATCCAATGTATCTTCTTGTGTCTCTCCTTCACCAAAAACCCAAGACGTGGTGAGGAGGAGATCACATGAAGAGTGTGTCCCTAATGACTCCAACTCCTCTCTTATTTATACTAAAAACGTAGAGGTTGAATAGACACGTCGGTTGGGCTTCTGAGCCTACATAAGATGTTGGCCGACTTAACATTTTGTCCATAACATAAATAAATTCATAACTTCATAAATAATTATCAAAATCGGATGATCTTTAGATCAATCCTACACCTCTCGATGAGAGGGATCCAATAAAAATATCAGCTGCCATAAATAAGACGACCCACATGGATTTTGGCCCTAGTTTCCAATTTAACACTCCCTCTCAACTAGAGAGAACTCCATCCGCTGATCCATATGTCCGGCTGTACTATCTCTTCCATTAGTGCCCTGCACTGCTCTACTCAGCTCTGTTAGCTCTGCTCAGCTCTGTTGGCTCTGCTTTGCTCTACTTAGCTCTGCTGGCTCTGCTTTGCTCTGCTCAGCTCTGCTGGCTCTGCTCTGCTCTGCACAACTCTGCTCAGCTCTGCAAGCTCTGTTGGCTCTGCTCTGCGTACCACTAGTCCCAGACCAGTCTCAACGACCCAAAGTAAGTGTCATAGTGGGTACCACTCCTACCACTGGTCCCATACCAGTCTCAACGGACCAAAATTCAATGTCATAGTGGGTACCACTCCTACCACTTGTCCTAGACCAGTCTCAACGGACCCAAAGTCAGCGTCATAGTGGGTACCACTCCTACCACTGGTCCCAGACCAGTATCATCAGTGTTATAGTGTGTACCGCTGGTCCCAGACCAGTCTCAACCGACCTGAAGTCAGCGTCATAGTATGTACCACTCTCACTGGTCCTAGACCAGTCCTCCACTGACTCTACGTCAGTTTCATAGTATGTACCACTAGTCCCAGACCAGTCTCAACTGACCCAAAGTCAGCGTCATAGTGGGTACAACTCCTACAACTGATACCAGACCAGTATCATTGATCCAAGTTCAATGAAGGTCATCCTAGCATAGGGAGTATGGTAGATACAACGATGCGTCCATTGGTACTACTATGGTCCCTATTCTCATTTCCCTGCTTATTGATCAAATGAGAGGTACTTCCCATGAGTCCCAGACTGTGTGGGTAGGATGCCTCGACAAGAGAACTTAATCAATCATGTCCTCACAGGAGAACTAATCATCCTGCTACACAATCGCCATGGAGAACACATCATCCAGGCCTCACAGGAGAGCTAATCATCCTGCTACATAATCGTCATGGAGAACACATCATCCAGACCTCATAGAAGAACTAATCATCCTGCTACATAGTCATCATGGAGAACACATCATCCAAACCTCAGAGGAGAACTAATCATCCCGTTACATAGTCGTCATGGAGAACACATCATCCAGACCTCATAGGAGAACTAATCATCCTGCTACACAAGAGAGCGAATCATCTTGCTCACAGGAGAGCAAAACATCCTGTCCACAGGAGAGTGAATCATCATGTCCCAGTGCGCACCAACAAGGGAGGGTGAGTCACCCTATGGTTGTATGTTTCTCCAGTAAGAACCGCAAGTCCCCAGAGCTCCCAGAGCTCAATGTATGCAACATGCAGGACCCTTTTACAAAGGTCTCTTGACGACTCCAAGTCGTTCGGGAAAATCACAAATTTGATCTTTCCCCGAGGCTCTGAAAAAGTGTAGCGACCTGTACATCATCTCAGTGCGATGGAGCCTCCTTGCTCATCGAATTACGATATTCGAGATAAGGCAGTATCTGATGTCTATCTGCTGGAGCAATCATTGAATATGGGATTCCTTAATAATCAAATCCCACCTCTGGTTGTCACAGAGAATCATAGTGGTATTCATCATGTGTACAAACAGCGCACTGAAGATCTTCCCCAACCAGGCAGCTTCATACGAGATCATACTCGTAGTTATGTATTTGGTCTCGGCGGTACTTATAACAACCAACTTCTGCTCCCTGTTCATCCATGATATCGAAGCAGAATCCAAAGAGAACCAGCACTAAAAAGTGCTCTAGTGATCCTCCAAACTGCCTTCCCAGTCAACATTCGAATACTCATGCAGTCTTCATATTTCGAGTAGTGTATCTCAATCCATGAGAAATTGTGCTCCGAAGATATCTCAAAAGATTCTTGGCACCAATCTAGTGAGGCTCAACCAAATATGAGTTCACCATGTTAACTGCAAAATATATGTCTGAAATCCAACTCCCTCTTACTTCTGCAAATGAGAGGGTTTGCACTTGTCAGAAATAGTTCGTCTGCATAAGGTGTCGGTATGATAGGTCTATCATCCACAACCTTTGGGTAATGGTTTGGATTGGTTTCACTCCTAATGAATCTCAGCTTCATCAAACAGTTATCAATCCTCTCATACTACGCCCGGGGTGTTTTGCTTCAAGCCATAGAGGGCTTTCTTCCAGCTGTATACATGAGATTCCTATTCATGAATCTCAAGCTCCACGGGTTGTTCTAAACCTATGGACCTGCTATATGAGGGGAATGGTCCCCTCCATAAGATATTCCTTCAGTACATTTCAGACATGTACCTTCATGCTCTTTTTGAATTCAGGCATTCCTATCACCATCTGACTTACAGATCTCTGGTGTTGTGTCAATGGACATGGTCCCCAGTGGACTTACTACAACTTGATACAGCCCTGAACTCAAAAACATCTTTGAAAAGTCTATTTTTAAACACGTACCTTTCCATCGATGAGTGCCACCCTGTAACTTTTGACTTCCATTGCTAAAATGGACACTAGGTTCTTCTTGCGATCAGATACATAAAAGAGATTCTGCAAATGAATTGAGTTACCCCCATTCAGTTGAGGGATAACATTCCCAACATCCTTTTCGGGATAGGTGGCATCGGCTCCAAGTATAATCCCACGATTGTTTATCCGATGAAGTGCCTATGGTTCCTTGCTTTCTTTGAAGAGTTGACCATTTCTTCTTGATGAACTGTTTTACCTGTCATTCCCTTGACACTGGAATGATTTGTTTATCTTCATCAAGAAAAGTGTCTCTGCTATTCAGACACTCCTTCGCATAATGGCCAAACTTATTGTAACCAAGGCATCTGTTTTTCCTTCCACCCTTAGATCCGAACATCCCAATGAAGTGATCTTTAGGTAGGCCATCAGAACCTTCTGTTGTGTTATTCTGATAATATTCTCTGCTTCGACTTCTCCCTTGGTGAATTAGAAGAGGGATGAGGAACCCATTGATCCTTTTGTCCTTGTCCCAACTGTCTTTGGTGATTGCTCTTTCACTCTTGCTTGGGCATTGTCTTCGCCTCAGCTCCGATACCATGTTAATTTAGGTATGTTCTATGCTAGAGAAATTTATTTAAATTTTCACAATTAGCAATCACATCAGCGTTAAGGTAAACTGCAGATAGAACATAAATACAAATCGCAGAAGACAAGCCAAGACAAGAGGACACAAGATGTGGCGTCAGCCAGGGACAAACCCCAATGTGGGGGAACCCTTGTGTAAGGGACCAATTCTATACCAAGTGTAAGGACTAGTTCTATACTATATATATATATTTGCAATAAAATACAACAAAAAAAAAACATTGGGAATTCAATTCATTCAGCCCTATCTAACACATTCTTGAAATTCATTTCACTGAACATATCATAAAGTTTACATATATTTAACTAAGGCCATAAGGAATTCATACAAAATAATATTGCAACACATATGTACTGTTCACCAGAAGACGAGACTCCACTTGATTTGCTGTTACTTGTCTCCCCTTTGGTTTTGGTCACCTCCGAGAGTGAATGACGACGTACTTGATCCAAATGCAATGACCCACCGGTTAACCTCCCAACCTACTCCTTGGGTACTCTTCTTCCCTGCAGACCCCCAAGCTGCAATGGGGTTGTACAATGGAGGAATGCAATAGCTGGTAGAGGAGAGCACTCCTTGGCTCAAGAGTCCCCTCTCTAAAATCTTCTACCTCACCAAACTCACTATAGTTTCGTAATCACTGCTCTGACATAGTCTCATCCATCCCACAATAGGGTTCCCAAAAGTCTCTTCTCCCTTGGCTTGCCTCTTCTTTTATAGGAGTTCTCATAGGTGACACTTGGCATGTCATGCATAATTAATTATTTTTTATAATTCAATAGTTTGATTATTCACCCACCCATGTGTCACTCTCTCATCAAGGGTCTCCAAAATTATTTACTTAAATTTTAATTTAAAACTAATATTTTCCCTGCCTCCACAAGATTCATATTTTTTCTCCTAGTTGCCTCTTGATCCCCCTTTTTATTCCTTAATTTGTGTTCATTACTAAAGTCAATTAATGAGTCAAGATTTGATCCCCTATATACTCCCTAATTTAGTTCAAGTTATCTCTTAGATGAATATTCTTATGTTGGTTGTTGCCACATGGAGGTTCTTTACATTTCTCTAAAATTTAATTTATTAATCTTATTTTAATTCACTTTCCTCTTCTCTTAATTAAGTTTAACTATTTTAGGATTAATATTTATCCTTACAATTATGTTCCTCTTTCCCCGTTTACCTAATTAAACTACATAATCTACCTAATATTTTCCAACATGGGAAGGGTAGAGTTTTTAAGGTAACTTATTTTATTTCTTCATATGATCCTCTTAACCTAAGTTTTATTTTTGATTTAATTACCTCGGTTTCTAACATCATTTACCCTTGATGTAATTTACCTAGGTTTCCTTTCTTGATTATATTTATCAATTAATTTATTTTTAATGATTCCAAGGGTGCCAAGTTTGGTCATGCCCTTCAAGAACTTCCCTTGAAGTTCCAAGGGTGCCATGCCTAATAGTTTATTTGTGATGCCAAGGTTGCCAAGTTGGTCGTGCTCTTTAAGAACTTCCCTTGAAGTTCCAAGGGTGCCACGCCTAATAGTTCATTTGTGATGCCAAGGGTGCCAAGTTGGTCATGCCCTTCAAGAAATTCCCTTGAAGTTCCAAGGGTGTCACATCGCTTGCCCTTCAAGCATTCAGTGACTACAAGGGAAAAGTATAGGTGCAACAACATAGACCACTATCATCTCTTATGTTGCCTGCTATAGTGAGACTAATGGTGTCGGGGATCAAGGAATCCGCCTTGATGCGTGCCCCCCGGTAAAATCCTCATGAGCGAACCAACTTTAGGACCTGCCCTCATGACATCGTGATCTTCAAGGCAAAGGTGTTTCAACCTTTCTAGCCCAAGTCATGGCGGGAGTGCTAGTGGGTGAGATCAGGGACACTATCCCACCCCTCCCATGCAGTTCCATTCAATTGTACAACCCCATCACCCATATGTGAGTCATTCGGCCAAGCAACTAATCTGTACCTGCAACCATTAACATATCATCAGAATATAGATAAACATATATAGCAGATTTCAAAATCGACTTAGAATTTCAAAGATAAAATAATATAAATTTTCATCAAACCAAGTGTCGTCAACTTGTCATGTGCGAGTGCCTCTAGTGGTTTCCTGCCATACTCAATAATAATCAGTAACAAGGTTTCTCAGTGTTAGTTATTGTCATAATAGCATTATTACCATCACTTGGTCATTCACATCATTGTCCATTGTGAACCAGAACTAATGCAAGTAGGTAACATAGGGGACACATCCATCATGGCTATCATCATCATAACATCAATGGAAGCATACATATCCATCAAAGCTATCAACATCATAACATCAAATAGATAACATGCATAACCATTAATGTTATTTTCATCATAATATCAATGGAGATCATACATAAACATCACAACCACTGATATCACAACCAATAATAATAGAGTCATGCGTCCAGATCCTCAACTTGAGGTCTTCAAATAATAAAGTGTCTAAGATTGTTAGGATATTCCGACACATAGGAAATAGTTAAGTACAACTTGGTCTAGTGTAGAGTTAGGTATAGAGTTAGGTAAAGTGTGTTTCTTTACCGTTGTACATTTTGTAACTCACAATCCGACGGTCACGATATGTAGTGATCTGACGGTTCATTCTCTCCTCGGTATTACCGACACTTGATCCGTGGCTTGACACCCGATTGGTCCATGAATTCTATTTAAAGCGCATGGAGGGTCATTTGTAGGGTAATCCGTGCATGAGAGAAACATATGTAAATTTTCATTCTTTTATTAATAAATTGCCTGAAGTGGCCGCGTTGGCTCAGGCCGTGGACTATTTCCCTCTTTGAGGGTTTTAACCACGTCAAAATACTGGTGTATTGATCTGCGATCTGGTTGTGAGGGTGTCCTTTTGGTGCTCTGTCTGAGGAACTTACCCTGTAAATTCTTACATGGTATCAGAGCTATTTGAGGGCCGTGTCCGTTGGTGATCCAAATCTGAAGCCGGTAGAACTGCATCCAACTGCCGTTTCCTAGATCTGTTGTTTCTGACTGCTTTCGGGCCGAGAGGACTACTCTGTTGTGTTCGGAGCATCTGTTCCAGTGAGGAACCCTTTTCGTTTCACGCGAAAAGGTTTCTGGTAGCCCTAGCTGCGTCATTTTTAAGATCTGGAGGGAAAAAAAGCTTTCTCAAGGCAAGCGCGCAACCCAAAGCACCCCCCCCCCCCGCCCCCCTCTCTCTCTCTCTCTCTCAAATTTTTTGTATAGATCAATTGGTTCAAAGCTATTTTAAGAGAGTAGAGGTCTTGGGTTCAAGTCTCCATTTTGTGGGGGTGGACTTTTTCATTTCCGCACATTCCCGCACTTCGTCGGCAACTTCAACAACTTTTTTTCAAAAAGCCATAACTTCTTCATCCGGAAGCCGTTTTCAGAGCCGTTTTTTTTAAACCAGCCTAATTTTTCGAGATCTATCAATTTGAACACTTATTTTCAGCATCTTTAGCTTCAGTTTCCATTGAAATGGAAAGTCAATACCAAGTTACCCTTGACAGCACCAACTACTTCCAATGGTTGGCTTACATTGAGGATTTACTTAGAAGTAAAGGTCTCTTCAGAATAGCCTCAGGCCAAGAAAAGAAACCGAAGGATGAAGATAAGACTGCTAAATGGGAAAATAGGCAAGATCAAGCACGTGGACTGATAGGGATGTCTATTTCTCCAGATCTTAGATTCCATATTGCAGAAATTGATTCTCCTGATGAAGCAATTAAACAAATCAATAAAGTTTTTGGCATTAAAAATAAAATTAGAGTCCATCAACTTGAAAATGAGTTGCTTACATTGGACTCTAATAACTTTTCTTGCATCGAAGATTTCTTGTCCAAGTTCAAGACCCTTAGATATCTTTTGGAAGGTGTTAAAGTTAAGAAAGAAGATAGTAACCTTATCTATTCCATTCTTACAAAGTTGGGACCAGACTACTCTGTGTTTATTTCCACCTTCCATTCTACAAGAGAAGCCTTCATTTCTCAAGGAACATACTACAAGTCCCCTTCCTTTGACTCTTTTTGTGATTCTTTAATAAGAGAACAAGAAAAACTCTTACACCTTGGTCTTCTTAATCTTGGAAACTCTTCCAAGAAAGTGTTAGCCGCCCAACAACAACCAAATTCAAAGAATCCCAAGAAGTCATATCCTAAAAAGAATGGTCCTAAACCAAACAAGGGTCCTAAGCAATTTCAGCCCCAAAATGAAAAATCATTTCAACAAAATGATAAGACAAATAAAAACAAAGGGAAGAAGACTGATAGACCTTGCAATTTTTGTAATCGAGATGGCCACTTAGAATCAAAATGCTTTAAGAAGATGGAAGCCTTGGAAGCAGCAATGAAGAAGCATAACATCCATTTGGGGCAATCTTCAACTTCAACTTCATCTTCAGGAATGGCACTTTCTGCATGTGGTTGTCAAGCATCTCGGTCTGGCTATGCATTAAATGTATCTTCTTCTTCTCATTCTCATGAGTGGCTCATTGATTCTGGAGCTTCTTATCACATGGCCAAAAACAAAGCCATGTTTTCTTCTTTAAATGATTGTAACACCAAAAATATATATGTTGGTGATGATAGATCTCTTAATGTTGTAGGGACTGGAACTGTTCATCTAGACAATGGTCAGTTTAATGATGTATTATGTGTTCCAACCTTATCCTGCAACCTTCTATCTGTATATCAGATAACTCATTCAGGTGAAGGTAAAATCGTTGAATTTTCACCTCATGATGTTGTAATCAAGGACTTAAGAGATCCTAAACAGATTTTGGCTACTGGCATTGCTGATGATTCCACAAGGTTGTATAAGTTTCACAACTTTGGGTCATCAAATCTTCCCTCAGTATTTGTTGCTCATAACGATGAAGTGAGCAAACTTTGGCATGAGCGATTTGGTCACTTAAACTATCGCTCCCTTCAACATCTATGTAAAGAAAATATGGTGACAGGTCTTCCTATGGTATCTTGCAGAGATGGTGTTTGTTCCGGATGTGTACTCGGAAAACATCATCGGGACAGTTTTGAAAAACGTGCCTCTTGGCACGCCTCAGCCCCTTTACAGCTTGTGCATAGTGATTTATGTGGTCCACTTCCAGTTGTGTCATTATCTGGCTGCAAGTATTTCTTAACTTTCATTGATGATTTCTCCAGACGCACTTGGGTATACTTCTTAAAACTCAAGAGTGAAGTATTTAACACTTTTTTGGCCTTCAAAGCCTCTGTTGAAAAACAATCTGGACATCAAATTCTTAAGTTAAGATCTGATAATGGCGGAGAATATGTTAAAAACACATTCATCAACTATTGCACTGAGAATGGAATTCAAATGCAACATACTGTTCCATATACTCCACAACAAAATGGTGTAGCTGAAAGGAAGAATCGCACCTTAAAGGAAATGGCTAATTGTATGCTACAATCTAAAGGACTTGGTCTTAGTTTTTGGGCAGAAGCAATTAACTGTGCAAATTACATAATAAATCGCACTCCTACTAAGGCTTTAAAGAATATTACTCCAAAAGAAGCATGGAGCTCAATCAAACCAGATGTAAGTCACTTTCGTGTTTTTGGAAGTGAAGCGTGGGCCCATATTCCAGATGAAAAGCATAAAGCTTTAGAACCTAAGAGTGAAAAATGTACTTTTGTTGGATATTCTGAAGATGTAAAAGGCTATAGAATTATTCCATTTAAGTCCAAAAATGTTATCATTAGAAGAGATGTAAAATTTGATGAAAATATATCGGCCTGCGAGCCTAGTCCGGCAGTTGTGCCACCTCTCCCTATCTCTTCTACTTTTGAAAAAATTTCTTCTTCAGATGATGAAAGTGAGGATGACAATCCTCCCCCACCATCTCAGGATCCTCCTTCAGCTCCTGAGCTTCCAAAATGGGTTCGTGCTACTCGAGATGCAGCAGGTGATCTTGCCGGTGATCCTACAGATCAGCGACGTACACGTTCTCAGTTCGAGAGAGCCTCTTCTTTACTGGCTCAAGCTCCAGTAAATTATGATCCTGACACCTTTGCAGAGGCTTCAGGCCATCCAGATTGGGAAGCAGCTATGAATGAAGAATATCATTCATTATTGGCAAATGATACATGGGATCTTGTTCCTCTACCAAAGGGACGAAAACTTGTCAGATGCAAATGGGTTTACAGAACCAAGTATGGACCAGATGGGAAAGTTGATAAACATAAAGCTCGTCTTGTTGCTAAAGGTTTTTCACAGGTTGAAGGCATTGACTACACCGAAACCTTCTCCCCTGTTGCGAAAATGAACTCTATCCGCCTTGTTCTTTCCCTTGCTGCCTCTTTCAAATGGAAAGTCCATCAGATGGATGTTAAATCTGCCTTCTTGCATGGGGACTTGCATGAAGAAATCTATATGGAACAACCCATTGGCTTCATACAAACAGATTCCAGACTTGTATGTCGACTTAAGAAATCCCTTTATGGTCTCAAGCAAGCTCCTCGAGCTTGGTATGCCAAAATGGATAGCTTTCTTTTAGAATCTGGCTTTTCTAGGTGTCATTCTGACAATACTGTCTACACCAAGAAAGTGGGCAACTCTCTTATCATCCTTGTTCTTTATCTTGATGATCTTATCCTTACTGGTAGTGATCCCAACCTTATAAACCATGTGAAGTCTAGCCTTAAAAGGAAATTTGAAATGACAGACTTAGGACACTTACACTATTTTCTCGGTCTTCAAGTCTTGCAATCTAAGGAGGGTATTTCCCTTTCCCAGTCCAAGTATGCTTGTGATATTCTACGTCATTTTCACATGGAAGACTGTAAGCCAGCCCCTTCTCCCTTTCAGTCTGGAGTCAAACTTTCAGTCACTTGTACTTCTCCTGAAGTTGATGCTACATTATACCGTCAACTTGTAGGAAAACTCTTGTATCTAACTCATACTCGTCCTGACCTTTCCTTTGTTGTTGGCCTTGTTGCTCGGTTCATGCAAAACCCCCGTGAAAGTCATTGGAAAGCAGCTAAAAGAATACTTCGTTATGTTCGAGGTACAATTCAGTTTGGGATTCATTACAGTGCCAAAGCATCTCCTCTATTGGTTGGTTTCACTGATTCCGATTGGGCTGGTGACCCTGATGATCGGAAGTCTACTGCTGGTTATGTGTTCACTCTTGGTTCAGGACCTATTACATGGGCTTGTAAGAAACAAGCTGCCATTTCTCTTTCATCAGCAGAAGCAGAGTATCGTGGTGCCGTAGAAGCTAGTAAGGAAGCCTTGTGGCTTCGTCAGATCCTGTCAGAGTTTGGCTTTCAGCAGCAGCATCCGACTACACTTTGGTGTGATAATCAAAGTTCCATTCAGCTATGCAAAGATCCAGTCCAACATCAGCGCAGCAAACACATTGAACTACACATGCACTTCATCAGAAAGCTCATTCACGACCATGTTCTTGAAGTGCAATATTGTTCAACAGATGATCAAGTTGCAGACATCTTCACAAAGGCTCTCACAGAGGCGAAGTTCACTAAACTTCGATTTATGGTTGGAGTTCAGGAAGTTGTCACTAAGGGGGGATAGGCTCTAGTGCCTCCTTCCTTCTCCTATTGTGTCATATTTGTAAATCCTTCAATCCTATCCCAAGTTGCTCTTAAGGGGGGATGTTAGGATATTCCGACACATAGGAAATAGTTAAGTACAACTTGGTCTAGTGTAGAGTTAGGTATAGAGTTAGGTAAAGTGTGTTTCTTTACCGTTGTACATTTTGTAACTTACAATCCGACGGTCACGATATGTAGTGATCCGACGGTTCATTCTCTCCTCGGTATTATCGACACTTGATTCGTGGCTTGACACTCGATTGGTCCATGAATTCTATTTAAAGTGCATGGAGGGTCATTTGTAGGGTAATCCGTGCATGAGAGAAACATATGTAAATTTTCATTCTTTTATTAATAAATTGCCTGAAGTGGCCGCGTTGGCTCAGGCCGTGGACTGTTTCACTCTTTGAGGGTTTTAACCACGTCAAAATATTGGTGTATTGATCTGCGATCTGGTTGTGAGCGGTGTCCTTTTGGTGTTCTGTCTGAGGAACTTACCCTGTAAATTCTTACAAAGATAATGTCATATTAGGGTCAGGAAACTAGAGTGGGCACTACACCTTAATCAATTCTTCTTTTATGTTCTTCAAAGTTCAGCAGAGAAAGAGACAGTGAGTACATTTACAATAGAAGTCAACACTTTGACTTTTGATATCGGCAGAGATCAGTTGAAGACATATTGCTTCCACTGATTCTCTAAGGTGACTCCTTCACCCATCATAGTGTTGCATCTCGTCCATTTGCTGCACCTTACCATGTAGTACCATCATGTTGCATCATGCATCATCATGCTGCTCATGATCTCATACATCACTGAGTTGCCCATACATCATGCTGCCCATGATCTACATCATGTAGCCCATACATCATGATCTGAGACTGATCATTCTTATCATTCTCCTTATGGTGAGATTGTAACCATCATAAACATTACTGCTTGTGATCCTTGTCATTGTGACTTCTTTCAGAGGCTGCACTGTTCTGCCTCTCAACAACAATGTCAACATACCCAGAACTGTGGCATAAGGACATTATCATCTTGTTGTTCCTCCAGCTAGCTCACAGCTGCACAATGATTGCTTCATTAAGAATTGCAATATAGTGTGTTGAAGCTGCTACAAGTATATCATAGATATGTGTACGCCGAGGGTATTCTATTCATGGTCACTGTTTCCTCATGCCGAAAATTATCATTTCATTTGAGTGCCCAGATCACACACTCCTGATCTACGCTGTCAGATCCACTTTACACAGTTAGATCTACGTAGCCCGATCTACACTGCCAGATCACACACGGCTTCATCGTTTCCAGATCTACGCTGCCAGATGGTTACGTAGCCTGATCTATGATGCCAGATTCGAGAACATCACAGGATTGTCTCAAACGATTGTTGAGGCCATGATTGCACCTAAAACCATGGTGCAGTCAATACCCTACTGCAGATTTTGATCTTGACTGCGACTTCATTACTTTTCTGCGTGTAGAATTATAGCGACTAAGTGTGTCTCCATTTACCTGTGTATATGTCTCCATGAGCAGCATATATATGTCACCATGATCTGCGTATCACTGTCTCCATGACTACGTGATAGGGTGTCTTCATTTGCCTGCGTGTAAGTAACTCTATGCCCTGCGTATGAAAGTCTTCAAGACAACGCATTTATTGTTGCGTATATCACTGTGTGTTAAGGCATGACAGCGTATATATATTGCGTATATTACTGTGATCCATCCACGCTGTGTTCCTTCCCTTACTGCGGCTGACAGCATATATATATATATATATATATATATATATATATATATATATTGCGTATATGACTGCGTGGCCATGCTGTGCATGACAGCGTATATATATTGTGGCGTATATACTAGTATTTCCATCCATGCTGTGTTCCTTCCCTTATATTGTATGAATGTTTGTGCGTATATTGCTAGGGCATCATCCAATGTTACTTCTTGTGTGTCTCTCCTTCACCAAAAACCCAAGACGTGGTGAGTAGGAGATCACATGAAGAGTGTGTCCCTAATGACTCCAAATCCTCTCTTATTTATACTAAAAACGTAGAGGTTGAATAGACACGTCGGTTGGGATTCTGAGCCTACATAAGATGCTGGCCGACTTAACAATTTGTCCATAACATAAATAAATTCATAACTTCATAAATACTTATCAGAATCGGATGATCTTTAGATCAATCCTACACCTCTCGATGAGAGGGATCCAATAAAAATATCAGCTGCCATAAATAAGATGACCCACATGGAGTTTGGCCCTAGTTTCCAATTTAATACATGGCCTTCACACTAGCCTCATCGATAGTAGCAAGCTCAAACAATAATAAAGAATGTCTTATGTAACTATGTAAAGAACCGATATACTTAGTTACAATCTATGGTGAATCGAATGGAATGCTCAAATTCAATGCTTGTTTTCAAAATTCTTTAGTGAAGTTTTGCACATTTTGACCCTTGCCTTGCCTTAGGTGTTGCCATTCCATCAATGCTTTTTGTTTATTTCCCAAAGGATAAAATTGATTCTTCAATGCAGAAACAAAATTTGACCATGAGGTGAGAAGGTTAACCACATTTTTGTTGCCTTGCAATCTGCTATCCCACCAAACGAGAGCGGTGCCACTGAGTCGAAGGGATGCCAACTGGATCTTTGCCTTGTCGTCCTTGATATTTTGAATCTGACAGTAGACTGCAATCTGTCTAATCCAATTTTTGAGCTTTTCTACATTACATTCCCCGTCATACATAGGCAAGTCAAACTTTACATCTAGTTTAAGGAAGGGTTTCTTAGATGTATGTTTATGACGTCTGCGAGAATGATGAGAAGAAGAAGAGGAACTATCACTGGAAGATGGAGAGGGAGGGGGATCTTCTCCATCGCCTCCATGATTTACCGATCCATGTTCATTGACATCTTTCTTCTCATGCTTGATTGCCTTATCATACTTTGAAAACAACTTGTCCACTTTCTTTGCCATGTTGTAGAATGCCTTGCGGTATTTCCACTCTTCTTCCCAACGAGCTTCCTTATCTACCATGTTTCTTCTTCGTGGTGCATGTCCTCCTTCAGGATCAAAGGACTTAAGCTTTCTTCACCTTTTTGAAGCTTGTTTATGGTTAGCATATACTCATGCAATTCACATCGACAAAGACCTGCTCTAATACCAAACTTGATCCAAGATCTTTTTCTTATGGATGCATAAAGAATTACATGTACAAGAGCATATTAACCAAGGAAACTTAAGAGCACATAAAACATGAAGAAAAGATCATGAAAGCATAATAAGAGGACACAAAGAGTTGATAACGAAGTTTGTCCAATTTGGACTGCATCTTCGGGCCCTGCTCAACAGTGGGGAGGCCTTCATTCATTAAGTAGCATAAAAGAGAAGAAGTACAAGAAACATTTACATAAAGACCTTTATACTTCCAAGCTGGAAGATGGTCAAAAAATGGAGGGACCAACTACTGAAACTGACAGTACCACTGAGTTTCTGGCGAAAGATCGTGCAAAATCAATCACACATCCAATTCTGACAATCAGCGTTTCTGCACCTCTCAGAATATTTTTAATACCCCAAGATTCCCTAGGGCAAGGTTCCGGCCTCCTGCCAAGCTCAGGATTCTGCCACCTGCATAGAAATTCGTGTAAGTCTGTTGTCGCTCCCCCATGCCTCTACGGAATGACAGTTTATGTATTATTTCGTGGGCGTAGCCATCAAGGCTGAGCCCCGTGGCTCAACGGTGGCGGAGGATACTAGGAGGGCGGAGGTTGAGGTTTCGATTCCTCGCCTCTCCAAAAATAGTTCGACTATTATGTTAATTTTGCAAACTGTTCTAACAAGCCGCGGTCTCCAAGCGTGGTTTTGAAAGTTTGGTTAACCATTCCACCGTGGCTATACAGTTTTGTGCATATGTGTTGACCGTTGTTATATATATGGTGGTAGTTCCATCGTGGTTCTTTGTTTGGTTAATGCGACTGTTGAAACCACCGGGGGTTGGCCGGTCCGTTGGGGGTGGCCTGCTCCTCATCCCAACTTTTAAATATATGTTATGATATGGTTCCATGCAGTGGTGGTGGGGGTGGCAGCCCACCACCCCTTTTTTAATATTATTTTTGTTATTTTAAACCATATATTTGATTTTTGCCGATTTTAGGGGTTACTAGGAAAACTAACCAACCCACAAATTTTCCCTCTCTCAGGAGCTAAGTTTTCACGCCTCGGTGTCGGTCAAATTGTAGAACACTTAAACCTGACCCACTGCCAACTTTGACTTGCTCTAACTTCCTCATACGAGCTCAAATTTGAGTGTTGTTCACACCGTTGGAATTAAGGCGACGAGCACTTCGATCTAATGCTGAGTTTGTTGCAATTTGATCACTTTGAATTTTGAGCCATTTCTCACGCCACTTGTACTTTAAGATCCACCTAGATCACCAAATGTGCCACGACTTCACTCATTTCGAGTTGCTGATATATGAAATTAAGTGTTGAAGGAGGACGTTGTCAACAAATCCATCCAAGTTACCAGGTTCCCTATTCTCCATTTATTATGACAACTAACTATTTTGTATTTCATTGTGTAAATCTAAGTTGGATGAGCAAATAGAAAAAGGAATATTTGTCATGGAACGTTGAATTAGCATGATTTTGAGTTGATTAGGTTTAATGCATGAATAAACTATGTCATGATACCTTAGTGAGCAGTCTGGAAGTCACCTACAATTGTATGCATGTGACAAAATACCTAGCTGAAGTTACACAAAAAAGAAACTCATAACTTATAGTAAACTGTAAGGGTCTTATTGAGTCAAGTTTGGGAGAGAGAAAAAAAATTGTTATATACTGTTGGAAGTCTGAACTAACTGGGCAACGTATCTCTGAACCAAGAACTGGAATATCATCTCAAGAGGGTTGTACGTGAGATTGACTTGAAGACTGAGCTATAACTCGATTTCTGGGCAACGTGTTCATGGGTCACCAACGTTGATATATTGTGATTTCATGTGAGTTGTTGATATATATATTGACCACACTGTGGCAAGCTTCAATCTCCAAGTTTACTCTTCCCATCTATTTTCACATGCAAATTTCTAAGCAAGAAAGGAATCACATATATATTGGTGTTACCCATATAAAATTTCTTCATGTCAGTTGTATGCTTATTTCTGACTTAACGTAAATGAATACATCTAATTTGAAGCCTCTTCAATACACCATGAGCAGTGTATGAACCCATCTAGAAATTCAATATTACACAAAGCCACCTACAACAGAGTATACATGATATGTTGTCTCATTGATAGTTCATTAAAAAACTCATAAAATTGTGACCTTTGGGAATTTCCATAGGATAAAATGATGTATGTATTGCCATATGAGATTTACATTAAGAATGGGTATTGAAAAGACCCTAGAAGACCTCAAGAATGCCCTAAATAACTTAGAGAAAAGATAGGAGCAACAACAATTTAAGACATTACTTGGTTCTTCTTTGCTCCAAGAAATAAAGCAAAACAACAGACCTTTTTCAAGAATGGTCCATAATATGCTAACACAGAAGCAACAAAGGGACCTAGAAAAGGAAAAAGAAGTGGGAAATTAGCTTTGTGCACTTAGGTTGGACTTAAAGACTGGAAGATCAGAAAATGACCTTATCACATTGGAAAAATTGGAATCATGTCTTTCCAAGGTGGGGCAATCTGATTGGAGTTTAAATTGGGCTCTTGAGCTAGCTATGCTTGCATTGGCACAAGCCAAATTCTTGGAGCATCTCAGTGAGAGAGTCAAACTTATAATTGACTCTTGTTTCAACGATATTTTGAGGATAGTAGCACCCTTTCCTCCCTACAATGATGACATCATGAAGAGGGTCTTTCAATTGATTGTAGATTTCTATTCAGGGTTGCATGACACCCAAATCTCAACCTTTGATATAAGGCGTGTGATCCTAGAAACTATGGCCAAAATCAAATCCGACGCAGTTATGCTTGATCTAGAGCAGGATGACTTGATCCTTCAGATGTGCCAATTCTTCTTCACCAACATTAGAGAGCATCACTCTGAGGAGGTAAAAGCCAACATGTGAGATATCTTATCTTCATTACTAGTTGAAGGTGACATCATTCGCAAACAACTACAGACCAAATTGTTAGCCATTTGGAGGAAGACACAGGTTGTCTCACCAACTGCCTATGAGCTAGCCAAAAGGGTGGTTGAGAAAAACATGAGATTCTTTAGAAGGCAGCTAACCCAAGAGGAGTTGCGGAGGATTTGTGGTGACCAACCATGCAACAAGAATGAGCCAAAGAGAAAAGGTCTTTGATTCATCTGCAAGGAACCTTGGAGACCTGATCACTCATGTTTGTTTGGGTGACGCTGAGGAGATGACAGAGGTAGATAAGGAGGAGATTCCTTCTGATCCTTAGGATGAGGATTCTTCTTTTATAGGAGTCCATGGGTTCTTACGAGGACACCTTTGAGGGGCATGAGCAGTGATGGGGAGTTTTTGACAACACCTCAGAGATGCAACCATGTTTGGTAGAGGAGATTGGTGAGCAACAACTTGTCCCCATTCAACATGAGCAACACATAGTGGAGCACAATGTGCGCGATGGTCCATCTTAGGAGAGTCAGCTAGTGGCTCCTGTTGAGCCCATGATGGAGGAGGATCAACAAACATCTTTGGGGCCAACCATTGATGAGGAGAAGGTAGATGTACAGACAATCACCAAGGTGGTAGTATTTGCAGACACTTGTCATCAGGAGGTGTTGGAGTCTGATAGGATAGTTTTGCGGGAGGCTGGTAGACTGAAGGAGCGAGGAGTTTCCTATCAAACGAGGGAGGTGATGGTGCATCCATCTTTGGGCCTACCCATTGATGAGGTGCAGATAGGTGCAGTGGTAGCTAGCAGAAATGTAGTATTTCCAGGTGGAAAACCTCTCCAGGAGTACAGAGACAGGGTTTGCAGCATAGTTTATCCACTTTGGACTATTATAGGGGGAGAGGTAGCATTTATTACACAGATCTGGGTGGTTGTCTAGGCAGAGTCACAAGATTTGATCACAGTGCAACATAGGAAACTTATCCCATATACAAGTTCCCAAGAATCTGATTTTTCCCACAAGTTGGATTGGCGGGAGACCATGAGTGGGTAGCCTATTGATGGTGTAATATTCTTAGTCAGGGGCATAGTACAACAGGGACACTTAGACATGAGGGGTACTACATGCTCCAGTAGGCAGTGGGTTGCAAATCGACAACTCTTCAACATCCCATCCCAACATCAGTATAGTGGGATTGACATTGGGTTGTGTCAGGGGTTGTATTGGAGAGACGTGATGAGTTGGTATTCTATTGATGGAGCAGGAGACAGAGCACAGTTGTAGCCATGGGGTACGGGTGTTGATGATTAACCATGGTGGCATTGGGATCTAGGAGAATCTATTGATGGTAGAACGAGATAGAGTTTGGTTTGGGATCTAGGCACTAAGGGATCCGTTCATGGTTAGGTGGCACAGAGGCATGGTATCACCTAGTGGTTTGCATGGGATCCAGGTATTGGTTCTCAGTTGCACGAGATCACTATATTGGTTAACATATATATATTTCTTGAGGGCAAGCAATCATGGAGCAGGAGGATTTGTCATGTTCCTTTTTCTGGTTTCCCTTATGGCATGGTCAGGGTGGACTTCCAGGGTTGGTGACAACTAGGTCATAGGAGCAAGTTTACTCCATCAACAAGCCCAGGGGCTTATGGAGGGGCTTTATGGGGTTTTGAGGAGTTATTATGGATTCCAACGACATTCGATTGGAATATTCCATCATTTGCACAACTTTCCTTTTGTTCCGTTGCATTCCGACAACTTTTGGAAATCAAGTTATTATTGAGCTTAACTCACTTAATTATGCTTAAGGTGGAATTCATGGAGGAATACTTGGCAGAATACTTTAGTGTGATAACTTGTTGGAACCCGAATGAAAAAATCTACAGGATGAGATGGTGAGAAATGATTTTCAATGGCCCGAGGAGGGATGGTGGCCGATTTACTATTTTCCCAAATGAAAAAGGTATTTTAATTAAATAAAAGGAGGGAAAAGGTACTAAGTGGTTAAAATAGTAATAAAATAAAGGATTCTAGAGGAGTCCATGAGATTTATAAAAGAGGAGAAGGAGACCATTTGAAGACATCTCAGATTGTTGATATTTTCTATTGATGAGGTTTGGAGAACCTAGTTCCCAACTTCTATAGCCCCAAGACAGAAACCCTCGAGTTTGTTATTTAGTGTTGGATGAAAACCCAACACTCTTGAGGAGATTTCACCTAGAAATCTCACAGTGCTTCAATGGAGTTTTGGAGAGAGCATGTTTGAAGTAGTAGGTTTGCAACAATCTTCTCACTAGGTCGTCTACATCATTGCCAGGGTGATACATCATTTTGGCCAGAGATCTTTTTCTGGGTTTTCCTCTGCTTGTTTGGCCCAGGTTCCACTATTCCTTCATGTTGATGTACTCTTTCCATTGGATTAATAAAATGGCTCAACGATTTAATTGACGTTTATTTGTGCATCAAATTGTTGGTTGTGTGTCTATTTGCGATTATTTTGTTGTTCAAGTTCATTTCTTGTTTCTACTATTAAATTTTCCATTATGGATACTACAAAAAGAAATGGAGTGCTACAATATTTTGGTCTTATGATTTCTTGATAAAATTCAAAGTAACTTGTTACATTATCCTTTATGTTTTGGAGATTAATTGATTTATCTTTGTGGGAGACTGAGCTTAATAAGGAAAACTCTAATATGATAATGACTCATTCGATCTTGGGGGTTATCTTCTTGGTTCAATAAGGTTGGCGTTGAAATTTGTTTGTAAACTAAAATTTCTAATCATGATAATTAATTGTGTCTGATATATATGATTTCTTTTAGCATTCACTTCATTTAGTTATGCCATTAAGAAATTATAAATTAACAATTTATCCATTTGAACAACGATCACAGTGCACAACAGACAAGAGAAAAGAGACACTATAAATTAAGTATTTTAATTAAATAAAAGGAGGGAAAAGGTACTAAGTGGTTAAAATAGTAATAAAATAGAGGCTTCTAGAGGATTCCATGAGATTTATAAAACATGAGAAGGAGACCATTTGAAGACATCTTAGATTGTTGATATTTTCTATTGATGAGGCTTGGAGAACCTAGTTCCCAACTTCTATAGCCCCAAGACCGAAACCCTTGGGTTTGCTATTGAGTGTTGGATGAAAACCCAACACTCTTGAGGATATTTCACCCAGAAATCTCACAGTGCTTCAGTGGAGTTTTGGATAGAGCAGGTTTGGAGTAACAAGTTTGCAAAAATCTTCTCACTAGGTCATCTACATCATTGCCAAGGTGATACATCATTTTGGTCAGAGATATTTTTCTGGGTTTTGCTTTGCTTGCTTGGCCCAGGTTCCACTATTCCTTCATGTTGATGTACTCTTTCCATTGGATTAATAAAATGGCTCAGCGATTTAATTGGCGTTTATTTGTGCATCAAATTGTTGGCTGTGTGTCTATCTGCGATTATTTTGTTGTTCAAGTTCATTTCTGGTTTCTACTGTCAAATTTTCCATTAGGGATACTACAAAAAGCAACGGAGTCCTATAATTATTTTGGACTTATGCTTTCTTGATAAAATTCAAAGTAACTTGTTACATTATCCTTTCTGTTTTGGAGATTAATTGATTTATATTTGTGGGAGATTGAGCTTAATAAGGAAAAATCTAATATGATAATGACTCATTTGATCTTGGGGGTTATCTTCTTGGTTCAATAAGGTTGGTGTTGAAATTTACTTGCAAACTAAAATTTCTAATCATGATAATTACTTGTGTCTGATATATATGATTTCTTTTAGCATTCACTTCATTTAGTTATGCCATTAAACAATTATACATTAACAATTTATCCATTTGAACAGAGATCATAGTGCACAATAGACAAGGGAAAAGAGACACTAGAAATTAGGCCAGAGGCAAGCATAAAACCCACAAGGGGGAACCCAACAATCCTTTCCTTATATATTCTTTATCAAAAAGAGAAATCCAAATCATAGATAAATTGACCACTAGATGACCATTCTCCAAATACCAAGTCAACACTCCAAGACTTCCAATATAAGATACTTCAAATTGTCCACAATTTAGTCCGCTTCATTCTTCCATAAGGACTGAATTTCGTCTTCTGCTGTAGATCATGTCACAAACTATACTTCAAAATGGGAGCAAGGTTCCACAAAAATACTTTGTATCATTCTACATGTATTTTTCTTCAGAGGTATTGCCTCAGACTTGCGCACTATCACAACCTCAAATTCCCAATGTCACAAGGATGCATCTTGCCTCAAACGTATGTATTGTCACAACCTTATATTCACACTATCACAGGAATATATCTTTCCTCAGACCTTCGTATAAGCCTCAGAGATGTATGTGATCCTAATTGTATGTTGGAGAAGGGCAATTAGGCTCTATTTATAGTTGTTTCATCATGCAAAAATATGTGTCCCTTGGGCAAGCCGACTTGAACCTTGGAGGGCTGACTTAGGCATTTGGAGAGACATAAAAATACTATAAAATTCAATTTTCTTTTCATTTAAAATTATAAATGGAATAAGACAAACATTTTTTTCCTTTTGACTTTTTACATAATATTATGAAGACCGAAACCAGTTACAAAATTCAACACTCCATCTTAACTAGGGAGGTATTCATAATGACTATCAAGATGTTCTCAAGCTAAAGATTTATATAAGAAAGGATCGCCCAAATTAAGATAAGCATCATCATCAATAGCATCACCAACATCAACCACATAACCATAACCCAATCAATACCCCTGATGTATGGCACATATGTATCGTTTGATAAACAAGATCACTCTAGAAAGAGATCATAGCATGATGCCAAAACAATCTCACTCTAGAAAGATATCAGAGCATGATTCTGGGAGGCTACAACCTCTAGGACCATTCTCTCTAATTAGGTCAAAGTGACAAAGGATAACCTCCCTAATCAGGTCATTATACAATGATACAGAGAGAATGATTGTCCTTTTCCAAATTGTTTTCCTGTACAGGTCAAGACACATGGACTACAACCCTAATCAGGTCACGATACAATGACATAGGAAAATGTTTTTCCATAGTACCATTCCTCCTAATCAGGTCAAATTGACACAAGGACTACAACCCTAATCAAGTCACTATACAATGACATAAGAAGAATGTGATTCTACCAGACCATTCTTCAACCAAGATCTATGTACTTGACACAGGGATAACCTCCCTAATCAGGTGAAAGTACATGACACATGAAGAATGTCAATCCATGATGCTATCCAATCTTTCAAACTATTCTCCAACCAAGGTCATAATGACATAAGGAGAACTTCTCCAACCAATGTCAAGATGACACAAGGAGAATATCAGATCATTCTACAACCAAGGTCATGAAGACACAGACAGGATGTCCATCTCATTAGCTCTCCCTCTCAATGAGAGAGGTAATCTCCACAAGTCCAAGCTAAGTATGAAACTATACTTCTCAAAACATCCATGACCAATAATACCATGTTGGTAACACATCTTGGCTCAACCATAGATTGTTATGTTCACTTCATTAGATCACAAATGCTTTCCTAATACCCAAACTAGATGCTCCCTCTCACACTGACAGTGCATCATCTAGGAATCTGAGGTTAGCCTTCTTTGGGGTCATAACATGGATTTTTTATGACTCCATTTGAAAGTTTTACTTCTCAAAATAGCAAAGGACCTAAGGGGAATCCTTAAAGGGCAAATGCTAAACCAAGGGCAACAAATGGAGACTTAGCCCATTGTCACCTCAGCTAAGGCTTCCTTCTATTTACATACTTTCAACAATGGGAGGAGGCCCGATATGAATTGGAGTCACTAATGAATGATAATTCAATGGATATGAGTGACCCAATACTAACCCTTTCCTAGAAGAGTTTGAAATATGGAGCTTGCTTGCACACAAAGCGAGGTAGTATAGGTTCTAAGGAAAGGAAGAGAGGATTTTGGGGGTTAGGTGTATGGGAATAAGCTTCGTGAATGAGTTCCACAAACCCTAAAATCCTTGTTAGAATTGGTATCCTGGATGGTCCTTGAAAAATGGTCCTTTGAAGGAGCGGGACCACACAGGGCCAAGTGGACCTAATGTAGGGTGTGAGGAAGGTATGAAGCAACAAATGATATTCTTACCCTAGACAAGGTGGGGGAAAGGATCAAGAGAAGAATTTCACTTGAAGATGTTGTCTTGACCCTATGAGGTACTAGCCTTGGGGATGACAGGGTAAGTTTTGATCCCGAAGCCAGGGCTTGAGTTTTCTTCCAACTCCATTGTCGGAATGGCTTCAAAATTGGAGGAGGGCTAGAGGAAAGACTAGCACATGAGACCCTAGGAGATCAATTTTTTTATGGCTAGTTTGCCGGGAAATTGATGCCCTAGTCACCCCAATGTGGCTAATCTCGAAAGGATGTGAAAAAATGTGGATTTTACTGACCACCCTTGGTAGATCAGTGCCTTAATCATTGGGAGAATGGAGTCTATGTTGAGTAAGAGTAGGATTTCTTGGTTTCCAGTCAAGGAGGTCTCAAGATCACTTCGTTTGCTTTCTTGGTCAAGAATAAGAAAGCTTGCAACTTTTATACTTTGATGTGCAAGAGAAATGGCTTGTCAAGGTCAAATTTTACCCCTAGGATATTTCTTCCTATTACATGGCCCATACATTGAACGACATGCTATAATAGAGACAAATTCTACAATATTAAGTAGTAAATGCATGCAACAACTATGCCCTAGAACAACGAAAACCCAATCCAACATATACATCAAAAAATTATATCATTAAAGCTATGTACTTACTTTTAATCTCAGGAGATAAGGATTTAGACAATTTGACCATCTTAGGCTTGTTGGTTGCACCAATGTTCACATCCTCAACACCTTTCTCCGTGGGAACCATGGTGGCCTTTTTGGTAACATCGTCTTGATCAAACAACTCTTCAAAATGTACAAGACCTCTTGGAATGTTATTGTCATTCAGCTGCAATATTTCAATATTTTCTGGATCATTCATATTAGATGCATCAACAATGCGGGAATTCTGGAATTCACCTTCCATCTGCAGAAAATTATCGATGTGTTTGTCATACCAAAACACCTGCCAAAATCTCATATTATCAAGAACAGTTGGGCGATGTTTAACATGAATTGAATACTTTTGATTGGAGTGAATAGGAATCTTCACCATACTAGTTGCAGTAGCAAGAGAATCATCTATAACATTCTAAGTTCTAGGAATAAGAGACAAAGTATATTCTGAAAAAGTTTTGAGGATGTTAAGGATAGCATTGCGATAAGCTCTCATTCTTGGATGCATGGCCTGGTATTCCCCTTTTATTTGTTTTATTACCACCTCGGAGTCGCCATAAATGTCTTTGCTCCCAACTTTTTCAGAATTTTGAGACCAACAATCAATGCCTCATACTCTGCCTCATTGTTTGAGCAATCAAAAGCTAACTTATATGAACTCATTCTTACATTGTGTGGAATTTTACATGAATGATGCAATGGACCATGAATCCAAACATCGATCCCTGCTCCTTCTTTTCCCAATGCACCATCATGGTCCAAAGACCATTTTCTTCATCTGGAAAAAGAACTTTTGAAGGTTAAATTGTTTGAGCTTTTGGAGGATGGATCGCTATCTCAACACACTCTGTTTTCTACACTAACTCAGCAATCCTTTCAAGAGGATTTACTAGCTACAAACATTCTTCTATTTTCCTTCAACAATCACTACTTTTTGCACACTACTTATAACATCAGACAGTTCTGAAATTTCTACAAGATTACTATCATCATCTACTTAATTCATATCACTATACAAAATGAAAGAATATAGATCACTATGTAGAACATGTATGGGGTGATTTATTGGTTTTTCCTTGCTACTAATCATGAATTTCATCTTCTTCTCCCGATAGAGTTTTCTGAGTTGGCCAAACACTGGAATAGTAGCATATGAAAAGTCAAGTTGTAAAGTTACTTTCAACTTTTCCCCCCAAGACTGTGAAAGCAACATACCAAACCAAGGAGCGATATCAGTGACCACTACATCCATCAACACATTCTTGGCCAGAATTTGGTCCAGGGACACTACTAAATCTTTGATAAGGCCAAGACATTTCACTCTTCCTGAATCAAATGAGTAGAGGTCATGATAAGGTCGGGTGATACTCAGTCCTAGTTTGTCCATAACGACTTTTGGCATAATATTATGTGAGGCACTAGAGTTTAGCATGGCATTATGGAGGATGAAATCATGAATTTTGAGACTAAGATAAAATGGTGGGATTTCACTATCTTCAGGGCTTCCCTCTAAGGCTGGACCAAACAGAATTGCAAGCTCATCATCAACAACATTCACTGTGTCTGACATTTGGTCTACCTTCAGCATTTTAGCAATCTGAAACTTGTACTTATCATTCTTCACTAATTCAGTTAGAGGAATTGAAACTTTCAACTTAGAAATTTCATTCTCTAAACTAAATAGATTAGATTTCTTTTCTACCTCTTTTGCAGCGATGTCCTTCTTTTCAATCTTCCCTTTAGCTTGAGACTCCTTCTTATGACTTTCACTTTGAACCTCCTTATCTTTTCTCACATTGCTGGTAGAGGCTTCATTGGTTTTATCCTGGCTCAGTATGACAATCTCCTTTTCTTTATTTTGATTTGCAGGGGCTACTTCTTTGCTTTGTGTATCTTTCTGTGCATTCTGCCTCTTCTGATTCAATGTAACAGGTACATTTATGTTCCTTAAGTTGTACTATTTCTACAAATGACTAAGAGCATTCTGATATCCTCTTTGGTATTCTTCAGTTTTCACTGCCCATAGATCATCACTTGCAAGTACAAGATGTTGATCGCTTGGTACAAAAGACTCTTCAGAAAACTGATCTTCCTCTGTCAGAAAGGTGGGCAGCTCATCTTCTTCAAAGAAATGATTTTCTTCTACAATTTCCTCTTCATCTTCTTCCTGCCCTTCAGTGTAATTCTGCTGAAATGGAGCTCTTACTTGTCCTTGAGGATCTTGATTTCGCTGCTCTTTCTGTTTATTTCTGAACTGTTGTTGTTGTTGGCCTCGAAAATTCGGATTCCTTACTGAAGGCTCTACTTGTTGATCTGTTATAGACATTATGTCCATCATTCTTTCCATGGTTTTGATCAGATTGTCAAGCTTTACATATGATGATGATGAGGGCTCTTCTTTAAAAACAACTTTCTTCTCAGATCTTTCAGGCTTTTGATTTAGATTTCTTGATGAGCAGATAGCTTCGACTTTTTCTGCATTTCGCTACATTTCTTCAAGAGTTGCAGGGTCTCTCTCTCTAAGATGATATGCCATGTTTGGGTCGAAGGCATCAAGATAATGGAGAAGTGCTAAACCAGGTGGAGGTTTCATATCATCAGGAATGGAATTATACACCATATTGAACCTCGTTGCAAATTCTTGGATTGTTTCATTTTGATTCCTTTTCGTAGAATTGTACTCGGCCAAAATCTGCAGTGGATTTTTCTTTTCTTGCCAACATGCTAAGAACAACTCTATAAATCTTCGAGAATTATTGATAGAATTAGCAGCCAGATTGCGAAACCATTTCTTCACATCTCCAGAAAAACTCTGTGCTATGATTCTCATCTTAGCATCTTCTTCATCAATCTCCTCAAGATCAATAAAATCTATCAATTTATCGACATGTTGTTGGGTTGTGATTTCTGAGCTTCCATCAAATAGAGGGAGTCTTTGGCCATAGTTCTGAGGTAGAGCAACAAGTTGAGTAGGTAACATAAGAGGTGTGAATCGGGTCATGACTGCTGGAGGATGCAGCAGAGGTACTACAATCGACTGTGTAGGTATAGATGATGACACTGGAGGTGGTGGAAGAAGAGATGAGGTGGCTAATGTATTTGGAGGTGTAGTAGAGGATGAAACAACAGTTAGGTATTCAAGCTAATATTGGATGTAGGCCTTTTCAGTAGTGATTTGGAGCTGGTCAGCAAGACTTTGGAGTTGTTAAATTGGAAACTAGGGCCAAACTCCATGTGGGTTAGCTTATTTCTGGCAGTTGATATTTTTATTGGATCCCTCTCGTCGAGAGGTGTAGGATTGATCCAAAGATCATCCGATTCCGATAAGTATTTATGGAGATATGAATTTATTTTGTTTATGTAATTATTATCAAGCCGACCAGCTCTTATGTAGGCTCTAGAAGCCCAACCGACGTGTCTATTCATCATCCTCGTTGTGGTATAAATAGATGAGGATTTGATATCATTTACACACTCATTCTAGATGTGATCTCCTCTCCACGTCTTGGGTTTTTGGAAGGAGAGTCACAAAAGGAGTACGCTGGCCTAGATTAATGATGCCCTAATACATCGTAGTCTTGGAGACCTTATAAGATATACGTTGCTCATAATACACGCTGTTCACATTGGATATGGTGTGGATGCTATACGCTAGTTTCACGCAGTCATAATACACACGCAGTAATGCCCTGGCTTATACGTGGATAACCCCAGCAATATTCATACGATGGCATCGATGGAACGCAGTCATAATACACACGCAGTAATGCCCTGGCTTATACGTGGATAACCCCAGCAATATTCATACGATGGCATCGATGGAACGTAGTCATAATACACACGCAGTAATGCCCTGGCTTATACGTGGATAACCCCAACAATATTCATACGATGGCATCGATGGAACGCAGTCATAATACACACGCTGTAATGCCCTGGCTTATACATGGACATGGAGCAATAGATACGCTGTGTATATGTTGATCAATGAAACAGTAATATGCTATCAATGAAGAATGCATACGCAGTCAAAAGTGGCACAGCCATGGAGAAGAGCCGCAGTGAGGAAGACACCTAGCCAAGGTATTTGAAGCCGAGGTAGCCGCAGTCAAGACCTCGCATGTATGGGAGCAGATCCGCACTGCAGGAAGAATGACGCTGATCTCAGGTGAGTACAAGTTCTTAATGTAAAGGTGCAGGTTCCGTATTTCGTAAGAGTATGAAACATATATGATAAGGGTTTTGGTGAAGAGGAAACCCTTGCAACTTGCACTACATAAACATCACTTCGAACAGCATGTTATCTCGGCAGCGACTAACTCTGTCTCAGCCAAATAGAGATCACGTTAAAGTGATTATCTCAGTCTTGCATACATATATGACTGTCTTGGCATAATTGACACAATCTGAAGATAAAAGAAGATTTCGTTGCATACTTGTGATGGGAGTCTTAATAGCTGTCATAGTATTCAAATATAGCATAATGCAGTCTTGATGTGTTATGAAGAGCAGATCATAGTCGAAGTCCTGATAGAACTAGACATGAATCATGATCTTGTATTCCTGTGATCTCAAGGTGATGATCTCAGTATAGCAAGGTGCAGAAGAGATGTGACATCAATGATCTCAATGACAAGGATCACATTAATTATAGATCATCATCATATATATGTATATGAGAATGATGTAATGGGATTGCATAATGATGTAAAGGGCAGCATGATCATGATGATGTAAAGGGCAACATGAGAAAGGAGCAGCATGAAGCATGATGACGCATGGGTATCATAAAGCATGATGAGATCATGGACATGGGCAGCATGAGATCATGGAAATGAAGGGCAACATGATGATGGATAAGATCATGGACATGAGCAACGTGATTAGTGCAGTATGGTGCAATATGAGTGGTACAGCAAGAGAACCAGATGCAGCACGATGATAGGTGAAGGAGTCACCTTGGAGAATCAGTTGAAGCAGAATGTCTTCAACTGATCTCATTGTTATAGAAGATAATCTATGCTTAGATCTAGACAAGTCAAAGTGTTGACTTATGTTGTAATTGTACTCTCCCTCTCTCTCTTTCTCTGCTGAACTTTGAAGATAAAATAAGATTTGATCAAAGGGTTTCCCCACACATTGTGGTGTTTGTCCCTGGCTTGCACCATATCTTGTGTCCTCTTGTCTTGGCTTGTCTTCTGCATATTATATTTATGTTCTATCTGCAGTTTATCGTAATGCTAATGTGATTGCTAACTGTGAAATTTTAAATAAATTGCTCTAGCATAGAACATACCAAAACTTAACATGGTATCGGAGCTAAGGTGAAGACAATGCCCAAGCAAGAGTGAAAGAGAAATCACCGAAGACAGTTGGGACAAGACAGAAGGATCTATGGGTTCCTCATAATTCACCTAGGGTGAAGTCAAAGCAGAGAATGTTATCAGAATGGCGCAACGGAAGATTATGATGGTCCATCTTAAGATCACTTCATTGGGAAGTTCGGATCTAAGGGTGGAAGGAAAGGCGAATGCCTTGTTGAAATAAGTTCGGCCGTTATGCGAAGGAGTGTCCGAATGGCAGAGACACATCTCTTGATGAAGATAACAGTCATTCCTGGGACATCTTCAATGATCAAAAGAATGACTGGTAATGCAGGTCATCAAGGAAATGGTCGACTCTTCCACGAAAGCAAGGAACCCCAAAATCTCTTTTATGTACCTGATCGAACCTGATGTCCATCTCGGAAATGGAAGTCAAAGGTTGCAGGGTGGCACTTATCGATGGAAAGGTACGTGTTTGAAAATAGATCTTTTAAAGATGTTTTTGAGTTCAGGGTTGTATCAAGTTGCAGGAAGTCCATTGGGGACCATGTCCATTGACTCAGCTCTAGAGGTCTGTGAGTCAAATGGTGACTAGGATGCCTGAATTCAAAAGGAAGCATGAAGGTACATGTCTGAAATGTACCAAAGGAAAATATTATAAGGGTACCATTCCCCTCATGCAGCAGGTTCACAGGTTTGGAACAACCCGAGGAGTTTGAGAATCATGGCTTGAAGAAAAACACCTCAGGCATAATATGAGAGGATTGATAGCTGTCTAATGCAGCTGAGATTCACTAGGAGTGAAACCGATCCAAACCATTACTCGAAGGTTGTGGATGATAAACCTCTCGTACCGGCACCTATGTCTGACAGGTGCAGACCCTCTCATTTATAGGAGACAGAGGGAGTTGGATTCTGAATGTGGGAAGATAAGATGCAAGCTTGTGACTGCCTCGAGGATCTTAACTTTCAGAAGTTATATGGTAATGATGTCGGACCAGATTTGGGAAATGCCTCTGAGTTTCATAAACTCATTCGCATTGATGTTCTTGGAGAACCTCCGTCCGGACATCTGTGTTGCAGTTAGCATGGTGAGCTCATATTTGGTTGAGCCTCACTAGATTGGTGCCAAGAATCTTCTAAGATATCTTCAGGGCACAATCTCTCATGAATTGAGATACATTGCCGGAAATATGAAACCACATGATTATTCGAATGATGAGTGGGCAGGAAGTATGGAGGATCACTAGAGCACTTCTCAGTGCTGTTTGGAATCTGCCTTGATATCCTGGATGAGCAAGAAGCAGAAGTCGGTGACTCTGAGCACCACCAAGGCAGAATACATTGCTGATAGTATGGCCTTCTGTGAGGCAGTCTGGTTGCTGAAGCTCTTCAGTGAGCTGTTTGTACACATGATGAATACCACTGTGAATCTCTGTGACAACCAAAGATGGGATTCGATTATTGAGGAATCCCATATTTGACAATTGCTCCAGCAGATAGACATCAATTACTGCCTTATCTGGGATATGGCAAGTCGATAATCAAGGAGGCTCCATCACACTGAGATGATGTACAGGACAGAGCCCTGAGGAAAGATCAAATTTGTGATTTTCCCAAACAACTTGGAGTCGTCAAGAGACCTTTGTAAAAGGGTCCTGCATGCTGCATACATTGAGCTCTAGGAGCTTTGGGGCTTGCAGTTCTATTGGAGCAACATACGACCACAGGGTGACTCACCCTCCCCTGGTGGTGCGCACTGAAACAAGATGATTCGCTCTCTTGTGTAGCAGGATTGATGTGTTCTCCTGTGAGGCCTGGATTGATGTGTTCTCCATGGCGATTGTAGCAGGATTGATGTGTTCTCCTGTGAGGCCTGGATTGATGTGTTCTCCATGGCAGCCTAGATTGATGTGTTCTCCATGGCGATTGTAGCAGGATTGATGTGTTCTCCTGTGAGGACAGGATTGATTAAGTTCTCCTGTCGAGGCTTCCTACCCATGCAGTATGGGACTCATGGGAAGTACCTCTCATCTGATCAATGAGCAGGGAAATGAAGTTAGGGACCATAGTAATACCGATGGACGCATCGTTGTATCTACCGTACTCCCTACGCTAGGATGTCCTCCATTGATCTGGGATCAATGATACTGTTCTGAGACCAGTGGTAGGAGTTGTACATGCTATGACGCTGACTTCGAATTGGTTGAGACTGGTCTAGGACCAGTGGTACATACTCCGAGACTGACTTTGTGTCAGTGCAGTACTAGTCTGGGACCAGTGAGAGTGGTACATACTATGACGCTGACTTCAGGTTGGTTGAGACTGGTCTGGGACCAGTGGTACACTCTCTGAGACTGCGATACTGGTCTGGGACCAGTGGTAGGAGTGGTACTTACTATGAAGCTGACTGGTCTGGGACTAGTGGTATGCACTCTGAGACTGACTTCAGCTCAGTGGAGAATGATATGACTCATTCTTGATCAATTCTTCTTCTTCATAGTTCAGCAGAGCAGAGCCAGCAGCGCTGAGCAGAGCAAAGCAAAGCCAGCAGAGCTGAGTAGAGCCAGTAGAGCTAGGCAGAGTAGTGCAAGGCACTAATGGCAGAGATAGTACAATCGTACATATGGATCAGCGGATGGAGTTCTCCCTAGTTGAGAGGGAGTGTTAAATTGGCAACTAGGGCCAAACTCCATGTGGGTTAGCTTATTTCTGGCAGCTGATATTTTTATTGGATCCCTCTCGTCGAGAGGTGTAGGATTGATCCAAAGATCATCCGATTCCGATAAGTATTAATGGAGATATGAATTTATTTTGTTTATGTAATTATTATCAAGCCGACCAGCTCTTATGTAGGCTCTAGAAGCCCAACCGATGTGTCTATTCATCATCCTCTTTGTGGTATAAATAGATGAGGATTTGATATCATTTACACACTCATTCTAGATGTGATCTCCTCTCCACATCTTGGGTTTTTGGAAGGAGAGTCACAAAAGGAGTACGCTGGCCTAGATTAATGATGCCCTAATACATTGTAGTCTTGGAGACCTTATAATATATACGATGCTCATAATACACGTTGTTCACATTGGATATGGTGTGGATGCTATACGCTAGTTTCACGCAGTCATAATACACACGCAGTAATGCCCTGGCTTATACGTGGATAACCCCAGCAATATTCATACAATGGCATCGATGGAACGCAGTCATAATACACACGCAGTAATGCCCTGGTTTATACGTGGATAACCCCAGCAATATTCATACGATGGCATCGATGGAACGCAGTCATAATACACACGCAGTAATTCCCTGGCTTATACATGGATAACCCCAGCAATATTCATACGATGGCATCGATGGAACACAGTCATAATACACACGCTGTAATGCCCTGGCTTATACGTGGACATGGAGCAATAGATACGCTGTGTATATGCTGATCAATGAAACAGTAATATGCTATCAATGAAGAATGCATACGCAGTCAAAAGTGGCACAGCCATGGAGAAGAGCCGCAGTGAGGAAGACACCTAGCCAAGGTATTTGAAGCCGAGGTAGCCGCAGTCAAGACCTCGCATGTATGGGAGCAGATCCACACTGCAGGAAGAATGACGCTGATCTCAGGTGAGTACAAGTTCTTAATGTAAAGATGCAGGTTTCGTATTTCGTAAGAGTATGAAACACATATGATAAGGGTTTTGGTGAAGAGGAAACCCTTGCAACTTGCACTACATAAACATCACTTCGAACAGCATACTATCTCGGCAGTGACTAACTCTGTCTCAACCAAATAGAGATCACGTTAAAGTGATTATCTCAGTCTTGCATACATATATGACTGTCTTGGCATAATTGACACAATCTGAAGATAAAAGAAGATTTCGTTGCATACTTGTGATGGGAGTCTTAATAGCTGTCATAGTATTCAAATATAGCATAATGCAGTCTTGATGTGTTACGAAGAGCAGATCATAGTTGAAGTCCTGATAGAACTAGACATGAATCATGATCTTGTATTCCTGTGATCTCAGGGTGATGATCTCAGTATAGCAAGGTGCAGAAGAGATGTGACATCAATGATCTCAATGACAAGGATCACATTAATTATAGATCATCATCATATATATGTATATGAGAATGATGTAATGGGATTGCATAATGATGTAAAGGGCAACATGAGAAAGGAGCAGCATGAAGCATGATGACGCATGGGTATCATAAAGCATGATGAGATCATGGACATGGGCAGCATGAGATCATGGAAATGAAGGGCAGCATGATGATGGATAAGATCATGGACATGAGCAACGTGATTAGTGCAGTATGGTGCAGTATGAGTGGTACAGCAAGAGAACCAGATGCAGCACGATGATAGGTGAAGGAGTCACCTTGGAGAATCAGTTGAAGCAGAATGTCTTCAACTGATCTCATTGTTATAGAAGATGATCTATGCTTAGATCTAGACAAGTCAAATTGTTGACTTCTGTTCTAATTGTACTCTCTCTCTCTCTCTTTCTCTGCTGAACTTTGAAGATAAAAGAAGATTTGATCAAAGGGTTTCCCCACACATTGTGGGGTTTGTCCCTAGCTTGCGCCATATCTTGTGTCCTCTTGTCTTGGCTTGTCTTCTACATATTATATTTATGTTCTATCTGTAGTTTATCGTAATGCTGATGTGATTGCTAACTGTGAAATTTTAAACAAATTGCTCTAGCATAGAACATACCAAAACTTAACAGGAGTTTATCAAAATTCAACCACAACGCATGATCAGCTTTAGAAAATAGGGATTCAGAAGAATGGATATGAGATTCAAATTGAAAAGGTTCAAATATCACTTCAGGAATGCAAGACTCAGATTTTGACCTTGAAAGAGACAGTTCTAACTGAATATCAAAAGGAAGGTGCTCAAAAGTAAATAAATTTTTAGGCAAAGAAGTTGTCCTTTTTATTTTTCGAACTGCACTTTCAGAGATAGGTAACTTGAGTTTTCTGAGTAGTTTTTCTGGGTCATCAACAATAAAAGGTGGATTTGGGTCAGGATTTGACCTAGTATGTCTTTTAGGAGCTAGAATTTTCACACCTTAAACTTGATGAAATTTGTAAAATCAGCGTATCTTTAGATACTGGAAGTTGTTACCTACAAAACTAGTCTTCTTGAAAGCTCTAATAGAGTGAATCCCAAAAATGATTTATCATTCGTTTCCCCAGCAACAATGCCAAAATGTTAGCCTCTACAATGTCCCAGGCTGAGGAGGAGATCGAAAGAGGTAACTTCAAACCACTTTCAATTCAGTGGCTAGCCCTACTGAATCAGAGAGGGTTCTCTCTAAGGATTTTTCAATGAATAACTGGAAAAGAAATGGATTTTAGGCTAGATGTATAAGTCTTGTTTGAGTATTTGAAAATTTAGGGTTTTTAGGTTTGTTGGACTAGGGATGAGAGCAAACAATTAGGTCAAGGTATCAAGTGTGTAGTAACAGGCATAAAGAGGAGCTATATAACAATGTGTTGTGGTGAAATTAATATTTAGTCAATGTAGTATAGGTCTGAGAGTTTAAGAAATCATAATGAGCATGTATTAGCATGAATTCATTAATCTTAGAAGAAGAGAAACACAAACATGATTTTCCACATAAACAGAGCTTTGAATCTAAGAATTCTGCCTATATGACTATAAGGAAAACCATAAGAAGAAAGTAAAGCATGTAAAGGGAGATGATTTCATCAATAAGAAACTGATATGAAAGGAAAATAACACCACAGACTCACTGAACAAGTATTCCTGAAAAATAGTTGCAACTGCTCCTTGATTAGTTGTATGAAAACATAAGGTACAAGTCTCTCCACAAAAGTCCAACCCTTCTCTCTAAATGAGAAATAATACATATAAACTCAATAAAATAGCTTCTCCACCTTCAGGAGTCGAATTCTTAAGTGGTGGAACTGTTTCCAATATTCTCCCATCAAGGGCATACTCGAGTCTTAAACCGTTGAACGCCATTGGTGATTGAGATGTGATAAGAACTCGATTTCTATATTCAAGAACCTCAACCTTCGAACTTATCCCTTCTTGTATATTGTTCTCTCCTTTGATCACCTTTGTTGTGATACCATGTAGAATTTCCCATTATAGATCACCTGATAATGCAATATACTAAAGCAAAATATTAGATGTACTTCTACAATCAAACTTTTTGGACGCTTAATCAATTTGAGCTAGATCAATCAGAACACATATAACTGAGAATGAAAAAGAAATCACACATGAACACAGAAAAATACTTTGGGGAAAGCCTCAACCTAAAACCATGATCTCTGTAATATCATACAAGTGGAAATATGTCGGGATTACACAAAGCTTTAGCTCATAAGCTATCCAGCTCTCAGTACAATCCCTCTACTACTCATAGATAGTCAAAGGCTTCTCACAAACATTTTCTTATGCCCTCCAAGCCTCTTATTTCCTTGCGTAGTTTTTCCTGGGGTCCAGTGCTTCCACTTGTGTGAATTCCCACCTCACACTGCTCACTTGGCTCAGTAGTAACTGCACAATCCTGAAGGAGATAATTCCTTCTGCATGGATGAGTTTCCTTTATAGAAAAATCTCCAACTGATAGTACATTGCCCCTTCCTCTGATCTCAACTGGGTCTCTGACTGAACTGACATGCATGAGTTATTTATGAGAGAATATCCAGTTATCTAGAGAGCAGAAGTTACATGCATGCAAGCATTAACTAACTAAACTCACAATTAATTCCACAAACTGTTGGAACTAATCTAACTAGACTTAACTCAGATAACTGAGCTAACTATTTACAACTCAAAGTACAACTCATCATCATCTCCTTAACTAAGGGATAAATTCCTCAATCAATGGAGAAACTGTTATATGTCTTCACATAGACTTCATGTTTGATTTTCTACAACTAATTAACTCAATATGAATTAATTAATTATTTTACAAACAGTTGCTAAAATCAAATTCAAATTTTACTTCTCAATTTTAGTTCAGAGACTAACTAAAATTGAAATCCATCCCGAAACATTATTTATAGCAATGTTATTTTTAGCATTTCTTGTTGCTATTTTCAACAACTCTAACTCATCTCATAAGCAAATTATAATCAAAAGTATGCAATAAGTTGTGAGAATAGTTGGTTTGACTAAGCTAGAAGGTGAATTAAGGCCCATATAATTACCCATTGATGAGGCTCATCATAGATTGCCAAAAAAACAAAATGGCTCTGAAAGTTTAGGACCCAAAAAACTACTAAAAATAGTAAAATGTGCTACAATTAAGGAAACTAAAAAACTGAAAGAAACAATGGTGGGGGTCTAAGTGGAATTGGCGGGTGGCCACCAATATATACCTGGATCATTCCTCCCACCTTAGGAAGAAATGGTCCCCATTGTATTGAGTTCCTCCATGAGATGAGGAAACTTCTGCTGAGCTTGGTCCCTAGTGAGCCATTTGCCTTGGTGAAGGAGTTGGCTTGCTTTGACAACTCGATACAGTTGGATCTTCTACTGGCGAGTGTGCTTGATCTGCATGTCCATGATCCGATCAGTTGTGGCTGGTTCCATGCAATCTGGATTTAACTCTGTAGGTGTGAGTTGTTCTGCAATGTCCGACGTGTCTAGCAATGGTGGGAAGTATGGTTAAAGACGATCCACATTGAACACTGGGTGTAGGCCAAGGAATGGGAGAATGCTGAGCTCAAATGCATTGTCTCCCACAGCCTTGGTAATGGTGTAAGGACCATATTGGAGTGGTCTGAGTTTCCGACAGGCTCCGGTAAGGCATTACTTTTGTAAATGCAACCAGACTTTGTCGCCCATCTAAAACTTGTGTGGCACTCGATGTTGATTATGTCGCTACTTGTACTTGGCATTTGATTTCTCCAAAATGTTGTGGACCTGCGGACGGATATGTTGGATGTGCTCAATGAAGTTGTTTTCCTTATCGGTTTCAGACTAGACATGAGTCGAATCTGCGTAAGTAGCTACAAATGGCATGGCCACATCAATGGGACATAGTGGATGGAATCTCAAGTTCACCTGAAAAGGGTTGTGGCCAGTCGAGTTGTGGAGAGCCCGGTTATAGTTGTGCTAGACATAGGGGAGGCTCTCATCCCATGTGCATGGATGTTTTGAGTTGTACATTTGCAAAATGTGTATGATCATCCTGTTGATGACCTCTATCTGTCCATCAGTTTGGGGATGTGTTGAGAGCCAAAAATGTCTGTCTCAACATTGGGGGATAACCACCCGGTCCAGACCTTAAAGCAACTCATTTTCCGTTTGGAGTAGTGGCTCCAACTGGTTTAATTAGGTCCAGTTACCTTTTCCCTATCGATATTGGTTTACGATGTATCTTTAACTACCAATAGACAGGAATATCAGATCCCTTCTTCTTGTTGATCAGGCAAGAGAATGACCCTTAAGCTGATTTGGGTTCAGCCAAGCCACAACTACAATTTTTCCTCTTTGAGAAGAAGACTTAAAGAAATGTAGAACTTAATCTAAATGTAAATTTATTCTATAATGTAAGCAAAAGAAACTAATCCTAATCCTATCTCAATTAGGTAGATATAGATCTAACCCAACTAAGAGCAAAATAATTAAATGATAAGGATTTAAATATGTCTGGCTTTTAGTTAATATCAAGCTAATGAAGTAATTCAATTAACTGATATTTATGAATACCGAAACACATCCTATTGAGACCTCATCATTGAAATAATAAACCAACAACACACAGAGAATAGTTCACAAAAATTATATTGATTGTCAAATCAGTAAATCGAATAATTAAACAATAATATGCGAAAATAGTTCACAACACCACTATTTAATAAATCAGTTTTATGAAACAGATTTCTGAGTAAATAGTTACTCAGAAATCAGAATTTAATCCATAAGAGCAAAGATACATAATAACAACATTGAGACAAATTACCCATATCAATACAAGCGCACAAACATGAATAAAATGACACATTCTTGTTATCATCAAAATGAAACTAGTATTAGAAATACCAATTTATTGAATCCATTTCTTTGACCCTGGTCTCCAACAATGCTTTACATTGCTTGAACTTCTACTTTCAAAACTAGAGCTTCAATAGTGCAAACTCTGTCCATCATACATAATTCAAGATACAAAGGAAAAATCCTCAATAATCCTCAAATCTGAGATTTTCTCTCCTCCCTCCTACAACTCTAAATTCCTATTGCAGAAGTGCTTTTAGAATTCCAAAATTGCAGAGGAGAGTAGCCCTTATTACATTTTGCAATCTATTATTTATAATATTTTCAAAGGTATTTTTAAGAAGAAAATTTGTTGAAGAATAAATCTGTCCAATCAAATTTATTTGCTCAAAATTCCAATTTTTAATCGCTGGAGCATTCTCATTGATTAAGATCATTTTCTCCATATCTCTTCTACTGTTTTTCTGCAAAAAGAAATAAAAATAGATTAAGATACAACAATAAAATCAAGATGTCATTTCTGGCATTAAAACAAATCAATCAAATGCAATTAATTAATTGAAAATGAAATCTGAGCTTTCTATTGATGCATATGATGATTTTAATTGGCCAAGGATATTATTGACAAATGAATTTGCACTTAGAAGAGGCTTGGGCAAATGAAAATGAAGAAAATCAAATTCAGAAAATTGATTTTGTTTAAAAAATCGGAGCTTGATCTTCTGCCTGATTTTAAGCCCAATAAATGATCGAATTTGTTAATAGAACCTCCTCATAAATGTTCTCCATGATTTTATCTTTCTAATGAATTACCCTGAGCCTCATTTGGCTAAGTAAAATTCAATATATGAGCCTCTAAAGTTGATGAATCAAATCTGGCATGATTCTGGAAATTCTACGCTGAGCTAAAAAAAAAAATCAAAATTTTTAATTAAATTCTAATTCTAAATTAGATTTTAATTATCTAATAATTAATTTTAATCTAACTATAAAACAAATTAACTATTTATAAATTAATTAAATAATTAATATTAATCTAATTAATAATTAATTTTAATTAAAATAAATTAATTATATCCTAATTTATTTAATTAATTCAAAATTTAATATTTAAATATTAAATATTTAAATTAATAATAAAGTAATCAAACTAAACATATTGATTCATACGTGAACGACTCCAAATTGAAAATCGAATTCAAAGGATTAGAATGAGACTTTGTTTTTTATACTTTTGACTTTTCGCAATCGAAAGATCGGAAGAATGAAGTTATCGGGGTTTTTTAAATTTGTTTCGTTTCAGAATTTTCAATGCGATCAAGCGAACCTATTATAAATTTTTATTATTTATATATATATTTTTATATTATTTTATTTTTTATTTAAATTAAATAAGGTTTGGTTAAGTTTTTAAAATAAGTCAAGTGGGGTTAAGTGCTCTATGATTTGGCTGGGCTATTTAGCAAAGTTGTTAGAGAAGAATTAAAAATTAATAAAGATTCAACTAAAGATTAATATTTACAATAAATGTATTTTTTTAACTCAGAAGATACAATTGATTAAACTTCAAAGGAATGTCATTTACAAACTAGTTGACCAAATGAAGTAAAACAAGTATCAATGGAAAGCTTATAAAAAATTGATCTCAACAAAACAATCAAAACAAGAATCTAAAGAAAATGAAAAAATAAGGAAATCGTAGGATAATAAAAGTCTTAAAAGGCGTTTAGCTAAAAACTTTGTAAAAAGGGTCCCCATTATTTGAAGTAAACAAGTCAAAAATGGGGGGGTTGTGTTTTACCACAACAGAATGGAAAGTCGTTGACTTAGTAAGCTTAGTGTCCAGCATCGACCAGAGACTGGACCAAAATGTACTGAGGAACCTACTGTCCCTATCTGAGATGATAGACTATGGGATCCCAAAGTGTACCCACACTCGTTCAAAAAGAGTTTAGCAGTGGCTTCCACTGTGACATTTTTCTTGCAGGCAGCCATAATGGCAATCTTCGAGAATCTGTCGACGACCACAAAAACACAGTCGTTTCCATGCTAAGTAGAAGGGAGGTCCGACATGTAATCCATGGAGATGGATTCCCAAGGTCGACTAGGGGTAGGTAGCGGAGTATAGAGGCCTTGCTTCTTGATGGTCAGCTTGGCAATGGTGCAGGAAGTGTGGGATCTGATGTACTTCCCAACATCATGTCGAAGATTCGGCCAATAGAAATACTTCTGCAGTACTGCCACCGTTTTCTCGACCCTGAAATGCCCAGTGTCCCGACTATAGTGTGCTTCCCAAATCATCTTGGCACGCTCGCTTGAAGAAACACAAAGGTGTCCCAAATGGCATAATAGGGCATCCTGAAGGAACTTGCTAACTCTCCAAGAGCATTTGGTATGTGTGGCAGAATTCTAGGTCGCTTTTGTAGAGAAGTGGCCAATCAGAAGTCTCGTGCCCACAAGAGTTGAGCACGGTGGTTAATGCCATGATCAGTGGTTGGCTGAGGCAATCTACAACATTATTGGTGTTGCCCTTCTTATACTTGATATTCAAATGAAACAGTTGCAGATATGTGGACCACTTCTAATGGCAATCATTCTGCAACTTTCCTTGCATTTGTATGAACTACAGGGGCTGGTGGTCTGTGTGGATGACCGTTTCCTTCCCCAAAATGTAATGCTTCCATTGATGGCAGGCCTGCACAATGGAATGCATCTCTTTTTCATAAGTGAGATACTTCCACACTATGTCTAAAAGTGTCTCACTGTGATACGCCATTGGATGTCCTTGTTGAGTAAGGACTGCCCCAATAGCATAGTCAGAGGCATCTGTCTCGATCTCAAATGGTTGTTGCAAGTCTGGTAATCTGAGCACTGGTGTAGAGCAGAGACGATGTTTCAACTCTATGAATGCCTTCTGTTGAGATTCAGACCAAAATAATTTTGCTTTCGCTCCTCCCTTGGTGACTTGAATCAAGGGCCAAGTGATATGAGAGAATCCCAACATGAACCTGCGGTAGAAATTGGCAAGGCCCAGAAATCTGCGAAGCTCTGTTAGAGTGGTTGGAGTTGGCCAATCCCGAATGACTTGGATCTTGGTTGGATCCACATGCACCCCCATTTCATCAATAATGTATTCCAGATACTGAACCTGGGTCATGCCAAAAGTGCATTTCTCTAAATTGGCACATAGCTTGTGTTTCCACAGTGTTTGGAGAACCTGTCGGATGTGATGGAGGTGATCTTCCCAACTCTGGTTGAAGATCAGGATGTCATCCAAGTATACCACTAAAATGAGTTGTTGAATGGCCGCAAGATGTCATCCATCAGCCTCATGAAGGTTGCAAGGGAATTCGTTAACCTGAAAGGCATAACCAACCATTCAAAAAGGCCCTCCTTGGCTTTGAAGGCGGTCTTCCACACATCAGAGGATTCGATTGGTACCTGGTGATACCCTGATTTCAAGTCGATCTTGCTGAAATATTTTTCCCTCTTCTGTTGGTCTAGAAGGTCATCAATCTGTGGGATTGGGTAACTATTCCGGATAATGATCTTGTTCAGCGCCTAATAGTCAACACAGAGTCTCCAAGTCCCATCCTTCTTTTGTACCAACACGATCGGGCTCCCACAAGGCGATGAACTCGGACAGATGTGACCTTTCTACAGCAGCTCATGAATGTGCCTCTTGATTTTTTCATTCTCCCGAACAGAGTGCCGATAGATTAGTCCATTGGGTAGTGGTGCACCTGGGGTCAGATTGATGGAGTGCTTGACCTGACAGTGCAGTGGCACCCCTACGGGGGAGGTGAAGATGTCCTCGTACTCCTCCACGACCTTGTCCATCTATTTTTGTCGTGTGGAGGGGCCTTGTCTGGAGGTCATGGTCATTGTCTTCTTCTTTCCCTGGGGGTGTATCATCAGGAAAACAAATTTCCCAATTTTGGAAATGAGCTTACTGCATTGTTTTGCAGTAACCAAAGAGATGGAAGTAGGTAGTGCTATCTTCGGTATCCTGTACAACTTATTTCCCAAAGTAACAATAACAGCATGAGGCCTTGACTCATACACAACATGTCGTTTCCATAAGTATGGTTGGCCTAATAATACATCACAAACATCAAGGGGAGAAACGTCACATAATACCTCATCTGTGAATGGATTGATGTTGTATGGAAGGCGGCACTGCTGGCTCACGCGAAGATCCGTCATTGGTGAAGCCACCCGATGGTGTACGGTTGTGGATGTGTTGTGGTCGGAAAGCCTAGCAGCTTCACGACCTCTGCCGAAATGAGTTTCTTTTGGCTCCCGCTGTTGACAATGAACTGTAGCGGGGAACCCTTTACCCACATCTGGGAGTGGAAGATGCGTTCCTCCTCCTCTAGATCTTCGGGTTCCTCCTTCTGGATCTTCATGGTGGAAACAGTGGCGTTGGGCTCTGCATCAATAATCTTCTTCCCTTTGTCATTGCCCTTGTTGTGTTCTGACTCAGATTCAGAACATGCATCTAATTCTGAAGCCTTTAGCTCGGCCGCTAGTGACTGCTTAGCCTAACACTCACTTATGTTGTGAGTGGAGCTCTTATGGAACTCACACCACTTTCCTGTGTCCTTCTTCGGCTTCACGATGTTGTTTTTTTCTTGCGGCTTTGGTGGGTTGTCCTGGGCTGCCCCACCTTAGCTTTGTCCTTTGTTCTGCGGTTTGGGAGCACCTTTCCCTTGCTTCGGATTCGCGGATCCAAAGTCTCGCTTCTTATGTTTAAAATTTTGCTCGATCTTGACGGCATATCAGTATGTTTTGCCGAGCGAGGAGATGTCCATGAATTCCATCTCGTCCTGAATGTACTTGTGCAAGCAGTCGCGGTACTTGAGAACCAAATGCTTCTCAAAATCCTTAATACCAAAATTCGTGCGAAGGGTATGAAAAACAGTGGTAAACTCCGGCACATCTTAGTCCCTTCCCTGTCGCAGCGTTGTCCACTTTATGTATTTATCCTCATAGCTCCCGACAGGTTAGTACTGCTCCTTGATGGCATCCCGGAACGAGTTCCAAGTGGGTGCGGCTGAAAATAGTGAGTTCGTACTTTCATCCTTGTGCTCACAATAGGTTTCCCACCAGTTCTTGACGTGGGGTACTTCTTTGAGAAGTGCAAACCGTAGAACGCCATCTACTGATCCTGAAGTATGTATTGCAAATTTGAATTGCACTTGTAACCCCAAAACTCAAAACTTCAAAATATCCTCTAGTACATTGTTCTCATCTTTGATACCGTGTAGAAAGTCTTGTAGATTCACAAGCTCATGCAATGTACTAAAGTACAAAACAAGAATCTACTTCTACTTTCAACCAATGGAAGCCAATAAATCGATGAAAACAATATGAACAAGAAGAAGATAAATCAATGGCACATAATACAAGATGTATCCGGGGAAAGCCATTGCTCAAAACCACGTTATATGTATTGCATATATCAGAAATATGAGTGAAGATACAAAGCTTGTTCTCACTAGAATAATTCCGCACAAGTATGTTCAACTCTCTCAGCTCACAAGCTAGCTCTTGGCCAACACTTAGCCAATTCTACAGCTCTCCAAGCCCCTAATCTCCTGCATAATTCCTAGGATGAATAACTCGTATTTAAAGAGAATTCACGCTTCCAAAACTATGCAATCTAAACATAGGATAAATCTCTGATGTATGCACGATCTTTGCACTCCAGTAAATAATATAACCGATAGTACATTGTCCCTGCACTCTAGTCTCAACTGGGTCTTTCACAGAACTGACATGCATGAGTTTCTCATGAGGGAATCTTCAGTTAACTGGAGTAGAACTAGTGGATGCACTAGTGCACCAACTGATTGTTAGTCCTTTACTACTTCCACAAACAGTTTGGAATTAATTTAACTGAACTTAACTCAGTAAACTGAGTGATCTAATTTCCAACTCAATTTAAACTAATAACTTAGGGATAACATATGCATAACTACATAAAGGCTTCCAACTCGAAATTCCTAAGTTAATTAAGTTAATTAAACTTAATTAACTATTTACAAGTTTCTATGAGAATAGAATTCGATTTTAATTCTCAGTTTAATTCAAGGACAAATTAAACTGGAATTTCTTGTTACCATTTTTCAACACTGGAAATGATAAAGCCAATGGGAAAAAGGAAGTTGAAGCTACATGGGTAAGAAAAACTACTGAAAAAGGTCTTGCATTTGATATCCTAAAGGAAAAGTAAGTATCCATGGAGGCGAGGTGAATCTTTATGGATGTGGGGCCTCGACCTCTACCATGCATCTGACTCAGAAGGATAATTTTGAAATAGTACTGGTTGTGGCACAAGATGTGGATTCGAATATTTTGAAGCCTTTTCTACATACTTGCATGAAGTTGTTGAGAAATTTGAATGTCGTAGAGGGATTGAAAGAATTGATAGACTCTTGTGCTCCTAAAGAAATACCGCAGAATGAGATGAGCTTAGTGACTAACCTGCATAGACACAAAAAGAGGATAGGAAAGAAAATGAGGCTTACAACGCAGATTGGGGAATACGACATGGATCAGGTTATCTTGGATCTAGGATCTAATGCCAATGTCTTACCAAAGAAAACTTGGGATTTGATGGGTAAGCTGAATCTGCAATGGTCAACTATCTAGTTGAAGATGGCAAATCAACAGAAGATTGTCCCTCTAAGAAGATTGTTAGGTATCACATTAGACATTGATGGAGTGCATACTACCACTGACTTCAAAGTGATAGATATTGTGGATGACATTAATCCCTACCACGCGTTTCTTGGATTGGATTGGTTGTTTGATAATATGGCTATAATTAACTTAAAGAAAAGGCAAATGATATTTGAAAGCAATAATATGAGAGTTATTGTGCCATTAGATCCATCAGAAGGAGTGAGATATACTGAACCTGTCAGAGAAGAGTACAATGCAAATGATATCAAAAACATTTATTAGATTATAGTAAAAGAAGAAGAATGGATTAACCCTACTGCATATGGAAAACTAACTTGGGAGCAAGATAGTTCCTACACTTCAGATTCAAAAGAGGAATTGCAAAACTGGCAGAATAGGTTGCATGAAGTGTCTACAAGGTGATGTGCAAGGATCACTAATGCAATGTTTTGTATGATAGTTGACGTACATGATTTACCTTTATATGATGGTTTGGGTGATGTAAATACTTTCTTTAAAGATTATGAAATACGGGTACCCGAATGTCATAGATTGTTAGCTCGGGATCAAGCATTGAGGGCTACTCCTGCTAAATGGTGGGGTACTCATAAGAAGTGTAGGTTTTAACCCCGTATAGAAATTACCTGCATACGAATTCTAAAACACATAAAATAAAAAATGTGAGAGCATAACACATAAAACACATATACACAGAGATTTTCCCTTGGATCCTAAAATCAGGACTACCAGCTTGATTTTTCATTATGTTCATTTCAATGTTACAATACATATTTATACATGTCGAAACATCCAATACCATGGACCGAAAAACCATCGCATCCAAAACCATGGACTGAAAATCATCGCATCCAAAAACATGTGTGAAAATCATGCACAAAACCATAGGTGGGTCCGCCCAACCTAACATAGGGTCCAAAAGTGGGGTTACAGGTGCCCCTCAAACCCCCTGTGACCTCCCCTCCTCTAACCCCTGGTTAACTACGTGGGCTAGTCATGGAAAGAATATAACACAACCCAACATTCTCCCACTTGTTGTTTTCTTTCCACAGGGGGCCACAAGAAAGCTTATTTATCTGGCCCTGCAATGCCCATTGTTTCTCTACACCAAGAGAACTTCTTAGAGCTCACAGATTTTTTCAATGCATCTGCAGTATTCTTAAAAGTGTCCACCTTTACCAACAACACCTTTTTGTCTTCTATCATATCCCTCACAAAGTGATACTGAACATCAATGTGCTTCGTCTTTGAATGATATGCAGGGTTCTTTGCCAAGAAAATTACACTTTGGCTGTCACAGTCTATCCTTATAACTTCTTGTACTAACCCCATACTTGAACACAATCTCTGCAACCAGACTGCTTCCTTTCTTGCATGAGTGGCTACCATGTATTCTGCCTCTGTAGTTGATAGTGCCACTACAGATTGTCTCTTACTCATCCAACTTACTGCACCTCCAAAAGGTTAAACACATACCCACTTGTAGATCTTCTCTGATCCAGATCTCCAGCCCAGTCTGCATAAACAAAGCCATGAATATCCAACACTTTGTCCAATCCCGGTCTTCCTTGGTAGCACAAACCATAATCATTAGTGCCACACAAGTACCTAAAGACCCATTTCATTGTTGTCCAGTGCTTCTTCCCTGGTTTTGACATAAACCTACTCAATACTCTCACTACATGTGCAATGTCTGGTCTAGTATATACCATCGCATACATTAGGCTACCGACTACACTTGCATATGGAACACGGGACATTTCCTCTTCCTCTTCTTGTGTCTCGGGAGACTGCTCAGCAGATAACTTTACACCTACAGGAATAGGAACCTTCACCAGTTTACTATCTTGCATATTAAACCTCTGCAATATTGTCTCGACATACTTCCTCTAGTTTAACCAGAGCTTCCTCTTTGCCCGATCTCTTTTAATTTCCATGCCCAAAATATAGTTTGCAGCACCAATATCTTTCATGTTGAATTTGGAGGACAATTGGGTCTTCAAATCCTAGATAATTTTTTTGTCATTTCCAACCAGCAACATATCATCCACATACAAGACCAGATAAATAACATGGTCACCAATTAATTTAAAATACACACAGTGATCTGCTTTGCTTCTGGTGAAGCCAAATCCCTGTATAAATGTATCAAATTTTTTATGCCACATCCTTGGTGACTATTTTAACCCATACAAAGACTTCTTTAACTTTCATACCAATTATTTCTTACCCTTCACCACAAAACCTTCAAGTTGCTTCATGTGGATCTCCTCTTCCAGATCCCCGTGAAGAAATGCTATCTTCACATCCATCTATTCTACCTCATAATCAAAAGCAGCAGCAACAGATAAAAGTAATCTAATAGAAGTTACCTTGGCAACAAGAGAAAAAATATCACCAAAATCAATTCCTGGCACTTGGGAATAACCTTTTGCTACCAACCGAGCTTTGTATTTCTCCACTTTTCCTTCTACATTTGTCTTCTTTTTGAACACCCATTTGCTGCCAATGGGTTTCCTTCCAGTCGGAAACTCCTCTAGATCCCAAGCCTCATTTTTGTGCAAAGATGCGATTTCATCAACCATGGCCTCTTTCCAGAGTTTTCCATCCTCTGAATCCACTGCCTCCTTCACAATTCTAGGATCATCATTAGTAACAAACAAAGCAAAATTTGAACAGAAAGTAGATGGACTATACCTTTCTGGCTTCCTTCTTTCTCAAACTGATCTTCTCACAACCAGAGTTTATGGCTCTTCATCTTCTGATTCCTTCTCTGTTATAGAGTTTGATTCTTCCTCCTTTAGCTCAAACTCTATCTTCTCAGGTTCCTTTGGTTGGACTTCATGTTTAATAACATCTTTCACCTCTCTAAACACCACCTCTCGGCTGTACACGACCTTCCTTGTTACTGGGTTCCAAAGCTTATAACCCTTTAAACCATCCTTATACCTAATAAACATGCACTTTTCAGATTTATTATCCAACTTGGTTCGTTTCTCCTTTGGAACATATACATATGCATCACATCCAAATACCCTTAGATGTGACAGAGAGGGATTCTTACCAATCCATACCTCTTGTGGAGTCTTATCCTCCAACGCTGATGAAGGTGACTTGTTGACCAGGTAACATGCAGTATCCACTGCCTCTGCCCAAAATTCTTGTCCTAACCTGGCACCACTGAGCATGCTTCTTGCCCTTTCCATCAACATCTTGTTCATTCTTTCTGCAACTCCATTTTGCTAAGGTGTATATGGAGTAGTCTTTTGTGTACTATGTTCATTCTTTCTTTAAACTTGTCAAAGACTTCAGATTTCTTCTTAAGGAAATATATCCATGTATTCCTTGAGAAGTCATCTATAAATGATACATATTACACAGACTTACCCAGTGATGGAACCTTCACAGGTCCAAACACATCACTGTGCACAAGCTCTAATATCTGTTTCACCCTCTTACTACAAGAGGGGAAACTCACCCAATTCTGCGTCCCATATAAATAATTTTCATAGAAATCAAAATCCAAAGAGCTATTACTCATACCTTCTACCATACCTTTACCATGAAGTATTCGAAGGCCCTTCTCTCTAATATGTCCAAGCCTTTGATGCCACAACATAGTCTTCTCTCCATAGACCACTAAATTTTCTCCTCCACTTTGAGGAACCACAGGAGTGTTGCACCTATCAATAACAGTGCTACCTTGCAACTTGTACAGAGTTCCAATCCGAACTCCCCACATCAATACCAGTGCTCCCTGAACCATCTTGTAGGTATCCTTCTCGAACACTATTTTTACACCTGCATCATCCAACTTTCTTACAGAAATCAGATTTCTAGCCAATGCAGGAATATGCAGAACACCCTGAAGTGTTCCAACCCTTCCACCTTGCAGCTTCAACTTTACTTTTCCGCGACCAATGATTCTAGCCTTCCTATCATCCCATAAGAATACATCACCACTATCATATTTCTCATACTCGCAAAACCACTCTTTATGGGGAGTGAAGTGAAAGGATGCACCTGAGTCAATTAACCATGCCTCATGATATATATGTGTACTTGAAGAATCCAAGTACACATCCCCACCTTCATTTGAGGTGGTTTTCGCCTCTGCAGAAAGAGCATCATCAGATCCATTTCCTTTATCAGGAGCTTTAGATTTACAGTCCCTTTTGCAGTGCCCTTCCTTTCCTCATTTCCAGCACACCACCTTTACAGGTTTTCCTGGAGATTTAGATCTCTCGATTTAGATCTTCCACTCGATGACTTATTTTTGTTTATGTTCTGGGACCGTCCTCATACAGACAAGGCATCACCATTCTGGCTCTCCATATTTTTCCATCTCATCTCCTCCATCAACAAGGATGAGACTATTTCATCAAACTGCAAGGCAGTTGCATTGCTACCTATTGCAATAACCAGATTATCCCACGAATCTGGTAGAGAACACAACAAACCGATGCACTTATCTTCATCTGAAATTTTAATATCACCAGATGTTAACTAACTTACCACAATATTAAATGCATTCAAATGCTCTGTGACCGAGTCTCCATCTTTCATCCTCAGGTTATACAGATTTTTCTGCAGGAACAGTTTATTCACCAGAGACTTAGATTGGTACAAAGTCCCTAACTTGTCCCACAAAGCCTTCGTCGTAGCTTCCCCTGATACATTCAGCAATACTTAATCTGAGACACACAATCATATTGTGCTCTTTGCCTTCCGATCCAACTTTTTCCATTTTTCATCGGACACTCCTATTGGTTTAGTACCCGGATCTACCGCGATCCACTAATCTTTATCCACCAACAGATCCTCCATCTTGAGTTTCCACAACTCAAAACTCTGACCATCAAATTTCTCGATCTCTATCTTTCCACTGCTCGCCATCTTCTTTTACCACTAGAATCGATCTCACAGATCTCCCACTAAACAGGGTCTACCACAGGCCCGATCGAAACCCCTCAGCAAAAAAGGCATCCCCTTGAAGCCAAAACAACTCTAATACCAAATGTAGGTTTTAACCCCGTACAAAAATTACCTGCATACGAATTCTAAAACACATAAAATAAGCAATGTGAGAGCATAACACATAAAACACATATACACAAATATTTTCCCCTAGATCCTAAAACCGGGACTACTAGCTTGATTTTTCATTATGTTCCTTTCAATGTTACAATACATATATATACATGCCGAAGCATCCAATACCATGGACCGAAAAACCATCGCATCCAAAACCATGGACCGAAAACCATCGCCTCCAAAAACATGTGCAAAAATCATGCACAAAACCATAGGTGGGTCCGCCCAACCTAACATAGGGTCCAAAAGTGGGGTTATGGGTGCCCCTCAAACCCCCTGTGACCTCCCCTCCTCTAACCCCTGGTTAACTATGTGGGCTAGTCATGGAAAAAATATAACACAACCCAACAAGAAGGATATAGGAGATTAGAAAAAATGTAGAAGGTTCATGTGGGTAAGATTTGATCAAGTTGAAATAGAGCTCGTAGACAAGTATGATGGCCAGAATGATCCTAGAGACCACATACAACTCTGTAGGGCATCTTGGGGAGAAATTATGTGAGAAGAGTGGGTGCATGGCTTCATCCATACCCTGGAGACAATTCCTCAAAATTGGTATCTGGAAATTGAGCTTCAACATGGTACTGCTAGTTGGGAAAAAATGGTTGATGGATTTATAATGACATTCAGATTTGAAGATGACTTCCCACACATAGATGCAGCTCTGAATATAGGTAAGAAGAAGATTCTTGAGAACGAATTTCTAGTTATATGGAAACCTGATTGGGCTGCACAGATACGTAATGTAATGGAATGCTATAATCTCACTGTGGAAGAGGATGAAGATCCTCGCAATATTGACATTAAAGAATCGGAAGGTCATATTGAAGTAAGTGGACCTGAGATAAAGATGCCTAATATAACCAAGCCATTGAAGACGAAGAAGGTGAATATAGGGTCGGAGGCTGAGCCAAAGTACGCAACAATAGGAGATTACTGGGATGAAGACACAGTCAACAAGATAACATATCTCTTGCATGAATATCAGGAGTTGTTCCCCACTAAGTTTTCAGATATGAAGAGCATATTAGAAGATTTGGGAGTTATGAGGATTCCTCTAAAGCTTGATGCGAAGCCTGTGTAGAAGAGACCTTATAGACTGAATCCAAAATACAAGGAGAAGGTGAAAGAATAATTATACAAGATGTTAACATCTAGGATAATCGAACTTGTCGAAGACTCTGAATGGGTAAGTCCCATGGTGGTTCAAGAAACAAGGCAAAAGGGGAAATCAAAATTTGTGTTGACTTTAGGAAATTGAATTATGCATGCCTGCATGACCCCTTCCCTACACCATTTATAGATGAATTATTGGACAATGTAGGAGGATGCAGGCGTATTCTTTCACATATGGCTTTTCAGGATACCATCATATCAGAATTGCACTAGAAGATATACATAAAATGACTTTTATGGCAGAGTGGGGCTCTTATCAGTACATAGTGATGCCTTTTGGATTAAAGAATGCACTTGTTATATTTTCCATAGTTGTAATTGCGACCTTCAAGGAATATATAAACAAGTTTCTAGAAGTATACTTCGACGAAAGGACAGTCTTTGGTCTATTAAAGAAGCATGTGGCAAGCTTAAGGTTGATTCTAGATACGTGTAGGCAGTACCAGATATAATTGGTTCTGAGATGAGTGAATGGTAGCAGATTGAAGATATACAGGGATGACTCTGTCCCTGGAGTTTCGCACTAAAAATTGAAGGGAAGGAAGTCTTAGTTGAAAGTGGGCGAGACTATAAGCTACTCTACAGAAAGGGACTTCGCCGAATAAAGATTACTACGTGATACTCAAGAATATGATGAATTCTGAAGGAACTGCAACAAAGAAAAAGTAATTGCGCCGCAAGGAAAGATTCATTGAATTTGGTCGGAAATATGACTGTTGGAAGGAAAAAGCTACCGTTAAAAGGAAATTGTCGTTAAGGGATGCGGGAGAAGAGCATTTATGAAGCACAACTAGTTGTATCTAGCCCCATACCTGCATTAAATGAGAAAATCTTGAAGTAATCATGAGGCTGGAATTCAAATTTGTTATAAAAACCATATCCCGCACCACATTTGACACTTTTTTGTCTAGAGAAGTTAAGAAATTGCATCTAAGTGTGAAGGAAGCTATTGTATCTCTGAGAGCAGTTTTGAGGAAATGGTTGGAATATTTGCAAAGAAAGGATTAGCAGGTATTATGGAAGCATAAGGAGTGCAGGTACCCATGTCCCCAAGGTGCCAAAGGTCATTGAGAAAGCAGGTACCCACAGAACCACAACTACATAACAAGCAGGAGAAGAGACCAACCGAGGTCTCTGGAGTAGAACTCAGAACATCCTCGAGGAAGAAAACATAGAAGGAAGTTTGCACAAAGAACAAAGATGATAAGGGGAAGAAACCTGTGTAGAAAGGAAAAAAGTTGATGTACGAGAAGGTGCCTCAGTAGATCAATGATAGTGAAGAGGCGGACAAGTTTCAACGCATGGAGACAGAGGACGAAGAGATTCTCGATGTGATCCACCCTTGCATGCCACCAAGAAAACCAAACTCCAAGCCAGTTAAGGAACCAAAGGAAGGTAAGACTACCACATACACTCCATTGTTTCCATAGGAAGTACCATTTGGTGGTGAAGTGTTGGGGAAGATCCCCCTGCTGAAGATGGAAGACTGGGACTTTAACGACCGGAGATAATACCCTCAATTTGAACTAAGTATATATTTGAAGCAGGTTCGGTACCTAGAAAGTGGAGTCACGAGGTTAAAGTCGTTCCAGTGGGCTATATGATTGCAGGGAGTGGGATTTTTGAATATGCTGAATGTGCCACACTTAGGCCGAAGCACATCCATTACAATCTATGTACGACAGCTCCTCGCACTAGTACATGATGGATGCATTTTGCTAGGGACGAGGATGTCGATTGATGATATGTTAATCAGAAAAATCACAACATTGCCTCATCAAGGAAAATACCCCACAAAAGAACTTGTTGGAAAAAATAAGGACAAGGAGATGGCACAAATGATGAAGGAAAAGTTCGGACTAGTGAATAAGTCATAGAGATATGACATCAATTCTATCAATGACCAAGGAGTGCATTTCGCCGCGCACATCTTGGCAGGAAAGATAATGAGGAAGTGCAGGGCCAATGGGGTGCTTGCTGATGAACCTCATCATTGGGTAATTATATGGGCTTTAATTCACCTCCTAGCCTAGTCAAACCAACTATTATCACAACTTATTGCATACTTTGATTATATTTTGTTTATGAGATGAGTTAGAGTTGGATATTGTGCTTTGTTGTCTAATGTGCATTTAATGCATGATTAAAGGATAAAAGCAAGGGATTCTGGCAAGGACCTTGGTTAAAACTCGAATGGGACAAGGGAGAGGAATTATAGGAGGTAAATCCTCCTCATTTACTACCCCTCCATTCCAATATTCCTCCATCAGCTCAGAGTGCAAACAACTGAATCATGAGGACTAGAAGGCAGTCGAGCAAGTGAAAGTCAAAGCACCAGTCTATCTCAAGTTTGGGAGCCGAGCCTCCCTAATTTTAAGGAATTCGTTGGAGGCTTCAGACGTATAAGTAGAAATACCTAGGACCTCAGTAGGATTCAAATTTTTGATTGTAAAACTTTACTCTATTTTCGAGCTGCAAGACTTGTGACAGTTTTTTATGTAATTCATTGTTTTGATAATAAGAATGAGTTTTGTTTCGAGCTAACACTGAGTTAACTCAAAGGGCTGAAGCTTTTAGGTTAGGGCCCAACCCTAGCAACTAAAGCTCCTCTTTATTGTACATGTATGCTAGCATAGATTCATGGTTTAATCGTTTGTTTACTTAAGTAGCTGCATTTCCATTACAACAGTGTAGCATAGATTGGTTGTGTTTTAGTTTGCTTCCATTTGTGCCTTCTTTCAATTAGCAGGTTAGCAAGGAGAAAAATATCACCATAGGGTTGTCAGTAAGTGTCTCGGCCTCACCTCCTCCCTCTGGGACCATGACTTGAGGAAGAGACCCTTCAGCAACCCCAAAAACACAAATTTCTAGTTCTTGCATGAGCTTTGGGAGTTTGTCATCTTGATTTAGTACTTGGTTCATTTTATCGTCATCTTTTTCCATCACTCTCTTTCTGTAATAATATCTCACTCGTATTCTCATTTCCTTCAGCACTTTCTCCATGCATAATATATGTGGAAGCTAATAAATCACGTCTTAATTAGATTATGCCTGTAGATTTCCTTACCGTCCGATCCACAACAAACCTGGCCAATCACCATCAACTACGTGCGTATTCATTTCAATGTTTGACTTTAGGCACTCTGAATCTCCACCGTCGATCTACCTCGCCTGATCCAACGACTATCGCATCACCTGATTGCCAACTAGCTTGGTTGATCTCCACCGTTGATCAATCCCGCATGATCCAATGGCTATCACGCAATCTTGCACGAATCCTTGCACGGCCAATATCCACCCGAGAGCACGCGAGAAAGTGGTTTTCTCATGCTACGTGCCACTCACTTAGGCTAATCGCGTAAAATTTAGGAATTCTACTTACAACTTTGAGGGCACACGAGAAACTGCTTACCACCTATGAAAACCCGCTCCATCATTCCGCACGTTTTCCACCCTTCTGTTGACATGTGACTTGATGTGATCCATCCATCTATTGACTTCATCTCCCGTGATAAGATCTCTACCAATCATCTCCCGTTAATCATGTTCGTCCATCTATTGACTTAACCTCCTGCGATAAGATCTCCGCCATCCATCTTTTGTTAATCCTGTTTGTCCATCTATTCACTTAATCCCCTGCGATAATATCTCCATCATTCATCTCCCGCTAATCTTGTTCCTCCATCTATTCACTTAACCCAGTGCAATAAGATCTTCGTCGCTCATCTTCCGTTAGTCCTATTCGTCCATCTATTCACTTAATCTCCTACGATACGATCTCCGTTGCTCGTCTTCTGTTTATATTGTTCGTTGATCCGACTGATCCAATGGTTCCCATGCACTGTTGCTTCATTACATCTCCCTTCCACTGATTTTGATCTTCGATTGCTCTTCCGCTTGACTCCTTCCTGAACTTTTTTATGTGTATTCTTTAAATGCTGCCACTCCTAAGCTTAGATTTGGTTATTCAATCAGACTCCAACATTGTCCGATCATCACAATACTCCTTCTAGCCATCCTCAACCACCTTCCATCCACCTGTCATGTCTACAAGAACAATTAACTTGCATGCTTGATTTTACCAAAAAAACCAAAAAAGTGAAAACAGACTTAGTTTAGTTTCCTTGCTTACACATTAGTTTGGTTTGATTCTCTTTACTTCTGTAACTTAGATAGCATCATTAGGTTAGTGTTGATTTAGCAATTATGTTTAGCATAACTATTTAAATGGTTAATTAGGATATGGTGTGATTTAGCATTACATGTTGTTTTCTTCATTACTGTAGTAGAATAGCTCTCTTAGAATAGATTTTCTCTTCTTCCATCAAAGAATCAAGCTTCTTTTGACTCTATAGTCTGGATTGGAACCCCTGGGGTCTCTTGCCAGATGAACAATGACAACAGGCAGGACCTTCACTTCTACTTGTGCATATAGCATTGTCACCTCCAAGTTTGTACAAACCCCGGATTGATAAGTGAAGCTGGTAGCCCAAGAGTTGCAGCATCCTTGCTACAATGCTGGCGCTCATCACTTTTTGGCGCCGTTGCCGGGGAGGTGTTTGAGTAGAATGTGACTACTACTTTCTTTTCTTCTATTTCTAGTCTGCTTTCTTTTCTTCTATATCTAGTCTCCCATTTTCTGCCATTATTTTATTTCTGCAAAAGTAATCTAGTAGATTCCTTTCTTTCAGTTGTCATTGTCTACTTTCCTTTCCATTTTGCAAGTAGAATTTCAATTCAGCAAGTAGTTTTTTTCTCTTAGTAGTTTTCATTCAATCAACAATTTCATTTCTGAAAAGTACTTTCCAGCTTAAAAAAATATCTTATAAAAGCCAACCCAAAAACATTTCCTTTCATGCCTCATAGGAATAGGGACAATTTAGGGAAATTCTTTCCAAATACCCGCACTGCATCCAACAGCCAACCTTCTCTCTTCTTCAGTGGCTGTGAAATGAGGAACCTTTAGGTGACCAACCTGACATATTTGAAGAACCTACAGGGCAAGAAGAGGAAGAGGAACCCATTCCTACTGAACCAATGGCTGAAAACTGAAATGACAGAGGGAATAGAGAGAGAGTTGAGGGTGCCTTCCCCATCAGGGAAACCAATGGGGACACCAAGATGAATAATATAAGCCCCTCTGCCCTACCTCATTTCCATGGCTTGACCAAAAAGGACCTTGACACTTTCCTATTTGAGTTTGTTGTTATATTCCGAACCTATGACTATACAAATGATGAGAAAAAGTTAAAATTGTTTCCATCTAGCCTCAAGGATGCAGCATTGCACTAGTTCATGGGTTTACCTAGAGATAGCATCACAACTTGGGCTCAGATGCAGCAGGCTTTTAGCAACAAATATAGGGACTAATGTAGGTTAAAGGATACTAAAGAACAAATTTTTAGGATGACCATTGGCCAGGATGAATCCTTAGAAGACTACGAAAAAAGATTCCAGCTCAGTTACAAAAGCGCCAGGTGCACGCTTAACCCCGAGTCACTAAAGCTGGTCTTTCTTAGAGGAGTAAGGGAAGATATTATGGATACCTTACACTTGTTAGCAGGAAGGGATATATACCAATTACCCTATGAGGATATCAAGATTGTCTTTAGAAACCATTCTAGGGCAGCTAGGAAAAAGGGTAGGAGTAGTCAACCTATGGCCAGTACATCATCTTCCAACTCATCCATCAAGGGTGAAATTTGAAATATGTTGGAATATTTCAGAAGTGAGATGTTGCAAACCCTTGCCTTGTAATTGAACACCATGAATATCAAAAGGAAGCAAGAGGAAGCAGAGAGAGCCTTGGCCATCTTTTGTCCTAGATGCACCAGGAGGCATCCCAGGAACGAATGTCCATTGAACTGCATTGAGATTTTCTTGGTCTGTGAAGAAAACCACTCCACAGACAAGTTCCCTTCTTTACCCGGACTCAAAGTTGTATATCAAGGAGCTGAAGGGGTCACTGAGCAGCTTTGCTACATCAACCAAAGGAGACCTCCTGGGCCTAGACCATACCAACAGGGTATGCAAGGGTCATCCCATGCATATTACAACCCCAACCAAACCACAACTATACCTTCTTGGGGACCCCCTACTCATCCTTCCTGGTCTACACCCCCTCCTTGGTCCTATGCATCTCAGTATCATTCCCAGCCAACCAGCCAGTCATTTCAACCTTATGTTCCGCCACAACCTCAGTGGAATACCCCACTCCAGGGGTGGAGGCCCTAATACAACAATGCTTCCTCTCTATTGCCTCCACCACCTACCCAACCACAACTCCTACACTCTGCTCCACCCAAGCAACCCCAGATGTCTACTCAGCCAAGTCTAAACCCAAACAATAGGCAAGCTCAACAAGTATACAATGGAGAGACATCATACCCAGCTTATGTTGTAGAAATCTAGGAGATCAACCTAAGATCTAGGAGAATTCTCCCGGATAACCAACCTCCCTCTCCACATAGGGAGGTTGAGGAAGAAAGAGAGGAAAACAACCTTAAAGTAAATCCACCCTTTCCTGAGAGATTAGCCCAACCACTCCAACCTACCCCAGAAGAAACTGAACTTCTGGGAGAATTGAAAAATATATGTGTAAAGATCCCCCTTCTCCAGGCAATAAAAGATGTTCCCATTTACAATAAGTTGATTAAGCATAAATGATTCAAGAATCCATCAAGAAGAAAAAGGGATTCCCCTACCATTAATGTCATTGGGCAGCTATCTAACTTAATGTTGGGGCAAGTAATATGTCTAAAATATTTGGACCCTGTAAGCCCTGTAGTAGATGTGCATATCGATGGCACCATCGTCCCACACACTCTTATCGATCTTGGGGCTGCCATTAATGTGATGACAAAGGACACCATGCTCAAGCTCAACCTCCATGGGTCATTGAGGAAGACCACAACAATTCTGTAACTTGTAGACCGTTCCACAGTCACCCCTGAGGGAATTATGGAGGATGTAATGGTATCCATTGACTCCTGGGAGTACCCTGCATATTTTCTAGTTCTCTAGCCTAAGGCTAAGCTTACTAGGTACCCTCTCATCCTTGGGAGGCCATGGTTGGCCACAACCATGCTTACATTAGCTGCAGAGCTGGGAATATAACCATCAAGAATGAGCATATGTCCAAACAGTTAGTCATATACCCTCCTTCTCAACCTTCTCTAGAGCATGATTTACCCTTATGGTTGGAGGAGGAGGAAGAAGATGAGGTTTATTTAGCCCAACTTTATGCTTTGGAAGCAACCATAGGAGGAGGACAGCAAGATGAGGATGACCTAATTGAACACCTGCTCCAAATTCCAACTCCTATTTCATTACCATTAGAAGAAGAAGTAATGGAAACCCAGAACAATCATCCAATTGACTTATGCTTGGCTTATTCCAACCCACTCCGTGTCAAAACTATAGAATTCGGCCCAAAGAAAACTTTGAAAATTAATCCATCTCTTTCTGCTCTTGAAGAGGAAAATCTATGCAACATGTTGAGAGAAAACCTAGAAGCCTTCGCTTGGAGTTACAAGGAAATGAAGGAAGTACACCCCTTAGTGTGTACTCACCACATATACATCAAAGAAAGTTGCAAGCCAGTCCAGCAACCACAAAGGCAGATGAATCCAGCTCTTAAATATAGAGTCAAAGAAGAACTGCAAAAACTGCTAAATGCAGGATTCATTTACCCTATCTCCGACAGTGAGTGGGTCTCTCCTTTAGTGTTAGTTCCCAAGAAAAATGGTAAGTGGAGAATTTGTGTCGATTACAGGGAGTTGAACAAAGCCATAAAGAAGGATCATTTTTCCATACCCTTCATTGACCAAGTGCTAGATGGCCTGGCAGGGAAGAAGTTTTTTTCTTTCCTAGATGGATTCAGTGGGTACAACCAAATCCAAATCTTCCTAAAAGACCAGGATAAGACCACATTCACCTATCCTTGGGGCACTTTTTCCTATAGGGTCCTTCTTTTTTGCCTATGCAATGCTCTTGCCACTTTCCAGAGAGCAGTCTTGACTATTTTTGCTGAATTAGTACATGATGTAGTGGAAATTTATATGGATGATTTTACACCTTATGGATGTGATTTTCAAGAAGCCCTGACTAACCTAGGCAAAGTATTGCACAAATGCATTGAAATGACCCTGTCTCTAAGTCTGTAAAAATGTGAATTCTTAATGACTGAAGGGACCGTGCTAGGTCATTCAATATCTCAACAAGGACTGCAAGTGGACCCAAATAAAATAGCAATCATCCAAAGGGTCCCACCTCCACAAAAGCAGAGGGAGGTCAGGAGTTTCTTGGGGTTAGCTGGATACTACCAAAGGTTCATAACGGACTTTAGTAAGTTGGCTTCTCCTTTATTTGGGTTTTTGACCAAAGATTCAAAGTTTATATGGTCAAAAACCTGCCAAGAGGCCTTATACATTTTAAAGGGTAAGTTAACCACTGCACCAATTCTTCGAGGCCCAAATTGGACCCTCCCTTTTCATATTCATGCTGATGCCTCACACAAAGCCACAGGAGCAGCCTTAGGTCAAGTAGAGGAGAAATTGCCTATGCCATCTATTTTATCAGTAAGAACCTATCAAAGGCTGAGTTAAATTATATTGTGACAGAAAAGGAACTCTTCGTTGTTGTGCATTCATTAAACAAATTTAGGAATTACATTACAGGCTACCAAACATTTATGCATATTGACCATGCTGCAATTAAATATTTAATGAAAAAACCAAATGTGAATGTTAGAATTATAAGATGGTTGCTTTTATTACAGCAGTTTGATCTAACTATTGTTGATAAGCCTAGTAAGGAAAATGTTGTTGCATACTTTCTATCTAGGATGAATCTGCCTGCAAGTGAAGAAGGAATAGTGGATGACCAATTACCAGACGAGCATTTGTTTGCTATTTCAATTCTCTCCCCATGGTTTGCTAATATAACAAACTATTTGGTATCAGCACAGTGCCCACCAAACTTGCCCTCCAAAGAAAAGAGCAAGATAGTCAGGAAAAGTGCCCCCTTCCCCTGAATTGGGGGAAATCTTTTCAAACTTAGCCCAGATCAAATCTTGAGAAGGTGTGTAAGAGAAGAGGAAGTTTTTGACATATTTCTGACCTATCATGATGGGCCTTGTGGAGGTCACTTTGTAGCAAAAAGCACAACATTTAAAGTGTTACAAGCGGGCTATTATTGGCCCACTCTTCATCAGGATGTGAAAAAGTACATTAGTCAGTGGGATCAGTGCCAGAGGATGGGAAGCCTACTCCAAGAGATGAAATGTGCCTACAACCTCAAGTGACTTTCAAGCCATTTGACAAGTGGGGCATGGACTTCATTGGGCCTATCAACCCTCCAAAGAAAAAATCATACATTATTGTGTGCACTGATTATTTGACTAAGTGGGTTGAAACCAAGGCGATTAAGGCAGCAACAAAAGAGAAGGTGGTTGAGTTCCTAAGGGAGAATTTATTCTACAAATTTGGGTACCCTAGAGAGCTAGTCACAGACCAAGGCAGCCAGTTTACCTCCAACATGATTGAAGAACTGCTTAGCCATCACAAAATCAAGCATAGGACCTCCACTCCTTATCATCCACAAGCTAATGGGAAAGTGGAGGTGACCAACAGGGCACTGGATAGCATCTTAAGCAATGTAGTAAGCAGCAATAAGAAGGATTGGGCAGAGAGACTAGTTGAGGCCACCTGGGCCTATAATGCAACATGGAAGACCACCACTAGATTTACACCCTATGAGCTGGTCTATGGGAAAAAGGCTTTGTTGTCCATTGAGTTTGAATATAACACATTGAGGATGGCAACACAACTAGATTTGGATCTCAGTCGTGCACAGAAAGAAATATTGTTCGATTTGAATGGCTTGGATGAATTTAGAATGTAGGTCCTCCTACATACAGAGATAGTTCAGCTTCAGAGGAAGATCTGGCATGATAGACATATTAAGGAGAAGCAATTTCAAGAGGGCGATTGGGCATTGTTATATGATTCTAGGTATAAAGACTTCAAGGGAAAGCTAAGGACAAGATGGCTCGGACCTTATGTGGTGGAAAGATGCCATGATAATGGTTTAGTGTAACTCAAAACTATAGATGAAGAAGCCATTCATTGCTTGTTAATGGACATCGATTGAAAATGTACAAGAGACCTTTATCAAAACAAGAGTTCATTGACAATATCAATAAGACAGTGGTGATAGTGGAGGAAGTTCCAGCTCCTCCCTCATAATGTCACTGACAAAGAAAAAAAAAAGGATTCAGGGGAAAACCTCCATGAGGTGCCTAAGTCCCATATTTGGGTTGAAAACCTCGTGAGGCAACCCAATGATGAAAAAAATAAATGAAAAAAGAATAAGAATATCCCTAATTGAAAACATTTCTCGAGGCGCCTAGGGCAAACATCTAGGGTGAAAATCTCTCTGAAGCAGCCTAGGTGTTTTTCAAAAAAAAAAGAGAGAAATAAAAACATAATTGTATTTGCAGGTAGGCGAGAAAGACAATCAAGAAGAAAAGAGAAGATCCAAAGGGAACCCTGCCTCACATATATTCATCTCCTCCACTCCTTACCATGCATCCCTCCATCAATTCCATTGTTTTTTCACTTCATTGCTTCTATTTAGGCAAAGACTGTTTTTTCTACAGGATCCCCTGAAAACCTACAAGAAGCAATCCGAGGGTGAATGGTAGGTTGGTTAGGTCCTATAGTAGCCTATCCCACAGACTGTCAATCATCAGCTATAGGTCTTCACAAGGATGATCCAGGAGCTCCAAACAACAGAGATCAAACAGTAAACGGTAGACCGCAAACATTAGACAGTAGAGGAGGAAGAAGAATGACCATGCAGCAAATAAACAACACAACAACTCTCATCTTCGAAAACTGCAGCATGGCATCGAGACCACAGGTAAGTATCCCGCTCACTCACTCATATGCATCATTTGATCAAAATTTGTAAGGGTTACGACGTAGTTGGTTTATAAGTGAAAAGGTGGCCAGTTGACTTGGCCACCTTCGACAAAGTAGACAGTCAGGTGGCAAAAAGGAAATTCTTTTTAAAATCAAAAGAGAATGCAAGAGTATGAAAACAATGATTATTTTTGATGGCATCCAAATCTAATGTAAGGTGGTGCCCCAACCCATATTAAAGTTCGAGTGATAGCACAAGATTTAAGTAAGTGTGGGTTCGAGAGGCAGATAAGTGATCTGCAGGGGAGCAACGAGCACGAGTTGTAACTCAGGCTCAACCCCCGCAGTTGACCATGATGTCAAGGTGTTTCACTGAGATCTACAGCCCGAGATTGTTGCGGGGGGGTTCAAGCCTGATGAACATTCCGTACACTCTCTACCCCCGCAATGGGCCACCCCAATCGCTCCACTCCATCCCATCTCCTCCACGTCATCCGCCACCCTCATTCATTACCGTCCACCTCATTCACCGTACCCTGGCACTCATCTGCCATTCCATAGATACAATGTTGTTTATGGCTACCATTTTAGGATGCTTGAAGAATTAAGATTTGGGGTAGAAACACCAGTTCACCAAAGACTCGACATACCCTATTTCTTTATGCATTCACTCATAGACTCCAGCAACAAAGTAAAGGAAGGGAATTCCCAACAACTGGCTCACCATGGGTTGATCAGGATCCTCATTGAGGGTGCCCTCCAAAACCTCCAGATCCCTATAACATGGTCAGTCCTCAGAGACTTACCAGCAAAGGATGACATCAAAACCCTCACATATGATGTTAGTCCTTCTGTGAGTGAGGAGGAGGCAAAACAAAATGAAGAAGATACATAGCTAGATTGGGTGTTGGGCATTACTTACTAATGTAAATCAGGCCTCAATTTCTCTCTCAACCCGAGTAGGTACACTTAGAGGCGCTATCTAATATATATAGATATAGAAGGATTTGGTTTCTAAATGATAGCTTAGTGTGGAAAATTCAACAATGCTCTTTTACAAGAGGTTTCTCTTTGTCTTTTTAACACTTAAGCATTTACTTAAATGAAACAAATCTAATTGTCTATATGGAAAATAGATTCCTAATTACTTATCACACAAAACAGTAAATGAAATCTGTAGCTTTGGAGATCAATAATAGTGGAACCTCTTACAAGGTTCAGTCATCAAACTACCAATTGAGCTCTACAACTACAAATCATAACCAATGAACAACAAACTATAGATCAAGCTATGAGATAAAAACCATGAAATAGCAAGCACAATTATCAATTTCGAGATGAATATCAATTGAGGTTTTCTTACAAAACTCTTTCACAACATATATGGATCTCTTCAATTAACAATTTCGAATTTTTTAAACTTGCAGTATATGAATTGAATGACAATTCTAAGTATCAGATCTATCTATGCAATTGTAAAAGAAAATTCAAGGAAAAGTGTACGAGCTCTGTAGTGGGGGCCATCCACACTTTGCAAGAACACCACAGACTAATTCAAATGAAGACAACTACTGGATCTGAAACATATATATGGACTCCAACACTGTATCTCTGTATTCAAGTCTAAAAATAAAAAATACATAAATTGCGTTCCCAAGTTTTTCATGTATAAAAAAAACTAAACTACATAATTCTTCTTTTGAGTTATTTATAATAAATCTTCACAACAAGAGGATGCTATTTGTACTCCTCATAATCCTAATGAAATCCTAACAATTACATCAAAGGAGGTCGAAATAGTTCAGATCCTCAATTTGAGCAAAATCTCAAAAATAGCAAAATCTATTCACAAAATCTGGAATTTTTGCTAAAATAGCTGGGTTTGACCAGCATTGACTATCCATCTATAATCTTCAAATCCGAGAGTGGATAGATATTCCACCATCCTTGTACATTTACGATCAATCCCCAGGTCTTCAAATTTTTCAACCTGTCCTGCAACATGTCAAACCATGGAGCCATTACAGGAAGTTACAACTTGTAATTTTCTGGAAATTTTTAATTTTAACACAAAAATTCCTAAGATTAATTCCAAGATAAAAATAATGGAAATAACATTACATCAATCATTTTATAAGGAATATGGAGGAAATTAAAGGCTAAATAAAGGAAAATGGTGAATAACAGAGGGTTTTTACATAAAATAATCAGTGATAAATTGGTACCAACATCTCCCTCAAACACAGGACTTTGCATGTCCTCATGCAAATGAATTCTAACTTGTCAGTCTCTTCCCTTTGCTTCTACTTCTGCGTCTACCTCTGCTGCCTGGAGTAAAGCATCGATGTTCATCTGGGCCTTGTATTCAGTTTTCAAAATTTGGTATTTAGTTTTGATGGCCTTCTTCTGTTTGTATAATTTATAGGCCCTCTTACCAATCTGAACCTTGTAGGCTTGGAGTTTCCTAAATGATGAGCTTCGGCATAATGGCATGGTATGAACCCTGGCTGAGATCATGAGTAACTATAGATCATTATGTTCTCCTTTAATTACTTGAAACTATCTGTTGATCCCTGTTATGATGAAATTTTGTCATAATATTTCCTTAATACCCTTTTCAACCATCATCTAAACGTTTCATCATAACATATGCATTTCGTAAAAAAAAATCGGTTAAGAACCATGAAAAATTTTGCATGGCTATTTAAATCATTGAACCTATACCTCGTCCCTCAGAAATGTCTGATCTGTGAGTGTGTTTGACTAGATCTGATTAGGTTTGTTTTAGTGGATCTATTGGCACATTTGACTGATGTATTGGAGTATAGACTTATGGATCAAAGTGTTATTTATAGGATAAAGAAATAGGATATATAGGTTAGGGTGGATAGTTTTTAAGAGTAGGAATAAATCCTACAGGGATATAATAATGAGTATAGGCTTAAGGATCAGGCTATTTGGCTAAGTAAAGGATAGGCTAAGTGAATATGATATAGGATACGTTGAATGATAGACAAACTGAAATCAATAAATATCATTAACCATTATTTAAAAATTGAAATTAATAAAAGAAATTCAAGTATTAAAATGAAAATTTCTTACAGCCTTCAGATGTTTCCTTGTTGAAATTTAATCCTGCTTGACTTATTTGATGTGTACAGGCATGACATAATCTGATGATGCACTCTTCTTCTTCTTAATAGGTCCCTTCTGAAAAATTACCAAGCAACAGGGCCCTTTGTTGATGTGTTCTAAATTTAGATTGAACAAATCCTTCTTGATAAATAATAAGCACAAATCCTCTGTTGAAAATCCCACTGAAAAATGAAAGTAAAACAAATTCCTTCCTCTGTTGTAATGAAATTCTGAAAATAAGGAGATGAAAAAGTATGAAAAAATTCAAACTTTTCTCTTCCCCTGCTGATCATATGACTTGTCCTCAACTCATCAATTTGAAATTCAAATAGTCAAAGGATTTTGTTTTGAAATACAAACGAAAAAGAATGAATTCTTACTGGCCAATTTCTTGGTTTTCCTATAAGAATTCGAGTTTAGAGTGTGCCAGAGTCTAGTTTTCACATCTACACTGTTATTTATTTGTTTATTTATTTGTTTATTTATTTATTTTATGTTTTATTATTTTAAAGTAGAAAAATAACTACGACATAGATATCACAGCATATTATTGTACTATTTGAACCTCATTTTGTTGTGTCACTATTTTCATGAAATCTTCTTTGTTGACAGGCTTACGATAGATCTTCAGCCTGTGTCCATTTATTCTAAATGTTCGGTCTTCTTGGTCAATGGTTCTGAGTTTGACTGATCAATTATGGAAAACTTCAAGAATTTCATAAGGGCCCATCCAGTGTGTTGTAAATTTGGTTTTATAATCTTTAAATTTGGATTCAAATAGTAGATCCCAGTCATCGTCTTTAAACTCCTTCTTCTTGATTAATTTATCGTGCCACTATCGTCTTTGTTGCTGGATTAGTGTTGTTCTTTCTACTACTTGTTGTCTCATCTCATCCAACTGATTCAATTGCATAATTCTTTCTTGTTGTGCTTCAGAGAGGTCAATGCCTAAATCTGTAGCCAATTTGTAAGTATGTATTTGAAATTCTATTGGCAGCATGACTTCTTTGCCATACACCAACTGATAAGGTGTGAACCCTGTTGTGTTTTTCCATGTGATTCTATAAGCCCAGAGTGCCTCATTGAGCTTATCTGTGCAATATTTTCTATTTGTTGCCACTGTTTTAGTCACGATCCCTTCCAGTGTCTTGTTTGTAGATTCCACCTGGCCATTGGTCTGTGGATGGTAGGGTGTACTCCTTCTGTGTTTGATTTTAAACTTGTCAGTGATGTCTTGAACCAATCTAGAAGTGAATTGAGTCCCTTGGTTTGTTACTATCTCTTTGGGCACTCCATATCTAACAAAGATTTCTTCAAAAAGGAAATTCACTATTGTTTGCTCAGTTGCCCTTACAAGTTCCTTTGCTTCTTCCCATTTAGTTACATAATCTATACATACTAGGATGTACTTTTTACCCTTGAAAGGTGGATTAATGGATCCAACAAAGTCCAAAGCCCATTTTTCAAATGGCTCTAGGTGTACCTGTGGTTGTAGTGGCATCTCATCTGAGGTAGTTGGTATGCCCATGCGTTGGTAGCTGTCACAACTTCTTACATACTTCTTTGAATATTTGAAAATTGATGGCCAATAGTAGCCAAGGCTAAGGATTTTGTGTGCTATCCTCTTGGCTGCAAAATGGCCACCACAAGGTTCATCATGACAAGATTTTAGTATGTCAATAATTTCATCCTCTCTGATACATCTTCTAATAATTAAATCATAACTAGTATAAAACAATTCTCCATTAACCCATGAATATCTTGCACTTTTCTTGATCAGTCTTTTCTTCTCCTTTGAGCTGAATGATGGAGGTATCTTCCCTGTGGACAAGTAATTAGCTAAATCAGCATACCATGGTGTTAATATTGAAATTGCAAATAAATGTTCATTGGGAAATGAATCTTCAACTGGAACAACTTCACCTAGATTTTGTAGTCTAGAAAAGTAATCTGCTACCTGGTTCTCTTTCCTTGGTCTGTCCAGCACTGTGAGATTAAATTCCTGCAGTAATAATAACCATCTTGTGATCCTGCCATTAGTTATAGGTTTGTTCATTAAGTATCTAATGGCAGAGTGGTCAGTGTGAACAAAGACTTCATAACCAGTTATGTAGTGATGAAATTTGTTCACAGCATGTATGATTGCAAGCATTTCCTTCTCAGTTACTGTGTAGTTGAGTTCAGCAGGAGTCAAATTTTTACTGATGAAGTAAATGGCATAAGTTAAAGCATCTTCTTTCTACCCTAATGAAGCCCTACTGCTGTATCGAATGCATCAGTGGAGATGTGAAAAGGTGAAGTCCAATTGGGTCCCCTCAAAACTGGAGATGTGGACAATTTCTCTTTAAGTTTCTCAAAACCATTTTGACAAGCATCATTCCAATTGAAAGATACATATTTTGAAAGAAGTTTAAACAAAGGCAAAGATATCTTACTAAACTTTTCAATAAATCTCCTATAATATCTTGCATAACCAAGAAAGCTTCTTACATATTTTTGATTTGTTGGAATTGACAATTTGACAATAATTTGAATTTTGGTTTGATCTACCTTGATTCCCTCGGAAGAAACATGATGTCCTAAGAATATTCCCTCATTCAACATCATATAACATTTTTCATTGCTTAAAGACAAGTTGGTTTCTATACATTGTTTTAAAACTTTCTCAAGATTTTGCAAAGAATGGTCAAAGGAATCACCATATACTGAAAAATAATCCATATATACTTCAACACATTCATGAACCAGATCAACAAATATTTCTAATACTGCTCTCTGAAATGTTGTTGGAGCATTGCACAAGCCAAATGGTAAAACTTTGTAAGCATATGTGCCCCAGGGATAGGTAAATGTTGTTTTGTCTTGGTCTTCTAAGGCTATGCTGATTTGATTGTAACCGCTAAAACCATCCAGGAAGGAAAATGATATTTTTCCAGCCAATGTATCCAAAACTTGGTCAATAAATGGCAATGGAAAATAATCTTTAAGGGTGGCTTTATTTAGTTCTTTGTAGTCAACACAAACTCGCCACTTACCATTTTTCTTGGGGACTATCACTAGTGAAGATACCCACTGGCTGTTAGAGATGGGGTAAATGAAATTTACTTTCAGTAGCTTCTACAATTCATCTCTTACAATCTCTTTAAGCATAGGGTTCATCCTTCTCTATGGTTGCCTCACTGGTTGAATACTAGTGTCTGTATAGATATGGTGAGTGCAAGTTTCCGAGTGAATTCCTTGCATGTCAGTGTAGTCCCAAGAAAATACCTTTTGGTATTTGGTTAGCAAATCAAGCAATTTCTGTTCCTGAGATGAATCTAAAAATGCTCTGATGTTCAATGTTTTTCCTGGTCTGATTTCTACAGTCTTGCTTTGTGTGTTCGTAATGGAGTTGATTGGAAAGATATCTTCAAATAATGTTTTCAGAGAATATATGGTACAAGTTTCCTGAAAGCTCTGTGCCAATATTTGATCTGCAGCAGTGTATTGTTCATTTCTCAATTCCTCTAAAACATCAGGTTGAGAGATAAACATTTCTACCAAATCTTCATTATTGTCTTCCCTAAAATCATAAATTTGATTGATGCTTAAAATAGATTGTATTTATTCTCTATCATTGTATTTATCATCAAGCCATAGGTTACGTGTTACTGTTGGAGCTTGGGATGATGGGTATAAGGTAAGTTGTTTTCTCTATGTTCCTTTGGAAATGATCATATTACCCGATCTACACCCAATAAATGCATCAGCAGTTGCCAACCATGGTCTGCCAAGTATGAGAGGGTGTCCTCCTAAATTTGACTTTGGCTGGAGAACTAGGAAATCAACTGGATACTCCCAAGAGTCCAGTGAAAAAATTATATCTTTCAATATCCCTTCAGGAATGACTTTAGAGAAATTTTCCAATTCCAAAACAATTGATGTTGACTGTAAATTTGTCAATTGTAAGGTTTTCATTGTATCCAATGTCATGACATTTATTGCAGCTCCCAAATCAATGAGAGTATTTGGAATGGAGATTTTGTTGATGATTGTTGTAACTCTAGGTATACCAGGGTCAACATATTTTTCCATAGAAATGACATTTGACATAAGGCAAGCTAAATTGCTAATAACGTGAATGGTTTGTGGATTAAATCTTTTCTTTGCACGTTTTTTAAGACAGAGTTATTTGATGGCTTTGGTATAAATTGGAATATCCTTAATTTACTGGAGCAATGGCATTTTCACATACACATTTCTCAGCTCATCCAGAACATCGAATTGTGGCAGAGGTGTGGGTAATTTTGGTTGAAGTAACCGCTCAAGAAAAGGAGGTGACTGCACTGTCTTAATTTGTTTGCCTTGTTCTAAATCATCTTGTTTAATGTGCATTGGAAATTCGTGTTCATCAGTTTTATTCGAACTCTCTTTCGTTGAAAAAGGTGGAGGTGAAGGTTCTGTATGAAGAGTTCGACATATCTAAGTTCTATGTTTTGCAGAGGTAGAATTGGGTACAATGGTCCCTCATCCACACTGTACACTAGTATGTCTAGTTGATTAATTGGATTAGCTATTGGTTGAGCAGGTAGCTGCATAGGTTTAGGAGGTTGATTAGATGGTAATTGTAGTTGTGGTTGATTCATTGGTGGAGGAGCAGATAAGGTTTGTTCAGGATTTTGTTGTTGATAAGCAATTGGTTGCTGAGGGTATTGTTGTGTGTACTGTGGTGGATATGGATGAGAGTATTGTTGCTGATATTGTTGAGGATATGGGTGAGGAAATGACTGTTGATATTACTGAGGTGGTTGTTGAGTAAATTGTTGAGGATGTGAATATCCTCTCCATCCATGTTGTGGATAAGATTGTTGTTGCTAATTAGACCATTTTTTCCATGGCATAGGAACATTCCAAGAATTCTGAACAGGCATCTGATAATTTGCTGGATTTGGATTTTGAAACATACCTGTAGGTCTTGGCTACCATGGTCTCCGAGCTCCCACAACATATAAGTTCTCCATCCCTACATTAGCTTCCAAGTTATAACTCTGCAAAACTTTGATCTTAGAGCAGTTATTAGTGTCATGATTTTATGTGCAAAACCCACATACCTGACATTATCTAAAGGACATTCTTTCAAAGCATGTTTTTTCTGCCATTTAGGACAAAATATAGACAACACTTGTTCTTGTTCATCTTCTCTTTTCTTTGCTTTCAGAGTGTCTATTTGATTTCCCAAAGTGCTTAAGAGGTATGTTCTAAAATCTTCAAATAGATTGCCTAGTTCAGTTCTAGTAATAGTTCTTGTGGCAGATTTAGTGATTCTAGATGTCGTAGCTCTTCTTCCATTTCTTGCTCTACTTCTGGAGTACTTCTAACACAAGTCAGCAATCTCATCAAAAGGTAAACTAGAAATTTTCCCTTTACCCATGAAATTGAGGTCATCTAGATATTCATCCCGGATGCCCTTAAGAAATATTGTTCGAATAAGATTAGTAGACATGGCTCTATGTTTTGATTTTTGCAAATTGTATAAAAAATCTTTCCAAGTATTCTTCTAAGGTCTCATCTTCTTGTTGATTTATTCTAAAGATGTCATGTTTATAGTCTTTTGGTCGACAATAAGGTTGATACTTTTTCAAAAATATTTTTCTCATGTTTTCCCAATCATTGATTGTGTGTTCACCTAATCCCATGAACCACCTAAGTGCTGATGCTTTTAATGTGGCAGGAAAAAGTTGAATTCTGTGTGCATCATATGTAAATCCATAGGTTCAGCATATTATATCGAATTCAAACAAAAATGAATCAAGGTCTTCAGATGCTATGCCATAAATGTTTTGTAATACAGAAGGTGGGATATTTTTCATTTTAATTTCCTCATCCATGTACTCTCCTCTATCTTGAATTGAAAATTTAAATGTTGATTCCTCTTCTTCTAGTGGATTTTGATTTCCTCCAAACAGAGTATCATTTCCTTATTTTTCTTCAAGCTCTCTTTGTCTTCTCCTTTCTTCCATTTGTCTCTCACATTATCTGAGTTGTTCTACAGTAGGCCCTCTGGCTGATCCTCCTTCTTCAACCATTGTGATATGTGGCTTGTCAAAGGTTTCTATCTCTTCTTCTTGTTTGATTCTTGGGGAACAATCTATTCAAGGATAGGTTGTTGGATTCTTGTACTACTCTCTTTTAGTTTCCCTACTGTAGAAGACTCAGGTATATGTCTTTTCTTTGCCTCATAAGCTAGTAGGATTTGTCTTTCAACGAGAGTAAGTCTTTGGCCTGATCTTTGTTTTTCCTCAAGTTCTTCCACAATAACTTTTCTAGTTGGTGTTGTGTACTCAATCCTCTCTAAAGTTTCTTCTCCCAATGGAGGGTTAGTTGTTGGGTGGGGGGTTTTTGTGAATCTTCCTTTTTCATCCCTAGGTCTAGACATAAAGAATCATGGCTTAAAGAATTAAAACTATATCTGTGCTTTTATTGTTTTGTTTATTTAAGACTTTTTAGTTTTTTTTTTCCTAAATCTTCCTAGTTGCACCTCCCCGGCAACAACACCAAAATATTGGACCTTACTTACTGATGTAAATCAGGCTTCAATTTCTTTTTCAACCCAAGTAGGTACACTTAGAGGCACTATATAATATATATAGATCTAGAAGGATTTGGTTTCTAAATGATAGCTTAGTGTGCAAAAATCAACAATGCTCTTTTACAAGAAGTTTCTCTTTGCCTTTTTAACAATTAAGCATTTACTTAAATGAAACAAATCTAATTGTCTATATGGAAAACAGAGTCCTAATTATTTATCACACAAAACAGTAAATGAAATATGTAGCTTTGGAGATCAATAATAGTGGAACCTATTACAAGATCCAGTCATCAAACTACCAATTGAGCTCTGCAACTACAAATCATAACCAATGAACAACAAACTATAGATCAAGCTATGAGATAAAAACCATGAAATAGCAAGCACAATTATCAATTTCAAGATGAATATCAATTGAGGTTTTCTTACAAAACTCTTTCACAACAGATATGGATCTCTTCAATTAACAATTTCCAATTTTGTAAACTTTCAGCATATGAATTGAATGACAATTCTAAGTATCAGATCTATCTATGCAATTGTAAAAGAAAATTCAAGGAAAAGTGTACCAACTTTGTAGTGGGGGCCCTCTACACTTTGCAAGCACACCTTAGAATAATTCAAATGAAGACAACTACTGGATCTGAAACATAAATATGGACTCCAACACTGTATCTCTGTATTAAAGTCTGGAAATAAAAAATACATAAACTGCGTTCCCAAGTTTTTCATGTATAAAAAAGAACTAAACTACATAATTCTCCTTTTGAGTTATTCATCATAAATATTCATAACAAGAGGAAGCTATTTGTACTCCTCATAATCCTAATGAAATCCTAACAATTACATCAAAGGAGGTTGAATTAGTTCAGATCCTCAATTTGAGCAAAATCTCAAAAATAGTAAAATATGTTCAAAAAATATGGAATTTCTGCTAAAATAGCTGGGTTGGACCAGTGTTGACCGACCACCTATAATATTAAAATCCGAGAGTGGATAGATATTCCACCATCCTTGTACATTTAACATCAACCCCCAGGTCTTCGAATTTTCCAACCTGTCCTGAAGTTACAACAACTTGTAATTTTCTGGAAATTTTCAATTTTAACACAAAAAATTCTAAGATTAATTCCAAGATAAAAATAATGGAAATAACGTTATATCAATTAGTTTCTAAGGAATACGGAGAAAATTTAAAGGCTAAATAAAGGAAAATGATGAATAAAAGAGGGTTTTTACATAAAATAATCAGTCATAAATTAGTACCAACATGGGGATGAGATGTATGAAGAATAAACTAATACAGAGGAACATGATGAAGGAGAAGAGAAGGAGGATGATGCTGAAACAGAGGAGGAAACGAAGGAAGAAATTGATGGAGATGAGAAAGAACAACAAGAGGAAGAAGATAAGAAAAACAAAGAGCTAAGTGGCTTAAGTGACAGAGAAGTAATAATGAGAGATCAACTTGAGAGGGAAAATGCATGGCTGAGAGGATAGCTACAGGAAAGGGAAAACCAACTAGCATGTATGGCCAGCCTCTCCTTGGATGCCATCCAGTGTAGGATGCCAGCTAAATCCTATGCTATTTACCTCAGAGAACAATGGCTTCAATTTTAGATTAAAACACTAGCACAAAGGGGCAACATGCCATTTCAGGACTACAGGCAGTTTATTAATCTTTGTGTTCAAAGTACACTAGAGGATAGGGCCAAAATGGCTGAGTTTTCCTTGCACAATATGGCCCTCACAAACATGAATGTTTGGGGTCCTAATGCCGAGCTAGGAGATCTACAATTAATGGCTTTGGCATCATGGATGAACCACGAGGACTCAAGGGCTGCAAAGATGAAAAGAATATTGGCCAGAGAGAGGAATGAACATCTTTTCATCAAAGCTGAACAATCAAATCTCAAGGCCCTAATCAGCACCCATAATCTAATTGCAAATGATCCTCAGCTGGCACCTAGATATCTTGTTGCCCAAGAGCAAACAATTTCACATTTTGAGGATATGTTTAGGTTGCTAGGAGATGATAGTATACATGCCTACTTCAGGAGATGGAACACACTGCCACATAGCTTAAAGATCAAAGAATATCACTCCCCTCAAAGGTGGAGAGAGGCACTCAACAGGACACCTATGCATAAGAAATCAATGCAAAGGTTGAAGGTCATTTGGATAGGCCTAAAACTCAGCCCACCACTACTATTAGGGATGCTAGAAGGGAGAAAAGAAGAAGAGGAAAAGAGGCAGTGGGAAGAAGTAGAAAGGAAAGCAGGCTTCTATGAACAAGAAGAAGAGACCACAACAGAGGCATGGGATGTCAGAGAGGCTACCAGAGCCATGAAGGACATGGACATTGACTAAGTTGCTCAGAGGATGAGCAACACTTTTAGTAGGGGGTGATGATGAGCCTCATCATTGCGTAATTATATCGGCTTTAATTCACCTCCTAACCTAGTCAAACCAACTATTCTCACAACTTATTGCATATTTTTTTATTATATTTTGTTTATGAGATGAGTTAGAGTTGGATATTTTGCTTTGTGGTCTAATGTGCATTTAATGGAGGATTAAAGGATAAAATAAAGGGATTTTGGCAAAGACCTTGGTCAAAACTCGAATGGGACAAGGGAGAAGAATTATAGGAGGTAAATCCTCTTCATTTACTACCCCTCCATTTGAATATTCCTCCATCAGCTCGGAGTGCAAACAACCAAATCGTGAGGACTAGAAGGCAGCTGAGCAAGTGAAAGTCAAAGCACCAGTTTATCTCAAGTTTGGGATCTGATCCTCCCTAATTTTAAGGAAGTTGTTGGAGACTTCATACGTATAAGTAGAGAGGCCTAGGACCTCAGTAGGATTCGTATTTTTTATTGTAAAACTTTACTCTATTTTCAAGCTGCAGGACTTATGACAATTTTTTATGTAATCCATTGTTTTGATAATAAGAATGAGTTTTGTTTTGAGCCAGCATTGAGTTAACTCAGAGTGCTAAAGCTCTTGGGTTAGGGCCCAACCCTACAACCAAAGGCTACTCTTTATTGTACATCTATGCTAGCATAGATTCATGGTTTAATCGTTCATTTGCTTCAGTATCTGCATTTCCATTACAGCAGTGTAGCATGGATTGGTTGTGTTTTAGTTTTCTTCCATTTGTGTCTTCTTTCAATTAGTAGGTTAGCAAGGAGAAAAATATCACCATAAGGTTGTCAGCAGGTGTCTCAGCCTCACCTCCTCCCTCTAGGACCATGACTTGAGGAAGAGACCCTTCAGCAACCCCAAAAACACAGATTTCTAGTTCTTGCATGAGCTTTGGGAGTTTGTCGTCTTGATTCGGTACTTGGTTCATTTTATCATCATCTTTTTCCATCACTCTTCTTCTGTAATAAGATCTCACTTGTATTCTCATTTCCTTCAACACTATCTCCATCCATAATATATGTGGAAGCTAATAAATCACGTCTTAATCAGATTATGCCCGTAGATTTCCTTACTGTCCGATCCACAACAAACCTGGCCAATCACTGTCAACCATGTGCGTATTCATTTCAACGTTTGACTTTAGGTGCTTCGAATCTCCATTGTTGATCTACCTCGCCTGATCCAACAGCTATCACGTCACCCAATCGCCAATTAGCTAGGCCAATCTCCACCGTTGATCAATCCCGCATGATCCAACGGCTTCAATTTCTTTTTCAACCCGAGTAGGTACACTTAGAGGCACTATATAATATATATATATCTAGAAGGATTTGGTTTCTAAATGATAGCTTAGTGTGCAAAAATCAACAATGCTCTTTTACAAGAAGTTTCTCTTTGCCTTTTTAACAATTAAGCATTTACTTAAATGAAACAAATCTAATTGTCTATATGGAAAACAGAGTCCTAATTATTTATCACACAAAACAGTAAATGAAATATGTAGCTTTGGAGATCAATAATAGTGGAACCTATTACAAGATTCAGTCATCAAACTACCAATTGAGCTCTGCAACTACAAATCATAACCAATGAACAACAAACTAGAGATCAAGTTATGAGATAAAAACCATGAAATAGCAAGCACAATTATCAATTTCAAGATGAATATCAATTGAGGTTTTCTTACAAAACTCTTTCACAACAGATATGGATCTCTTCAGTTAACAATTTCCAATTTTAATTTCAGCATATGAATTGAATGACAATTCTAAGTATCAGATCTATCTATGCAATTGTAAAAGAAAATTCAAGGAAAAGTGTACCAACTTTGTAGTGGGGGGCCTCTACACTTTGAAAGCACACCTTAGAATAATTCAAATGAAGACAACTACTGGATCTGAAACATAAATATGGACTCCAACACTGTATCTCTGTATTAAAGTCTGGAAATCAAAAATACATAAACTGCGTTCCCAAGTTTTTCATGTATAAAAAAGAACTAAACTACATAATTCTCCTTTTGAGTTATTCATCATAAATATTCATAACAAGAGGAAGCTATTCATACTCCTCATAATCCTAATGAAATCCTAACAATTACATCAAAGGAGGTTGAATTAGTTCAGATCCTCAATTTGAGCAAAATCTCAAAAATAGTAAAATATGTTCAAAAAATATGGAATTTCTGCTAAAATAGCTGGGTTGGACCAGTGTTGACCGACCACCTATAATATTAAAATCCGAGAGTGGATAGATATTCCACCACTTGTACATTTAACATCAACCCCCAGGTCTTCGAATTTTCCAACCTGTCCTGAAGTTACAACAACTTGTAATTTTCTGGAAATTTTCAATTTTAACACAAAAAATTCTAAGATTAATTCCAAGATAAAAATAATGGAAATAACGTTATATCAATTAGTTTCTAAGGAATACGGAGAAAATCTAAAGGCTAAATAAAGGAAAATGATGAATAAAAGAGGGTTTTTACATAAAATAATCAGTCATAAATTAGTACCAACATGGGGATGAGATGTATGAAGAATAAACTAATACAGAGGAACATGATGAAGGAGAAGAGGAGGATGATGCTGAAACAGAGGAGGAAACGAAGGAAGAAATTGATGGAGATGAGAAAGAACAACAAGAGGAAGAAGATAAGAAAAACAAAGAGCTAAGTGGCTTAAGTGACAGAGAAGTAATAATGAGAGATCAACTTGAGAGGGAAAATGCATGGCTGAGAGGATAGCTACAGGAAAGGGAAAACCAACTAGCATGTATGGCCAGCCTCTCCTTGGATGCCATCCAGTGTAGGATGCCAGCTAAATCCTATGCTATTTACCTCAGAGAACAATGGCTTCAATTTTAGATTAAAACACTAGCACAAAGGGGCAACATGCCATTTCAGGACTACAGGCAGTTTATTGATCTTTGTGTTCAAAGTACACTAGAGGATAGGGCCAAAATGGCTGAGTTTTACTTGCACAGTATGGCCCTCACAAACATGAATGTTTGGGGTCCTAATGCCGAGCTAGGAGATCTACAATTAATGGCTTTGGCATCATGGATGAACCACGAGGACTCAAGGGCTGCAGAGATGAAAAGAATATTGGCCAGAGAGAAGAATGAACATCTTTTCATCAGAGCTGAACAATCAAATCTCAAGGCCCTAATCAGCACCCATAATCTAATTGCAAATGATCCTCAGCTGGCACCTAGATATCTTGTTGCCCAAGAGCAAGCAATTTCACATTTTGAGGATATGTTTAGGTTGCTAGGAGATGATAGTATACATGCCTACTTCAGGAGATGGAACACACTGCCACATAGCTTAAAGATCAAAGAATATCACTCCCCTCAAAGGTGGAGAGAGGCACTCAACAGGACACCTATTGATAAGAAATCAATGCAAAGGTTGAAGGTCAATTGGATAGGCCTAAAACTCAGCCCAGCACTACTCTTAGGGATGCTAGAAGGGAGAAAAGAAGAAGAGGAAAAGAGGCAGTGGGAAGAAGTAGAAAGGAAAGCAGGCTTCTATGAACAAGAAGAAGAGACCACAACAGAGGCATGGGATGTCAGAGAGGCTACCAGAGCCATGAAGGACATGGACATTGACTAAGTTGCTCAGAGGATGAGCAACACTTTTAGTAGGGGGTGATGATGAGCCTCATCATTGCGTAATTATATCGGCTTTAATTCACCTCCTAGCCTAGTCAAACCAACTATTCTCACAACTTATTGCATATTTTTTTATTATATTTTGTTTATGAGATGAGTTAGAGTTGGATATTTTGCTTTGTGGTCTAATGTGCATTTAATGGAGGATTAAAGGATAAAATAAAGGGATTTTGGCAAAGACCTTGGTCAAAACTCGAATGGGACAAGGGAGAAGAATTATAGGAGGTAAATCCTCTTCATTTACTACCCCTCCATTTGAATATTCCTCCATCAGCTCGGAGTGCAAACAACCAAATCGTGAGGACTAGAAGGCAGCTGAGCAAGTGAAAGTCAAAGCACCAGTTTATCTCAAGTTTGGGATCTGATCCTCCCTAATTTTAAGGAAGTTGTTGGAGACTTCATACGTATAAGTAGAGAGGCCTAGGACCTCAGTAGGATTCGTATTTTTTATTGTAAAACTTTACTCTATTTTCAAGCTGCAGGACTTATGACAATTTTTTATGTAATCCATTATTTTGATAATAAGAATGAGTTTTGTTTTGAGCCAGCACTGAGTTAACTCAGAGTGCTAAAGCTCTTGGGTTAGGGCCCAACCCTACAACCAAAGGCTACTCTTTATTGTACATCTATGCTAGCATAAATTCATGGTTTAATCGTTCATTTGCTTCAGTATTTGCATTTCCATTACAGCAGTGTAGCATGGATTGGTTGTGTTTTAGTTTTCTTCCATTTGTGTCTTCTTTCAATTAGTAGGTTAGCAAGGAGAAAAATATCACCATAAGGTTGTCAGCAGGTGTCTCAGCCTCACCTCCTCCCTCTAGGACCATGACTTGAGGAAGAGACCCTTCAGCAACCCCAAAAACACAGATTTCTAGTTCTTGCATGAGCTTTGGGAGTTTGTCGTCTTGATTCAGTACTTGGTTCATTTTATCATCATCTTTTTCCATCACTCTCTTTCTGTAATAAGATCTCACTTGTATTCTCATTTCCTTCAACACTTTCTCCATGCATAATATATGTGGAAGCTAATAAATCACGTCTTAATCAGATTATGCCCGTAGATTTCCTTACTGTCCGATCCACAACAAACCTGGCCAATCACTGTCAACCATGTGCGTATTCATTTCAACGTTTGACTTTAGGTGCTTCGAATCTCCATCGTTGATCTACCTCGCCTGATCCAACAGCTATCACGTCACCCAATCGCCAATTAGCTAGGCCAATCTCCACCGTTGATCAATCTCGCATGATCCAACGGCTATCGCACAATCTCGCGCGAATTCTTGCACGACCGATATCCGCCCGAGAACACGGTCGAAAAGTGGTTTTCTCGTGCTATGTGTCACTCACTTAGGCTAATCGCGTAAAATTTAGGAATTTCGCTTACATCTTTGAGGGCGTGCGAGAAATTGCTTACCACCTACGAAAACCCGCTCCATCATTCTGCACATTTTCCACCCTTTTGTCGACACGTGACTTGATGTGATCCATCTATCTATTGACTTCATCTCCCACGATAAGATCTTCGCCATTCATCTCTCATTAATCCCGTTCATCCATCTATTTACTTAACCTCCCGCGATAATATCTCTGCCATCCATCTTCCGTTAATCCTATTCATCCAACTATTCTCTTAATCCCCTGTAATAAGATCTACGCCATTCATCTCCCATTAATCTTGTTCGTCCATCTATTCATTTAACCCCCTGCGATAAGATCTCCGCCACTCATATTCTGTTAGTCCTATTCGTCCATCTATTCACTTAATCTCCTGCAATACGATCTCTGCCACTCGTCTTCCGTTTATATTGTTCGTTGATCCGACTGATCGAACGGTTCCCATGCACTGCTACTTCCATATGTCTCCCTTCCACTAATTTCAATCTTCGATTGCTCTTTCGCTTGACTCCTTCCTGAACTTTGTTCTGTGTATTCTTTAAACACTGCCACTCTTGAGCTTAGATTTGGTTATTCAATCAGACTCCAACATTGTCTGATCATCGCAATACTCCTTCTAGCCATCCTCAACCACCTTCCATCCACCTGTCATGTCTACAAGAATAATTAACTTGCATGCTTGATTTTACCAAAAAAACCAAAAAAGTGAAAATATACTTAGTTTAGTTTCCTTGCTTACACATTGGTTTGGCTTGATGCTCTTTACTTCTGTAACTTAGATAACAACATTAGGTTAGTGTTGATTTAGCAATTCTGTTTAGCACAGTTGTTGTAGGCTTAGTGGGGCCTGACCCAGGTTCGGAGATGATTTAGCCAAGTAAATCCCGATACTGCTGGCCCTTTCAGCAACAGTCCGCAGAGCGCGAACGAAGGTCTCACACGAAGTAGTATGGGAGGGTGCTAGAACCAAGTTTTCGCACCCTTGGGATGTCTGAGGGGATTCTAGAGGTCCTCGGTCTGACCTATCACTATGCGCACTTGCAATCCCTTCGCAACCTACGGTGAATCTTCAACGCAACCCTGCTCAGGGCGCGACCCATATAATACCCAATTTCCTCGCTTATTAACCATTTACTTAGCTTATTTGTGTAAGATTTAGGGTTATTACAGCATATTCAACAATTATATTAGTGCGCGTGATACATAAATGATCATAAACATAAAGAAGATAAGCACAACAAGTACACAAAATTAGGAATCAACTTCTCTTTATTAGCTTTCTGTCCCGATTACAGACTCGACTCTGCCTTGTGCACTCAGCTGCAGGGGTCCGTGCACTCAACTGCGGACTCTACTAGGCCTTTACGCCAGCTGTAGATCCTCTTCGTACTACTACAACCCAAGACACTTAGAATTCTACTCTAAGCTCAAACCATTCCTTCGCTACTCTTTTCTTATCAACTCACTTTACAACTTAGAGCCTCAATCTATTTATACAATTCTATGGTTTGGGGACCATGGGTAGGCTGACTTTACACTAATTTACAGTACAATGCTTAGGGTGGACAACCCTATGACTCAATTGTACACTTCCTACTCCGCACCCACAATTCATGGAGTTCTACACCATCTTTGCCCAAAACTTGGGCTTTGAGCCCCAAAACCTGTTGTGGGGGGATCCATGCCTAACAGACCCCCAACACAATCATCAAGACTCATCCTAAGTCACTCTATTGTTGTGGCGAACTTGGCACAGAGCCTCTCCAACCGTTCCTTCGCTTCCCTGAAGTCTACGACGCACTGATCTACAGTCTGCTGGATCTACTCCATTCCTACTTTTGAATCATTCGCATCTAACGCGTGTCTCTTCTTTGGTACCGGCTTCTGGTGCATGTGTTTATAGTCCAGCCCCCTTTTCTGGCTCCTCGGGCCGTGAAGACTGTGTTTTGGCCGATTATTCAAAGAGTTGGCCCACCCGTGTAGGGTTTCAAGCGGCTACCGTTGACCTTGTCTGGGAAGGGTCCTCCATTGAGTTTGACTAGTTGGACCGTGCCTCTATCAGTGACCTCTTTTACCACCTATGGTCCTAGCCAGTCCATTCTGAATTTTCCCTGAAACTTTTGAAACTTGCTATCATACAGTAGTATTAAGTCATTTACCTTGAAGGTGCGCAACCTGATATGGCAATCGTGCCAGAATTTTTCACGCTGCTTTTGTACCTACTGGTGAAATCTGGCCAGAAATCGTTCTTCCTCGAGCTCTTCTAATTGCTCGAGCCTTTCCTCCAAAGCTTCGTGGTTCGTCATGCCTGTGAGTGCTGCTATTCGTAGACTAGGGGAGCGAGGAAACTTTAGGAAAAACAAGAAAGACTCAAGAAGAAACTCTAGACCTGATACCCTAAGACAACAACAATTTAGAGTACAGATTGAAAATCAATCCAAAGATAGGGTGTTTCAACAGTTGGCCAAACTTAACGAGAAGGAAAAAAATGAAAGGAGGATGAAAATGGTGTAGGATTCCCTAGTGGAGTTGCCAATTTGTTAACTAAGGAATCCCTTCTACTAATAGAAGTGATCCCTCTAACCTAATGTGTGGGTCTAGTAACTACTGTGACAAAACAAGAAAACTTCCCTAACCTAGATTAGAATGACAAATGAGAAAGGGAGATGGCCTACCTCTCTCCTATGCACTCGATGTTTGATGATGATCATGATCCCTTAGCTCCCAAGATCGCTTCTCATTATTCCTTGAGTCCGAATACCTGCAATAGAGATCAAAATACAACAACAAAAGAGATCATAGCATATGCAATCCAATATAAGTTATACAGCAGATCAAGGAGTATTGTACTAAGAAAACTATCATAGAAAAGCTTATGGGAAGTAAAATATGCTTTATATTAATGATTAAATCAAAGAGGGAAGCATACAATCGATGCCTTGATGTTGAAGGCCTCCTATAGGATGGTTCCAACTTCAAGACAAACTCAAAAATTTCTCCTTTCCTCTCTCACCAAAATGGCAGCATCTAAGCACAATTAAGCAGAAGAATGGCAACCAGTAATGACCAACCCATTGAGGAAAGTGAATAATAGATTTATAGTGAGGGAGAGGGAGTTAAAGATCCAAAAAAGGGTGAAGAATGTCCTTATCCAAAAGGTAAGATCCCTAAAGGTAGGATCAAGGGATCTAAATGGGAGTACTTGACCATATATTCAACCAACAACTACCAGCTCTTCGTTCTCGAGGCTTCTAGTAAGAGAAGCTTCTGCTCCATTTTTGGATAAATTGCCTGAAGAGCACCAGCATGGATTTTCCTATCAAAAGTCACGCTGCCAACGCTAGTCACTAGTTAGACAAAAGGTTACCAGCATCGATTTTCCTACCAAAAGTAGCGCTAGTCCTGCAAATTAGGGTTTTTCACAAGTTTTTCCATAATTTCTTCAAGACATTAGTTCTCCATCTCTTCAGGGATGTATTAAGTATATAATTCATGTTGAATGAGTTTACACATCTTTTGTCGCTTTACGACATTTGTGACGGCAGTGGCACAAAGGACAACACTTCAGGTATAGAGTTGGGAATGTGACGAAATACTATGTAACAATATTGTAAGGTGATTTTGATGCTGAAGCTACCCCTGGAACTAATTCAATAGAAAATTCTACTTCCTTGTGAGGTGGAAACTTTGAAATCTCTTTGGGAAATACATCCTGAAACTGTTGTAGAACTGGGTACCTCCTCAAAACATGTGTACCCTCAAATTCCTTACCTTTGTCACTAGAAATATGTACGGCAAATAACGCACACCCTTTCTTTCGACTGCGCTTTGCCTGCATAGCTGTCACCATCCTAACTGATGTGGCTTTCTTCTTTCCCTGCAAGACTCTTAGTTCCCCATTGTCATCAACACACTCAATGTCTTTGTCATAACAATCCACCTTTGATTCTATGAAGGTACAACCAATCCACACCCAACAACATATTGTACGATCCCAACAGTAATACATTCAAATGTGTTGCGATAGGCATACCATTCAACTAAAATGAACAAGGTCTTACCCAATGATGAACTCGCTTCTTTGTACATGTAGCCAACTGCACTAACCAAGATTCTGCATCCAATTCCTTACCCAAACCACACTTATCCACCAAGTCAGGACTAACATTGCTATAATTAGATATATAGTTAATCAAAATAAAAATAAATTGATCACAAAGCTTACCGTCTATCTCAATGATAGATGCCTGATGGTATGCCTATTTTTTATCCAATGCTACATAAATATGAGGAACGCTCTGACCAACATTCCCAACAGTCTGTGCCTCCTACGCACTATATATCTGAGGCCTACCACACTAATTCTATGGACAATATCTCTTAAGATGCTCCTTTCTGCTTGTCCAACACTCAAACCGGCCAATACCATCACCTTTATGTTGTTGTTGTGACCCATGTCCCTACCTAGCTGCATTGAACCTATTTTGTGGTGCCACATTTTCTTTCTCATATGCATTCTAAGGCCTTGTTCTTTTCAGCTGCCATTTACCTTTACCTTTTTCTTTTCCTTTCCATCCTTGTTGAGATTCATTCTTACGGTTTGACTGTTCATAGTAATGCTTCAACTTCCCAATAACTTCCTCATGTGACCGAGGTTCATCATACTCAATCTGATCTCTAAATGCTAATGGAAATCCACTAAAAAATCACCAAACTTTAGCCTTCTCATCCTTAAGATACAATACACCCCTCAATAGTTCCAAAAACTTAGTCGTGTACTCTTCATATATCATTGATCCCATCTTTAGCTCATATAATTCTTTGGCCTTAGTGTCTTAGTACCTTTCTGACAAGTACTTCTTCCTAAAAATCCTCTTGAACTCATGCCAAATCAAGTCATCAATCCTGATGTCTCTAACCCACTTCACATCTTCCCACCAGATGTCTACTTTACCTCTTATGCTTAAGATAGCTAATTTGGCCTTCATATTATCTATGTAATTATGAACCTCAAATAATTTCTTCATCCCACATATCCAAGCCTCTGCATCTTCCGACTTCTTCACATCTCCATCAAAAGTGTAGGTGGATTTTCTTTCTTAAACTCATCTAGCAACTATCCCCTATCACTCCTCGTATAAGGATAATAATGATGACGATCATGATGCCTATCAGAGCCAAAACTAGAATAATACATGTATCCATCACCTCTCCTATCTGGAGTATCCAACAACCTGCCATCTCTGATAGTGTCATCTCTATCTGACTTGTAACCACCATGAGACCTACTGCCATATGCCCCATTAGTTTTGTCTTCATGTCCACGGTTGATCCAAAGTGGCCCTTGTCACTGCAATTCGGACAAACTCTGAAGAAGTACAGAATTAAACTTTGTTTGTTTATCTTATGCCTGTATGATCCTATCATTCTCTGCCTTAGAACTCCTTATTTCTTCCTTCAAGCTTCTCAATGTGTCTGCCAAATTAGAAGAGTGTCCAACAACATGTTGCTCATCTAATTCATAGGGAGATTCTTTGTAGTCTACCATCTTGCTAGTCATTTTGATCTCTCTTGCAAGGCATACTATGCCAGCTAAACCAAATCACAATAAACCAACGCACCGTAGCAAAATTCAAGGAGGATATTTTATCTACAAGATCATCAAATCAATGTGATACATGTATAAACATAATCATAACAACATATAGACATATCATACATAAACACATAACCATGTAACCATCAGTCTATCTAGAGTCCAGTCATCAATGCATGACCATATAAACTACACATATCATGACCTCATTCATGACAACAACAACCATACCGATGTACATTGACAATACGCAAGCATAACAACTTGTAACCAATCATACATATGACGACATACTTCATAACAACAACCTCCCCTTCCACATGGTGACATACTACAACCATGACTGGCACCATGCATATGTAATAAGCACATAGACCACAAGGATGATTAACACACATGAAAACGACACGAAAGCATGACCAACACACCGCCCATCCAGTGTGAGGGGTGAACCATGCTCTAATACCACTCTCTAACACCCTCCTCCCACATCTACCCAAGTGACCGGCCAACCGCGGTAAATATGTGATGAGAGGCTACTATGATTAGATTCAACCTCCTATGTGACCTTAAGGAAGTGGAATCGACAGAAACACAACATACAGACCTTCCACATTAGCTACAAGACTCCTAGGAACCATCCCAACCACTTAGGTAGCTAGCCCCTGAGTCCCACAGAAGTTTTTGACCACTTGACCTCTAGACGCTCTCATGCTATAGGCCTACCAGCGTCTAGGAGGCTTTGGACGCTCTCATGACAAGGCATGCCAGCGTCTAAGGACTATTTTGCTTAGTGTCATGCCAGCATCCACAGGATTTGGGCCACTTTTTCAGGCCCAGAGCCCAGGTCACTGCCCATAATTGAATGACGTTGTTAGAATAGTAAGATAACAAGGAAATAATGATGCAAAAGTAAATACTTGAACAAGCCCCTAACCAAACCCCGACTAGCCATGATAGGCATTTCGTCAAACATATCACAAATATGTAATCTACAGGTGTAAACAACAAATTTAAGCATAGGGATCTCATAATTATCCGAAAATCTCTAAGAACCATTGTTCCCTCATATCATTTGTTGCATTATTATCTATTATGTCATATATAATTATCCATTCGTTTACAAGTAAAAACATGATGAGAGCCATACATATCCACTGTCATAAAAAACATACATAACCAACATAATAGCAACAGAAATACCAATGAAGTCATAGCCATATTATCCATATAAACCAATGTAATACTCATAGAAATACAAGGAGAAATAACCTCATATTGATGATGCAAAATCCAAAGTACTCGGGATGAGACTACCACGCTCCACCTGACCATAGAATGATTGAGCCAAATCTCTCTTCATCCATTCGCCCCTGTGCCATATTCCAAGCATGAATATGGGACTCAAACCAAAAGAACCAACCAGGGCATCCCGAGGCTAAACGAACTCAACCTCATCGATAGAAACCATGCTTTACCATAATCTATCTTAGATCTCTAGGCCAACACAATAAACTTGTAACAACAGGCTTTACCATGATCTCCACCAGATCACTAGGCCAAAACAATCATGGATGCCACTGGATTTATCCACCTACATCGTGAGGAATTTTCATGTCTCCTAGTCTCTCAGGCTTTACTGCAATCCACACTAGATCACTAGGCCCTAAACTGAGACCCACTCTCTGGTCTTTACCACATATCCCAACTCGGGATTACTAGGCCCTAAACTGAAACCCACTTTCCATGATTTACAGCATATCCCAACTCGAAAGTACTAGGCCCAACAGAGAGAAAACCACCTCTCGGATTTACCTTATATCATGTCTTTCCGCCGACAAGGATTCCTAGGCACTAAGGCAACACAAAATACGAATTTACCGCAACCCACAATCCAGTTCAGGGGTTACCAGGCCATGTGTTCAATCATTCGGAGATCTACCTCACTCAAATTTGAATCCATTTGGCAATCCATATCAACCAAAACATGAGAACACCATCACACCATGGCTATCAGGTAATGGCAAGGCTAGGCTGAAAACACTGTCACACCTAGCAAAATCCATGCCATAATAGCAAAATAACCACATGCAATACCATGCATGCCAAATCTAGCAAGGAAAACACACATGCAAATTAATACCTGAAAATAATAATAATAATAATAATAAATTAATTAATTAAAAAAATTAAAAATAAATAAATTAAAATAATAAATTAATTAATTAATTAAAATAATAATAATAATAACAAATAAAAATAAATAAGAATAAAAAATAAAAAATTGTTGTCGTTGCTTGATCCTGCTCTTTCTTGCTTCATCTTTGCTTCCTCTTGTTGAGTCCCAAACCTGCACTTCCCTATATACCCTTTCAGCCTTCTTTTTCCATTTACTTCATCCACCAAGCTGTCAAATCATTGCATATTAGTCTAAAAAGAGCTTATGAAATGGTTTCCTAACTATGTTTATGACTGTTGTTTGATTTAGATTTTTGTTCAAGCAGCTGCAGAAACTTGTCACTTTCCGCAGCCAGCTCAAGTTTCCGCAGCCATTTTGTTAAAGACTATGTTACAGGTGTCCAATGGAGAAACCGGCCACATGGGCAAGCTGCAAGTGACATGTACATGGAGCGTGTCCCCTCAGTTCAGCCAAATCACTCATAAACGGTCATGGTCAACGACGGTCAAAGGAAGGGCCAAACAAGGAGTTTTGCGGTGGCACGGCTCTGTTTTGCCCACGTGAAGGTTTGCGTGGCACGATCCTCAATTTCCGGAGGTATTGGCACACCTGTAGATCAACCCGTGAACTGAATCGAGCAGCCACCACTCCATGGATTTAACTATCATGATTACCATAACGCTAGATCTCAGGCCGTAGAGATTTACGTGTCTCTTTGGCAGCGTAGAATCTAGGAATTAGTTGCAGCGTTTTCACTTATAAATAACGCGTTGGTATACGCTGGATAGCTAGTTTTTCAGATGTAATTCTGACTATTGTTATAAGCCAACTGTACTGTGCTTTACTTTGTCTTATTACTGCACTTTAATATATGAGAAGACTGCATTCCTAAATTCGATTTGTGACTGAGTACTGACTGGCTGAGGTTGCAGAGGGCCCCTGTACACCAAGGCTCTGTATAGTTTCTTACTTGCTTTCATTTACTGTTTTTGTAATCATTGCTTGTATATATTGCGTTGTTCTGATGTTCATTGCTGTCCATATTTCCCTTTATGTTTTCTCATAACTGTTAGCTGATCAGTGCTTTTCTTACAGGTTTTTGTAGGAAGCCCGGGAAAATTTACATATTTTTAATAACTAATAACATGAGATCATCTTGTCCTTTCTGCTGATTTTCATTTACTGAGTTTTAATTCCAGCATTGTCATTTCTTTCAGTTTTGCTTTGCTTATTTACTTTTCTGCCACTTAGACATCATATTACTCATTTGGTTATGATTTCCTTTCTATAGCCAAGTGACTCAATTAGTGAGGAATCAAAATATTACTTGTTGTAGTATGATTTAGTTTGCTTTCCTGCAAGTTAGAGATTGAATTACTTATGTCATTTTCAAGAATTGAAATATGAATGAGTAGTTAAATCTTAGTTTCCTTTTATGCAATTTGATTTCCTGCAATTTAGATATCATATTACTCAGCTTGTTTATGATTACTTCCTATAGCCGGAGCAAGTCGAAAGGTGAAGGGTCAGAATGTGGGTTGAAGTAATGTGATTTAGCTTGCTTTGCTTTCAGTCTTTGAGTTGCTTTAAGTTCAGTTTTTATTTTCTTTTTCATACAGCAATAAGGATACTGGGCCATTATCACTAGTTCACTGTTTTGGTACATTTATTTCCTTTTAAGAATTGATTTCATCACAGTCAGTTTGAAACCTTCTTTTTGAGAACTTTAAAGTTTGGAAAATCATTGTAGAAATCACCATTACCATCCATACTTAACTTTCAATTTCGCCATCTCACGCTAGGGAATCCATAGAAGATAAACCCAAAAACAAACTAAAAAACTCAAAAACGACAAAAGACTAAGAAAACGGTTATCTTGCACATACAGTGCACTTCACTTCATCAGTTTATGACTCCCGGATTGACATTTTAAATAGCAATTTAGGACACACTAAATTGACCAAACATTTTGGCGCCGTTGTCAGGGAAGTGAAACTAGGTAGCCAATTTCTTAAAAAAAAAACAAGAAAATTTCAAGGAAGGAAAATTGAAAACCTCTCAAAGTATGCTCTCCTCTTGCACTTAGTGTGAACTAGAGGATCAGAAAAGAGAAAGTTATTGGTTTAATAATTTCTTGAGTATGCTCTCTTCTTGCACCTAGAGTGACCTGGAAGATCAGAAAGAGAATTATTAGCCCGACTTGAAGAAAAAATAGGGGAAGGTTTTTAGCTAGGGCAAAAAGTTTGATTTTTACAACTCCATCTACTTCAAGGAATAGACAAGAGACACCTCCATCATCTCCAACTCACACTCCTAGCCTTAGGATTCCTGGAATTCAATAGGCAGTAGTTGAATTAGGAGACTCTCCCACACCATCCATCGAATCTGAATTAGGAAAATATCCTTTCTTTCCTTCTACAGGGAGACACATTGTAATTGAAGAAGTAGAATCACCTGAGGAAGAAGAGGGAGAAATTCCTCCTCATTCGCCATTAGTAGAGGAACCAGAGGACTCTGAAGTCTCTGAGGAAACTATCATGACAGAGGAAGTAGTAAATGGATTTGGTAGAGGTAGAGGTAGAGGAGGGGGAGGAGGAAACAATGGAGGAGGTAGAGGTAACAATGGAGGAAATAGGGATGGAGATAACTCATTCGGATTTCCTATAGTCGATGAGGATTCTCGAGCAACAATGAAAAACATCTCACCATCTGTCCTCCCAAACTTTCATGGGTTAAGAAATGAGGATCCTGAAAGATTTCTATTTGAGTTTGAGGTCGTGTGTCGAACTTATGATTATCTGGAAGACTCTCAAAAACTCAAACAATTTCCTTCAACATTGAAAGGAGCTGCTTTGAAATGGTTCATGGGATTACTCACTCAATCCATTAGGACTTGGAATGATATGAAACAAACATTTTTGGATAGATACCTGGACTATTGTATGCCCATTAATCACAAGGATGAAGTATTCAAAATGGTGCAAAGAGAGGATGAAAACTTGGAGGATTTACTTGAAAGATTCCAATACAACCTGAAAAGAGCAAAAATGAGTAACTTAGATGGGAAACCTTGGAAGCCCTTCTATTAAAAGCCATTAGAGATGAATGGATAGATATTTTGAACATGATGGGAAAAGGAGATATATCTCAACTTCCACTTCATGATATAGCAGAGCTATGTGTCCATCTCTCAAGGGGAAAATCTAAAACTGGAAAAGGGCCTAGAGATCCTTCTCTCATTAGAGTAAACAAATCTTCAACTGGATCAGTAAGTAGGGCTGAGATCGGCAACATGCTTGATGAATTCAAAACTGATATCTTAGGGAGTCTTAGTGAGCAACTATACACCCTTAAAATACAAAATAAGCAGAAAGCAGAAGTTGAAGCTTTGGCCATCTTTTGCCCAAAATGTAGAAAGAAACATGCTCTAAGGGAATGTCCCTTAGATGCAAAAGTTGTAGAAACATGTGTGATTTGTTCAGAGAATCATGAGACCAAGGATTGTCCTTCAATTCCTGGACTCAAAGCTTTCTTTCAAGAAGATCCAAATACAATTGAGTCTCTCTGTTTCGTTGCAAGGAGACCTTAGCAGGGGCAACAAAACCAAGGGTTTAACAACTCTATGAACTTTCAACCCCCACCGAATTGGAATCCTTGGCAACAACCTTAGTCCCAACCTCAAAATCCTTTTCAATCATGGGTACAAGGTATGCAAAATCCTTATGGGAGATTTGCTCAATTTTATCAATATCCTCCATCTTTTCAAAACCAACAAGCTCCACAACTTCCAAATCAAAATCCACAACTATCATTGCCATTTCCCCAACAACAGCAACCTTCTCAACAGAATCCAAATTCTCAAATCTTGCTTCCATTCCAACAGAAGCCAAATCAACTTCCTTCCCAACCATTGCCAAACCCCAACAATAAAAACCCTCAAAATTCTTACATGGTAGAAGGCCAACAATTTCCTACCTATATGATTGTTCCTCTCAATGATGTACAACTCAGATCTGGTAGAGTTTTAGATAAACCTTCTATAGATGCCCAAAAGCAAAGCATTTTGAGGAAGATTCTCTTGAAGCCAATAAAGGTTCTGAAGCATCTCTTCAAAACCCAAGCACTCAAAAAGAAAAAGAAAAATATTCAACCCCCACAACTCCTATAGTTGAGCAACCTGCATCTTCATCCACACCTCCTTTTCCTGAAAGATTACAAATTGACAAAGGGGTGGAAAAACAAATCTTGTTGCCTGACTATGATTTTCTAGATGAATTAAAGAATGTCTGTATCAAGATTCCTTTGTTACAAGCCATTAGAGAGATTCCTATTCTAGCAAAAACAATAAAGGAGTTGAGTCTTAAAAGACCAGGAAGGAAACCAAGAGATACAAGAAGAATCCACCTTGTAGGAAAAATTGCAGATATCATGATGGGAAAAATTACTATGAGGAAGTATGTAGATCCCGGTAGTCCAATTCTCAAAACACATATCAATGGGATAGAAATTCCAAATACTTTGATTGATTTAGGGGTTGCTATCAACATTATGAGTAGACAGACTATGGAACAGCTGAAAATTCCTAATCTTCTTTTTACACCTACTTTACTGCAACTTGCAGATCGATCAATTATCAAACCAGATGGTGTATTAGAAGACATTTCGGTCTCCTTAGACTCTTGGGAATATCCAGTAGATTTCATGATTTTAACTCCCAAGAGTAATTTAGGAGGACACCCTCTCATCTTACGAAGACCTTGGCTAGCCACAGTTGATGCTTTTATCAGTTGTAGGTCTGGGGATATGTATATTTCTGATGGTAATTCAACAAAGAAATTCAATCTGTATCCTCCAGCAAAAGCAATTACAGAAATAGGAGATAATGAGTGGGTTGATGATGAGGATACTATACAACCTATCTTTACCATTTCTGAAATCAGTGAAGATAGTCAAATTCTGAACACATTAGAAAACTTTGAAACATCTTCAGAATATGACCACACGCAATTTCAGTTAGATTCAGACATTGAGTATCTATCATCTAGACAAATGTCTCTTTTCTCTATGGAAGAGTTTGGTAGTTCCGCCATTGAGATCTTTCCAGGTAAAACATTGAATATCAACAAAAACTTGGAAAGATCGCAACAGGAAGAGCTAACCAAAATCTTGCAAAAACATTCTACTGCATTTGCATGGGAGTATACTGATATGAAAGGTATTGACCCTAAGACTTGCATTCATCACATCTACATCGAGGAAAACAGTAGACCAATCAGAAAACCTCAAAGAATGATGAATCCAAACCTTAGGGAGATAGTGAAAGAAGAGCTCCAAAAACTACTCAATGTAAACTTCATTTATCCAATTTCAGATAGCCGATGGGTTTCTCCTTTGGTTATAGTACCTAAAAATAATGGTAAATGGAGGGTATGCATTGATTACAGGGAATTGAACAAAGCAACTTTGAAGGATCACTTTCCTTTACCCTTTATCGATCAGGTATTAGATACTTTAGCAGGCAAAAAGTATTTTTCATTCTTGGATGGTTTTAGTGGCTATAATCAGATTCAGGTAGCACCTGAAGATCAGGATAAGACACCACATTTACCTGTCCATGGGGAAATTTTTCTTACCGAGTACTTCCTTTTGGATTATGTAATGCACCCGCAACATTTCAAAGAGTAGTACTAGGAATCTTTTCTGATCTAATCCATGATTGTGTAGAGGTTTATATGGATGATTTTACAATTTATGGTAATTCATTTGAAGAGGCATTAGAGAATTTGGAAAAAGTCCTTATAAGGTGTAAAGAAACAAACCTTTCATTGAGTCATGAAAAATTCTTTATGATGTTTACTGAAGGGATTGTTTTAGGACATCATATTTCAGGGGATGGGATTAAAGTTGATAGATCAAAATTTGAAGTCATCTCCAAGTTGCCTATTCCAAATTGTCAGAAAGATGTTAGAAGTTTTCTTGGATTTACTAGATACTTAGAAGATTTATTGAAAACTTCACCAAGCTAGCATCTCCACTCTTCAAATTACTTACAAAAGACTGTGAATTCAAATGGGATCCTGATTGTCAATCTGCATTTGAAACTTTGAAAACAAGAATATCTGAAGCACCCATTTTGAGAGGGCCAAATTGGAAACTTCCTTTCCATATTTCTACAGATGCTTCACATACAGCTCTAGGAGCTATGTTGGGTCAAAAGGATTTAGTTCCTTATGCCATTTACTACACCAGTGAAAATTTGACTCCCACCGAGTTAAACTATACTGTGACTGAAAAAAATTCCTAGCTGTTGTTCATGCAATCAATAAGTTTAGACATTATATAACAGGCTATGAAACTTTTGTCCATACTGATCATTCTGCAATTAGATATCTAATGAACAAACCTGTTACTAATGGTAGAGTTACAAGATGGCTCTTACTTTTACAAGAATTCAATATTACTGTGTTGGATAGACCAGGGAAACAAAATACAGTAGCTGATTTCTTGTCTAGAATCCAAAATACTATTGAAGATTCTCCTGTAGAGGATAAGTTTCCAGATGAGTATTTATTTGCAGTAACCACTAAGACTCCTTGGTATGCAGATATTGCTAACTATTTGGTTACAGGAAAGCTACCTCCACGTTTATTTCCTAGTGAAAAAAGAAGAATTATTCAGGAGAGTTCAAATTATTCATGGATTTCTAATGAATTGTTTAAAACAAGGCTAGATTGTGTGATCAGAAGATGTGTTCGGGAAGATGAAATGCCTGACATCCTCAAGGCATGTCATGATAAACCATGCGGTGGACACTTTGCTGACAAAAGGATGGCCTATAAAATCCTTTCTTTAGGATATTATTGGCCTTCCCTTTTCAAATATGCAAAACAATATGTCAGAAGGTGTGACAGCTGCCAAAGAGTTGGGAGACCGACTCTTTCAAATGAAATGCCATTACAACCACAGGTACTCATCGAACCCTTTGAAAAATGGGCTTTAGATTTCATTGTACCCATTAATCCACCATCTAAACAGAAGAAGTATATATTTGTATGCACTGATTATGTCACTAAATGGGTAGAAGCCAAAGCATTGCCTTCTGCCACTGAAAATTCAATTGTTCATTTTCTTTATGAGGATATTTTTACTCGTTTTGGTGTCCCAAGAGAAATTGTGACAGATCAGGGAAGTCAATTTACATCTAACTTGATGGATAAGTTGATGGAAGAATACAAAATCAAGCACAGAAAATCTACTCCTTACCATCCGCAAGAAAATGGCCAAGTGGAGTCTATAAACAAAGTTCTTGAGAGCATCATCACCAAAACTGTCCATCTACACAGAAGAGATTGGGCAAAGAGGCTTCCTGAAGCCTTGTGGGCCTACAGAACTATATGGAGGAATACAACTGGACATTCTCCCTATGAACTTTTTTATGGGAAAGAAGTCCTGCTCCCCATTGAATTTCAAGTCAAGACTTTCAAGATGGCAGTCTAGTTGGGGATGAATCTATCAGAAGCCCAAAAGCACAGAATGGAGCAGCTGAATGAGCTAGATGAGATCAGACAAGAAGAAATTTTAAGGACTGATCTAGTTCAACATCAAAGAGCTAAGTGGCATGATAGATATATCAAAGAGAAAAAGTTTCAAGAGGGAGATTGGGCGCTACTGTTTGATTTCAAGTTTAAAGACTTCAAAGGTAAATTTCATACCCATTGGCTTGGGCCATATGAGATTGACAAAGTCTTTAACAATGGAGCGGTAAGAATCAAGACCATTGATGAATTTCAGACTCCTCTTATTGTGAATGGCCACTGATTGAAAATTTATCATAAGCCACTCTCAAAAGAGGAATTTGTCAAAATGTTCCAAGAGAATTCTGCAGTAAGGCTGGTGGAGAAGAATCCTTCTTCCCCACCAGCCTAGCCTTTGTTTCTTTCAGTTAAAAAAAAAAAAATTGTGTAAGCCTGAAAACCAATCATAGATTGGCGGTCTTATACAGAAAATATAGATTGAAAATCAGGGACACCTGACACTCTATATTTTCCAAAAAAAAAAAATCTCTCCTCTCCTTCTTTTTCCATCTTCACTCCACCTAATTTTCCATTTCACTCCATCTCCATCTCATTCACATTTTCATTTCACTTCACTCTGCTTCACTTTCACTCCATTCCACTCATTTCATTTTCATTTCATCAATAAAAGTCCCTTTCAGGACTATTTTCACTCAGTTAGTTCTTTTCTAACTATCTTTGTTCAGCTAAGTGGGTGTTGTCCCAGTTTCCGCAGCTGGAAGCAGTTTTCGTAGCCAGAAACGATTTCCGCAGCTACCACCACTCTGTTTTTCAAATTCACATTCAAAATGTTAGTGCAATAATCATGAAAATGCAGGTGTAATTGAGCAAATGCCATGAAGACATGGAGCATCTCCAAGACAGCAAGGAAGAGCAGTTGGTTAAAAGCTATGAGTAAGAAATGACAAAGTTTCCAAAGGCATGAGCAAATTTTTTTATCAAATAACAATTAAAGTCATGATTATGCATAATTATCAAACCATAAAAGTTCTACTATGTGCAATGATTCAATACGATAGCTCCATTACCCACTCCTATTCCACGATATTACTCCACACACCATGCATTCATTTCTTAACGGTCTCATGATTGATTTTCGGGTTTAAACTCAAGTTGACTGAACTTTCATTTACCACATGTACTCATGAGATGTGACCTATCCCATTACGGCTCCTCTCCACCGCATTTCCCACAACCATCCATCAAAACGTGTGATATTTCGTACGCAGCCGTTAATTCAAAAAAATCTCGACTCCACTCCGTTCACTTACCAATTTTATTAAGATCATCCTTTTCACATACACGCATTTCAATTTGTGAACTCATTTGCAGTTGCCCATCCTCTATTCCGTCTGTAATCTGAAGCATTTCGTTACCTACTACCGATTGCAGCCACTGCATTTTACCATTAACCCTGCAATTGAGTTACCTTCCCTCTGCTAAACCCTCACACGCAATTGAATCCTCAGTTGAAATTCAAAACAGAGGAAGGAATGGGAAAACTACTAAGGGCAGAACCAAAAGGACCGAAATATTTAGAAGGTTACCCTCAAGCAAAAGATTTGTTGAAGAAAACCAAATGGTTACGCTTCATCCAAAAGTTTAAAGGCTATAATAAAGAGGTAACCAAAGCTTTTGCACGGTCTTTCGATGGTCAAATGGTGGAGATTGGAGATTTGAAGCTCACGGTGACTGAAACAACAATAGAAGCTGCCACAGGATTACCCCAGGAAGGTGAGCGATGGTTCAAAAACAAAAGCGTGGATGAACAGGCATGGAGAATTATGCTAAGAAACCCAGGTATGGACACCACTGTGTTTACTAAAAGGATTCTTGTTCATGCATTGAAGGAAGAATGGGCCAGTCTGCTGTTAGTTATCCAAAAAAAATTCACTTGTGAAGGACGCTTTGGTTCAATGTACATGTACCATGCCAGACTGTTGATGAATTTCTTAGAGAATCAGACTCTTAATTTTCCTTATTTCTTACTGTTGAGTTTGAAGAAGATGAGTATTACAGTCCAAAAACACATAGGCAATATAGAACCTCATATGTATCATCATGGACTTGTAAAAATTCTCATTGAGGACCAACTAAAGAAAAACAAAGATACCTGGGAAGAATTCTTGATAAGAAACTACTTCCAAGAGCCATCTGAGGCCTCTGAAAGTAGTACACCAAAGACACCAAGAAAAAGTAGGAGAAAAGAAAAGAGTACCATAGTCGAAGACTCCCCTACTACAGAAACTCAAGAAGTTGGTCAAAAAGAAGAAGAGAACAGAACTAAAGACAAGAAACAGAGAAAAGAGAAAGGCAAAAGGACCATCCAAGAAGTCTACCAATCACCTGAGCCATCCATAGAGGAGGATTATCAACCACTGTCAGAGAGATTAGTACATCTTCAAGAACAGGCTGCTATAGCAAAGAAAAAGGAAAAAGGGAAACAGAGTATACAAGAAAGGAGTACTAGTCCACCATACTTAAGGAGAAGCACCAAGCTAAGAGAAAAGGGGAGTAAAACACAAATAAAATGGCCCCATTTCATTGACTTGGGTGGAGAGACACCTGAGAAACCTCTAGCTGGCCGTAGTCCACCTCGCCCTCAGCCAAGCATTGAAACTAGTCCTCCACATGATGAAAGCCCTTCTCGGCCAGAGCTAGAGAGCAGTCCTCCTCCTCCACAAGATTTTGAACTCAGTCCAAGAAAGACACCTGAAGTAGATCCCAATCAACAGGAGGTCTATGACTACTTGGAATCTTTAGAAAAATCAGTTGCAGGTCCGAGTACCACTCTGCCACCAGATGCACAAGCTCAGTCCTTAAAACAGGAGGTATTTGAAGTAAAGGTCCTAAACAGGCATATCAAGCAAGAAAATGAAGCACTCAAGGAGCAGAGCAAAGTAGATAAAATTATTCATGATAACACTATGCTTCATTTGGCACTATGGCAAAAGAAAAACAAGAAACTGAAGAAAAAGTGCAAAAAGTTGAGCAGAGCATTGATCAATCTCAAATTCAGATGTCTAATAAGGAAACTCAGGATGGTCGTAGCACCAAAGAAGAAGAAAAGAGGGCTAGATGTCCTAGTAGAAGCTTCAGAACATATGGATTAGAGGGGAATGACTAAATTTTGGTTGCATGAGGACATGCAACACCTTCACAATGGGGGTATGTTGAGTCCCAAACCTGCACTTCCTTATATACCCTTTCAGCCTTCTTTTTCCATTACTTCATCCACCAAGCTGTCAAATCATTGCATATTAGTCTAAAAAGAGCTTATGAAATGGTTTCCTAACTATGTTTATGACTGTTGTTTGATTTAGATTTTTGTTCAAGCAGCTGCGGAAACTTGTCACTTTCTGCAGCTAGCTCAAGTTTTCGCAACCATTTTGTTAAAGACTATGTTACAGGTGTCCAATGGAGAAACCGGCCACATGGGCAAGCTGCAAGTGACATGTAAATGGAGCGTGTCCCCTCAGTTCAGCCAAATCACTCATAAACGGTCATGGTCAACGACGGTCAAAGGAAGGGCCAAACAAGGAGTTTTGCGGTGGCACGGCTCTGTTTTGCCCACGTGAAGGTTTGCGTGGCACGATCCTCAATTTCCGGAGGTATTGGCACACCTGTAGATCAACCCGTGAACTGAATCGAGTAGCCACCACTCCATGGATTTAACTGTCATGATTACCATAACGCTAGATCTCAGGCCGTGGAGATTTACGTGTCTCTTTGGCAGTGTAGAATCTAGGAATTAGTTGCAGCATTTTCACTTATAAATAACACATTGGTATACGCTGGATAGCTAGTTTTTCAGATGTAATTCTGACTGTTGTTATAAGCCCACTGTACTGTGCTTTACTTTGTCTTATTACTGCACTTTAATATATGAGAAGACTGCATTCCTAAATTCGATTTGTGACTAAGTACTGACAGGCTGAAGTTGCAGAGGGTCCCTGTACACCAAGGCTCTGTATAGTTTCTTACTTGCTTTCATTTACTGTTTTTGTAATCATTGCTTGTATATATTGCGCTGCTCTGATGTTCATTGTTGTCCATATTTCCCTTTATGTTTTCTCATAACTGTTAGTTGATCAGTGCTTTTCTTACAGCTTTTTGTAGGCAGCCCGGGCAAATTTACATATTTTTAATAACTACTGACATGAGATCATCTTGTCCTTTTTGTTGATTTTCATTTACTGAGTTTTAATTCCAGCATTGTCATTTCTTTCAGTTTTGCTTTGCTTATTTACTTTTCTGCCACTTAGACATCATATTACTCATCTGTTTATGATTTCCTTTCTATAGCCAAGCGACTCAATTAGTGAGGAATCAGAATATTACTTGTTGTAGTATGATTTAGTTTGCTTTCCTGCAAGTTAGAGATTGAATTACTTATGTCATTTTCAAGAATTGAAATATGAATGAGTAGTTAAATCTTAGTTTCCTTTTATGCAATTTGATTTCCTGCAATTTAGATATCATATTACTCAGCTTGTTTATGATTACTTCCTATAGCTGGAGCGAGTCGAAAGGTGAAGGGTCAGAATGTGAGTTGAAGTAGTGTGATTTAGTTTGCTATGCTTTCAGTCTTTGAGTTGCTTTAAGTTCAGCTTTTATTTTCTTTTTCATACAGCAGTAAGGATATTGGGCCATTGTCACTAGTTCACTGTTTTGGTACATTTATTTCCTTTTGAGAATTGATTTCATCACAGTCAGTTTGAAACCTTCTTTTTTAGAACTTTAAAGTTTGGAAAATCATTATAGAAATCACCATTACCATCCATACTTAACTTTCAATTTCGCCATCTCACACTAGGGAATCCACAGAAGATAAACCCAAAAACAAACTAAAAAACTCAAAAACGACAAAAGACGAAGAAAACGGTTATCTTGCACATACAGTGCTCTTCACTTCATCAGTTTACGACCCCCGGATTGACATTTTAAATAGCAATTTAGGACACACTAAATTGACCAAACACCTCTTGTCTTCTTTTCCTTTCTTGATCTAATATCAAAATGCTCCAAGAAAACTCGGTGTGCCCAAGAGTGAGAGAGAGAGAGAATAATGAGAAAGCTCCAAAAATGAACTGACAAAATGTTACTAATTGATCCTCAGAAGCCTTGTTATTAATAAGGCCTCTATTTTCTTCATTTTTCATTATTTTCCTTCATTTTCCTCCTCACACGCAACCTGTGACCTTTCACCTTCCTTTTCTCCTAATTTCCATTATTTTCATAAATAGATGTGCCAAAAATGCCATTTTACCTTTCCAAAGCCTTAGCCATTGCCTTTGCCAATTTCCTTAACCATTAATAAACCGATGATAACCCACACTAGGATGTCTTGCCTAACATTCAAATTGGAATAAGTATCCCATCAACAGTGGTTATTATTTTTTCCTTTATTAAATTTTATTACATGGAATTTTCACGAGGGTTGTTACAATAATCTACACGAAATCCATGAAGGAAAAACAAAGAAAGATTGTTCAACAGGTAATCTTATTTCTAAATAAAATAATGATGTATCAAATTATAAGTTTGTTATGTGAGATGGAGTTACTAATTCAGAAGAACACAGGTTAGAGGAAGTTCTTAAACTTAGAAGAAAACTTAATCTTGCTCTGAAAAGGATTATTAACCTTAAGGATAAGTTGCAGGAACATGATAATAGCAATCATGTTAAATCAATAAATGCTACAGTAGAGTCTAAAGAAAAATTCAAACAACAATTAAACACCCATAAGATTGCACCAAAACTGTGCCAAAATGAGCCATTTTATTATCAAAAGGAAAGTACAATGCATGGAATATGTGCACATGGGCTTGCCAAAGCAACCCATACAATCTTAAGTGAGAAAAATGTTGCCCGAATGCAAAGGAAGACTTCTCCTCAATGTACTGCGTTGGCCCTAGAATTTTTGCAACTGCTAGCTAGAAGAAACCCCTATTTGAGCCTCCAAAAGTACTTAAAAAATTCTGCCAAATTAATCTTGGGCTCTCCACCGCAAACCTAGAAAAATCTAGAAAGGGTTTTGGAAAATTCTACCAACCACCCGGAACTCAAAATTTCAGCTACTCCTCCCCACTGGCTGCCAAATAATTTTGTTGTTTATGGCACCAAAACTCCCCCAAAAACTCTACAAAGTTAGGAGCCAACTCCTTGATCCCTGGTTGACAAAACCCCAATTTATTTTGGGTTAATTCTAACCTCCCGGAATTACCCAAAATTGGTGCTATGCCCTCCTTGGCAGAAATTACATCCCTTGTGGCTCTATCTACTACAAAATCTCCTTATTTCTCCTCAATCTGCAATAGGAATGATATAGGAAATTTTCCTAGAAGTGCGGGAGAGGTTTCACATCACATTTTGGCACAAGTTAGTTGTACCTAGATCCACAATAGAAATCACCTCCAGCTCCAAAAGCTTTCCATAAAGGCCAGACTCCCCCTCAAGAAACTCCACTGATTTTCTCCCGAAAAAAAAGTCCTCGAAAACTAGCTGAAATGAGAGGTACTATTTCTCTACTGAGTCGTCCATAGAGTATGAATTGGATGAAGGATCTATTGAAATGTGCTACAATACTCCACAAATCCTCTCACCAAAGTAGTAATAAATTTCCTCCCTAGGGTGGCACTTAAAGTCCACCGAAATAAGGGTGAGCTCTCCCCTTGGAGAACTCTGTGCTAAGCAACACTTGTGACCTTGCTAAACAAATTGAGCAACACAGGAAATAGATGAGTGTACCAAATACCCCAATAGCTTCTCTGCTTCTTCTATTTATAATTTTCTTGCCTCCTCATGTGGGTCCCTCCATTCGATATTTTGACCTCCTTCCCTTAGAAATATGATTTTCTCTGCAAGTGGTGTGTATTTATTGTAGGTGTGCCCCCCACATTCCACTAGTAAAGTAATTTTATATTTCTCCTAAGTCCCATACACCAAAAATGTCTCCAATGCTCAAGTTACAAAATTGTGTTATGCTTAGCACCCCCCCAATAAACTCCACTAACTCCCTCAAATGAAAAATCAAAATTGGGGACATTACACCAAAAGCAACATCATCAACCCCTACTGGGAAACACAACTATAAAAATGACTACCACCATGCATACATAACAAACATATACATCCTACATGCATTCATGACAACCACATTCCTCCTATCCAATCCAATGGTTGAGCCATGCTCTGATACCACTCTATAACACCCTCCTCCCACATTTACCCAAGTTAACTAGTCCGCAAGGCATAAACATTTGACGAGAGGCTACTATTATGTGTTTCAACTCCCCATGTATAGTTAAGGAAGTGGAATCAACAAAACCTAACCAATTTGACCTTTTACACATGCTACAGAACCTTCAAGAGGCAACCAACCTTTCCATGTGACCAGCCCCTAAGGCAACTGGACTTTTAACTGATATGGACCCCTAGTCACTCCCACAACAAGGGAATGTCAGCGACTGTGAACTTTTTCATCTAGTTCTGAGCCAGTGACCCTAGATTATATGACACCATTCTAGGGCTAGGTCTCAGGCCACTGCCCAGAACTTCCAGAAATGATAAATGACATTAGAACAAAGGCACTAATTCAAACACTTGATCAATGACTTGACTAGACCCCTGCTAACCATGACAGGCATTTCGTCAAACATGTCACAAATATGCAATCTACAAGTCATAACAACAGATATAATCATAGGGGTTTCATACTTATTTGAGATTCATAAAGAAACATTATTTCCATATCACAATAGTTGCATTATCATCTATTAGGTCATGTATTCATTATAAACTTATACATTTATTTTCAAATCAAAATATGATGAGAGACATACATCAAGTTTATCATAAAACATACTCATAACCAACATATAACCAATAAAAATAACAAGGATATACAAACCATAAGAATCACATATAATCCAATACATTTACACATGAAGTACCAAGGAGAAAGAGCTCTTATTAATGAATGCATAAGTTAACTAGGTCTATGACTTCCATGAACCACCTAACCATAAATTAGTTGAACCAAATATTTCTTTCAGCGAATCACCCCCATTCCATATTCCAAGCATGAATGTGGGACTCAAAACCAAACCAAGCTAGGTTTCCTCAATCTTTACCACAATCCCCAACGGATCATTAGGCCCTAAAAAAGTATGGATGCCACCAGATTTCTCCACCTACACCATGAGGAATTTGCTTGTCTCCTAGCCTCTAGGCTTTACTATATATCCCTCCATACAAAGATCGAGAATTCTTAGTCCTAATCAAGACTCCACCCTCCAGGCTTGACCATATATCTCTTCATTCACTAGTCAAGGATTCCAGGCCTTATTGAAGGAAAACACCTCTAGGATTTACCATATATCCCATCATTCATTAGTTGAGAATTCCTAGGCCCATCGAAGCACACAAAATCTGACTTTACTGCAATCCTAGTCTGATCCAGGGATTCCTAGGCCTTGTGTTATTTCTTTAAGAGACCACCTCACTCATTTTTGAAACCGTCCAGAAATCCAACTCAACCAAATACAATAGAACCCATCACACCATGGCTATCCAGAAATGGCAAGACAAGGCTGAAGAACATTGTCACACCTGGAAAAACCCATGTCAATGATATCAAGAGAACCAAATACACACATGCATGTACCATGCATGCCAAATCTAGCAAGGAAATCACACATGCAAATCGGTACCTGCAAATAATCATGTTGTAGCTACTAGATGTTTCTCTTCCTTGATTAATCCTTGCTTTCCTTTGCCTACTTGGTCCTTCCTTTGCTTTCCTTGATCAAATGCTAGAGTGATCCAATAATTATCTAAGTGTCCAAGAGTGAGAGAGAGAGAGAATACAGAGAGAGCTCCAAAATTGAACTGATAAAAGGTTACCAACGAATCTTTAGAAGCCTTTTTATTAATGAGGCCTCTATTTTCTTCAATTTTCCATTATTTTCTTTCATTTTCCTCCTTACATGAAACATGTAACCTTTCATCTTCCTTTTCTCCTAATTTCCATTATTTTCATAAATAAAATGTCAATTAATGCCTCATCCCTTTCCAAAGCCTTTGCTATTCCCTTAGCCATAATAAACCAAATGAACACCCACACTAGGATGTTTTTTCCCAACATTCAGCTTGGAATACGTGTCCCATTGCTTTGGTATTATTATTTTCTTTTACATGAATTTTTAACCGGGGCTATTACACTGGAGATAAACACATTAGAGACATAGGGAGTGTGAGTTCCTTGGTATATCGAACCATCGAGTTGTAGAGATTCAGTAAGGAATAAGAGTTCAAGAAAAAAGGAAGCATCAGTGATTGAGGGAGATCAACAACAAAGTTCTAGGGAATTATTCTAGTTCCAAAGAGCCAGCAGAGGGGAGGTCAAAATATTCTACAAGAAGACCATCCAAGTTGAGTGAGTAAGCCAGAAACCCCAATGTAAGTGTTGGAAGGAGATCATTTCACATGGAGGAGACTGGGAGAGCAGTTGAAAGGAATAATGACTCATTTCTAGTGATAGAGGGAGGTTAAACGAGCTAGTTGGAGGAATTTATATAGTTCGTATGACTTTCCCAAGCCAAAGATGTGAGCAGCCAATCAGGCAGTGCAAGTAGGCCAGAAGGAGGCTAAATTATTTTGGCAGAGGGAGAAATTTTCTCCTAAATATTTTTGTGAGATTTTGTTGGAGGATTTCAAGTTTGGGCATCCAGAAATTGTACTCATATTTTGTTCTTGCATAATAAAATAAACCCTCATATGTTGCACTGGTTTTCCGAGTTGGGTATTTCTTGTGACTTTTGTCCAAAAATATTGGTGTCATTTTTATTTTGTGTGTGTGTTATACTTTCTTAGTTCCAGTTTATTTTTTGCAAAATAAATTTATTGTAAATAAATTGCAGTGTGATTTATTTGTTATTTGTTGTAAAAAATAAACTATATAATTAATCAGTTAGATGAATAATACCAGTTGTTGCATTTCAAGGAATTTTCACACGGTATCAGAGGGATTTTGAAGACAGATCAGAAGCTTATAAGCGAGAAGGATAATTTGTGCAGGGTTAGAGGGAGTTTTGCAACACAATTTTCCATATGTACATAGAAGCCAGCTAGGAGTGCTAATTGTAGAGGGATGGGTTCAATTTTTAGTTGCTACCAGTAGAAAATTTGATCAACCTCAAAAGTAGTGATTTGTAGGTGGTGGATTTTTCACGAATTAATTCTGGTGAGCAGATTAGTCAGTTCATTGAGTAGATCTGGGTGTAGTTGATTTCTCCAATATGGTCGCAGACATATTTGAAATTCAAGAGACTAAAAACTTGTCTTCTAGATTGGAGGATGAATTTGCTCAGATAGCTTTCCTATCTAGCACAACTTCATAGGGAGTCTGGTATATAGAAAGTGGAGCGTCAACCCACATGATAAGAGTTAGAGAATACTTATCTAGTCACAATGAGGACGAGATGGACTTCTAGATAATACTGGGAAACATTACTGAATGTACTCCATTCGGGAGAGGTACCATTGACATTTAGAGGGAGTTAAGAGAAAGAACTAGTGTTGTAGATTTATTGCATGTGTCGGGACTAGGTATGAACCTAATTTGAGTATCCTAGTTATAGTATAAGAGATATGATGTCTAATTTGTAGGGAAGAAGGTGTTGATTAAAACACTAGAACTGGAATAAGGTTAAACAGATTGGGGTACAAAACAATAGATTGTATAGATTGTATAGGTTGTAGTTTGACTCTTTAATGACACTAGTTAGCAATAATAGTAATGGCAATAATAGTGGGAGAAACTTGAATGAGTTATGGCATGAGAGGATGGGACATTTACGCCATGGAGCACTTAGGATGCTTAAGGAGATAGTAAAAAGTGTTCCATAATTGAGCACAAAACGTGATGATGTGTGCAAAGGGTGTGTGTTTGGGAAATATGCTAAGGAAACATTCCCAAGAAGTGACAGTAAATCAGGTGTAGTGCTTCAGCTTATAAACTTAGATATTTGTGGTCCTATGTCCACTAGATCTCTCGATGGGTATGAGTATTATGTCACCTTCATCGATGACTATTCCAGGAAAACCTAGATCTAATTCCTAAAGACCATGGATGAGGTCTTCAATTGCTTCAAGGAGTTTAAAGATCTAGTAGAGAATGCGATAGGGAATAAGATCTGGGTGCTTCGCTAGAATAACATAGTAGAGTGCACATATAGTGACTTCATGGGAATCTGTGTGAAGGAATGCATCAGGAGGGAATGGATAGCTCCTTACAATCCACAAAAAAAATGGGATAGTGGAGCGAAAGAACAGGTCTATATTCGGGGCTACAAAGGTGATGTTATATGACCAGGATTTGCCCAAGTTTCTATGGGAAAAGACATGTAACACGATTGTGTATATATAGAACAGAGTTCCTCATAGGACATTGCAAAAGATAACACTTGAAGAAGCATTCTTAGGGAAGAAGCCAAAAGTGAGTCATTTCAAGATATTTGGCAACATAGCTCATTTCCATGTGCTCGATGAGAAGTGAACTAAGTTGGATTAGACTACAGAAAATGGGATTTTCACTGGGTATAGTGAGACATTGAAGGCATTTAGGATCTACATTCCTAGCAGCAAGAATATTATCATGACACGAGACGTAAAGTTCATGGAAGATAGAACCTTAAAGAAGCCTTGCGAGATGCCAACAAGTGATCAGAGTGAGCGAACATAAGCTCCATTGGTTGAGCAGTAGGGAAAACCGGGGGAACAACAACATGGGTAGTCATAAGGATCTAGTATAGTTACCAATATGAGCATGACCTCAAGTGTATAATATCTTTTGAGTTCATTGCAGATGGATCAACAGAGGCGGGATGGGGATTTGGTTGATCCTCCCACTACTAGTGGTCGAACCAGTAGGGAAGTTCATCAGAAACGGAGAGATTTAGAGGAGTTCGTAGGAGCTTCTAGGACAAACAAGAGAGAACATAGTCAACTAGACAAGTACCAAGCATTGGTGGTGTTGACCATGGACATGTCAACAGTCTAAGAAGCAGGGTACAAAGCAATGGAATACAAATTTTGAGTCAATATCATCATTGTAATGCCAAATTTTATTTTTGTATTGTAAAAATGATTCCAACACCTAGGTAAACCTATGATTCTTCTCAATGGGTTTCACTCTAGGGATTTTTTAACCTCCCCAAATTATCCCTGCATTTAAACAAGGATAATTAATAGAGTTTTTCTCCCATATATACCCAAAATATATGGTGGAACTCACTGACAAGGTCTTAGGTGAGTCCTATCGTTATCAAGTCTATCTATTTTTCTCATACTAGATCATGTGACTTGAGTTGTAGATTTTGGTGGATTCTTAAGAGTTTGTGTTCATGTGTTTTTCCCCTTCTAAGGGTTGATTTTGTAATATCTTGATGTAAAAATGTTATCTAGGAATATTTTGAGTGTGTAGAAATTTTGAATAATATAACACTTATTCATAGAGATTATCCTGATTATACACTATTTGTGGAATGCATGCATAATACATAACATCCTCTACCATTGATCATCACTTTGCAGAATTAAAAACAATCGCATGCGCACATTGAAACATCAATCGCACATATCAACACAGTATGTAATGGGGAAAGCATACAGCTGAAAACCCCCAACTATCTGTATATTATAATGATAGAGAACACGTAACAATACATAGTACAATACTCCTCACAAGTACTCAGTACTATCTCCACCTGCTACACACAAACTAGCTCAGATCTGAACAAGTCGCGGGTTCAAATCTCCTCCATTGTTTGCTTGCCTCTACTGCGCAATCCAAGTTGAGAATAGATCTAATCCAAGTTTGAATTTCCTTGGCTTGTACTGCGCAATCCTCATTGGCAATCTCAATCAATGATTGTGCAAATCTCATGCACGGCTATAGTCACAACTAATAGTAGTCTCACCCTTTCACCCACCTCTAACACTTGTCTCCACTGAACTGTCTATGCACTGAGTTAACTGATGTATTCTTTAGTTGATTTATGAGTTAATAATTAGTGAATTAATTAATAATTAATTCACATCACTCATCACTAGTGCATTCGGCAGTTAGACTAAATACAACTAGTTCAACTAAGTCAAACTGAACACAACTCCATCAACTCCTCAATTAACTCCACCAAACTCAATCACTTGAGTTCTAACTGAAGTCCATCATGCAATAGCTCAACTAACCCATAGGAAAAGCGTATTTCCTTCTGGCAGTTGCATGTGCCACATCCATAGCTTGAACTGAAGTGCTGCAAGAGGATAAGATAATGTTTATAGTCCAAATATTATTAAGAGCTAATAATATTCGACTGTTCTATTTTTAGACTGGCAGTCTAAAAATAGACTCCGCCCATATGTCTAAAAATAGAGTTCCATCTATTTTTACCAACATGACCAATCATCCATAAATAGCATCCTGCAACTCATAGACCATGATCCATATGTCTAAAAATAGACTTTGCGCCAAAAATACCCTGCGGGCTCACTTAGTGAAGGCGACTTCTTTTCACTAAGCTCCATCATCTTGTTGCATTTTCAACACTCCCTCTCAACAAGATGTGGATTATCTGCAACCCTTATCCTGCCTCTGTGGTATTCGAATTTGCTCCTGGTGAGCGCCTTCATCAAGATATCAGCATCCTGATCCTCCGTGGGAATGTATGAAAGTAACATGATTCTCCGTTGCACACAATCTCTGATATGATGGTACCTGATGTCAATGTGCTTGGATCTATCATGAAATACTGGATTAGCCAAGAGTTTAATGCAACTCTGGTTATCACAATAAATCACAGTAGGCTCCAAGTGTGACCCGAACAACCCGACCAGGATCTTCCTCATCCATATAGCCTCGCATGCAGCCAAACTTGCTGCCATATACTCGGCCTCTGCTGAACTGAGTGCCACAGATCTCTGCTTCCTGCTGTACGAAGAAACTGTTGTCGACCCTATACTAAAGATCCCTCCAGACGTGCTCTTTCTGTCTGTTGGGCCCCCTACCCAATCTGCATCCGTGAAGCCACATATCTTCACCTCATCCTCCTGTCTGTACCACAATCCATATCCCGATGTGCCTCTGAGATAACGCAATACATGCTTGCCTGCCTTCCAGAAGAGATTGGTTGGCTTAACCATAGCTTGTGAAAGCTGGTTAACAGCATAGCATATATCGGGTCGTGTATTGACCAGATACATAAGCGACCACACCAACTGTCGATAAACAGTGGCACCCACTACCTCCGCTGAAGTAGCATCCTCCTTCCTCCAACCTCCAGGAAGAGGAGTATCAACAGGCTTGCAACCATGCATGTTGAACTTCTCCAGTATCTCCCGGGCATACTTACCCTGAGAAACAAATAGTCCATCACTGCGCTGCCAAATTTCCAATCCCAGGAAATAATGAAGGAGGCCCAATCCCTTCATCTCAAACTCTCTAGTAAGATCCTCCTTGCATGAAAGTATCAACAGCTCATCTCCCGTCAAAATCAAATCATCTACATAAAGTACAATGATCAGCAATTTACCCTCCACCACAATCTGGCATAGGTTAGGATCCACCTCACTCTTGGAGAATCCAAGTCCGATGAAATAACTGTCTATCCGTGTGTACCAAGCACAAGGTGCTTGTTTCAACCCATACAGCGCTCTCTTGAGCCTGCACACATGCGACTCACTGCTGAAGATCTCGAAACCTTCGGCTGCTCTATGTACACCTCCTCCTCAATGACTCCGTTGAGGAATGCAGTCTTCACATCCATCTGATGGATGTGCCACCCCATCTGTGCTGAGAGAGAAAGAATCGTCCGTATGGAAGAATACCTTGCAACAGGTGCAAAGGTCTCCTCCTAATCGATCCCCTCTATCTGTGAGAAGCCTCGGGCAACAAATCTTTCCTTGTACTTCTCCACACTCCCGTCAGCTGCCTGCTTCACTTTGTAGATCCATCTCGAACCCACCACTGATTTCCCCTCTGGTCTTGGTACAATCTCCCATGCACTGTTTCTGACAATCGAATCATACTCTTCCACCATGGCATCTACCCATGCAGGATCATCCATAGCTTCCTCGAAAGAGGACGGCTCAGTCACGACACATTTGCTCACAAGAGCCATGTATCCAGTGTACCGATCAGGTGACTGTCTCTATCTGCGTTGTGTTGTAGGTGGTCCTACAACCTTCTCTGCATCTTGAGCCAGTCGCTCAGCTTCTGTAGTGCGCTTTCGCCCTCTGATGGTTGGCGCTGCATGAGTGGTCTCTTCCACTCCATTAACTTCATCTTGTGGCTGATCCACATCCTGAAGCTCATCCTTAGGAACTAATAGCTCCTCATCTGCATGCAAGTGTGGCTCCCTCTCAAGCGAACACTTCATGGCTTTCTCCTCCTGAAATTTGATATCCCGTCGCACAACAGTCTTGCGACTGTCTGGCAAATACACACGATAGTTGTGGGGCGTATCAGTGTACCCCACAAATATCCCAACCTTTGCAGTCGGCTCCAGCTTCTTCCTGGCATCCTTCGTCACATGCATGTAAACAGGAGAACCAAAAATCCTCAAATGGGAAATATCAGGCCTCTTACCAGAATAAGCCTCCTCGGGTGTACTCATGCCAAGTATCTTGTGAGGACAACGGTTCTGCACATATACTGCAGTATTGCATGCCTCCGCCCACAAGTGAAGGGGTAGGCCCTGATCATGCAACATCGCTCGTGTAGCACCCACGATCATTATGTTCTTTCGCTCAGCAACCCCGTTCTGTTGTGGGTTATGGGAAGCTATGAGCTCTCTTCGAATCCCTTCTGCGCTGCAGAAGTCCTTGAACTCGCCAGGGATGAATTCACCACCATTGTCGCTCCTAAGAGCCTTCACATTCTTCCCCAATTCCTTCTCGACCAGTGCTTTGAACTCACAGAACTTTGAGTACGTCTCACTCTTCTTCTGCATGAAGAAGATCCAGCACTTTCGAGATAAATCATCAACAAACATCACATAGTACTTGCGCTTTCCTGTCAAAGCTACTGAGAAAGGTCCACACACGTCTGTGTGAATTCTCTCAAGGATCATCGTGGCGCGACTATCCTTCTCGTGAAAGGTGGCTTTCACAAATTTTCCCAAAGTACACCCCTTGCACTGATCTGACTGTGCAAGAGTGCCTTTAGGAAGCCCAGTAGAAATCTGCTGCAGTATCTTTAAGGCTCTATGGTGAAGGTGGCCCAATCTCCGGTGCCACAGCCCGCCATCATCCCGGCTCACCAATCCTTCTACCTTGCATGCCGTTGTTGCGCAGCCATCTACATGCAATTGATAAAGGTTCTTGACTCGAACCCCTATCTTCTGGGTTTCTCCAGTTGTCTTACTGCTCATGAAAGCCTTTCCCTCGCTGAAGACAACATCATATCCCTTGTCTTCTAACATCACCACAGAGATAAGATTCTTCTTCAATCCTGGAACATGCATCACTTCCTTCAATACGAAGGGTTTACCAAACTCCCTCTCAAAGGAAATGGTACCAATACCGGTCTCACTGTATCTACCATCTTCACCCATCTCGATGTGCACTCCAAGATCTTTCTCATCCAGATCAGAAAACAAAGCTCGATCTCCTGTCATGTGAAAAGACGCACCACTGTCCAAGAACCATACTGATCCCATCACACTTGATACCAAGCATGCGATCAGCGAAAAATCCAGCTCAAACTGCGAGGCTAAGGCCTCTCTCGCTGCAGATCCAGCAGCTTGCTTATTTTTCTTCTTCTGCGGACAATTTGTGGCATAATGTCCGTGCTGGTGACAGTGAAAGCACTTCACCTTGGACATGTCCTACTTCTTGCCTTTCGCACCAGAATGAGAAGCTTTCTTGTTCTTCCCCTTCTTTGCTTTGGCAGTCAAAGCGCAATTTTCTTCATCAGATGCTTTTGATGAAGATCCGTCCCTGGTATTCCGCCTGATCTCCTCTTGCACAAGATCAGACCAAAGTCTCTCCCATCCTAGCAATTTCTCTCGACCATTGACAGAGTCTTGATATGAATGCCAACTCTTTGGAAGACCAAGGAGAGCCAAGCTCACCAAGTCCTCATCATCGACAGTCACCCCCACACTTCCCAACTCATCCCGGCATTGGTGAACTTCATGAGATACTTAGGCATACTGTCTCGTTTCTCACACTTAATGTTTCTGAGTTTATCCTTGAGTGCCAACTTCCTCTGGTCGCTCTTGCTTTGGAATAAATTTGTCAATGCTTTCCACATCAAGTATGGAGAAGCCTTTCCATGCAGGTTGGATACAATGTGATCCTTCACGCCCTCCAACAGAATCCTTCGACACTTTGTTGTCTTCTTTTGTCAAGCCTCAACTTGAGAAGCATCAATAGGCTTTGGGACCTCAGCATCTATGAACTCCTTCAACCCATTTTCATCTAACACCGCCTCCATCCTGTCTTTCCATGCAATATAATTCAAGCTGCCTTCAAGGGCATACTCCAATCGCAATCCGTTGAAAGACATTTCAACTTCGACACCAAGAAAACACTGCTGCAAATTCGAATTCCACCAGCTCAAAACTCAACCGCTTCTGATCTAAAATTCATGAGAACAAAGTATTTCTCGTACAGAGATTGACTGTATGGGCATTTACCGGATATCTCACCTTCCAAAAGAAGGATGAATCCAGAGGCTACCTGGCCCGATTACAGACTTTGCCTGAAGAAATAAAATGTAATCACTTTCTGAATAATAGATCTGATGATCAACTTCGCTCCGATACGATGTAGAAATTTGAATAATATAACACTTATTCATAGAGATTATCCTGATTATACACTAGTTGCAGAATGCATGCATAATACATAACCTCCTCTACCATTAATCATCAATTCGCGGAATTTAAAAAAAACAATCGCATGTGCACATTGAAACATCAATCACACATATCAACATAGTATGTAATGGGGAAAGCATACAGCTGAAAACCCCCAACTATATGTATATTATAAGGATAGAGAACATGTAACAATACATAGTACAATACTCCTCACAAGTACTCAGTACTATCTCCACATGCTACACACAAACTAGCTCATATCTAAACAAGTCACGGGTTCAAATCTCCTCCATTGTTTGCCTGCCTCTACTGCGCAATCCAAGTTGAGAATAGATCAGATCCAAGTTCGAATTCCCTTGGCTTCTGTTGCACAATCCTCATTGGCAATCTCAATCAATGATTGTGCAAATCTCATGCACAGCTATATTCACAACTAATAGTAGTCTCACCCTTTCACCCACCTCTAACACTTGTCTCCACTAAACTATCCATGCACTGAGTTAACTGATGTATTCTTTAGTTGATTTATGAGTTAATAATTAGTGAATTAATTAATAATTAATTCACATCACTCATCACTAGTGTATTTGGCAGTTAGACTAAATACAACTAGTTCAACTAAGTCAAACTGAACACAACTCCATCAACTCCTCAATCAACTCCACCAAACTCAATCACTTGAGTTCTAACTGAATTCCATCATGCAATAACTCAACTAACCCATAGTAAAAGCGTATTTCCTTTTGGCAGTTGCGTGTGCCACATCCGTAGCTCGAACTGAAGTGCTGCAAGAGGATAAGATAATGTTTATAGTCCAAATATTATTAAGAGCTAATAATATTCGACTGTTCTATTTTTTGACTGGTAGTCTCAAAATAGACTCCGCCCATATGTCTAAAAATGGAGGTCCATCTATTTTTTACCAACATGACCAATCATCCATAAATAGTATCCTGCAACTCATAGACCATGATCCATATGTCTAAAAATAGACTTTGCGCCAAAAATAGCATGCGGGCCCACTAAGTGAAGGCGACTTCTTTTCACTAAGCTCCATCATCTTGTTGCATTTTTATTTTTTTTTAACTGAAACGGTTGTGTTTTATTGATAAATTCAGGTTGGGCGAAGCCTAATCAACCATTACAATTCGCAGATTTTACATGAGCTCCTTTCCCGGTTAGGGAATGATTGCCATTTTCAAAGCACCTGCATTTATGCTGATCATTCCATTTTGTAGAGTGCATCCTATGTTTGCCAATCTGTCCGCTTCCTTGTTTAGATCTCTGAGTATGTGGAAAATTTGAACCGAGGAGAAGTCCTTCAGGATTCTGCTCACTCTTGAGAGCTGTTTGTTTAACGTTGGATCCTTGAGCCGTTTCTTGCTTATTAATGACTTTATCAACAATTCTGAATCTCCAAAGATAAGGATTTCGCTTGGGCTTTCTTTTCTGGCTAATTGGCAAGCTTTTAAAAGACTGAGTGCTTCAGCCTGATTGTTGGTTTTCAGTCCGAGTCCCCAACTGAAATCATCTTTTTCCCCATTCGGATAGAAGATTACCCCTCCTGCTCCTGATCTACCTGGATTGCCTTTTGAGGCACCATCGAAGAAGATAGTGCACTTGCCCTGGGATTTCCACCACTGCTGAAATCTGTCCACGGGTTCTCGAATCTGCCATCTTTCCTTATGGGTTGGCCGAGTGATTGCTGAAGGTCTGGTCTTGCAAGAGAAGTCATCCAGCCATGCCCTTTCCTCTATTCGGAGGGAGTTATCATCTTTGACTGAAGAGTAGTTCAGAGTTTCTAAAAGGAGTTTCTTTGCCTGTTCTGCCACTTTTTCTGCAGGTATTTCATTTTGGTTGAAGATGATTTTGTTCCGGGCTAGCCATAGCTTCCAGCATACATATTTTGGGGCAGCAATCCACACCTTATACCATAGAGATTTTCCAGCGATATTGTGAGAATAACTGGCTTTCCAAGTGGAGAACATATCTGCAATCGAACAATGAGCTGGGGGTCTCACATTCAGTCCGGTCAGAAAGATAGACCAGGCCTTCTTCGCATACTCACAATTGATAAACATATGATCTGAGGTTTCCAATGCGTTTTTGCAGAGAGCACATCGATGGGGACCTGCTATGTTCCTTCTACACAGGTTTTCTCCAGTCAGGATTTTGTTATGGAACAGTGTCCAAAAGAAGAAATTGATCTTGGGGATGCTAAAGCTGTCCCAGACCTGCTTCCACACTGATTTCGGATGTGGCGAATCCTTTTTGCTTTGCATCTGTAAATATCCTTGTCTTGCTGTGTACACCCCCGTCTTTCCCCATCCCCAGGTATCTTCTTCATCTTTATGTACTGGAGCAAAGTCTGAAATTGCCTCTTTAAGGGCGTTTAGCTGGGGGGTTAGATGCGCTGGTGCTTTAGGAAAATTCCAGCGCTGCCAATTTCCTTTGCTGTCCCAGCCAGAGATGTCTTCAATTTTCCGAATTCCTTTTGATTGTAACCAAATTCTTATCTCTGATATTTCATTGTTTTCTGTCAGAGGGGGATGACCCATAACTCTGTCTTTCCATAGCAGAGTGTTTTTGCCATTCCCGGGAATTCTATACAGGTGAGATCTGAAAAATTTGATGCCTTTGCTGCATAGCTTCCAAGCCTGCGTTCCTTTTGGGGCTTTCTCCAGGATGAAGGATTTAATTGACTGGTTTTTGAGGTATTTAAACTTTAATATCTGGCTGACTGGGTGATTGGGCTCAGCAAGAAATTGCCACAGTAATTTACAACCCAACGCTAAGTTTGCTTGCAGGGGATCTCGGATTTGAAGGCCGCCTTCCTCTAATGGTCTTTTCGTTGTTTCCCATTTTATTAAATGAAATCTGTTGCCATTTCCTCGCCCTCCATTCCACAGGAAATTACGCATGAGACTGGAGATTTGGTCTGAGATTTGCTTTGGGGCCATCATTAAGGAGGCCTGGAACGTTGGCAGTGCCGAGAGAACCGATCTAATGAGCGTGAGTTTACCTCCTGTGGTAAGCCAATAGCCACCCCACGCTGCGATCTTTTTTTTAAATTTCGATATCACCTCCTCCCACAATTGATTTCTGTTGGATCCCATCGTTATTGGAAGGCCCAAATATTTGATTTTATCCCAATCTGCATATCCGTTGAAGCCCAGATCGCTGGCAATTCTGTCAATAGCGTGCTGCTCTGTATTCCATCCGTAAACAGCGCTTTTCCTTTCACTGATTAACGCTCCAGAGATACTGCAATATTTTTTAAGGATGGTTCTGAAGGAGTTTGCAATTCTTGGAGATGCACCCCCAAGCAACAGTGAATCGTCAGCGAACAGCGCGTGATTCACCGGGGCAATTCCTTTCACGATTCTGATCCCAGGGATGTTGCCATTTTGTTTTTCCAAGATCAATTTTCTGCTCAGGGAATCTGCCATCAGGATGTAAAGAAATGGTGAAAGGGGGCAGCCCTGCCTCAATCCCCTGGTGGCTAAAAAGAAATCTGCTGGTCTCCCATTTACCATTGGAGCTATCCAGATCTTCTCTAGGCAAGCTTTGATTAAGTTTATAAAGTCCTGGTTAAATCCGAAGGATGATAGAACCCTGTACAGAAAAGAGCGGTTAACTCTATCAAAAGCATTACACATATCCAGTTTTATAAGCATACCTTGTTCTTTGCGTGAGTGGCTCGAGTGCAGGGCTTCTTGGACTTGGATGATGTTGTCCAGGATATGTCTTCCTTTCACAAATCCCCCTTGGGCTGGAGAAATGAGCTTTTGCAGGAGAGGCTTGATTCTGTTCGCCAGAAGTTTGGCCACTATCTTGTAGGACGAATTGCACAGTGAGATCGGCCTGTATCTGTCCAATGATCCTGGGTTTGTTTCCTTGGGTATTAAAGCGAGGAAGGTGGAGTTTATTCCGCCCCCAATCTTTGCCTTCCTCATAAATCCACGTATCATTATGAGGAGATCAGGTTTGATTAGCTCCCAACAGATTCTGTAAAAGTGGATTGAAAATCCATCAGGTCCTGGCGCTTTGTCTGGCTCCATGGACCAGACAATATTAGAAATCTCTTCTTCCGTGACTGAGCTCATAAGATTTTCATTATCCTCTATGCTGACTAGCTTTGGTATGTTTGCGAGGAACTCTGATATATCCTCCTCACTCCCATCCTTTTCTGCAGTAAGGAGAGTCTGAAAATGTTTCACTGCAGCTTCCTTGATTTGGGAAAATCCTTTACATACCTGTCCATTAGATGTGGTGATTTCTGCTATATGATTTCGGGAAAGTCGAGCCCTATACTGTCTATGGAAATATGTGGTGTTTCTATCCCCAGCTTTAAGCCACAAACTGCGGGACTTTAAGCACCAATACTCTTCCTCGCTTCTGAAGGAGCAATATGTTTTCCTTTGTGCAGATTTTTCTTTGTCTAAATCCATGGGGTAAATATCTTTCTCTTCCAATTCAAATTGAATTTCTTCCAGCTGAATGATAGCCTCTTTCCTCTGGCTGGTGGGGGTATTCATAGGTTTCTTTATCCATTCTTTTAGGGCCTTCTTTGCATTTTTCATTTTTTGCTCCCACACATAGCTTGGGGAGCCTGAAACATCTATTCTCCAAGTTGTTTGAACTGTTTCAAAGAACCCTTCTCTTTCTGCCCAGAGAGGACTGAAGCGAAAGGGGAGGGGACCTAGGTCTTCTTCATCTTTCAGGCAGAGGAGAATTGGTTTGTGGTCCGAGGTGAGTTTTGGAAGAATCTTGTTGGTGACTATTCTTTTTTCCATCATTATAGAGCTGCTGATGAGGAATCTGTCCAGCCTTGCTGCTATGTGGTTTTCTCCTGTTTTGTTGTTGGTCCAAGTGTATTCTCCTTTAACTGGCTTGAAGTCTACTAAGTCCCACTGTAGTATCAGATTCTCCACTGTGGTGAGAAAAGGGTCTCTTGAGTAGGTCCCTCCTCTCTTCTCTTTAGAATCTAGAATTATGTTCAGGTCGCCTCCTATAACTATGTTCATGGGATTAATACGGTCTAGAAAGTCCGAGAGTGTCTTCCAGCACTCTTTCTTTTCCTCATAGTGTACAGGAACATACATATTAAACAAACTAGGTTGAGATTGCTTGCTGTGTGGCGCAATTCAGTATATATCCAATGTTGGGTCTCAAAGGATCTCTCTAAAGAAAAGGAGTTTTTTTACCAGAATGTACCTATTCCTCCAGCCGTGCCTCTAGCACTGACAACCTTTCCAGAATCAAATTTCCATTTTGTGTTACTGGTATTTAGAAGGATCTCCCCTTCTACCTTTGTCTCTTGGAGCATGAGGATGTCTGTGGGTTCCATTTTCAATAGATCTTTAATGGCCTCTGCCTTAGTGGGATTCCCCAAACCCCTGCAGTTCCAAGAGACCAGCTGCATCATTTACCACTTGTTGGGGTAGGCCCTCCTCCCTTGGGGACCCTAGGTCTGGTATTCCTCCCAAGTGTCATCTCAATGGTAGCTTGACTGCCAAGGGTTTTTTGTCTTTCTGACTCTTCTTCCCTGGTTTCCTTGTTTGTTCTTCTTCCAACTTTTTTTGTTGGCCTTTCAAAGGTCTCATCGTCTGATGAGCCCGTGTTTTCTGTGTTTTTCTTCTTTTGTTTGATTATATCAGCATAAGAAGGAGAGGAAGTATTACTTGGGGTTAGGTTTAGATTATTACCTGGCTCTAAAGTGTCGTTATTGTTCAGCTGAGGAAGATCTTCTCGCTCTGTCTCTGGAGGATCTAGAGGTGGCTTGAGAGATTCAAAGGGATTTTTGTCCTCCACGATGCTAATGGTTTCCCTGCTTCCAGTGTTTTGATTGCTTGCACTTTCTTGCCCTGCTTTATTCTCTGTCTCTTTAGCTTTATTTTTGTTGTTCTGCCTGTTACTTGTTGTTTTCTTTGCTTGTTTCCATTGTTCACCTTTTTCTTTCTCTGATACCTCCTCATTTTTCTTTTTGCAGTATCTTGCGAAGTGCCCGTATTCGTGACAGTGTCGACACTTGAAGGGCAGCTGTTCATAGTCGAGCTCTTGGATGTGTGTCCAGTCCGCCACCGAGAGTTTGATTGCTTCAGGTAGCCCGATTTCCAGATCGACCTCTACAGAGATGCGGGCACAGGAGTATTGATCCTTCCTCGGTGCCTGATCTATGTATCTTCCTAGGGCCTCCAGCAATGAAGGGGAAGGTGCGGGAGATGCACCCAAACAGGTACGGTCGTGGGCACATCTTGTGCTGGATCAAAGTCTGGGGACCATTTGTTCAAGTAGAGGCCTTGGGGACCCATGAAGTATGGCCCATTTCTGAAGATCAGGCTTCTGTCGTCTACGTTATCAAACACGAAAACGAAGAACCCTTTGCCTACAAAGTGACTTTTTATTCCTTCATTAACCAGTGGTATCCAGTTTCGTTTAACCCATTCTTCTACTGCTTTCGGGGATGGCCATAGCCCTGTAAACTGGCCAATGAGGCCTCTTTCTGCTAGGTTCAACGCTGTTCTGCAGGTTTCCTCCACAGGCAAGGTCACCGTGGGAATGCTGTCCAATTTTTTAACAAACTTTTGCTGTGAGCTAGAGGTCTGACGTTTCCCAGCAGCTGCTATTAGGGATCTGAAGGCTTCGAGCTCCGGAGGCGAGGGAGGAGGGGCCTCAGGGCCACCTCCGAGCTCCATAGAGGAGAAGACCACGCGGAGGAGGGAGGGATCAGCCGAGCGTGGCTAGGGTTGCAGCAGCGCGAGCCTATCTAAAAACAACTCAGTTGAGATTGGACAATCATCATGTTGTTGCATTTTCAACAATGTGTGTTTTTATATTTCTTGTGTGTTGGGGATCTATTTGCTTCTTACTGTTATTGTTTAATTAGTGAATAATGAAGTAATGACACATTGGTTAGAAGATGAAAAAATGATGAATTATAAGAAAAGTAGTTAACTGGGTATATGTTGTTTACATTCATCACAGTCACGTACACATGCGGGTTACCTAAATAACAGTAGCATATGGAAATCCGAATAAGAAAACAAAAGTTGAAGTGAATTTAAAATACTTATTCACCCCCCCCCCAACCCTCTCAGTATTTTTCCCAACAATTGGTATCAAAGCAGGTCACTTCAGTAAAAGCTTAATCGCTTGAAGTGGATCGGGGACAATGGGAAAGAAGGAAAACGTAGCCCAAAGGAAGAAGTCAACTCAAGAAAATTGTGAAAGAAATACATAAAATGAAGTGGCAATTATTGATGTCAGCAAATATTCAACTACATGAACACCCCACTTTCTATTAATCAAGAATGAAGAAGACGGTAACAAAGAATTATGAGGTATTGGGTTTTGTTCTACTTGTGATCAATTTTCATGCTCATGTAATATTGATGATAGTGAATATGAAAATGAAGCATCTAATGTTATGATAATAACTAAATCTATGGGTCAAGGACTATCTGCAGCAGAAGAACAAGGCAAGTTAGAAACAATGGACAATAAAGGTATGTTTATGCTAAGTAAAGATAACTATCATGAATGGAAAGAAGAGATTAAGTCTAAGTTAATGAACCTGGGATCTGATGTTTCGAATTTAGTATGTAATGGTTGCACTAAAACCCCTCCATCGGGTGAAGAATTACAAAAAAATAATGTAGCATTAAATGATTTTTTTTGGTAACATACCTGATTCAGCATTAAGAAATATTATTCACTATGAAACTGCAAAGGAATTTTGCGATAGTCTACAGGAAATCCATGAAGGAAAAACAAAGAAAGATTGTTTAACATGTAATATTATTTCTAAAGAAAATAATGATGTATCAAAAGATAAGTATGTTATGTGAGATGGATTTACTGATTAAGAAGAAGACAGGTTAGAGGAATTTCTTAATCTTAGAAGAAAACTCCATCTTGCTTTGAAAAGGATTATTAATCTTAAGAATAAGTTGTAGGCACATGATAACAATGATCATGTTAAATCAATAAATGCTACAGTAGAGTCTAAACAATATTGTGAAGGAAATGAAGTTGAGATCGCCTCTCTAAGAGCAGATCTAGAAAATTCAAACAAGTAAAATGAAGAGCTACTTCAAGTATTTGAAGAACAAGAAAATGGGTTGAATAAAGATATCGACAAATTAAAGGAGCAATTGGAAGAAGGAAGAAAGGATGAAGAAGGGATGTGGAAGCAGTATCATGTAAAGGGATAACACTACCAAAGAATGGAGGTTGAAGTAAAGATTCTAAAAGGTAAATTAGAAGAAAAGGATAAACACTTAAGATTTCAAGATAGTACTAAGATTTTTGATAACATTCTTAGTAGTCAAAGGTCTCCCGCCATTAAATCTGGTCTTGGTTTTCATGAAATTGTAAAAGGATAATCTAGTTCACATGCTTGTACAAGGATCTTAAAGGATAACAATACGAAATTTGAAATTCCTGTTAAAGAGATAAGAAGTCAACTAGATCAACATCCAAGGAAGATGAATTTTCAAAAGAAATCATTTGCTCCCAATAATAGAAACATTAATCGATTCTCTCCTTTGATAAATAATGTTGAATGCTTAATATGTCATAATTATGGACATGTTTCACCAAATTGCAGAAGCAGATTGTTTCAATCTCAAGCAAATAGCCACTTCACAGCAAGATCATCAGCTCTAAGGTACTCAAGTTTCTTTAAGGGATATTTTTTTGCTTGCAACATATTTGGCCATAAAGTTATTCATTGCAAGATCATCAGCTCTAAGGTACTCAAGTTTCTTTAAGGGATATTTTTTTGCAACATATTTGGTCATAAAGTTATTCATTGCAATAGAAGGAATATGAAACAGATATACAATGATTCATCGGCTCCATTTTCTAGTCATATAAGATGTTATGCTTGTAACAAGTTTGGGCATGTAGCAAAAGAATGCAGGGACAAGTCAATGAACCTCCACAGACAACATGGTAAAAAATCATATAAGCATATTGTTACCAAAAGTCCTGAGAAAGATGGATCCACCAGAACTTCTCATAATAAGCATAAGGAAGAAGAAAAAACAAGGTGTAGCCTTCCTCTTTATTCATTTGAAGATGAAGAAGAATGGTACATAGATAGCAGATGCTCTCATCACATGACTGGAGATAAGGATAAGTTTGAATCTCTCAAGAAAAACAAAGATGGTAAGGTGTTGGAAATAATGCTACAAAAAAAGTTATGGGAAAAGTTAGAATCAAACTTGAGAGCATGCAAAAGCAGTAGATGCATTATTAGTTCAAGGGCTAAAGCAGAATATTCTAAGTGTAGGTCAAATGGCTGACAAAGGACATATAATTGTGTTTACATCAACTAAAGGCAAAATTATATACGAAGAAACTAGAATGGTTATAGCAAGAGGATAAAAAAAATACAGACAAATTATATGTATTAGCAGAGATGAATTCAGGTAGAAATAAGAGGTATATTTCCTCTTCTTATTCAGATTCAAAATAAAAGAGGATAGTACCCATTGCAGTATATTTTGTTTAAAGCATACTTATAACAATGGTTGCAACGTAATGTGAGGTACATGACCTCATGAAGAACAGATGATGACTATCATATCCACAACATTAATAGTATATGATATGTTCAGGGGGAGTTGTTGTCATGAAAAGTTCAACATTTCACTTTATGTATGCTAATACTATGAAGGACAATCACGTATATACATGAGTTTTGATCTAAACAGTCGTGTATGTTCTCTGAGATGAAGAAACCGAAGGACAGACTCAGGGGGAGTTTTTGATGTGCTTCAATCAGTTATTATTGGTTTCTAGTTCTGACATTGATTAGTTATAGCCTGTTGATGATGCTCAAATGTTACATATAAATTATGTTGTTCATGAGTTGTTGCAATATGTCATGGTTTTTTGGTTGTTTTGATGGCTTTGCTGACTAATGAGTTGGATATGATCAAATTTGACAGTGAATAGTTGGCACAGGTTCAGGGGGAGTATTTGTTATGCTTCTAATAATGTATTGTTGGCATTATGATTTCCTGACTGAAGACACATATGTTGTTGTTAGTGATGATGAAGTCTTGGATGTTGGTTAAATTTGTGCTTAGTGAAGTTAATTCTACATGAAGAGGATGTGCATGTTATGTTCCTTATTGACATCGGTTATGATGATGAGTTTATGATTCACTCACTGCTTATATGTTGTTGTCATTACGTCTTCAATGATGCATAGGTTGCATATGGTGAAGTTATGGATGACGCCTAGATGTTGCTTAAGCTACATGTGAAAAGTTGTTATGTTGCTGTTGCGTGTGATATTCTCAGTTCTCACATATGTTGTTGATGCATGAAAAGATATGTTTTTGTGCTACAAAAGTACTATGTGTCTTTAATGTACATGGATTGTGGCTCTTCCTACAAATGGAAATAGCATGTTCACCTTGATGATATGACTTCAAGGGGATGATTTACTGATAGAACTTTATTGCACTTATACTTCCATACTTGGTGATGCTTGGAGACATTGCATATTTATTCACATATTGATGATTTTGAAGATTGATGCTGCATTGTCTTATCTTACATAAGCTCCTTGATGATGAGGATGTTCATGTTGTTGCAATAAGATATTTGTGTTGCAGGTTCCTATATGGTGTATGATGGTTGTTGGTGACTATCATGGTCTTGCTACCTTACTATTGAGTTCTTTGGTTTTGGTCATAAATGTCACATCTATCTCTTGATGCAAAGGTCATGTAAAGACCCATGTTGAAAAATAATTGTAAAATTCAGACATGTATGGACTATTGGGGTCAAGTCAGTTATGTATGTAATCCCATTATTTTGGGTATTTGATGTAATGGTGATTCAAATATGTAACCCCACTAGGTTGGGTGATTGATGTAATCATGAGTCGTTGGTGATAGGAAAGGTCATATCTAATTGAGTCATAAATTCTTGTATATCTTCATAGGTTTCAGCATATGCTCAGGGGGAGCATGGTTAGTATACAACCTTCATCTTCAGAAGATCAACCCTACAGTGATCCTCATTACATAGGGGAAGAGATGTCTTCTTTAAACATTGTTCAACCCTTTTCCCTTGATGTCAAAGGGGGAGAGAATCTTGGTGTTTGGAGAGAAGCTTGAAAATATGTGTTGGAATAGAAGCTTGGTGTGTTTAAAGATATTTTTGCGGGTATTTACAGGTGGTGTACAGGTAGTGGTGACCAAACACCAAAGTGGTTGCCATCAAGTAAAAAGGGGGAGATTGTTGGCATTATGGCTAATGTGTTGTCCTTGATGGAAACCTACTTGATAGAGATGTCAACATGATGGTTATGCAGATACTACAGGTGATATTAACTAAGGAATATCAGTTCAGAGACAGATGGATGGCAAGGATAAATTGTGAGAAAGTATACATGAGTCCGAAGAAAGATCGCGTACATATGTAGGTATGGTAAAGATAATTCACATACATAATTTGCACCATGGTATTAATAATACCAGGGGTCTTTACCATGGTATTGGCTGAAAGAAATAAGTGAAATAACAATTATTTGATCTCGTCAAAGAATACCAACGGCAGTACAAAGGGATTGGCCTAAGGTATTGACTAAGGCTAAAGATATATAAGGAGATGGAGATCAAAGTGTTATGTGTGCAAGTTATGAGTTATTAGTGTCTAATCTTATCTGAAACAGGTGTGCACCAAGGAGTATGGAAGACGCTCAGATCTGTTAAATCTGAAAGAATAGTAATGAATATGCTTACTTGATATGTTTGTGATTATAACTAACAATGATAGATCAATGATGATATTAATTCTCTAATGTGGATATCTAATGGTGAAGTATGCACAGTATGTGTTATGGTTGCAGCATAGGTTTGACTCATCAAGGTAAACTCAAGTGAATACATGGATCTAAATGCTTAGGGGGTAAATCAGGTTGATCTTAGAGAGAAATGTTTGGTTCTGGTGGTCGACACACAATAATAGGTAACTTTAATATTGGAGTTGTAGTAAAGTGAAGAAGAGGAAAGAGAGGAGTGAATTCAATGCATAGGGCTGGAAATAAGATGGAATCCTAAGAAACAACATTCTGGTAGAAGTATGGAAGATTGAAGAGGTGGAATGACAGAAACAGTGGAGCGTTAAGGTTTCGAGATCTATACATCATGAATACATTTTTTATGAATTAGCGTATGTAAATTTTTGTTCATACAAGTATTGTAGGCTATCGAATAACACAAGTAAAACTGTAATTACCACAAGTATTGTTACTACTTAGCAGAAAAACTAACAGCTGCATTACACTATTTCAGAGGGAGAAAAACATACATGAAGTGATTAAAAAGGGGAAACATATTATATATTGCTCTGATTGGAATCACCAAAGAGTTTCATTCATCCTTCAAAATGAGTCCATTTACATTCAACAAGGTATCACTCAAGTCCCTCATGAATAGGAAAATAGAACCAAAAGTGGAATTACAAAATTTGGAGCCCTTGGATGAAGAATTATGGAACCTCTATTAAGGGTTTCTTCCCTCTTTTTTATAAAGAGAGGGAGAGATTTGAAAATTAGTTACAAAATATCTCATTCAGAGCTCCAGCTGTCTTATCGACTAGCTGTCTCGGCGTGTGATATCTTTGCTACCCAAATGATTACAATCAAGATTTGATTCCTTTTTTTAAAATGCAAGAAATACAGAATAAACAAAAATAAGGAAAACCAAATGATGGTGAGGAAGATATATCACATCCATCCCTGTAATGGCATCTAATCAGTCTCTACCACGATGATTCGGTCAGTTCACCTATCGCTTTCCTCTTTAACTGCTTGAATTCCCCACTCTCTGGAGTCGGGACCGATCAACTGTGGTGGCCTTGGTGGTGTCGTGGAATCATAGCTGCCGCCATGTTCATCCCCTTAACTTCATGTATCATGCTATCAGAGCCCAATAGGCGTTGTAGTGTCGCCATAGTGTAATATCGTAGAAGTCCCATATTGCAAACTTCATAGTGGTTCGGCATTCAAATCCACTGATTGTTGATCTCCGATATGACAAGCTCATCCTGCTTAGCCCCTTTCTACATTTTTCTCCATAAGACCGAGGGTGGTGACCAGGTGCGTAGCCTTAAAGTGCTAAAGCATTTAGAGTTTTTTCGGGGGCTATCATTCCTTTGTAAATCTTTCTCTGCACCTGCTTCTTTAAGTCCCTCTTGACCATGGGCCAACCCTTATATCAGAGCTCCTTTATCATTTTTTTAAAGTCAGGGATTTAACTAGGATGATACGATATTTCGCCAATCATCGATGGCCCTTTGTGTTCAACCCCAGCCCTTGGTTCTTTGGCTCTTCTCGTGATAGTGTGCCAGCCGCTATATCAGAGCCCCTCAATCGGAGGATTTCAATCGAAGGTTATCCTTTGATGCAACAACATGCCTCAACCTGCGAACGTTGATTTGCGATCTAACGCTATCCTTTTCCATGTGGCACCTCGTGAGTGGTGACACATATCGCCACTTTTTGGCCACTTATGACCCCTAAAAAAATGTTGAATTTGTCTACCACGTGTCCACTGTACTGCCACGTCATTATGATGTCAGCTACCACATGGCATATCAGGACCAATCTCTGTTAAACACATGTCCCTTATCGAAACCAATCTTACATTTCCATGCGTCCCATTGGAGGAGAGAGAAAAGGCTTGGTCCTTCTGTGGTTTTTAAATAAATTTCTTCATTAACTTCCATTAGGCCCTCCCTGACGCTTTAACATTGAAGGCATAATCCCGATGATTTAACACTATCGACGTTCATTGATCGCAACTTTCTTAATGTTGTCACTTTGAAAACATTGATCACCAATATGTGATATGGCCTGGACCCGCCAATTGTTGATCATTGATTTGACCTTGACCTCCAATCTTGTGAGACCTCCGATTTGCAGGACCTTCGATATGCTCTTCTTTCTTTCCTTTCAAAGGCACAAAACCCTTAAACTTCAACTGGCCATATCTTCTGATCCAGAAGTCCATTTTCAAACTTCCACATACCGTTGGAAAGCTTGTTCAGAGAAATTTCCAATGGAGGGTCAAATTTTGATTTGAGTGCTTCTATGGATTGGAAGATGGATGTAAAATTTTATGTTCTTTTGCACCCTTTTGACAGCTGAAAACACATTTTGCACTGAGTGACAACATTGGCTCCAACTGGGGACAGTGCCTTACTGGCAAGGTGCTGAGAACCTGCAGACCATTAGCCTTCACCATTGGGCATGGAGTCAAAAAATATAATGAACTTATACAACCAGAAAATCTCCATGGAACTTTATTTGCAGGGAGTCCTTTCCTCATCGAACTGAAATGCAGGAATATAAATTCTAACAACTGGAAATTAAATGCTCAGCTAGTGAGCTTATTTATGTACAACTCCTACTTATGTATAGGGAATCAATTCACCCAAGTGAAGTCAACCTTCCAATGATACCATTTCAACATCAGGGTACTAGACCTTATGCCATCATTCTCTAGGAATTCAACAATTAAAACAGGCATGTACCACATAAAATCTTTGGACAAAATTTTTGATATGTGCCCCCAACTTGGTAGTTATCCTCAGCTATTTGAGTCTCCTCCTTGAACCTTATAATCGGGCTATGTTCTTTAAAATTAGTGACTAACATAGGCATGCACCCCATAAGAACTTCAGACCAAATATTTGACACATACCTTGGAATTGATGTACATTGTTGCAGGCCAAAGAAAAATTCCATGTAGTCAGCTATTGGATCTTAAACTTTGGGCTCCTCTTGAAGGAGTTGTTGTTGATAGTATTCTACCCACTTTTTTGCAAGTATATCCCTTTGACAATATGCAACCATATGATCCTCCTCTGAATCATATGAGTCATGAATCAAAGAATCTTCATCAACTTTAATATCAGCTCCTTGAACTGGTTCTCCACTTGAAGGATGTGGGTCATAAATTGTATCCTCTTTCCTGGTGGGCCTTCTATTTTTGTGTAGCTTCCCATAACTAAGACTATTGTGGTTCTGCATCACTTGACTCTCCATCCGGGTCATACACATCAAAAGAAGGAGAATCATCAACTTCGATGGAATAAGATCTATGGGGGTTTATTTGCAGCTCTATGATGTCTCCTTCTTCTCTTTCTTGATCATTGGGTGATGCTTCTTGATGTGAGTATATGTTTTATTGGAATGGATGCCTTTGATCAGGCCACGTCTCTACCATGATGATTCGGCCAGTTTGCATGTCACTTTCCTCTTTGACTACTTGCATTCCCCACTCTCTAGAGTTGGGAGCAATCAACTGTGGTGCCCTTGGTGGTGTCACAAAATCACAGTTGTCGACTCATTCATCCCCTTAACTTCATGTATCATGTTGTTAGAGCCCAACATGCCTTGTAGTGTCACCACAGTGCAATATTAGAGAAGTCCCATATCACAAACTTCATAGTGGTGCGGAATTCAAATCCGTCAATTGTCGATCTCTGATATGACAAGCCCCTCCTGCTTAGCCCCTTTCTGCATTTCTCTCCATAAGATCGAGGGTAGTGACCAGGTGCTTAGCCTTAAGGTGCTAAATCATTTAGACTCCTATCGGGGGATATCATCCTTTCTAAACTTTTCTCTGCCCCTATTTCTTTAAGTCCCTCTTGACCGTGGTCTAGCCCTTATATCGGAGCCCATTTATCATCATTTACAAATCGAGGATTTAACTTGGGTGATGCAATATTTCCTCGATCGCCGATCACTGATATTCCTCTATGTTCAACCTCAGCCCTTGGTTCTTTGGCTCTTCTCGTGACCATGTGTCAGCCCCTGTATCGGAGCCCCTCAATCGGAGGATTTCAATCAGAGGTTTTACTTTGATGCAACAACATGCCTTAACCTATGAACACTGATTTGTGATCTGACATCATCCTTTGCCACCTAGCACCTCGTGAATGATGACATGTGTCAATCTTTTTTTGCCTCTTATGACCCCTGAAAATGTTGAATTTTCCTGCCATGTGTTCACTGTACTACCACATCATGATGACGTCAACCGCCATGTGGCATATCGAAACCAATCTCTGTTCACCATGTGTCCCTTATCAGAACCAATCTTACGTTACCATGCATCCTAATGGAGGAGAGAGAAAAGGTATGGTCCTACTCTGGTTTCTAAATAAAATCCTTCGTTAATTTGCATTAGGCCCTCCCCGATGCTTTAACATTGAAGGCACAATCCCAACAATTTAACACTATCAACGTTCATTGATCACAAATTTCTTAATGTTGTCACTTTAAAAATGCCAATCGCCGATATGTGATATGTCTTGGACCCGCCAAATGTTGATCGCCGATTTGACCTTGACCTCCGACATTGTGAGACCTCTGATTTGCGAGACCTCCAATATGCTCTTCTTTCTTTCCTTTCAAAGACACAAAACCCTTAAACTTCAACTGGGCATATCTTCTTATCCAAAAGTCCATGTTTGGATTTCCACATACCATTGGAAATATTGTTCAGATCACTTTCCAATGGAGATGGTATAATTTATATTTGAGTGCTTTTATGTCTTGGAATATGGTTGTAAACTTTTCTATACTTTTTCACTCTTTTGACAGCTGAAAACACATTTTGTAGTGAGTGACAACACCAACTGAGACCCAAATCAATCTCAAACAACCAAAGCAGTTAGATCATTGTAAATCCAATCACAAAAATACCAATCCACATACTATTCATCACAAAAACCAGATTTTATCAGTACAAACCCTGATCAACCATATATCAAAATATATACGCTATTGTTATTATGCATATCCGCGTATATATGTGCTTTCCATGAAGTATACAGATCTCAAAACACTGAACCCTGAAACTGAATCGATGTCATACTAAAATACTCATTAAATCAATTATAGAACCAATACATATCTATGAACCACATACAAATAGCAACATCATTAGTATTCAACAAATAATTCCACAAATCATTCTACAAATCATTCAACCTCAACCATCACTATTAAACCCATATCATCATGAAAGACTTCATTGACAGAAAGCAACAAACAAAACAAGACTGGTTGAGTTGATCAAACATCATATTCAGTAAAACCCTAACATATGTATGTGACCCTTACAAAACAATTCCGCGTATGTATGTGCCTTTCATATTAGATACTCGCGTACATATCTGTCCATACTACAGAATCGATATGCTACTACTCAAAATCTGATTCGTGTATGTACGCCCCTTTTCTGAAACAAACCTACATAGAGATTTGTAATTATAGACTCATACCTTTGTTTCACAATAAAACTTCAGTCAAACCCATACACAATAATAAACACACGTCAAAACATTATCATCACAGATCAAACCAACCCATAAGAAGATTATTCAATGTATAGTCATTTTAGATCTATTGGATCTGATCCATCATCATACTCCCTGGTGCATACTTATTTCATATCAAACTATTCACTAATAACCCATAACTTGCACACAAAACACTTCGATCTCCATCTCTTTATATAGCTTAGGCCTTAGCCAATACCATGGGTCAAATCCTTAGTAATGTCGATGGTATTCCTAAACGGGATCAAATATTCATTGTCGCACTCATTACTATGGGAAAATACCAAGGTAAAGACCCCTAGTATTGAGAATACTATGGTGCGGAAATTGTCTGTACTTTCTCTTCTCCATACCCATGTGTGTACACGACTTTGCTTCACATAACCCATGTGTATTTCTCAAAACATCACCTTCATCAGTTTTCTATCTCTAGACTGTTATGCCTTTTTCACTAGCTTGTAAAATCATCTTGTTGAGAATATTCATCAAGTAGGTTGCCATCAAGGATAACTCATCAAGTAGGTTGCCATCAAGGACAACTCATCAAGTAGGTTTCCATCAAGGACAACATGTTTGTCGTAATTCCAATAAGTTGGAGCCTTTAATAAGGGAGTCGAAGCTTCCTTCCAGTAGTAACTAGAGAATTTGTACAGGGGGTAGGATCTCCCTTCCAGTAGGAGCTAATAAATGAGATCAGCGGGTTGGAGTTCCATTCCAATGGGTGTTGGAGAATAAGAGAAGGTTGTAGCCTTCTGCAGGTGGGTGCCTGCGTACTGGTATGAGTCTGCATCAGTACAATATTGTAAGAGGTTTTCTTTATAATAAAAGGAAGACAGACACAACGATAGTGGTGGTTTTCTCCCACATTAGGTTTCCACCTAAAATCCTGGTTTTCATGTGCGTTGATATGGTTCTTGTGTGTTCATGATCTATCTTCTTCTTACTGCCATTGTTTAGTTAATGAATAATGAAGTAATGACACATTGGTTAGAAGATGAAGAAATGATGAAATATAAGAAAAGTAGTTGACTAGGTATACGTTGTTTATATTCATCACAGTCATGTACATACGCGGGTTACATAAATAATAGTAGCGTATGGAAATCAGAATAAGAAAAGAAAATTTGAAGTGAGTTTAAAATATTGATTCACCCCCTCCCCCCTCTTAGTATTTTTCCCAATAATTGGTATCAAAGTAGGTCACCTCATGAAAATCCTAATCGCTTGGAGTGGATCAGGGACAATGGGAAAGAAGGAAAAGGCAGCCCAAAGGAAGAAGTCAACTCAAGAAAAATTTAAAGCAATACATTAGATGAAGTGATGATTATTTATGTCAACAAATATTCAACTACAAGAACACTGGACTTTGCATTGATCAAAAAAGAAGAAGACAATAACAAAGAGTTATCAGGTATAGGGTTTTGTTCTACTTATGATCCATTTTCGTGTTCAAGTAATATTGATGATATTGAATATGACAGTAGCATCTGATGTTGTGACAACAACTGCATTTATGGGTCAAGAACAATCTGCAGCCGCAGAACAAGGCAAGTCAGAAACAATGGACAATAAAGGTATGTTTATGCTAAGTAATGATAACTATCAGGAATGGAAAGAAGAGATGAAGTCTAAGTTAATGAACCTAGGATTTGATGTTTGGAATTTAGTATGTAATGGTTGCACTAAAACCCCTCCATAAGGTGAAGAATTACAAAAGAATAGTGTAGCATTAAATGATTTTTTTGGTAACATACTTGATTCAACATTAGGAAAGATTATGCACTGTGAAATTTCAAAAGAAGTGTGGGATAATCTACAAGAAATCCATGAAGGAAAAAGAAAGAAAGATTGTTCAACAAGTAATCTTATTTCTAAGGAAAACAATGACGTATCAAAAGATAAGTATGTTATGTTAGATGATGTTACTGATTCAGAAGAACACAGGTTAGAGGAAGTTCTTAATCTTAGAAGAAAACATAATCTTGCTTTGAAAAGGATTACTAATATTAAGGGTAAGTTGCAGGCACATGATAACAACGATCATGTTAAATCAATAAATGCTACTGTAGAGTCTAAATAATATTGTGAAGCACTTGAAGTTGATATCATCTCTCTAAGAGCATATCTAAAAAAGTCAAACAAGCAAAATGAAGAGTTGCTTCAAGTATTTGAAGAAAAAGAAAATGGGTTGAAGAAATAGATCATCGAATTAAAGGAGCAATTGGAAGAAGAAAGAAGGGATGAAGAAGGAATGAGGAAGCAGTATTAGGTAAAGGAAGAACAATATCAAAGAATGGAGGTTGAGGTAAACACAATAAAAGGTAAATTAGAAGAAAAGGGTAAACACTTAAGATTTCAATATAGTACTAATATTTTGGATAACATTCCTAGTAGTCAAAGGTCACCCGCCATTAAATTTGGTCTTGGTTTTCATGAAACTCTAAAAGGAGAATCTAGTTCACAAGCTTGTACAAGGATCTTAAAGGATAAAAACACGAAATCAAAAATTCTTGTCAAAGAGATAAGAAGTCAACCAGATCAACATCCAAGCAAGATGAATTTTCAAAAGAAATCATTTTCTCCCAATAATAAAAACATTAATCGATTCTCTCCTCTCATTAATAATGTTGAATAGTTTATTTATCATAATCATGGACATGTTGTAACAATTTGCATAAGCATATTTTTTGATCTCAAGCAAATAGCCACTTCACAGGAAGATCATCAACTCCCAGGTACTCAATTTTCTTTAAGGGATATTGTTTTTCTTGCAACATATTTGACCACAAATTTATTGATTGCGATAGAAGGAATATGAAACGGATATACAATGATTCATCAGCTCCATCTTCTGGTCATATAAGATGTTATGCTTGTAACAAGTTTAGGCATGTAGCAAAAGAATGCAAGAATAAGTTAATAAACCTCCATAGACAAGATGGTAAACAATCAGATAAGCATAACATTACGAAAATACCTGAGAAAGATGGATCCACTAGCACTTCTCATAATAAGCATAAAGAATAAGAACAAACAAGGTGTAGCCATGCTCTTTGTTCATTTGAAGATGAAGAAGAATGGTACATATATAGTGGAAGCTCTCATCACTTGACTGGAGATAAGGACACATTTGAGTCTCTAAAGACAAACAAAGATGGTAAGGTGATTCTTGGAAATAGTGCTCCAGCAAAAGTTATGGGAAAAGGTAGAATCAAACTTAAGAAGCATGCAAAAGTAGTTGATGCATTATTAGTTCAAGGGATAAAGCAAAATAATCTAGTTGTAGGTCAAATTGCTGACAAAGGACGTATAATTTTGTTTACATCAACTAAATGCAAAATTGTAGATGAAGAAAATTAAAGGTTATAAAAAGAGGATATAAAAATCCAAACAATATGTACTAGCATAGAAGAATTTAGGTTGAAATAGGAGGTATACTTCCTCTTCTTCTTCAGATTCAGAATAAAAGAAGATAGTTCCCACTGCGGTTTATTTTGTTTAAAGCATACTTCTAACATTGACTGCAAAAGTAATGTGAGGTACATGACCTCATGAAGAACAAATGATGACTATCAGATCCACAAGATCAATTGTATATGATATGTTTGAGGGGAGTTGTTTCCATGAAAATTTCAACATTTCACTTTCTGTATGCGGATACTATGAAGGATAGTCGTGTATATGCACGATTTTTTTTATCTAAATAGTCGCATATGTTTCTCTAAGATGAAGAAATAGTAGGACAAAATCATGGGGGGGTTTCTGAAGTGCTTCAATCAATTAATATTGGTTTTTGGTTCTGACGTTGATTACTTACAGTCTGGTGATGATGCTCAGATGTTACTTAGAAATGATTTTGGTTCATGAGTTGCTGCAATATGTCATGGATGTTTGGTTCTTTCGATGGCTTTGTTGACTGATGAGTTGGATATGATCATATTTGATAGTAAATAGTTGGCACGGTTTCAGGGGAAGCATTTGTTATGCTTCTAATAATGTATTGTTGGCATTACGATTTCCTGACTAAAGACACATATGCTACTGCTAGTGATGATGAAGTCTTGGATGTTGGTTAAGGTTGCACTTAGTGAAGTTAATTCTACATGAAGAGGATGTGCATGCTATGGTCCTTATTAACATCGGTTAATGATGATGAGTTTATGATTCACTCACTGCTTATATGTTGTTGTCGTCACGTCTTCAATCATGCATATGTTGCATATGGTCAAGTTATGGATGACGCCTAGATGTTGCTTGAGCTACATGTGAAAAGTTGTTATGTTGTTGTTGCATGTGATATTCTCAGTTCTCACATATGTTGTTGATACATGAAAAGATATGTTTTTGTGCTACAAAAGATCTATATGTGTTTAATGTACATGGATTGTGGCTCTTCCTACAAATGGAAACAACATGTTCACCTTGATGATATGAGTTCAAGGGGATAAGTTGCTGACAGAACTTTATTTCACTTCTACTTCCGTGCTTGGTGATGCTTGGAGACATTGCATATTTATTCACATATTGATGATGTTGAAGATTAATGCTACATTGTCTTATCTTACATAAGCTCCTTGATGATGAGGATGTTCGTGTTGTTGCAATAAGATGTTCGTGTTGCAGGTTCCTATATGGTGTATGATGGTTGTTGATGACTATCATGGTCTTACTAACTCACTATTGAGTTTTTTGGCTTTGGTCATAAATGTCACATATATCTCTTGATGCAAAGGTCATGTAAAGACCCATGTTGAAAAATCATTGTAAAATTCAGACATGTATGGACTATTGGGGTCAAGTCAATTATGCATGTAATCCCATAATTTTGGGTATTTGATGTAATGGTGATTCAAATATGTAACCCTGCTAGGTTGGGTGATTGATGTAATCATGAGTCGTTGGTGATAAGAAAGGTCATATCTAATTGAGTCATAAAGTCTTGTATATCTTCAGAGGTTTTAGCATATGCTCAGGGGAAGCATGGTCACTATACAGTCTTCATCTTCAGTAATCCTTACAGTGATCCTCACTACACAGGGAAGATATTTGTTCATTCAACATTGGTCAGCCCTTTGCTCTTGATGTCAAAGGGGGAGAGAAGCTTAGTGTTTGGAGAGAATCTTAGAAAGATTTCTTGGGAGATATGCTTGGTGTGTTTATAGATATGTTTACAGGTATTTATAGGTGGTGGTATAGGTATTTACAAGTTCTAGTGACCAAACACCAAAGTGGTTGCCATCAAGTCCAAAGGGGGAGATTGTTGGCATTATGGCTAATATGTTGTCCTTGATGCCGACTTACTTGATAGATATGTCAACATGATGGTTATGCAGATGCTACAGGTGATATGAACTAAGGAATATCAGTTCAGAGATAGATGGATGGCAAAGATAAAGTGTGAGAAAGTATATGCGGGTCCTATGAAGCAAGATCGCGTACATATACAGGTATGGTGAAGAGAAGCCACGTACATAATCATCACCATTGTGTTATGAATACCAGGGGTCTTTACCATGGTATTGGCCCATAGTAATGAGTGCGATAACAATTATTTGATCCCATCAAAGAATACCATTGGCATTACTAAGAGATTGGCCTAAGGTATTGGCTAAGGCTAAAGTTATATAAGGAGATGGAGATCAAAGTGTTACCTGTGCAAGTTATGGTTTATTAGTGTGTAATCTAATCTGAAACGGGTGTCCACCAAGGAGCATGGAAGAGGCTTAGATCTGATAGATCTGAAAGAATAGTAATGAATATGCTTGCTTGATTTGTTTTTTATTACATCTAACAATGATAGATCAATGATGATGATAATGCTCTGATGTGGATATGTAATGGTGAAGTATGTGCAGTATGTGTTATGGTTGCAGCAAAGGTTTGACTCAGTGGTTTCATATTTGTACATTGGTTTGCCTTTGAAAGGTCACAAACATACGTGAATCATATTATAAGTGGTCACGTATATATTCTGCAAAAGTTCATAATCTATATGTAGGTGTTATGAATGGTAAGCGCGTACATACACGGATGTGGTTTGTAAAAGTCATGTATACATGCTAGGGTTTTTCAGTATGGGTTGTTGATGTTTGATCAAATATGTTATGTTTGTTGTTGTTTGTCAATGATACCTCTCTCATAATAATTTGTGTTTGACAGTATTGGTTGGGTTGATTTGGTTATGGAATGGAATATTGATTAGTGATGATGCTACTGAGATTTGTGATGGATTCAGTATGTGATTTAGTGATTGGTTCAATATGATAGTGATTCAGATTCAGGTGTCAGTTATTTGAGATCTGTATGCAGGTATTATTCAAGGGAGGCACGTACATACACATGTATGATTCAGGAAAGTATCATATACATTCTAATGCATGCTTGATCAGAGTTTACAATGACAACAGTTGGTTTTTGGTATGAACGTTATATGGGCTGGTATACTTATCAGTGTTTGTGCATAGATATGATCTGATATGAATTAGTTTGCTCTTGTTGCATTGGTTGACTAAGATTCAGTGATTGATTTGATGATTGAGTTGGTTCAATGATTGGATGATTTGATCCAGTGATTGTTTTCAAAATTGTTACTTGGTTTGAGCTTAATGATGGAAGTGGGTATAGCATGAAAATATGATGAAATGTGGCCTACAAGTTTGATGTTTTGAGTCAAGTGGATCCAATACAAAATAGTAAGAAACGTTTTCCACAAAGGTGTTGAGGGCTGGAGCCTTCAGTAAGGGAGTCAAAGCTTACTTCCAATAGTAGCTGTAGAATTTGTGCAGGGGGTATGAGCTCCCTTCCGGTAGGAGCCGATAAATGAGATCATGGGGTTGGAGCTCCCTTCCAGTGGGTGCTAGAGAATGAGAGAAGATTGTAGCCTTCTGTAGGTGGTGTCTGCATACTGGTATGAGTTTGTGCCAATACAAGATTGTAAGAAGTTTTCTTTATAATATAAGGAAGACAGAGATGACGGCAGTGGTGGTTTTCTCCCACATTGGTTTTCCACCTAAAATCCTAGTGTTCATGTGTGTTGATATGTTTCTTATGTGTTGATGATCTACCTATTTCTCATTCTTATTTTTTAATTAATGGATAATTAAGTAATGACACATTGGTTAGAAGATGAACAAATGATGAAATATAAGAAAATTAGTTAACTGTGTATATGTCATTTATATTCATCACAGTCGCATACCTACGCGGGTTACCTAAATAACAGTAGTGTATGGAAATCAGAATAAGAAAAGAAAATTTGAAGTGAGTTTAAAATATAATTCACCCGCCCCTCCCCCCTCTCAGTTTTTTTCCCAACATAGGGGATGGAAAACTCTTTGTTTCTATAACTTTTGACCAACTCTTTTATATATCCAAACTAGTTTTGTATGCTTTCATTTGAGTTTGTATGTTCAAAGTAGAGTGGGCTACAGTTGAGTCAGCACATGTCTGGAGAACCATTAAGTCAACCAATGGGGAGATTACTTGAGCTTGGATAGGAAACCTATTAGAAACTTTAAAATCAGTATTCTTAGCTCCTTCAGCTCATACATTGAAGGCAAAAATGAAGAAGAGGAGGAAGATCTATACTTATCTATCTTATGTTCTAAATGCAAGAAGAAACACCCCTTATGAGAATTCCCTCTTGATAATATATAAATATGTGGCCTTTATGAACAAAACCATGCCACCAAAGATTTTCTTTCCTTACTTGAACTTAAGGCAGTATACCAAGGAACCAATGAGCAAATTGAAAATTTTGTTTTGTGGCTCAACAATGACCTTGGAACCTCAACCATCCAGTATGACACAAGAATTACCACAAAATTTTCTTCCATACCAACATCCACACTCATTGGTATCCTTTTGCACCTTAGCAGCAATGGTCCTCGCAAATTGAGGGTCGGCCTTGGAAAAAAGGCTAGTGAGGGCCAATACCTTATGGGAGTTTGACTTTCCCATATGTGTCCCGACCACAATCCACGGCCTAACATCAACAACAATTGCAATTACCCTTTTTCTCAACAATTGTCGAGGCCACCTCCTATAAAGTAACTCAGGCTACCTATAATGTTGAGTTCTCACCTTGTAAAACTTATTTTGTTTCTTCTCTGGATTATGACAATATCCAATTTCTTTCACCAGCATCCTCTTCAAAGAATATCGATCAACATAAATCCCTAAAATTTATTATGCTTCCACCATATCTCAAAATATTATCCATAGATGAGCTTTTGGTACAATCAAATTTTGATATTTTGGGAGAACTGAGGAATGTGTGTGTAAAAAATCCTTTCTTTCAAGCAATTAAAGATGTCTCAATCTTAGTAGAGGTAATCCAAGAGTTATGTTTAAGGAAACCACGATGAAAGAAAAAGGACCCCCCAATTGTTCATATTATTGAGAGACTACCATATTTGATGTTAGGCGAGGTCTTCCTCACTATATATGTATACTTTAGTAGTCTAGTCATTAATGTTCATATCAATAATATATATCTCTAATACTTTGTTTGACCTAGGTGGGACCATTAATTTAATGACCAAGGAAACAATGGAGAAACTCCAATTAACAAACATCAAAGCAACTCACATGGTTATTCAATTAGTTGATAAATCTACAGTCAAGGCGGAGGGAAAATTAGTTCATGTCATCATTTCTATTGAACCTTGGGAATATGATAGACTTATGATCTTGCAATCAAAGACCAATTTAGGAGGATATCCATTAATACTAGGAAGACCTTGGTTGGCCACAAAAAACACCTACATTGGTGGTAGATCGGAAGATATGAAAATTCCCACAAATTCCACTAAAAGGCTCACACTCTACCCTCCCACTAAGTTGACATCTAACCTCAAGACAACATCTTGGGTGGAATATAGTGACAACAAGACTCTGCAACCTCTCCTCTCCTTGGACCAAGCATCGATCGTTGTGAGAGAAACAAAATATGATTTCCTTTGTGATTTTATAACATATCCATAACTTATTCCAACATAACCTTATTTACGATATCTTATTGAATCACACCCCCAGAAGAATTTCTCATTGGAAGAAATGGAAGATCAAATGGATCAATCCTTCCAGTAACTACTACTTTTGCAAATCGAAGTGTATCAATTGAAATTTACCTAGGAAAAACTGCAAATATTTACACCAACCTAGATGCCTTGCAACGTGACCAACTTATATAAAAGTTGCATAAATATATCAATGCATTATGAAGTGGATTCGTCATAGCACATGCACTCACCACATATACATCAAAGAATATTCCTAACCTGTTAGACAGCCTAAACAAAGAATGAATCTAGCTCTTAGGGATATCTTTAAAGAGGGGTTCCAAAAGCTACTTAATGTCAATTTTATTTATCCCATTTTAGATCACAAATGGGTTTTGCAATTGCTAATTGTACTCTAGAAAACTAGAAATTGGCATATATGTATTGACTATGAAGAACTCAATAACGAAATCTTCAAAAACTATTTTCCCCTACTATTCATTGATCATGTCTTAGGCACCTTAGCACGAAATAAATATTTATCTTTTCTTGATGGATTCAACATCTATAATCAACTCCAAATTGCCCTTAAATAGCATGAAAAAAACTACATTTACCTACCCGTGGGGAACTTACGCTTATAGGGTGCTACCCTTCGAGATATGTAACACCACAACTATATTTCAAAGGGTTGTCCTAGGAATATTCTCAGACCTGATTCATGACTGCGTTGAGGAATATATGGATGACTTTACTATACATGGGGATACATTTGAAGAAGCTTTAAAAACCTTTTTTGTGAGGTGATAGGAAACAGATCTTGCCCTTAGTAATGAAAAGTGTCAAAGGATCCTTACCAAGGGAATTGTTTTAGGGCACCATATATCACCTATTGCAATCAATGTAGACCCCACAAAAATAGAAGTAATCGTAAAACTTCAAATTCCATCATCAGAAAAGGAGGTACGTAGCTTCTTAGGATATGCAAGATACTACCAAATATTTGTTGAAAATTTTACTAATATAACCTTTACATCGTTCCAATTACTTTCTAAAAATATAGATTTTTGTCAAAATGATCAATGTTAGGAAGCTTTTGAGGATCTTAAGAAGAAACTCTTAATTGCACCAATATTATCAGGACTAAATTGGCCCTTACCCTTCCATGTTTATATTGAGGCATCAAACACCATAATTGGGGTTGTGCTTGGGTAGAAGAAAAAAAATGTGTGATATTTACTATATTAGTAAAAAATTCACCCCAACAAAACTAAATTATATAGTGAATGAGAAGGATTTTTTGGTTGTGTGCATTTCATTAACAAGTTTTATAATTATAATACTAAATACCTTGTATTCATGCACACAGATCACTCATGTAACACCCCTCCCTTGTGTACTACATTATTGTAAACCTAAGCTAAGTTAAAGCTAGGTGTGATATCCTCCCTTGTGTGTTAAATGTTTGTAAACCTAAGCTGAGGAAAGCTAGGTGATATGTAATATGAAAAGCAAATGTGTTATTAAATAAATTAATAAAATAAATCACTTGGAGGGTGGAGCACCAAGAGAGAGGAGATGCTTGCCAAATCCCATGAGGAATGGGATAGAGATGAATCTTTCATGATAAGCTTCTAGATGTGATTCTAGATAAGCTTGGATGGATTGGATATCCATCAGATGGATGGGAGATAAAGATCCATCAGACATAAAAGCTTTGCGGGAGATAAAGGCAAGATTTTATGTGGAAAAGTGTCGTGGGAGATAAAGACGAGCTTTTCTGGAAAAGACCTAGGCAAATGGAAAAATCCATAAAGCGGGACGCCGCTAATGGTAACTAAATCATGAAAGAGGGTATTAAATACCCAGTGCATTGATCAATTGAGGATAGTTGATCCTTGGCAAGATCTTCGGCTCGGGGGGAATCAGAGGTGATTCATGGCTGGGTGGTGGTGCTCCTCCCTCCAAGTGAGATTTAGTTGGTGTCATTTGCATGGAATGTTTGTATGTTGACTCTTACTCTCTCTCTCTATGTTACTATTCCAATTTTCCTATGAGGAGTTTTCTTAGTTCTGAGAATAATTGAATGAATTACATATGCTTAAGTATTAATAGATTTAATGGTGTTTTCCTCTATTTTGATGAGATTCACTTGCATGGTATGGTGTTTATATTTATCCATACTTGTTATGAAGTCAAATCATTTAGCTCAGATATGTTGATGGTTGATTTTCTATCTTTATATTTATTTCCTATTGTTAGAATGGTTAAATCATTCAGCTTGAGAGTATAGAAGATGTGTTGTCAATGAATGTATGCATGTAACTTTTAATTCACTTCATATAGCGATGAAACAATTGTTGAATCTAATCTCCGACCTCATTAAAGGTGCTCAAGGAAACTAGAGTGTCTCTAACTTATCTGATATTATTTATACCTTAAGACTTTGGTGCATGCGAACAATTACTAAGTAATGTTGTTAACTGTATCATGAGTTAGTATTGTATATGCCCTGCATGAGCTATATCAATTAGATGCAATAGACTCAAAGAAATATTCTATTACGTGTTAGTGAGGGGGTTGTCAAGAGTTTAATGGTTGTATGTTATGATTGTCCTTAAGGGTTAATCTGAATTATAAACTCTGACAACTGGATCTAAATGTTCTCACTGTGGTATTGGTTGGGGAACAGTGTAGGTAATCTTGCATGTGCATACTAAACAGTAGTAGCTTTGCATGCCCATGCTAGCAGGAAATGTTCTATTATTGTTGCTTGGAATATTGCATGAAGACATAAAGTTATTGTAAGGGTTGCATATCAAGAGAGCATGGGATATTACACCCATAGTATATGACTCATCACTTGGATCTTTCATAGTAGTTATGATCCTTGATTCACTGAACTAGTGACAACTCTAAAATCTTAACCGTAACTAATACAAAAAATAAATAAATTTTATGGGGTCTAAAGGCTATTTTCCTAGGTAGGCTAAGGAGGTTCGTTACAACTCGGTCATTCATTATCTTATGAATAAGTTGGTGATGAATGACAAAATAGCTAGAGGCCTATGTTTGTTGCAAGAGTTTGATGTAACAATCTTAGGTAAACCTGGTAAAGAAAACATTGTTGTTGACTTTCTCTCTACGATTACAAAGGAAGAAAATGTTGATTTAATGGAAGATACTTTTCATGTTGAACAATTATTTTATTATATATTAACCCATTATGGTTTGTAAAATTTGCCAATCATTTCACTGCAAGGAAGATTAAGCAACACTTGTTGCTAAAATAACACAAGAAGATCATTAGACAAAGCTATATGTACTCATGGGTAGATGGTTACCTTTTATACACATGGCCCAATCTCATTATTTGGAAATGTGTTAGGGAGGATGAAATTTATGGCATTCTTAAGGCCAGCCACGATGGACCTTGTGGAGGTCATTTTGTTGATAGAAGGATTACAAAAAAGGTGTTTCACTTATGATACTATTGACCTACGATATATAGGGATGGCAAGAAGTATGTTAGAATTTGTGGAAGTTGTCAGAGGATGGATCAACCAGTTCAATTTGATGAAATGCCACTCCAACCCCAAATCTTGATCAAGTCATTCAAGAGATGGACCCTTGATTTTGTTGGACTAATCAATCCACCATCTAAGTAAAAGGTTTGCATTCTTGTGTGTACTGACTAGATCACCAATTGCGTTGAAACCAAGGCCCTACCAAAGGCAACAGAAAAATTTGTGGCAACCTTTCTATATGAGGAAATCCTTGTTCAATTTGTAGTTCCTTGGGAAATAGTCATGGATTAAGGATCTTATTTTACTTGCCAACTCCTAGAAGATAAGGTCCTAGAAGAACTTTAGGCATATCATACTACTTGGAGGAACACCACAGGTTTCACTCCATATGAGATAGTTATGGGAACATGCACTCCTTCTAATAAAGTTTGAAGTTAATACCCTACAAACTGTCGTACATGTAGGATTGGATTTGTCAGAAGCCCCCATTGACACTTGGATCAAAATAACAAGCTTGATGAAGTTCACCAAGATGCTTTCAACCAAACATATCTCGTCAAAAAGTAGAAAGCCAAATGGCATGATGGATCTATTAAAAAGAAACAATTCAAGGAAGGTGACTAGGCCCTTCTATTCAATTTAAGATATAAATATTTTAAGGATAAATTTTGTACCCAATGGTTGGGACCCTACAAAATTGATATTGTCTATGAAAATTTTTATGTTGGGCTTCATACTATTGATGATAGTAAAACCGCTCATGGAAAATAGAATTGTTTACTTCTATATTGAATCCAACATCTAAAGAAGAGTACATTTGAGATCTAGTTAGACAAGATGATCGTCAGGTTGTAAGTTAGGTGGAAATTCCACCGAAGCTTGTCTCCTCCATTTGATTCTACTACACACACAAAACAAAGAGAAATAAAGAAAAAGGGAAAAAAGAATCTTGAGATCTCATCAAACCAAGGTACTCGCCAGGGTATCTTGACAAAATAACCCAATTGTGAAAATCGTAATAGGGCACAATTGGGAAGGACTTGCTTGAAAAGCATCCTTTTGGTAAGCAAAGCATGTAAGCAAAAATAAGAGATTAATTTTTAGCTATCAATCCTATTTCATATATGACAGTGATTTGATCCCTATTAGATGTTTTATTTATCAACCACTCTGAGAATAGAGTGATAACTAAAAATTTATTTCTTTCACTAATATTTTTGTTTGCAAATATTTCTTATTCTCTATAAATTTGTAAAATAAAAGAAGTTATGATAGGGTTAGAATGTTTGTAGTTTCACCATTTCCCAGGCAATTTAGTGATTTACTCATACCATGGGTTTGACACTTCAAGGCATATTACCTTGTACTAAACTAACTTATTTCCTTTTTCTAGGGAAGAAACAAGATCACCAAAAAAGCAACTTGTCTCCATTGAGACTTGGTATCAAGGGAGGCAATCACTTAAATATACTTTGAATCTTCTATAAGGTTGAAATCCTCGCTTAATTTATAGATTTTCTAGGGAAAACAATATATTTTGATCCTTTCTATAACTATTGATACAATATCTCATTTAGACCATTTGATTCAAATCTCCAACATCTTTAGCGTAATAAGACTATTATTATTATTATTATCTACCACTCCTTTTATCTTTTTCTTTTTCTTTTTCGCTCCATAAATAGAGTGTATTCTCTTGAAACCATTGATTTCGGAAGTAGAGTGATAACATAACTATTATGAAATATGGAACAAAGGAATTATTGCTCCATATTTGTGTATAAGTTAAGGGTGTTACAATATTGATAAATATATTAAGGATAGCAATTCTAAAGCATCTTGTGATTGGCCTTTACACAACAAGTTTTGATACATGACTATCATTTATGATTTTTCCATTTCAAGCTCTATTATGACCTACGAGACTACTCTCAATAATTTTCATCATTTTAAATAAGATGATTGCACAGTATGGTGAATTGAAAGGTGATAAAGTACCAAGGTAGTAAGGATATAAGTTTCGTTGCATCATTTTCTCATCACACTCGATCCTATAACATCATTTTTGAGAAGGTGGCAAGTACAATTAAAATCTTGTATGTCGATTGACATGTTAAATCGTGATAGTGTTGGCATTACATAGCAATATTGGAAATCTATATTCCTTGAGAAGCACATCAACGTCATGTCTAGAAAATACTAAATGCCAACACCAAAACTAGAACACTAAGGCCCATCTCTACAACTTGAATCACAGTCATCAGGTAGTGGAACAAAGTCATTGTCTCTGCATTTGACATGGGGGGGATATCAATCAAAGAGAGCTAGAGAATACAAAATTCTTGATGGACAACTTTATTATCTCCTCTATATTTGCTAGTGTGGGGTGGCTCTATTTTTTCCATAAATTTAAGGGAAATTACCTTAAGGTTAGCCTCGATTCAATGCATACATTTGATGGAGTTTAGGCTAAAACTAGAGGCCTTAGGTTTGAAGTCACAAACTCATCAATCACAAGGGAAACAAGTTTACCACAAATTGAAGAAACTTGGTCAAAGAATAGTAATCTATCAAAGGACAATTAGGATTTGTTTCTTTAGCACCCTAAGCAAGTTAAGACTTTTCACAAAGGAATATACATAACCTTATTTCTTCCTCCTTGGCATGTAGTCATATATCATATTCAAAAGTTTATTACGTGTGAAAAACAACAAAGTTTAGTGTATTTCTATCACATTTTATTTATGTTGCATATAAGGGGAGAGCAACTTCTCGATTTGTCATTTTATTTGTACAAGATCTTGTTGAAAATGATAGGCATGCCATTAAAAACACAATGTTCACCAACTAGTTTGTACCATGAAGGACTTATCAATTTTCTATGGTAGCTAAGTTGCAAGAGAGAGGTTAGGAATGGGGACCCTTTCTGTTGGGTGGCATATTAAATAGAAAACAAACAATGAGGGGTTTACCCTTAACTTGTAATGGCTCGATGACACATATTCCTATATTGGGTTCAACATGTCCTTATACAACAACAAAAAATAGGCTTTGCTCACACTAGGGTCTAATAAATACTCCTACAATAACTAAATCATATCCATGGTCCAGGGTATCCAAAGGAAAGACGAAAACACTTACTACTGAAATAGTGTCATCTCCCTCTCAAAGTATACATATTAACATGTCAAAGGATGAGAATGAAGAATTTTCAAGGACCCTTTGACTACGAACTCAAGGGCATTGTAACAACCTCGGGTTACAAGTTCATGTAATAAAGTTAATAAAGGCAAAATAAGACCAAGGTCATGAGACACATATTCCAAGTTGAATGATGAGTAAAACATCCTAGCGTGTGTTCATTTGGTTTATTATAGCTAAGGGGAAATTGGCAAAGGCATTGAAAAGGAAAGAGGCATTAATTGGCATTTTATTTATGAAAATAAAGGAAATTAGGAGAAAAGGAAGGTGAAAGGTCACAGGTTGCATGTGAGGAGGAAAATGAAGGGAAAATAATGGAAAGAAAATAGAGGACTCGTTGATAAAAGGATTATCAGGATCAGTTCACAACCTTTTTGTCAGTTCAATTTTGGAGCTCTCTCTCTATTCTCTCTATTCTCTCACACTCTTGCACACTTAGAGAATTCTTGGAGCACTTTAGCATTAGAGAAAGGAAAGAAAAGGAAGGACAAGGAAGGGAAAGGAAAGAAAATATCAAGCAAGGAAAGAGCTGGATCAAGAGGCTACAATGGGATTACTTGCAGGTATCGAGTTGCATGTATGATTTCCTTGCTATTTTTGGCATGCATGACATATGCATGTATGTATTTGGTTATCTTGTTGTCATTGGCATGGATTTTTCCAGGTGTAATAGTGGTTTTAAACCTTGTGTTTCCATTTCTGGATAGCCATGGTGTGATGGGGTTCTTTCATTTGGTTGATTTGGAGTATCGGATGGTTTTGAAACTGAGTGAGGTGGTCTTAGGAAAATTCCCAAAGGCCTAGAAATCCATGGATCGGTAAAGGTGGGTTATGAAATAAAACTTGAGGGTGGATACAGGCAAATTTCTCATGGTTTAGATGGAGAGATCTGGAGGCATCCATGCTTGTTTAGGGCCTAGTGATCCCTGGATCGGTAATGGTGGGATTATGGTAAAGCTCGGTAGTTTATGTTTCTTGTTTGGGCCTAGGAATCCTTGACCGATATATGGTGGGATATACGGTAAAGCTTGGTTGTATAGGTGCTTTCTTTGGGCCTAGAAATCCTTGACCGGTTCTGGAGGGATATGCAATAAAGCCTGAGATGCATGGTTGGTTTTGTTGTGAGTCCCAAATTTATGCTTGGAATGTGGCACGGAGGTGATTGGATGAAAGAAAGATTTGGTTCAACCCAATCTATGGTCGAGTGGTATGTGGAAGTCCGTGACTTGGTTGGATTTTGCATATGTTAATAAGACATATTTTCCTCTTGTGTACTTGTACTTATTATTATGTGGCTATGATGGTTGTCCTATTATTGTTGTTTATCTGATCATATGTTGGTTACAAGCACGGTTAATGACATGTTTGAGTTATGACCTCATCATGTTTTGATTAGTAGATGAAATGTTAATTAATGAATGACCTAATAGATGATAATGAAGTTATTGTGAGAGGGCATGAGACATTATTGACGATTCTTAGATAAGTATGAGACGCCTATGATCATATATGTAAGTATGACCTATAGACTACATGTTCATGATGTGTTTGATGAAATGTCTGTCATGGATAGCTCTAGTTAGGTAAAGTTCTTGTCTAAGTTTCGTGTTAAAGGCTTTGTCCCTGTGTCATTTATCATTCTTGAGAGTTTTATGAAGTTATGGGTAGTGGTCTGGAGACTAGCCTAAAAAGTGGCTTAAATCTCGCAGTCGCTAACACAAAACTGGGTGAAAAAGTCAACAGTCGCATGGAGGCCTTGTTCTGGGAGTGACTAGAGGGCTACAGTCATATGGAGGGCTTGTCATGGGATAAACTAGGGGTTTATTTTAGTTAAAAATTAATTTAACTCGGGGATTGGGCACCTGGAGTGGTTGGTTAGCCCCTAGGGGTCTTATAGCTCCTGAGGAAGGTTTGTTTGGTATTGATTTGTTGATTCCACTTCCTTAATTGTACTTGGGGAGTTAAATCACCTCATAGTAACTCTTCGTCACATATTTACCACGGTGGACCGACTCGCTTGGGTAAGTGTAGGAGGAGGGTGTTACAGAGTGGTATCAGAGCATGGTTCAACCCTTGGACTGAATGGTCAGAATGTGGATTATCATGCATGAATGGAGGTTCTATATGTGCTTGTTATGTATGCATGGTGGTGGTCACTGTTACAGTTGTGTTGTCATGTAGAAGTTGATGATGTTGTTGTTGGAATGTGGTTTTCATGAATGCATGTCAGTTGAATATGCATTTGTTGTGTATGTTTGTTGTGTATGTGGATGTATACATGCATTGTAATGGTTATAGTTGTCGTGCATGAGGTCACAGTATGCAGTTAGTATTGTCATGCATGGTAACAGGATCATGATGGAGATGATGTCGTTATTTTGTTATGATTGTGATTATACAGGTATCGTGCTATTCTGGTTGATCTTGCGAATGAGATATCCTCCTCTGAACTATACTGAGGTATGTTGATTATGTTTATATTTTGGTTTAGCTGACATGGTATGCTTGCAAGAAGAAGAAAAAGATAAAATATGACTAGCAAGATTCTCCCTATAGATCAGATGAGCAACATGGCGATGGGTACTCTCCTGACATAACAGACACTTTGAGAAGTTTGAAGGTAGAAATAAGAATTTTCAAAGAAAATAATGACATAATAATTCAGGCACAATAGAAACAAACAGAGGTTAATGCAGTTATCCTTCAAACTTTGTCAGATTTGTAGAGACAGGGATTGCTTAGGATTGGTCATGGATAGTGGGACAGGACTAATGGGGGATATGGCAGTAGGTCTCATGGTGGGCATAGGTTGGATATGGATGAAATGATCAGAGATGGCAGGTTCTTGGATACAATGGATAGGAGAGGTGATGGACACATGTTCTATTCTAGTTCTGGTTCTGACAGGTACCATGGTCATCATCGCTATCATCCTTACAGGAGGAGTGATAGGGGATATTTGCTAAATGAGTTTAAGAAAGACAAGCCACCTACATTTGATGGAGATTTGAAGAAGCTGGAAGATGCAGAGGCATGGTTACTCAGGATGAAGAAGTTCTTTGAGCTGCATGATTACACAGAGAATATGAAGGCCAAAATAGCTATCTTCAACCTCAAAGGGAAAATAGACATCTGGTGGGAAGATGCGAAGCAGGTTAGAGACATCAGGACAACAAGTTCAGTTGCCATGAATTCAAGAGACATTTCAGGAAGAAGTACTTTTCAGAAAGGTACTATCACAATAAAGCTAAGGAATTCTATGAGCTAAATATGTGATCAATGACAGATGACGAGTATATGACCAAGTTCCTTGAATTGTTAAGGTATGTGCCGTATCTTAAGGATGAGAAAGCCAAACTTTAGAGATTTCTCAGTGGATTACCATTAGTGTTTAAAGATTGGATTGATTATAATCAGCCTCATTCAATTGAAGTCATAGGGAAGTTGAAACATTATTATGAGAAATCAAGGTGTAAGACAAAATCTCAGCAAGTTTGGAAAGGGAAAGACAAGACTAAAGGTAAATGGTAGTCGAAGCGAACAAGACCTCAGGTTTGCAAGTTTGGTTGTTTACGGGTTTGTAGGTTTGCAGGTTTGGTTGTTTACAGGTTTGCAGGTTGCAGGTTTGGTTGTTTGCAAGTTACAGGTTACTAGTCAGTGCAGTTGGCTACAGGTACTAAGAAAAGAGTTCATCATTGGGTAAGAGCTTATGCATTTGATTTGAATGGTATGCCTACATCAACGCATCTAAATGTACTTCCATTGGGATCATATAGCATTCTTTTGGGTATCGATTGGTTGTGCCTTCATAGGACCAAAGTAGATTGTTATGACAAGGCTATTGAGTGCTTGGATGACAATGGAGAAAATAGAATCTTGCAAGGTAAGAAGAAGGCTACATCAGTCAGAATAGTTACAGCTATGTCGGAAAATCGTAGTTGCAGGAAAGAGTGTGTGTTATTTGCAGTGCATATTTATAGTAATAAAGGTAAGGATGTTAAGGATGCGGAGGTATTGAATAGGTACCTAGTTTTACAACAGTTTTAGGATGTATTTCCAGCAAATATTTCAGATTTAACGCCTCACAGGGAAGTGTAATTTTCTATTGAGTTGGTACTAGGGGCAACACTATCATCAAAGGAACCTTACAAGATGAGCACTCTATAGTTAGTGCAATTGAAGTTGTAGTTGAAGGAAATGCTTGACAAGGGTTACATTAGGCCAAGTGTATCATCGTGGTGTGTACTAGTATTGTTTGTGAAGAAGAAGGATTGTACTCCCAGGTTATGGATTGATTACAGGCAGTTGAACAAGGTAACCATCAAGAACACGTATCTGTTGTCGAGGATTGATGATTAGTTTGACCAGTTGAAGGGAGAAGCAGTGTTCTCGAAAATTGATCTGAGATCAGGATACCATTAGGTATGCATCAAAGAAGAGGACATCTACAAGACAACTTTCCAAACCATGTATGTGCATTTTGAGTTTGTTGTATTTCCATTTGATTGACTAATGCTCTAACTACTTTTATGTGCTTGATGAATAGTGTGTTGCGTCCTTATCTAGACAAGTTTGTTATTATATTCATTGATGATATATTGATATATTATAAGAATGAGGAAGAACATGCTGAACACTTAGTAGCAATTTTGAGATTGCTAAGGGAACATTAGTTGTATGCTAAGGTTAGTAAATGCAGTTTCTTTTAGACAGAGGTACATTACTTGGGGCATGTTGTTTTTAAGGAAGGCATAACAGGGGATCTAGAAAAGATAAGGGCTATCATGGAATGGGCAACTCCTAGGAATGTGGATGAGGTAAGGTAATTTATGGGGTTAGCAAGTTACTATAGGAGGTTCATTAGAAAATTCTTTCGGATTGCCTATCATATCACATAATTCCAACGAAAAGGGAAGAAATTTGAATAGACAAAGGAATGTGCAGTAAGTTTTGAACAGTTGAAACTATTGTTAACAAATGCTCTAGTTCTAAAGATTGCAGATCCAAATAAAGATTTTGTGGTGTGTTCAAATGCTTGTAAAAGAGGACTTGGTGGAGTCTTGATTCAAGAAGGACAGGTGGTATGTTACGAATCAAGGAAACTGAATGAGCATGAGCATAACTATGTGACACATGATCTTGAGTTGGCAACGATCATCCATGCTTTGAAGATGTGGAGACACTATCTTCTTGGCAAGCAATTCATCTTAATGAGTGATCGCAATGGATTGAGATACTTATTTGACCAACCAAATATGAATGCCCTACATGGTTTGCTATGCTCAGTGAGTTTGACTTCGATATCAAGTACATTAAAGGGAAGGAAAACAGAGTTGCATTTGCTCTTAGCAAAATAGGGCAAGTGAATCATATAATAGTTATGAGTTCTTATGGGATAGATTTACATGATCATATCTTACAAGCAGGACAGTAATATGACAGGTATAGGGATCTTAGGTAAAGAGTATAGGTGATCAGTAAGTGGACTATCGTCTTACAACAAATGGTTTGATCAGGTTTAAGAACAAGATCTATGTGCCAGACAACAGTAAGCTCAAGAAGTTTATCTTGAGGGAATTTAATGTTAAGCCATATTCAAGTCATCCAGGATATCAAAAGACATTGATGAAGGTGAATAACTTCTACTATTGGCCGAATCTGAAGAAGGAAGTAACAGATTTTGTGGTTATATGTTGGATTTTCAACATGTAAAAGTAGAGAGTAATCATCCAGGCCGTTTACTACAACCGATTCTAATTCCATAGTGGAAATGGGAGGTCATTTCTATGGATTTCATCACAGGTTTGTCGAGGACACCTAGACAGCATGATCCCATCATGGTTGTGGTGGACAGGTTGACAAAGGTAGCACACTTCATTCCGGTGAAGTCTACATATTCAGCTAGTGATGTAGCATAGGTCTTCATAAGAGATATAGTTAGATTGCATGGTGTTCTGAAGAAGATTGTATCAGACAAAGATGCCAAGTTCAATTCCAGGTTTTGGAAAGAGTTATTTGTAGGATTGCGTACAAATTTAACCTTCAACACAACTTATTATCTACATACAGAGAGCTTCAGCATGATACTGGAGTATATGTCAAGAATGTATAGCAAGAGTACCTTCCACTGGTTGAATTTTCTTACAAAAATGGGTATTAGGAATCATTGAGGATGAGTTTGTTTGAGGCAATGTATGGGCAGAGTTGTAATACTCTTACTAGTTGGAGTGATCCAGTGAACAGGGTATTGATAGGGCCAAACATGTTGGCAAACATGGAATAGGAAATGTAGGTTATCAAGAATAATCTAAAGGAAATACAAGACATACAAAAGAGTTATGCAGATCAACACAAGGTGTTTAAGGAATTTCAGGTTGGGGAACTTGTGTATTTGCGCATCAAGCCCAAGAAGAGCTCCTTGAGGATTGGGTCATGTGCGAAGCTAGCACCTTAGTATTGCGGGCCTTTCGAGATCCTTGAGAGAATTGGACCAATGGCCTACAGACTTGCACTGCATCCGACAATTAAAGTCCATGATGTTTTCCATGTTTCATTGCTTAAAACACATGTAAAGGGCATTGATCGTGTTATTGATTGGTTTGTATTGCAGGTGGATCCATAAGGAGAATTCCAGCTGAAACCTCAGCGCATTTTTCAAAGAAAGATTTCATGCTCCAGAACCGAGAAATCGAGTAGGTTAAAGTGCAGTGGAAGCACTATGGGCCCGATGAAGCTACATGGGAGATGGTCCATCAGATGCAGGTTATGTATCCTTCATTATTTGTCGGTGAAGGCAAATGAGTTTTGGTATATGTACATATTTATGTATGGTTTTCATTGTAAATAACACAACGAGTTGTGTTATAAAGCTCCAATAAGAGGTATGGGTGTCATGTTGTTATGTTTTGTCATGTTGGTGTTTCTTTTCAACAGGTTGTTCATTGTAAATATTGCATCGAGCTAAGTTATAAAGCTCCATGGGCAATATGTTTTGGTATTCAACAATATTGTTAGTTGTAGGTGTCATTGAACACCGAGGACGGTGTTCCCCTAAGGGGGAGGGGTATATAACATCCCAAGGTTAAAATTTCATGTAATCAAGTTAATAAAGGCAAAATAAAACCAAGGTCATGGGACACGTATTCCAAGATGAATGTTGGGAAAAACATCCTAGCAGGTGTTCATTTGTTTTATTATGGTTGAGGGGAAATTGGTAAAGGAAACGACAAAAGCTTTGAAAAGGCAAGAGGCATTAATTGGCATTATATTTACGAAAATAAAGGAAATTAAGAGAAAAGGAAGGTGAAAGGTCACAGGGAACAAGTGAGGAGGAAAATGAAGGAAAAATAATGGAAATTGAAGAAAATAGAGGCCTCATTGATAAAAATGCTTATGAGGATCAATTCAAAACCTTTTTGTCAGTGCAGTTTTGGAGCTCTCCCTTTATTCTCTCTATTCTCTCATGCTCTTGTACACTTAGAGCATTCTTGGAGCACTCTAGCATTGGAGAAAGGAAGGACAAAAAAGGCAAAGGAAAGCAAAGATAAAGCAAGGAAGACTTGGATGAAGCATCTACAATGGGATTACTTTCAGGTATTGAGTTGCATGTATGATTTCCTTGCTAGTTTTTGTATACATGGCATATGCATGTGTGAAGTATTTGGTTCTCTTGTTATCATTGGCATGGGTCTTGCCAGGTGTTGCAGTGGTTTTTAGCCTTTCCTTTCCATTTCTGGATAGCCATGGTGTGACGGGGTTCTTTCATTTGGTTGAGCTAGATTGTCGGATGGTTTCAAAACTAAGTGAGGTGGTCTTAGGAAAATTCCTGAAGGCCTAGAAATCCCTGGATCGGTAAAGGTGGGATATGCGGTAAATCTTGAGGGATGGAGACAGGAAACTTCCTCACGGTTTATGTGGAGAGATCCAGAGGCATCCATGCTTGGCCTAGGGATTCCTCGGCCGGTAATGGTGGGATTGCGGTAAATCTTGGTAGTGTATATTTCCTGTTTGGGCCTAGGAATCCTTGACCAATATATGGAAGGATATACGGTAAAGCCTGGTTGTATAGGTGCTTGCTTTAGGCCTATAAATCTTTGACCAGTTCTGGCAAGATATGTGGTAAATCTTGAGAAGCATGGTCAGTTTTTTTGTGAGTCCCACATTCATGCTTGGAATATGGCATGGGGGTGATTGACTGAAAGAAAGGTTTGGTTCTACCCAATCTATGGTCAGGTGCTAAATGGAAGTTCCTGACTTGGTTGGATTTTTCATATGTTAATAAAAGATTTTTTCCTCTTATGTACTACATGTAAATGTACTTGTTATTATGTGGCTATGATGGTTGTCCTATTATTGTTGTTTATCTGGTTATATGCTGGTTATAAGCATGGTTAATGACAGGTTTGAGTTATGGCCTTGTCATGTTTTGATTAGTAGATGAAATTTTAATGAATGAATGACCTAATAGATGACAATGCAGCTATTGTCAGAGGGAATCAAACCTTACAGATGATTCTCAGATAACTACGAGACCCCTATGATCAGATATGTAACTATGACCTGTAGACTACATGTTCATAATGTGTTTGATAAAATTTTGTCATGGATAGGCCTAGTTAGGTCAAGTTCTTGTCTAAGTTTTGTGTGGAAGACTTTTTCCTTGTGTCATTTATCATTCCTAAGAGTTTTATGAAGTTCTGGGCAGTGGTCTGGAGACTAGCCTGAAAAATGTTGAAAATGCAACAAGAAAATCCTAATTTAATTTTTTCCTTGAATTAAATTGGGAGTAAAATTGTAATTCCACATCTCATGACAACTTGTATTAGTTAACTAAGTTAATTTTACTTAGTTGGCTCAATTAATTCAAGTTGAGGTTCTACGTAGAATCATGTAGAGTGTCTCCTACATTATAGGAGCCCTAGCTGAGTTTATTTTGAGTTTTAATTAATTAATTCAGTTTCGCTGAGTTAAAGTCAGTTAAACTAGTTCCAACTGTTGGAGGAACTAGTGGGAGGTCTAGTAGTGTGGTGATGCCTGCAGTGGAGTTTGGTGTTGCCTGCATTGATCAACCATTAAATTGATTATTAACTCATAAATAACTCATGCATGTCAAATCTGAGAAAGACCTAGTTGAGATTGGAGTTCAGAGACAATGTACTATCAGTTGTATGATCATCTGAATTGTACAGGTGGTGCATGCAATTAGAGGAAGGCCTATGAGGATTGTGCAATTCCTATTGATGAATTTTCCTAATTAATAGGGGGCTAATTCCTTGAGGAGAAACACAAGGAAATAGGGACTTGAGCAAGCAGAGAATTGGTTAAGCATTGGCCTAAGCTTGTCTAGGAAGTTGTGAGACAAATAAATATAGTACAGAGGTGGCTCAGACTTGAGCAAAGAATTGTAATCTTTTCATATTTCCTGACTAATGCAATATACAAATAGTAGGGGTTTTTAGCTATGGCTTTCCCCAAGAAATCATTGTGTAATGTGTTGATTGAATTCTTTCTCTTGTATGCTTCGTGATTTCACAATCATTTAATTGTTTTCATTGATGAGTAAAGCAGATTCAAGTCTATTGTTTTAACAAATTACAATTAGCAATTTGAATCTACAGGGAATTTCTACATTGTATTAGAGCATAAATCACTCTAGAAGAATACAAGTTTGTCTTTTGAAGGTGAAATCGTCCAGCGGGATGTAATTATACGGATTGATACTCGAATATGCCCTTGAGGGTAGTTCAAACTATATTGCTTGGAAGGACAGGATGGAGGCAGTGTTTGAGGAAAATGGTCTGAAAAAATTCATATACAAAGATATTCCAAAGCCAACTGATGCTTAAGATCTTCCAAAGTGGAGACAATGTGTTGCAAAGGTGAGAAGGATTATCCTAGAAGGAGTTTGAGATCATCTTGTCTCGAACCTCCACAATAAGGAGACTCCATATGCAATGTGGAAGGCCTTGACAAACCTATTTCAAAACAACAATGACCACTAGAAGTTGGCACTGAAGGACAAGCTCAGAAAAATCAAGACGGAGAAGGGTGACACAATACCAATGCATTTGACCAAGTTCACCCAGTGTCGGGATGAGCTTGGAAGTGTCGATGTTACAGTTGTTGAAGACGATCTGGCCAACCTAGTACTTTTAGGCCTTCCCAACAGTTGGCACAACTACCAGAACTGAGTAAACGGGAGGGAGAAGCTACTAGAGTGGGAGCGTTTTTTGTCTGATTTTGTGCAAGAAGAGATTCAAAGAAACACTAGAGATGAATCCTCATCCAAGCGTGATGATGAGGAGAACTATGCCTCAGCTGGAAAGGTGAAGAAAGGGAAAGGGAAATCATCCCATTACAAATCACATCCCAGTCAAGGTGGAAAGAAGAAGGACATGTTGAAGATTAAATGTTTTCAGTGTCACGAGCTGAGACACTATGCCACGAAGTGTCTGCACATGAAGGTTAGCAAGAAGCCCTCAGGAGGAGCAGAAGGTGAAGCCCTTGCTTCACAATTTGAGCTGAATTTCACCCTCATCGCTTGCATGGTGACATCGGGGATGGGTAGTGTGTGGTATCTGGATAGTGGGGACTCATTCCATATAATCGGTAATAAATAATTCTTCAGTGACTTGGAGGAGAAGGACCTCCAGATGCACATTGAAATGGGACATGATGGGGGGTATATCACGACCGACATTGGTATTGTTATCCTTTAAGAGGGAGTTTGGCTCTCCTCTCACATTAAAAGATGTCATGTATGTTCCAGGTTTTAAGAATAATTTGGTTCCAGTTGCCATGTTGGAGGACCATGGCTACGATGTGATATTTATTAAAGGAAAGGCTTTCCTTGGTCACATAGCCTCGGGACAAGTGAAGAAGATTGGAGTTCAGGTGAAGAACCTCTACAAATTGGATCTAGAAGATTGTGCTTCTTTGAGCACAAAAGCAAAGAAGGTGCAAAGCCAAGACATCAGTGACTTGTGGCATAGAAGATTGGGTCACTTGCACCACGGAGGTTTGAAGAACATGCAATAAATTTCTACAGGGCTTCCCAAGGGTACACTAGAGCAGAAAGACAAATTCCTCAATGGTGTGATTGAGGAAGAGGTGTACATTGAGCATCCGAAAGGATTTGAGACCTTTCAACAGAGAGTCGCATGTGTGGAGAATCAAGCGAGCGTTATATGGATTGAAACAAGCACCCCGTGCTTGGTACACCAGAATTAACTGTTATTTCACTAGGTTGGGATTCACCAAAAGTGAAGCAAATGCGAACCTTTACCATATTGTGGTTGAAGGTAAATTGTTGATTATAGTATTATATGTCTATGATTTAATTCTAACATGTGATGAGAAGTTGGTAAAATCTTGCAAATAGAATATTGCAAGAGAATTCGAGATGAAGGACCTGGGGATTATGCATTATTTCCTTGGTATGGAAGTATAGCAAGGAGATGAGAAATTGTTTGTCTCTCAGGGAAAGTATGCCAACGAGATATTAAAGAAGTTCCACATGGAGAGCAACAAACCCATGGAGACTCCTCTAGCAGGAAATTTGAGGGAGGAAGATGCCACTTTAGGTGAAGTAGTGGAGGCTACTATTTACAGGAAGCTTGTGGTTTCACTTATGTATTTGGTGAACACACGACCGAACATATGTTTTGTATTTAACCAACTTCGTCAAGAAATGGTTAAGCCAACCAAACTATATTGGAAGGCAGCTAAACATGTGTTGAGATACATCAGAGGCACCACTCAATTTAGTATTTGGTACAAACAGAAAGAGGGAGTGAAGCTTTAAGGCTGCACAGATGCAGATTGGGTAGGGAGTTCATCTGACAGGAAGATAACATCAGGGGGAATCTTCAGTATTGGGTCAACAACAGTTTCTTGGTACAACAGGAAGCAGAGATCAATTGCACTAAGTTTAGTAGAAGCAGAGTACATGGTAGCTAGTCAAGCAGCTTGTGAGGCTATCTAGATGAGGAAGATCCTTGTTGGGTTATTTGGTCAGCAGATGGATCCTACAACAATTTATTGCAACAATCAAAGTTGTATCAAACTCTCTAAGAATCCAATTTTTCATGATTGGTCCAAGCATATCGACATCTGGTGTCACCATCTAAGAGATTGTGTGCAGAGGAGAATCATGTTGTTGGAGCACATTCCTACAAAGGAACTGGATGTAGATATTTTGACAAAGGCATTGTCAAGATGAAAATTCGAGTTTCATAGAGGCAAGATCAGGGTAGAAGATAATCCCTTTCTTGTTTAGAGGGAGTGTTGAAAATGCAACAAGAAAATCCTAATTTAATTTTTTCCTTTAATTAAATTGGGAATAAAATTATAATTCCACATCTCATGACAACTTGTGTTAGTTAACTAAGTTAATTTGACTTAGCTGGTGCAGTTAATTCAAGTTGAGGAACTAACTAGAGTCATGTAGAGTGTCTCCTATATTATAGAAGCCCTAGTTGAGTTTATTCTGAGTTGTAATTAATTAATTCAGTTTAACTGAGTTAAATTCAATTAAACTAATTCCAACTGATGGAGGAACTAGGGGGAGGTCTAGTAGTGTGGTGTTGCCTGCAGTGGAGTTTGGTGTTGTTTGCAGTGATCAACCAGTAAACTGATGATTAACTCATAAACAACTCATACATGTCAGATCTGAGAAAGACCCGGTTGAGATTGGAGTTCAAGGACAGTGTACTATCAATTGTATGATCATCTAAATTGTACATGTGGTGCATGCAGTCAGAGGAAGTCCTATGAGGATTACGCAATTCCAATTGAGGAATTTCCCTAATTAATAGTGGGCTAATTCCTTGAGGAACAACTCAAGGAAATAGGGACTTGGGCAAGCAAAAAAATTGGTTAAGTATTGGCCTGGGCTTATCTAGGAAGTTGTGAGACAGATAGAGATAGTGCAGAGGTTGCTCGGTCTTGAACAAAGCATTGTAATCTTCTTATATTTTCTGACTAATGCAATATACATATAGCAGGGGTTTTCTGTTGTGGTTTTCCCAAGGAAACCAGTGTGTAATGCGTTGATTGAATTATTTATCTTGTATGCTTCATGATTTCGCGATTGCTTAATTGTTTCCGTTGATGAGTATAGTAGATTCAAGTCTATTGTTTTAGCATATTAAAATTAGCATTTTGAATCTACAAGGAATTTCTACAAAAAATGGCTTAAATCTCGCAGTCACTGGCATAGAATTGGGTGAAAAAGTATGCAGTCACATCAAGGCCTTGTTGTGGGAGTGGCTGGAGGGTTATAGTCGCATAGAAAGATTATCATGGGAGTGACTGGGGTTTTAATTCAGTTAAAAAGCAAGTTAACTCGAGGATTGGGAACCCAGAGTGGTTGGTTAGCCCCTGGGGGTCCTGTAACTCCTAAGGCAGGTATGTTTGGTTTTGGTTTATCGATTCCACTTCCTTAATTATACTTGGGGAGTTGAATCACCTCATAAAAACTCTTCGTCACATATTTACCCACGATGGACCGGTGAGCTTGGGTAAGTGTGGGAGGAGGGTATTATAGGCATGCACAAGGAAAGTGTCTCATGAGGTCTTCTTCTAAAAAACGAGGCATGGCTTGTGCCACTCTCAAACCTAATTTTCATCAAAAGTCTACATAATCTAAGTAAATAAAGGTTGTAAAATGGCTTAAGTTATGAAATACAAAACTCAAAGCACAAATTGAGGAGGTTGAACAATAAGTTGTCGGGCTAGAGAAACTAACAAGACAACCATCCCAAGAGGAGAATCTCAAGTTTTATGATGAGACGATTGGTAATAAGGATAATGATTCAAATGGAGATAAAAAACTAGAGTATAAAAATAATCCTAAAAACGAAACCTCGTATGATGGGCCTGAGGAAGCCTTGACAGAGTTAGAACATGAGAAAAACATGAAAGCATGGGTTTTCCACACCCATGGAACTAATAGCCTCATCACTTTCACTGATAAATTAATTAATCAAATTATAGATGATGTGATTATGAATACTTGTGCTATTATACAATTCAAACCTAACTTGCCTAACTGGAGGAACAAGGAAGGACTTTTTGATCTCATTATTATTGATAAACATCCAAAAGCAAAAAGAGAAATGGTTCCAGATGTATCTTATTCAAGAAAGCAAATGGAAGTCGTGAATAAAGTATTATAAAGAAAATCTAATAGAAAGTCAACAACAACTCAAACATGCCCGTGACTTTGCATTACAGGGGTTTATGTGCAGACCACCATCTATGATATATTAGGCATTTTTACCAGAAAGATGGGTCAATTTTTTAAATTCAACATATTATAGTTGGGAGAGACTATAGGATACTCACAAAAAATTTGTTTTTGGACACTATATCTACTTCTCAACACGATCAAGATCTCTTATGTGAGCTTGATCAATTTTATTTTATTTTATTAAAGAATGTGAGATGGAATCTGAATCCTTATGTAGGAGATATCTAGTTGAGAACTTTTTCTTCCCTCATATACAATCAAATTATATGGAAAGAGGCCTTTCAATTTTATGCAAATGTGGAGTTTAACTCCAGTATCTTTATTAAATAGGAGTATCATATAACCAATGTGGTTCAAGAAGACTAATTCAAATTGATTGCTAATCTTAGGAATGCAACCATCATCAAAAAAATCATATGCTAGCATTAGAAAACTATGAGGATAGTCTTTATTGGTATGTTATTTGTGCACTTACGAAATCTCATGATATATGGACCAAGATGCATGGCTATTTGGGGGGAAAATGACCTTACAACTTATCCATTATTTAACTTGGCAATGGCTTGAGCAAATCTTTATGCCAACTCAATCAAAAAGGTTGACATACGATGGATAGAGTTGTGTTTCCACTTCCCATTAATTTGGTGTCTATAGAGCCATTACAAAGTGGGATGAATTTTCAAAGCTTGATCATTCAGCACACATGGAAGGAACCTTAGGGTTCTATACATAAAAGGAATTTGGTCATACCAACTTCAATTGGAGTGACTTACATGTTATATTTCTAGACAGGGATAGCAAGTTGCATGGGGACATGCAACCGTCTTGGAAAGGGGGGATCTACAAAACTCCTTTTATATCTCTCTTTATCCTTGTTACATACTTACCTCTATATGATTTGGCTCATGATTTTCATGAATTATAGTTTCCTTGTTTTTCTTTATAATCGATGAAAAAGGACTATTTTGGTGTGATATCTCCTTCGATTACCTAACACTAAATCATGGTTGAGTATAGGTTAATTTTTTGAAAGGTTCAAGCAGGGGTTAACAAGTATCTTGGATAAGTTTGCAATAGAACATGAGGGGGATTCATTACCCTATTTTTGGCTATTGTTTATTAGGTTAGCGATAGTCTCGAAGACTAGTCAAAATCCAACCCCATTCTCTGATTAACATGGAAGCATGTGTGTTATAATTGAATCCCTTATTTGTGATTTTGGAACTTAGGTGTATTATGTGCATGTTGTAGCTATTATCAGTAATGGATCACTGATTCAAGCAACAAGATGGCCCATGTGATATTTATGTTGGAGATGGGTGGTGGATTATAGTGTGCCTTCAACCAATTATGGATAGTGTAGAAGGCAAATTATCTTTGTATTTACTAGTTGTTGTTTTACCTTATAAAATTGGGCTCAAACCAAAGTTATATAATGTGAAACTTGCCAATGAATAGGGGATGGAAAACTCTTTGCTTAAGTAACTTTTCAACAACTCTTTTATATATCAAAATTGATTCTGCATGCTTTCATCTATGTTTGCAAGTTCAAAGAAGAGTAGGCCACAGTTGACGCAGTGCAAGCCTGAAGCAGAGCCCACTCCAAGGAGCACGTTGCTAGACATATATAGATGTATGTTAGATTGTGTTTGTTTCCATTTCTTTATCTAATGTTATAATTGTGAATGATTGTTACATTGTTGCATTGAAATTTATGATTAGCATTGGCTTACCTCGTTTTTGCTATGAATGCTTGTTCACATAGAAGGTTGGGGAAGCCCATGGGCTTCTATTTTTCTCAATCAGCTTCTTCTCTAGCAGATTTTGTATTTATTATACACAATAAGCCTGTTCTTCTGGAGACATTGGAACAATATCTTCTTTTTATATGATTCCTTCACCCAAAAAATATTGTTGCCTTGATTCGAGAATATGGTGCAGGATGGAGCCGTGAATCTACAATATACCTCCATTAATGAACACATGGCTTATGTAAGGGAAGTATGAGTACTTCCGACACAAACTTGGACTTGCAGATATCTCCTCCATGGTTGAGAGAGTGTGAGGTTCTCCTCTCTGGTTGAGAGGGAGTGAGGATAGACATCGTGTTCTCCATGTGTCATGTATTATGGCCAGGACTAACCATTGTAAGTCTAGTGCATGAACATAACGAGGGAGAATTGTGGATTGGATTAGCATCAAGGACCAACATTCTTGAGATCTGTATTGTGACCAAGACTAATAATTGTAAGAGTCAAGTACATTGATCTAAGATAAGAATGGTCATAAGGACCGATATTTACTTATGTCAAGTATTGTGACAAGGATTAGGAAATGGTCCTATGAGGACATACCTTGGTGAACACCCGGGTGGGGTATGTGCCTCAGACATGCGGTATGGTGTCCTATTGAATGCCTCCCAACATTGTGCTCTGATCTAGTGGAGAGATAGAGTGGACTTTTCAAGGCCTTGGTAGTTTGACAATGTTGGTTATAATTATGTTATCATCATTGATGCTTACCAATCTATATCCTTCCTTAAATGAATATTTCAACTTTAAAATATCATGTTGAGCCATTATGAATACCTCCCTAATTAACAGGGAGTATGGAAATTGTAACTAGTGTTAATCTTCATAATGTAATGTAATTTTATAATTGGTGTATTTATCATATTCATTATTATTATTATATTTATTTTTGGTCAAAGCATGTTCTTCATGCTTATAGAGTAAAAAAAAGTCAAAAATAATTAATTATGAGTCAAAGAAAAATGTATTTGAGTCATGTCCCATTTGGACATTTATAAGAAAAGAAAAAATGTTTTTTGTTTGAGTCATAAGTTCACGAAATGAGTAAGTCGGTCCTCCTTGGGACAAGTTGGCTTGGCCCTCTCGAGTGACACCTATTTGACCTCTTGGACAACTATATAATGGACGGTTCAACCCATTTGAAGCACAATCAATTATCATTATATAAAGCATTTTATGCACCTAATAAAGAAGAAGAATGCCGAATTAAAAAGGAGAGATAATCTCGCACATGTGGAAGATATATTTTGTGATTGAGGATGGTTTTCTGAGGCAGCCACATACCTATTTTTGGCCCCTCTATTTTAGACCCAAAATTTCAGGACGTTGACCAGAAGAGGACCGAAATTTTAGGAAGATGACTAGTTTTTTACCAGGTTTGACTTGTGTTGACTTTGACTCTTGGAGGTGACTTGGAGGAGGGATGGTGATCCAGGTGAATATTGGTGGCCACCCACCTATTCCACTTGGAACCCCACCACTGTTTCTTTCATTTTTCCAATTTCCTTAACTATAGCACAATTTACTATTTCTAGTAGATTTTGGGGTCCTGAACTTCTGGAGCCATTTTGAGGCCCTAAACGACGTTTTCTTGGAAAACGGGCAAACATTAGTGTTTATTTCATGTTAGTAGTCGACAGTTTTTCCTCAGATAAATACTTCTAATGAGGTATTGTGCATGTCAAACGGAGATCATATTCCAAAGTTACAACCCTGGGTAGTTGATGTACCAATTTACCCAAACAAGGCCCATAATTTTGGCGCTTCATCTCCTAGGGTTAGGTTTTTGGATGTTTATGGTTTTACATTGTTTCTCAATAATAAATAGGCCTTCAATCCTCATTGTAACATAGTTCAGAGGCATGCAACTGCTACATCTCTTCTCAGAGATAAGCTACCATCGCCCGAGCTAGTTTATTTCCATTTATGTATGTAAGCATATTTAAGTTCTTTCCTATTAATGAAACGAAGTTTAATTCCTATTGAATCTCTATGTACAAGTGTATTTATATATTTTGTTTTGTTCCTGCATAAGTCTGGATCAATGGTATCAGAGTGGTCTGATCTTTCTCTATTTTCATTTGCATGTCCCCTGCGAGGTCAGGGTATAAGGAGTTAGGGATCAAACTGGTTGAACATTTGCAAGACCAGCCTCGCAAACTCCGATGACCTCCCTTGGAGGAAGAAAAGACAGATGAGGGGGAAAGAGATCCTTTCACAATGTTGCTAGGGGAAACCCTTGAGCGAAAAAGGAACATGATGATGGATAACTTTGCCCAAATCCTTCGGCAGCAATCCACAAGCGACACATCTTCATCCAATAGCCACTCTAGAGACGCCACAACTTTTAAGGTACAAGTTAACTTTGATATTCCCATATTTGATGGCCAGATAGATGTAGACGACGTTGATAGATGGTTAAATCTGTTGGAAGGAAAATTTCAGTTCATGACTTTTCCAATCAAGAAAATATTACTTTTTCACTTTTCAAAGTCGCCCCACATTTCAAGGACTAGTGGGAAACCTACTGTGAACCAAAGGACGAGAGAGAATCCTCAATGTTTTCAGCCACACCCACTTGGAATTTTGAGACGCAATCAAGGAGCAATATTACCCTATCAGGGGATATGAAGATAAATACATAAAATGGACCACACTACGGCAGGGTAGGGACCAAGATGTTCTAGAGTTCAAAAATGTTTTCCATACCCTTCACACGAAGCTGGGTATCAAGTATTATGAGCAACATTTGGTACTGTTATCCAACTAGCTCACAAAATAGAAGAAGAAATAGATCAACGACTTCAAAATAAGCCTCTTAGAGGGGGCAACCTCCTTTAAATTACACAAATGAATAATTCTTGGATGATACAAATTAAAAGGCCTCCTTTCTATATATAGTAGTCAAAGGGGTCAAAACATACTTAGAGTCAGCATAACAATAATATTATAAGGGCAAAACAATAATAATAGTGGGCTTCTATGGGGCACAATAATAAAAATATGAGGACTACATAGGCACAAAAATACAATAAGGGGGTTGCACTAATAACAATAAGGGGCTACACTAGTAGTATAGGGACCTAAAATGTGCCTCTCCTCCAAAAAAATGTTGTCCTAGACGCTTGAGTAGATATAGATGCTTCTGTATAAAATTATCATCCTCCCATGTGGAATCTTCAGCAGGCAATTTCTTCCACTTGATGAGATACTCTGAAATTGATTAATTTCGTAGTTGTCGAGTTCTCGTTTCCATGATTGCTTCAGGTTCCAATATGATTTTTCCTTCCTCATCAAGTTTCGACAATATTGTTTGAAATCACATGCGATAATTTTTTGGCCAACGCGTTTCGAACCAACAAGTGTGGTTCATCATCAGGACCAGATTCTCTCATGTGATTTCTACTGAAAGACTTTGTTTAATTCATTATGGATCACAGAAGCTTAAATACAGAAAATATTGTTTGAACTAGGAGCTTGTCACCAATAAACTTCTTTAAGCATTAAACATGGAGAACTAGGTGCACTCGGGAAGATGCACAAAGCTCCAATTTGTATGCCATGGTACCAATATTTTACAACGCCTTGTAAGGACCATAGTACTTTGGTGATAATTTTTTATCCTTCTTAGCTTGCTTGAGGGACATTTGTTTGTATGGTTGTAGCTGTAAAAATACCCAATCGCCTACATCAAAACTCCTTTCACTGCGATGTTGATCTACATGTTGTTTCGTTCAATTCTGCGCCAAATTGAGGTTATCCTTTAAGAGTTGGAAAACTTGTTGTTGATGCTCGATGTGATATTCCATGATCCAGGTGGATGTTGGTGGCCACCCACCTATCCCATTTGGACCCCCACAACTGTCTCTTTTAGCTTTTTCAGTTTCCTAAATTGTAGCACAGTTTACTATTTTTAGTAGTTTTTTGGGTCCTGAACTTCCGGAGCCGTTTTGAGGCCCTAAACGACGTTTTTTTGGGAATTTGGGGCAACATAGGTCCATCGACTGATGTTGCCTCCCAAAGTGGTAGTACTCGGATAGATCTTTCTAACGAGCTATCGTACGCGTCAAACGGAGATCGTATGCCAAAGTTACGACCGCGGGAAATTGATGTACCAATTTACCCAAACGGGGCCCACAATTTGGCGTTTCATCTTCTAGGGTTAGGTTTCGGGATGTGAAGGGTTTTCCATTGTTTCTCAACAATAAATAGGCCTTCGAGCCTCATTGTAACACAATTTTTAGAACAGTTCAGAGGCATGTAGCCACCACATCTCTTCTCAGAGATAAGCTACCATCGCCCTAGCTGGTTTCTTTCCATTTCTGTTTGTAAGCATCTTTCAATATTTTACAGTAATGAAATGAAGTATTATTTCCGCTGCATCTCAGTATTTATGGTTATCTCATCTTTGTATTTATGGTTATCTCTATAATTTGTTGCGTTCCTGTTTAAATCTGGATCAGTGGTATTAGAGCGATCTGCTTTTTCTCTGTTTTTCTTTGCATGTCCCCAACGAGGTCGGGATATAAGGAGTTACGGCTTGAACTGGTCGAACCTTTGCAAGACCAACCTCGCAAATCTCGACGGCCTCCCATGGCGGATGAGAAGAAAGACGAGGGGGCAGGAGATCCTATCAAAATCTTGCTCGAAGAAGTGCTCGAGCGACAAAGGAACGCGATGATGGATAGCTTTGCGCAGATCCTTCAGCGGCTACCCAGAGGCGATGCATCGGCTTCCAACAGCGACTCTGGAAACGCCACACCGTTTAAGGTACAAGTTAATTTTGAAATCCCCATCTTCGAGGGTTAAATAGACGCAGATGCCGTAGATAAATGGTTAAATCTGCTAGATGGGTATTTTTCTGTTCACGAATTTTCAAGTCGGGAAAAGATTGTTTTTGCTCTTCTCAAAGCAGCCCCCCACGTCAAGGACTGGTGGGAAACCTACTGTGAGCAGAAGGATGAAAGTACATGCTCACTATTTTCAGCCGCACCCACTTGGAATGACTTCCGGGATGCCATCAAGGAGCAGTACTACCCTGTCGGAAGCTATGAGGACAAATACATCAAATGGACCACATTGCGGCAGGGACGAGACCAAGATGTGCCGGAGTTCACAAACATTTTTCATACCCTTCGCACACAGTTGGGTATCAAAGATTCTGAGCTGCATCTGGTACTCAAATACCGCGGCTGCCTACACAAATACATCTAAGAAGAGATGGGGTTCTTGAACATCTCCTCACTCGGCACAGCATACCGATACGCTGTCAAAATCGAGCAAAAGTTCAAACAGAAGAAGCGAGACTTTGGATCTGCAAATCCGAAGCCCAAAGGACAAAGCCAAGGCGGGGTGACCCAAGACAACCCGTCGAAGCCGCAAGAAAAGAACAACACCACGAAGCCGAAGAAGGACACAGGAAAGTGGTGTGAGTTCCACAAGAGTCCCACTCATAACACAGGTGAGTGTCGGACCAAGCAGTCGCTTGTGGCCGAGTTGAAGGCTTCCGAATCAGATGCATGTTCTAACCCTGAGCCAGAACCCGACAAGGGGAATGGCAAAGGGAAGCAAATCATTGATGCGGATCCCAGCGCCATTGTTGCCACCACCAAGATCCAGAAAGATGAGCCCGAAAATCCAGAGGAAGGGGAGCGTCTTTTCCACTCACAGATGTGGGTGAAGGGTTCGCCACTACAATTCATTGTCGACAGTGGCAGCCAAAAGAACCTCATTTCAGCAGAGGTCGTGAAGCGGTTGGGCCTACCGACTACACCACACCCGCAGTCGTACAATATCGAGTGGCTTCACGAAGGACGAGATCTAAAAGTTCGCCAGCAGTGCCGCCTTCCGTACAGCATCAAGCCCTTCACAGATGAGGTATTGTGTGATGTTACACCTCTGGATGTTTGTGATGTATTATTAGGCCAACCATACTTGTGGAGGCGACATGCTGTGTATGAGTCAAGGCCTCGTGCTGTCATTATTTCTTTAAATAATTCATTATACAGGATACCGGAGGTAGCCCCACCTACGGCCACATCTTTGATCACTGCTAAGAAAGGTAGCAATCTCATCTCCCAGACCAGGAAATTCATTTGTCTGGTTCACTCCCAAAGTAAGGGCAAGATTGCCATCACATCCATGACCCCCGCGAAGGGTTCCTCCATGCAACAGCACCAGCAAAGGGATACAGTCATGACAAGACACATGAACAACTTCTCCTCACCCACAGGGGTACCACACAAGTTTCAGGTGGGCGACAAAGTTTGGTTACATCTGCAGAGAGAACGCCTTACCAAAACCCATCAGAAACTCAAGCGACTCCGACATGGTCCTTACACCAGTACCAAGGCTACGGGCAACAATGCTTTGAAGCACAACATTCCTCCATTCCTTCGCTTGCACCAAGTGTTCAATGTGGACCATCGCCGACCATGCTTCCCACCATTTCTGGTCACAGCAGAGATTGCAGAACAGCTCACCAGAGACCCAGCTCAGCAGAAGCTTCCTCATCTCAGGGATGAACTCAACGCAATGGGGACCATTGCTTCCTAAGAGGGAAGGAATGATCCAGGTGGATGTTGGTGGCCACCCACCTATCCCATTTGGATCCCCACAACTGTCTCTTTTAGCTTTTTCAGTTTCCTAAATTATAGCACAGTTTACTATTTTTAGTAATTTTTCGGGTCCTGAACTTCCGGAGCCGTTTTGAGGCCCTAAACAACGCTTTTTTGGGAATCTGGGGCAACATGGGTCCATGGATCAATGTTGCCTCCCAAAGTGGTAGTACTCGGATAGATCTTTCTAACAAGCTACCGTACGCGTCAAACAGAGATCGTATGCCAAAGTTACGACCCCGGGAAATTGATGTACCAATTTACCCAAACGGGGCCCACAATTTGGCGTTTCATCTTCTAGGGTTAGGTTTCGGGATGTGAAGGGTTTTCCATTGTTTCTCAACAATAAATAGGCCTTCGAGCCTCATTGTAACACAGTTTTTAGAACAGTTCAAAGGCATGTAGCCGCCACATCTCTTCTCAGAGATAAGCTACCATCGCCCTAGCTAGTTTCTTTCCATTTCTGTTTGTAAGCATATTTCAGTATTTTACAGTAATGAAATGAAGTATTATTTCCGCTGCATCTCAGTATTTATGGTTATCTCTATAATTTGTTGCGTTCCTGTTTAAATCCGAATCATTCCACTTCTTTAACCTTAGAATTTTCTCTTAAAGATGATGTGAGGGATGGTGGATGATACCCATAACAATAACAATAAGGGGCCACACTAATAGTAAAGGGACCTAAAAGGTACTCAAGTATCGCAGTTGTCTACACAAGTACATCTGAGACAAGATGGAGTTCCTAGACATCTCCTCGCTTGGCGCCACCTATCAATACACTGTCAATATCGAGAATAAATTAAAGAGAAGAAGCGAGACTTAGGATATGTGAATCTGAAGCAAGGTAAAAGCACCCCAGGTCGTAGAAAAAGGGCAAAGCCAAGGCGGGGCGACCTAGGACAACCCACTGAAGCTGCAAGTGAAGAACAACACCACGAAGACAAAGAAGGACACAGGGAAATGGTGTGAGTTTCATAAGAGCCCCACTCATATCACAAGTGAGTGTCGAGCCAAGCAATCACTGGTGGTTGAGCTGAAGGCTTCTGAATCAGATGCTTGTTCTGACTCTAAGTCAGAAATCGACAAGGGGAATGACAAAGGGAAGCAAATTATCAATGCGAAGCCTAGTGCCACTGTTTCCACCACCAAGATCCAGATGGATGAGCCCGGAGATCCAAAGGAGGGGGAGCGCCTCTTCCACTCACACATGTGGGTGAAGGGTTCCCCGTTTCAGTTCATTGTCAACGGCGGGAGCCAAAAGAACCTCATTTCAGTAGTGGTCGTAAAGCGGTTGGGCCTACCAACCACACCAGTTGACCTTCTAGACCAGCTTAAAGGGGCAAGGGACTTTCTGGACCGACATATTTCAGTTATTTGATATTAATGAAATGAAGCTTTATTTTTGTTGCATCTTTGTGTATATCTATATTTGTGTATTTTGTTGTGTTCCTGCGTAAGTACGCATCAGTTGGACTTGATGTTTTGGTGGCAATTTTTTTCTTGGTCTTGGATGTCTCATTTCGATCCGATTCTATAAGAGAAGGATTGTTGAGTTTTCACCCTTGCGGGGTTTTGCCTTGGCTTGGAACCTAATTTCGTTGTATCTTGTCTATTTATTTTCTTGGAAGATTGAACATTTGTATAGTTGCTTGATGAAGAAGACATAATAAACAATAAGAATAAATCTAACATTCACAAGTAATTATCAAGTTAAGAGGAATAAGCCCTAATCCACCCTACTCTTGGTTTCCCAACAGATATGGACATTTATACCTTTGTTTAAATGTTGACCTTTGAAACATCTGGATGCTAGCAAGGTAGTGCATGTGGGGGACATGTCAAGCCCATGTAAGCAAAACCCAAACTGCGCAAGTGAGTAGAAGTATGATGTTTCATTTTTGATGTATCATAGACGATAGATCAACATGTTGTGGTACGAAGGTGCTATGGAGTCAACATGGTAGTTAACATGGCACTTGTTATGGAAAGTGACGTGGAGTTTGAAAATCTATAATTTTGTAAAATTCAAGTTTGACCTGTGTTGACTATGCTGAAATGACACGATGACAACATGGTGTAGAAGACTAAAAATGATGAGGGGGAGGCTAGGTGGTAGTTGTAGTCAAAGATGACATGGAATCTCCAGAAATAGATGATCTGGAAATCCGAAGATCTAGCTCTTTAATTAAAAAGAGGATTTATGAGATTTTCTGGATAATCGGATTGCAGATATTTGAGAATTTGAATATTTGGATCCATATTTTCCATTTAAAGGGATTCACTGAAACTTTTGGATGGTGTATGTTCCCAACATCTAGAAGCTTGTGATTTTTTATAAAAAAATATTATTTGAAATATTTGGATTTAGATATGAACTGATAAGCCACATGTATGGGTTGTGGAAGTGACACAGTACGGTGGTGACACATGGGCACAAGACTACCATGTGCCACATGTTAGATGACATGGAACTATGCACAATGACATGTGAAAACATGAATTCCACATGTCGATGGTACAATATGTTGACATTGAATAAATAATGAAACTCCCGAGGGCCATAATTTTATGTGTGGAGCTTGAAATTTGATAAAATTTACATATTTGAAAATATCTTGATGAGTAGAGGATGGTGGTGGCCTAAGAAAAGAAGTTTGATATGGCTAAAAGAATAGAAATTTTCACTACCTCACCTCCATAAAGAGAGCTCGGGGGTTCCTCATGTACATCCCATACCCTCAAAAATGCCTTGAGGAGGTGTTGATGGTGTTGGACCCACCAACATTCAGGGGATCTCCCCGATATGAAGTCCCAACTAGACCTCACACCGTTTGGAGTAGGAGTCCCAACAGTGGGTGGTAATGTTATTCCTTTACCGCGGAAACACACAAAGAGAAATATGATAACTTTGAGTAAGAGCAAGTGTGTGACCCTGCGGAGAGTCAAGTGCGATGCATGAAGGTTCCAACATATGAAGTAAAAGGAAGTGCGCCCCTTGGAAGCCTCTAATAGTACACAGCTTGAAAGGAACAGACGATTGAAATGACAACACAAGCTAAGACGCAGAATAGTCCACAAGTTAAAGTGACTAGTTAATCCAACAACACACATTCAACAAGATCCATACAAATGCAAACAAAATAGTTCATAAGCATATGTGTAAGTTAAATAACATACATTACTAATACAACAAGAATAGTTTGACTATATTAACAACATATGCATGAAAGCGTGTTGGCTCTGATTTTATTATTATAAGTGAAAGTTTCATACATACATACACCATTGATGACCACTAGCCCCAATAGTGGAACATTACAATCAAGAACACCTACTCCTCCAAAGAAGTATACTCGCTCTACGTTATAGAGAAGCCAAGGCTCTTCAAGATACTCCCAAGCTCTTTCTAAGCCTAAGCCTTGCCAAAAGCTTGGCTCCCAAAAGCCTATTACATGAGTTATGATGTTCTATTTATAACAAGAGGGGGTGACTCTTCAACTCCACTTTATGACGTTTGGACTACCCTCATGACTCTTCAACTTCTTCACAAAATAACACATTACATTACATGATGAATTTTCATATTCCAATATTGACACTTGGAATTTCACTTACAACATAATTACAAATAATATTGCATTTTACACTCATACCCATATAGGACAGAATAGGGTAGACGCAACTTGGCAGCCTAACAAGACAAGACACTATGAAGCTTGAGTTTAGGACCACTCTAGCTCGACAACCTCCACTTGATGCTTCTCGGTCATGATGCCAAGCTTGGTATTGTGCGATGACATCCCCAAGCTACATGATGTTGTCAGGTTGGAAGCAAACTCTAGCCTCCATAACATCGGGGTACAATGATTTGGAACCAGTGTTAACTTCTCTCTCAAGCAGGAGCAACATGGTTCTGATCTAGAAGGGAGCATCGAAGTAGTTATGTATGTTTTGTTTGTTCAGCTCTAAGTACTCCTTAGTGGCAACCTATCTCAGCTGCTCCAAGTACTCTTCAATCTCCTGCTTGACTTGGTGTTTGTGTATAACTTCGGTAAGTCAGCTGATTGATGAGATCTTGTGGGTTCTCACCATGAAGTCCAATAATGTTGTACAACCATACATATGGGGACTGAATGTTTTCAATAGATGAGGTGGACTATTTTTTGTTTTGAATAAACATTCGAACTCTTTCTTTCTCCAACTCTGCTTGTGGATTTATCTTCTTTACCAAAGTAAGCGGTGCCCCTTTGTATCACCTTGTCCATTCTTGCATGGAGGTGATGGCAATTTACACATTCCTAAGAGTCTTGACAAATTCCTTGCTCTGCTACTACAGGCTATTCAAGTGGAAAATTTACTTATGTATGGTCATGAGCTTCTCATATAGGTCACACATGGTCTCTTTAAGTGTTGATACCTCACTAAGTATCGTTTCTCTCATTTCCCCCAAGTAGACCTATGCGGGAGCTGCATTCTGCGTTGCTCTGCGGAGCTGTTCTATCCCTTGTTAGGAAACATGTCAATTATGTATCAATTTCTTACTCTCAGCCGTAAAATATTGAGTGTTTGACCTTGTCATACCCGCGAAGGCTAATTTGGATTCGATAATGGCATTTGGATTCCTACTAGTGTCCACCACTATCACCCTTTCTTTAATGAATGTAGGTGATGTATGATGATTGTTCGGGGCTAATTCTGCGGCTAGAGGTGGTAGAGGTTGAATGATGACCTGCGAGGCATTCAACATCAGATCAATATCTTCATCCTGCAATTTTGGTCCCAACTCCATGTCTGCAACTTCAATCAAATCTTCAATCAGCTAACCAAGATCCTGGTCCTGCATCTGTTCGCTATTTCCCTCTATTACTGGTCAGTTTTTCTATTGAATCAACGTTCTTTCTTTTGTCATTGCACCTTACTTTCTTCTTCTTCATAATTCTGCTTCTCTTCCTGTTATTTCCTCCTCAACTCTCATTCTTCCTTCGATTCTTGTTCTTCTTGCTTTGCTCCCAGTTTTGCTACCTGCAAGCTCTGCTTTTCTCTCTTCCTCCACTATGCTCTCTGTATCCTCTGCTTCCTTTTGTTTATGTTGCCAAAATGACACGCATGAAGATTGAATCTACTTTCACTCTGCAACTTTGTTCTCCCTCTATTCCACCAACAACTTTCTATTTCCCTGATCTTGTATTGGATCGTTGCCTTCTGCTACTGTTGTTGGACTTCCTGTCATGTTAGTATTGACTCCTTTTCTATGAACAATTGAGTGTCCACCTATATTGGCAAGTTAACTGGCACTTGCTCAACTACTTCCCCAATATTGGTTTCAGTGGTCTCTCTTAAAGCATCTCTCTTTGGTTCCATGGTAACAATGACTACTGGAGAGAATTGCTTCACAAGTTTGGTACCTGTGGGACAGAAAGAACACTCATGGCAGACTAACATTAGCTCTTGCAAATCTAACTTCACAGCATGATCAAGCAACAATTTGGGCATCTGATGAGAGGGATTGTGCAATTTTCACCTACAAGAGGGACTGACAGACTATGGGAACTGCACATTGCGCAGTCCTAATAACCAAGGGTGTAGCCTAAGGCTTGAGACTGGGCAATACGCAGTTCAGCCTGGGAAGAACCTAGGGGAGACTACGCATTGCGTAGTCTCAATGGCCAAGGTTGGCAGGCTGAGCCCTAGAACTGCACAATGCATAGTTGGGGCTAGCTTGTACTGCGCACTACAGAGTTCTAGAGGTCAACATTGGAGCTTCAACGTTAGGATTGCGCAGTGCCTAGTTGGGCAAGGAAAAATCTGTCCAAGGAAATTGCAGATCTGCCCAATGGAGGCGTGAAAAACAAGCATAACTTAGTAATAATGCGAGCTCGAGTGTAGATCTGACTAACTGAGGATAAATAAGTGAAAAACAAGTGCAAAAACTCAACAAACACAAAGAAACTAGAGTATGTGAGGAGAGCCTTCGAGATGGCGATCGTTGGTGCAAAAACAAGAAAATCAATGCGACACTTGTGAAAGGCAAATGACAGACTGAAACAACACTTCTACAAGCTAAAGCAAGTTAAAACACCAGTAACCAAGAATAGAAACAAGTGAAACAACACTCACAAAAGCCAAATGACAAAAAGCAACAGAAAAGCGACAAAAAGGGATAAAAGTAAAACTCACCCAGAAAGGTGACAACAATGCTCCGAAGGTTCCTTGATCTTCTCGGGAATCCTAGAGCTTGATGATCGAATGTACAAATGAATTCTAGAGGCTACCATTACATAGAATTGAGAAAATTGGAATTTATGATGCACATGCCTAAAGTCAAGGAAAAGGCAACACTTGATGGAGGTTTCTAAAAATAGCGAAAGTGCCCCCTTTGGGATACTAAAAATAGATCCTATAATGTTCCAAAATAGGAAAAACGGTGATATGCAAGCAAATAACAATTTTCACCACAAAAATATCAAAACAATTATAAAACACCCATAACTATCAGAAATATGGAAGCAACTGAGCCATTTTATTACAAATTGGCGCAAGAGTACAAAATATGGTACGAATGCACCTGGGCTTGCCTCAAAGGCAAGCGGAGAAAAGACTAGGTGAAGCAATGAAAACCTGGAGCTGCAATCAACTGACTAGCTGCTGCACTGCGTAGTCCCTAGTAATTCTACATTGTCTGCTGCAAAGATATGGCTGAAAACCCCACTTTCGGTGCTTAGAAATTGTGAAACGTTCTTTTTGAGGTCCTTTTCAAAAGCCTTGGAAAACCCAGAAATGGTTTGGCCTAGTTTTGACCTTCCAAAATCGACCCCCAAAAGCCCTACGCTTTCCAACAATTGTTGAAGCGCGTTGTTTATCAAACCATCAGCAAAATCCTCCCCAAAAACTCCTGAAATGTAGCAATCAACTCCACCAATACTTCCCTTATTTCTCCTAAAAAGCAATAACCCCAATGGCTGAAACTTTATCTCCCATGTATGCCCAGTTTCTCTTATATGTGTTTGCCACAAAGTCTGCAAAAAGCACTCCTAAATATTGATGCCACTTCCAACCCTCAAACTCACTCAATATCCAACAAATCTATTGATACTTCTTCTCCTAATTTCTCTCAGTAATAACCCTTTGGAAGAATGCTACAATGGCCACACTAGATCCACTACCGCGTCCTCCAAAAATATGCACTACTGGGGTGAACTGAATACAAATGCTGGAAATCTCTCCACAAATCTCCTCCCTATGATAATGGATGAACCTCTCTAGGGTGGCACTCGAAGTCCCCCGAAGAAAGGGTGAGTTCTCCGCTTATAAAACTATTGCTAAACAACAAGTGACCCGAATAAACAACCCGAGCAACATAATCAAATTCGATAAGCCAAGAATTCCAAATGAAGTGTGTTGCCTTCCTTTTATAAATTTTGTGGAGCCTTTCTTCTCACCTTTTCTTCTTGGCTTTTCTTCCCTCTCATGCATTTCAAATCATTGGCTTAGGGAGTGCGTATTTCTTATGTGGGTAGTCCCCATGTATCAGTAACAAAACAAATAACATAAAATTATTTTTCCTCTAACTCCTAAGTCTTCTATTAAAAACAAAATGGGCCCCGTCTTCACCAAAATTTGCCACCAAAATGTAGAAATAAATCTTGTTCCAAAATAATTTAGGAAGGGACATTACAGTCCTCCCTACCAAAATTGCTTGTCCTCAAGCAATGTCTGAACAAGTGCCCTCTCTGACTATTGATCACCACTGTAACGATCAATAATAACATGGTCCCAAATATACCATTGAGTCATCCCCAATCTCAGCAATGTCCCGACATGAAGGACTCCCTCGATACCAAGATCCCAAGCCATCCTAAGCAATGTGAAGCACACCTTGCTCCACGCACTATCCAACTAGATACAAGTACCAGAAACCCTATACATACTAGTAATAAGTAGAGCATCATGATAATGTAGGACTCTGCCCAACTCCCCATGAAATTTCCCTACTGAGTATTCCATCTCATGCAATACAAGTGTAAACTCCTAAATATGCAATCTAATTCTGGTGGGATTGAACCCTCATCTTCCCGAGCCTCCCCTGATCTCCTCCTGTCAATCACCCTGCGACACTGGTGAAGTTCCCCACACCATCAATGAATCACTAAAACCAAATGGAAGATCTAGATGACCCTCCCCTATAGAAACCAACTCACCTCTACGGGTAGTTGAACTGCTCAACCCTGTTATTCCAGAATCCCCCGCCTGTCGCAGAAGGAACCTATCCTACTGACATTGTGGCACTCTGGTCATAAAAAACTACCTAGCATGCTCGTACCAGAACCTCCTCTCCCTTAACTCTCGGTCATTATCTATGCAATGATTAAGGCTAGGCCAATCTTGCCAAAGCAACTCAACAATGCCAACTCCTATCACTCCATGACTAGCCTGAATCCTGAGCAACAATTTGCCTCGTCCTATGGTGAGGCCTTCGATGATCCCCCATGTGTCCACCTATGAATGAATGAGTCTGCATGTTATCCCAACCATGCTCACTGAGGAGTGGAGTATCCCACCAATCCACTGGATCCCTTAACCATATTGGAGGTCCATAAACTCCAATCTTCTCTGCCTGCCATTGTGATATGATGCTAGCTTTTGGGACCCCTTTGTGCCCCGTCTCTACCTCTTGTAGGTATCCAATAGGTAGGCACTGAGCATCAAGAACGTGTTGCAAATATCTAGCTGCTCTGTGCCTACCAAATTACACAGCAAGATCTGCTATCACAGCTCCTTATGATGTGCCCAGGTATTTCCGAAAGCCTAGGCATCATCTTGCCAACAAGGACTACTATCCTCCGCACCTCATGCTCACCTAATTCCTAGACTTGTCCTGCCGAAAAAGCACCTTGTAACTCCCTCCTGGTCACCTCCCCAAGTGTGAGCCTAGGGGTGGAACATATGCTACATCGACAATCAACCATGACATCCCTAAGCCTGTAACCTTCAAATCGTGCACCTACCAAGTGTCTCAACTAGAGAGTCTCCTCTCAGCCCATGACACGTGATGTCTCATCCAACTATCTAGGGTGAGCCTCCCATGCCCTATTGTCTGAATGGAGAGTGTCAAAGGGCAACAACCAAACCCTTTGTGACTGTAAGCAACACTGGAGGATGATGTGTGGGTATGTCCCAAAGAGTATGATCAAGAGTCTACTAGAAATCTCAAGAGTATTCCTATGGAAGACCCTCTCTCTGCCTCGGATCTGCTGATAACCCCCTCGAGGCCCTGCCTCCACTAAACATGGTGTTCCCAAATGCTCAACAATGTCCTCGTTGATCCTAGGTAAGTTGCGTCCAATGGTACACCTACTGTCCTTTGTCCATAAGTCTCCCTGGAGGCAACGCTCCAAGTAAAAGTGCACTCCTCGACATGCCACTGTACGCTGCAACCTCTCCCTATACACCATTCGATACTCCCGGCTATAGATATACCATCTTGTGTCATGCCTGTGTCATTGCACCTATCACTCCCCGCATGTCCTCAATGCGATGTAAGTCACTCCTCCTACCCCACAGTGTAAACCGACATGTTGTGGTATACCACCATGCATCTCCATGCTCCTTTGTAGGCCACTGCTCCTCGTTGTGTAGCCCTGCACACCATTGGGTGTTATGGCCTAGAATTGGTTATGTATGCATACAACGCCCCCTCCTCCTAGGTCCACCCAAGCAACCGACCAACCTGGGTAAACAAGCGATGAGAGAGGCTACTATAAGGGATTAAACTTCCTTGGTGACATTAAATAAATGGAACCGACAGAGCATATTAAACAAACACATCCACATCAGTGACAACACCCTCAAGAGACATGCTAGCGACTCATACATCCTGTCCCTAAGTCCTACTGATGATTTAAGCCTTTTAACCCAAAGTCACTCTCATGATATAGGCGTGACAATGTCCAACAACCCAAAGTCACTCTCATGATATAGGCGTGACAATGTCCAACAACCCAAAGTCACTTTCATAGGCCTATGTGCCGGCAATTGTGGACTTTTCTCAGCAGACATGTGCCAGTGACCCTGAGATTTGAGCCACTTTTCTAGCCCAAAACTTGCTACAACCTTCAGAATCCATCAAAGACATGATAACAATGCTGATAAATCAAAATTAACCTGTTGTAGCGGCTACAACCACCCTCCAAAATTTTTGCCTGCACCAATTTCGGAGCCTCCCTTGGAGAGTTTCACTTGATGACTGCACACACATGAGTTCACTCCATGAGCTTCTGTGAATCTTTACATTCGCCTTGCTTGTTTATTGCACTCAAGTCTTTGCATGTTCATGTCTAAGTCATGCTTGCGACCGTGTTCTAGTTATGCTCAAAGTCTTTGCTTCGTATATATTTGTTGTGTTCGCCATGAAAGCATCTGTCGCACTCACACATGGAGTCACATTTACTGTCGCACAAGCGTCGTCTCGATCATGAACGAAAAACCACGAGTGTCGCGCTTATTGTTTGCACCGTCGGTCTGTCATGTTGAACATGTGTGTCTGGATGGTTCGGTCGTTTCATCGTCAAGTCATGCGAGTGTATGTTTGTATGATCACCTATGCATCTTTCGACTGTTCATACACTTAGTCATTTTTGCTGAAGATTCTCACGACCAGACTCCTCACTGACAGCCAGACCATCACCCTCCTTTCGACTTGATCGGTTGTCAACTAGAATAGCGCACAAGCACTAAGCTAGTTCTTCCAAGCAACACTCGTGTTGGCCACTCGGACAGTCGACCGGATGTTCATCTCAAAAATTGTGCAGTACTCATGAGCAGGCCTCCCATTGCCCATCAGTGAGCTCATCTCAGAAATTGCACAAAGATGATCAACAGGCCGCGCTCCCGGCCTTGGTGCAGTTTTCCCAACAATATACTGCCTGTTCCCTCCAGGAATTGTGCAGTCTGTTGCCTGTGACTAAGCAGCCAAATGGCAGTTCCCTCTAGGAATTGCGCAATTCTGGCTACCAGTGACCCCAACAGCTAACTGGCAGTTCCCTTTGGGAATTGCGCAATTCTGGATGCCAGTCTCCCGGGCAGTTCCCCAAAAAAATTGCGCAATTCCTACCTACTGACCCTTCATGTAGCCCGGCCCGTTCCTCCAGAAAATTGCGCAAATTTGGTTGTCCAACCCCTTGTGACTGTTCGTTCTGGAAAATGTGCAGAGCATGCCTACCCTGCCCTCCTGCAGCTCGGACTGTCCCTCCCAAAATTTGCGCAATTTTTCCTCCCAACCGAGCTAGACCTTATAGACAATCACTATCAACTTAGATTGTCTGTCTCCATCCCTCAGTGACTATTGCGCAGTTTTCCTCAACAGTTGCCCAGAGCCATCATCCCGCATCATAGTCCTGCTACCTCTCCTGGTCACCTGCATCTGAATGATCATGTGTCATGGTAGACTAGGAGGTTTTGGATTTGATGTCATCTCGTCATGAGTGATTGCAGGTACAGGTACACCAACAAACATGTCAATACGACGAACGAGATGAATGAAGGGAGCACATGCAGATGGACAGGTTCACCAACGAACAAGCGAACGAAGCATGCGAAGTAGACGAACGCAGTGAACATGCACCTTCGCGAACAAGTGAGCATGTCAAGCCTTCCAGCATGAAAGCAAGGAACAACATGCGAAAGCTTCATCAAGCAAACCAAGGACCATCGAAGACTCCGCGCACTTTGCCATGCGAAGGTCAAGCTATGATACACCATGAAGACATCCATCACTCAGCAACACTCTAGCTTGACATACACTCCAACATCAGCATGAATGTACCAGCATTGTCATGTCAAGTCATGTTGAGTCAATTCATGAGTCATGTTGCCCACATCTCCACTATGGGCTTGTTGTCAATCAATGTGATGTAACATGGAAGTCCAAGAGACCCACTTATTGAACATAGAGTCATGTAAGTCGGAAAGTCATGGAAGTCGAACGATCATGAGGGTAGTCGAATAGCCACAAGGGTCAGTTTCACCCTTGGCTATAAATACCCCCCTCATTTGTACATGAAGGGACTTTTCACCTCATCTCCTGCCACATAACCAAGAGAGTCTGTAATATTTTCTTTGAGGAGTAAGTAGTGGCTCCAACGCCCCACTGACAGGGTTAGTGATGTATGGTGTAACGATGTGTATTGGAACTTTCGCTTAATTCATAAGCATGTTAACAGGCCATCACGTTTTCACAGATGTATTGTATTTGTTGTAACATTGATCTTTAATACTTGTAATGCATGTTGCTTTAACCTGTGTTATACATTTGAACTGATTCATTTGTTGTAATGCATAATCTATTAATGGAAATGTGTTGTATATGTTGTTAATGTTGTCTCGTTCATGTTGACTGCTCTGTCGGACATCAGACAGACCTTTCACATGAACCTTGCTGTAACAACCGTTGCACTCGTTCGAATTGATTTGTGAGTGTTGTACGTGTTATCTTACCTTGTATGTTGTGACTGTCGCATCCGAGTGGATTGCTCCGCCAGAAGCTATGTATGTCCTTTTGTGTTGTGTGTTCCTAGCCGAGTTGGGACTGATCCCTTTCAACCTAGAACTCACCTTCACCTTCTTCCCCTCATAGTGAAAGAACCATTGACACAAGTACACTTACACTCACTAGGCACGCGAACCTCACTTCTCGAAGACAAAGTGAACCACTCTCCTGTGCTGACAAGCAAGAGTTGAGGCAAATCCTTAAGACAATGGCAACCGAGCCATCATACCGAATGGGACTCTCACACCAAATGGTGTGAGGTCTAGTTGGGACTTCATACCAAGGTGATCCCTTGAATGTTGGCAGTCCAGCGCCGTCAACATTTTTGGCACTAGAAGGAGGGAAGCTAGTTGTACATGGCTGAAATTCCCCTCACACTATTTCAACAAACATCTGGTCAAGGCAACAACTTGCACTCTTCTACCTACACGCAACTCAGCGGTTGGTTACTCCTCACCTCCTAGTGTTGAGCACAAGACTTCAAATCAACACCTTTTCTCTGTTCATCCCATCACTCGCTAGTTCGCTAAAGCAGTCGGATTGATCCCTTACAGACAACATCTTCCACACACAACAAGGAATCCAAAGGCCACTCCCATGAGTGTTTTTGTATCGTCAATGGAAGAAGCAACCCTTGCCACACTTGATGGTCTAGGAGAAGCTATCGAAGACAAAAAGAAATATCCCATCCTTTGGGAAAGTGAACAAGGCACTCTTATGATATCAGGATCAGACTAGGGTATAGGAGGTGGAGGGGAAGGCAGCGGAGGAGGCGGAGACGGACCAAGGGACTCAGAGTTGGACACATCAAACTCCGAAGGAGAGGAGGAGTATGAAGAAGACGAAGAGATGGCTGACCCAAATCTTGAATGGATGACTCAAGGACCATTGGCTCTCCCAGTTGTTCTACACAAGATGCAGAAGTGAGCGGGGATAATGAACATCAAGTTTAACCCTAACAGTGCAGTGAAGGCAGAAGACCACTTAGAAAACTTCTACCTACAACTGCAGACCCTTGAGGTACGTTATGACAATGTAGCATGTAGATTGTTTCCATGTACCTTGGACGGTCGGGCAGCTGCTTGGTATCACAACCTTCCACCCAACTCCATACAGAACTGGGGTTCTTTCAAACGTCTATTCCTTGAGAAGTTCATTGATAACAAGACCCTAGCCATGCTACTCAAAGAGTTGGGAAGCCTCAAGATGAAAGGAAAAGAAAAAGTGAAAGATTTCAATCAGAGGTATATGCGTACAATGAATAGGTTCCGAGTAGACACTAAGCCTCATGACTCCATCACCACTGACTACTACACGTCCGCACTACCAACCAACATTGCGCAGTTCGTCAAGCGAGCTGCAAGACCAACACTATTAGAAAATTGTAAAGAGGCTATCAGTGTTGAGAAAGACCTGCGTGCAGATGGAGTTATCAAGGATGATCAATCGACGAAGGACTCCAAGTATGCGAGCAGGCAGTCCCAAGCAACAACGAGCAAGGGTAGAGACAAGGAAGCAACCGACATTGAGACCCTCACTTGTCTTGTCAAGAGCTTGTCCACTGAAATGTCCGAACTCAAACAATGTGGATTGGACACATTTGCAAGCAGTCACCTGCTTAGGAAGAGACAGGCAAGCAGCACATCAAGCAGCAGCTAGTTCATTCCAAAAACTGCGTAGAATCGTGTGTCCCAGCTCAAACAGTGTCCAGACCCGAAATTTTGTTCCTTCCACGCAGAACATCATCTTGAGAATTCTTGTCCGGGCTGGAAGCGAGTCACAAATACTTTTTATAGTCGTACACTCAAGGTGGGAAGCAATATGCAGGAGCAACCGGAAGACACGTACAATGATGAAGAGGTTGCACCTGATGAGCCATCAAGCTTTGAGCATGTGGTGAACACGTATCAGTGCTTACAAAAAATGGCAAAGACGAACACCGAGAAGCAGCCCCAGAAGCAAACTGACCATTACAATCTTAGAAGCAAAGGGGCTCCCCCCCACACTGAGAGAGATGCAAGTAAAGGTCAGACTGCTGATAAGGAAGACTGATCCACCGTCTCCCTCAAAGCAACAAACACAAAGCAAGTCCGGGAAGACAACGGTGGATAAGAGTACATCCATGAGCAGCAAGTTGCGAAACACTCTGCCAGACAACACGAACATTCGTTCCACCTTGGACACCTTGGTGAGTCAACCACCTCTGGACTACAACATTGTTGATGACATGAAGAAAACTCGAGTGAACATCAGCTTGTTCGAGTTGGCTAAGATCCAGAGTCAGCGAGATATCCTGCTGCACGCTTTGGGATAGACAATAACAAACAGTGCAGCCTCTACCAGCCAGGGAGCAAGCACACCTCCCGGATCACTTTCCATAGTGCTCAATACGCTCCGGATGGAAGAAGAAAACTCAAGTTGCCCTCCATTCCTACTTTCATTTCAAGTTTTTAACTACAACATTCAAACTCCTTGGTTGATTCTGGCGTGGCATCCAACGTCATGCCACTCTCCATTGCTAAGAAGATCGATGCACAATGGAGCGAGACATCCGTGCAAATCATCCAACTTGATCGAACATTGATACCAGCCATTGGTGAACTGTGAGACGTGAACATCCGAATATCCCATGACAGTCGAGTCCACCAATGCATCAACATAGTTGTTGTGGACATACCGGAAGCATAAGGTTTATTACTCAGTAGAGATTGGTCCAGCAAGGTCGCTACAGACTGGTCTCATATGTGGCTTTCGTACAAGGGAAAGTGCAACCAAATCCGAGTAGAATCTGAGAGTTACATGAAGCATAATGTCACTCCCATCAAAGGTGAGAATGACCGTTGGCTCTCACGAAACTCGTGTTCGACAACTGCCTCCTTAAGACAACATTGGGTTGTTATCCTGCACGGTCAGCTCCAACCCCACTAGACACATAGTTGGGACTCCTTCCTTGCCCAACTGATGGTAATGAAACGTGTACAACACATTGTAACAGTAGTAGCAGTGATAGTAGTAGCAACAATACTAGCACATCAAGCAGTCTGCGTAAATATGGGTTGTGGACTTTGTACTTCAACGGATTAAAGACATAGGACGGCTCAGGCGTCGGGTGTGTTCTAATCGACCCTTGCAACAAGAAGCATCTGGTGCCAAGCTGCTTGGAGTTTGAGTGCATGAATAATGTAGCAGAATATGAAGCACTCGCGTTGGGTTTATAGAAGGCCATCAACCTCAAAGTGGTCATGCTTAAAGTGGTAGGTGATTCAGAGATAGTGGTACGGCGGGTACATGGCACCATTCACTGCTTATCACCACATCTAAAAAACTACCAAGAAGAGGTATGGTGACTAATCTCAAACTTTCTAGCATTTAATTTCATTGTTGTGTTGCGTACGCTAATGCAGTTGCCAATGCACTAGCAAATGAAACCTCAAGAATGTCACCGATTAGGGATAGATTCACTATTGAAATTTTAAACCATCTATCTCGGATGACATAACTAACTTATGCGTGTTTAATGATGATCAATAGATAATACATTTTATGGCCAATGTTGACGTTTTCAAAGATGCAACAATAGACGACGACGAGCACAAGCGCTCTCTGCAAGCAGGAGCTGATGATATGAAAGGGAACATTATCACAAAAGGTATGGTATCACTGGAAAAGCTATATGACTTGCAAGAGAGGTTCTAAGGGCCAAGGAACAGTAAGACCCATAGTTCCACCATGAGGCACGAACTGATAAACCTGGGAATAGAAAAGGATCCAAAGTTTGTTAATCTTGGTACATGCCGTACCCAGCAAGAATGACAAGCCTTGATTTGCTTGTTCAAACAATACCAAGATGTGTTTGCGTGGATGTATGATGACTTGAAATTTTATGACACACGGATCATCCAATATATCATCCCAATCAAGGAAGGGGTCAAGCCATATCAACAAAATCTAAGAAAAGTACATCCGTCGCTCGAACCCCTCATACAGAAAGAGTTTACTAAATTGTTGGATGCATGGATCATATATAAAGTTCGTCATTCCGCTTGGGTCTCCAACCTTGTACCTGTATGAAAGAAGTCCGGGGAAATCCACTCATGTGTCGATTTCTGAAATGTTAACCATACCTTGGACAAAGACAACTACCCCGTGCCATCTATGGACCATATTTTGAAAACAGTATCTGAGGCACAGATGTTCTCTCTCCTTGATGGTTTTCCAGGATACAATCAGGTTCTCGTAGCAAAACCGGACAGACTCAAAACTATTTTCCGTACCAAGTGGAGTACGTTCGCATATAGAAGAATGCCATTTGGGCTTGTAAATGTAGGCGCAACATTTCAACGCGCTATGGACATTGCCTTTCGCAAACTCATTGGGTAGAGTGTGGTGGTATACCTCGATGATGTGATTGTGTTCTCAAGAAGACGAGAAAACCACATACGCCATCTTAAAAAAATTGTCGAGGCATGCCGAAGATATGGGATTCCCCTTAATCCCAAGAAGAGTGTATTCGTCATGTCAGAGGGGAACCTCCTCGGACACATTGTTGCCAAGAGCGGGATCAAGGTGGATTCGGACCGGGTCCAAGCTATCATGTGGATTCCTCACCCAGTCAACAAGAAAGCTATGCAGTCCTTCTTGGGCAAGATAAACTTCCTCCAGAAATTCATCTCGGATTATGTGCAAATAGTCAAGCCCATGCATGACATGATTAAGAAAGATGTAGTGTACACCTAGGGCAAGAAAGAAAAGCATGCATTTGCCCAGATTAAGCAAGCCATCGCCGAAGTGCTTGCACTTTACAGCCCAGATTTCAAAAAAGATTTCCTGCTATACACCTTTGCTTTTGATAACTCACTAGCTGCAGTACTCACTCAGAAATACGAAGCTAATGATGAACGTCCCATCTCTTTCATGAGTACAAGCATGCAGGGATCAGAGCTTAACTACCCAGCCATTGAAAAATAGGCTTATGCAATTTACAAGGCGGTGAAACACTTCAGGCCCTATTTGCTAAAGAACCACTACATAGTCTTCATTCCCCACCCAACAGTTCGTACATTGTTAGTCCAACAAGAGCTAGGAGAACGACATGTGAACTGGATGACAGGTTTGCAAGAGTATGATCTTGAAATCAAGCCAGGACACACAATCAATGGACATGGACTCTGTAGACTTGTAGTTGAAGTAGTACACACTCCGGAGAACAAAGAAGAGATCGTCGGTTGGGAGTAGGAGATTGAAATGTACGAAATAAGGTGAGCAAACCCCACGGAAAACCGAACCTCTTGGTACGCAAATGTACGCCAGTACCTTGAGAATGGAACCGTACCATCTCACTTTTCTACCAAACAGAAGAGGGCATTGCGCTTGAAAGCCTTAGCATATCAGTCAGTGCACGGAGTGCTTTACAGAAAGCATAGTAATGGAGTTTTGCTCAAGTGCCTGGAGGCACAAGAATCAAAGAAAGTACTTCAAGATCTACATGACGAACCTGTCAGGGGTCACTTTGCGGGAAATACCACGACACACAAGGTTATGCAAGCCAGTTTTTACTGGCCTACATTATTCAAGGATGCACATGCCTATGCCCGCAAGTGCCTGGTCTGTCAGCGATGCGCTGGCAGAGCACGAAGATCAATAGCCCCTCTACACCCTGTTGTAGTGACTGAACCATTCCAACAGTGGGGCCTGGAAATTATTGGGGAAATTTACCCTCATTCGTCAAAGCAACACCGCTATATCCTAACAGAAAATGACTACTTTACATAGTGGACAGAGGCAGTTCCAATCAAACAAGTGAACTACCAAGAGGTCATCAGCTTCCTCTAGCAAAATATCATCTCACGCTTCAGCGTTCCGGTATCACTTGCTTTTGATAATTCAACTTATTTTTCGTCTTTTGAACTCTATGACTTTGCATTATATAATGGTATTGTGTTAAAGCATTCATCGAATTACTATCCGCAAGGAAACGGTCTAGCAAAGTCTACAAATAAGAACCTCATTCGTATAATCAAGAAGACCGTTTTCTCTTAACAACGTAACTGGCCTACCACCCCGACGAATGCACTATGGGCTAACTGTGTAACACCTAAGCCCTCTCTAAACACCTCACCGTACATCTTGGTTTACGATAAAGAAGCCATCCTCCCGCCAAATATCTACTTGCCTGCTCTTCAGCTTTCCTAGGAATCCCAAGGCAAGCCTTGCCAGCTAGTTCGACGTAGGATGGATGCTCTCCATAAGCTCCAGGAAGAAAGGATGAAAGCAAAAGAAAAATTCACACTCCACCAAAACCGTATCAAGAGGTGGTTCAATAAGAAGTATGCAGGGAAAGCTAGTTTCAATGTGGATGACTTAATTTTGAAATGGGATAAACCCCATGAAGACAAAGGCAAACATATGAAGTTCTAGTCCCTGTGGATTGGCCCGTACACAGTTCACGAGAAGCTTGGGCCATACACGTATCATTTCTGATCACTTGATGGGAGGATTGACAACCATCCCGTAAATGACTAAGATCTCAAGCATTATTTCTAATAGGTCGGGCCGTGCCCGTGCCATGTACATAGTATGCCTGTTACTTGTTGTTTTCATTTGGTTTGTTTTGCTTATTATCTTTGTTTTCACTTTGTTTGATTATGCTTACTATTTTTGTTGACGTTCATTTTATATATTACTATTTTTGTTTCCAGAAATAAGTGTTGCCAACTACTACTTTTTGGCTTTTGAATAGAGTATGTCGCTGAAATTTGAAGAGACTTGTGACACTACAACACTTGGACTGTCTTATGTCCATTTTCTCTATGCTTGGTTACAACCTTCATTCGATGAAGTCCTGACAAAAAATATGAGCCGTCTGTAAGGGAAGCTTTGGTCCAACTATGAACTTGTGTCCACACTGGGAAGCCCCATGCCTGTACTCAACTTTCTGTTATGTGTGTTTAAGCTAATCCGACTAGTAGAAACGGAGAAGGGGAAAAATTTAAACGAGCAAACCTATGTCAGAGGTCCTACATTCTTTTCTGCAGGAACAACCTCTTCTGCTCTCAATAAGTTGGGATCCCTCTTCCACCCCAAAAATAAATAAGTGCCTATGCACAGTTCTCTTAAAAAATACAAAGGCAAAAGAAGAGAAAGGCTTCCTGCGCAGAGAGGTGAAGCATGCAACTCCACCCTGGTATTGACTAGGCTCGTTGGTAGTGGAGCAATGTGTGTGTTCCTGCGTGACTCCGTCGGGGTACTATCGAGGACTGCTAGCAGCGGAGCAACATCAGAGATGAAAACTTATGCTCTGAAAATCTTCAACTCGCGAGCTAAACTACCCTTCCTCGATTCAAAACACTAAGATCGAAGTTGAAATTTTTGTGTTTGACTAAGTTGGCAAAGGGTGAACCATGTACATCCATGGGGTAAGTGGGGAAACTAAAGTAACCTACACAACGATTCAATACTCCTCGAAGGACCAAGACCCTGTGCTAGCAATGAACCGAAACAGAGAAGCTGGAGTTCTACCAGTGTGTCGCCGAGTGTTGTAGTGGCTACAACTACCCTCCAAAATTTTGGCCTGCACCAATTTCGAAGCCTCCCTTGGAGAGTTTCACTTAATGACTGCACACACACGGGTTCAATCCGTGAGCTCGCGTGAGTATTTACAATCACCTTGCTTGTTTATTGCACTCAAGTACCTGCATGTTTATGTCTAATTCATGCTTGCAACCGTGTTTTGGTTATGCTCAAAGTCTTTGCTTCGTATGTGTTTGTTGTGTTCGCCATGAAAGCATCTGTCGCACTCACACATGGAGTCACATTCACTGTTGTGCAAGCCTCGTCTCGATCATGAACGATCAACCACGAGTGTCACGCTTGTCGCTTGCACCATTCATCAGTCATGTTGAACATGTGTGTTTGGATGGTTCGGTCGTTTCGTTATAAAGTCATGCGAGTGTGTGTTTGTATGATCACCTATGAATCTTTCGACTGTTCATACACTTAGTAATTTTTGCTGGAGATTTTGATGACCAGACTCCTCACTGACAGCCGGACCATCACCCTTCTTTTGACTCGATAGATTGTCAACCAGAATAGCGCATAAGCACCGAGCTAGTTCTTCCAAGCAACGATGCCCTCAAGCAACTCAAGCAATACTCATGTTGGCCACCCGGATAGTCGACCGACTGTTCATCTCAAAACTTGCGCAGTGCTCAGGAGCAGGCCTCCCGCTGGCCATCAATCAGCACATCTCAGAAATTGCACAGAGATGATCAGAACGTTGGCCTCCCAACCTTAATGCAGTTTTCCCAGCAGTAAACTGCCTGCTCCCTCCAGGAATTACGCAGTTTTTTCTCCCAGTGACTGAGCAGCCAACTCGCAGTTCCCTCTGGGAATTGTGCAGTTTTGGTTATTAGTCTCTCGAGCAGCTCCCCAGAAAAATTGCGCAATCCCTGCCTGCTGACCCTTCATGCAACCTGACCCGCTCCTCTGGAAAATTATGCAAATCTGGCTGTCCAACCCCTATTGACTGTTTGTTTCAAAAATTGCGCAGAGCATGCCTGCCCTACCCTAGTGCAACTCAGACTGTCCCTCCCAAAATTTGCACAATTTTGCCTCCTAGCCGAGCCAGACCTTACAAATAGTCATTGTTGACTTAGATTGTCTGTCTCCATCCCTCAGTGACTCTTGCACAATTTTCATTGGCAATTGCCCAGAGCCATCATCCTGCATCACAGCCCTACTGCCTCTCCCGGTCACCTGCATCCGAATGATCACGTGTCATGGTAGACTATGAGGTTTTGGATTTGATATCGTCTCATCATGAGTGACTGCAAGTATAGGTACACCAACAAACATGTCAAGATGACGAATGGGATGAACAAAGGGAGCACCTGTAGATGGACAGGTTCACCAACGGACGAGCGAATGAAGCATGTGAAGCAGACGAATGCAACGAACATGCACATTCGCGAAAAAGTGAGCATGTCAAGCCTTCCAACATGAAAGTAAGGAACAACATGCGAAAGCTTCACCAAGCGAACCAAGGACCATTGAAGGCTCTGCGCACTTCACCATGCAGAGGTGAAACTATGATACACCATGAACACATCCATCACTCAGCAGCAATCTAGATCGACATACACTCCAGCAGCAACATGAATGTACCAGCATTCTCACGCCAAGTCATGTCGAGTCAAGCCATGAGTCATGTTGCCCACATCTCCGCTATGGGCTTGTTTTCAATCAATGTGATGTAACGTGGAAGTCCAAGAGACCCACTTGTTGAACATAGAGTCATGTAAGTCAGAAATTCATGGAAGTCGAACGGTCATGAGGGTAGTTGAACAGACACAAGGGTTAGTTTCAGCCTTGGCTATAAATACTCCCCTCATTTGTACATGAAGGGACTTTTCACCTTAGCTCCTCCCATATAGCCAAGAGATTCTGCAATCTTTTCTTTGTGGAGTAAGTAGTGGCTCCAACGCCCCACTAACGAGGTTAGTGATGTATGGTGTAGCGATGTGTCTTGGAACTTTCACTTAATTCAAAAGCCTGTTAACAGGCCAACCCGTTTTCACACATGTATTTTATTTGTTGTAAGACTGATCTTTAACACTTGTAATGCATCCCGCTTTAACCTGTGTTCTGAACTGATTCATTTGTTGTAATGCATAATCTATTAATGGAAATGTGTTGTATATGTTGTTAATGTTGTCTCGTCCGTCGACTACTCTACCGGACATCAAACAGACCTTTCACATGAACCTTGTTATAACAACTGTTGCACTCGTTCGGACTGATCCGTGAGTGCTGTACGTGTTACATTACCTTGTATGTTGTGATTGCCGCATCCGAGTGGACTGCTCCATCGAAAGTTGTGTATGTCCTTTTGTGTTGTGTGTTCCTAGCTAAGTTGGGACTCATCCCTTTCAACCTGGAACTCACCTTCACCTTCTTCCCCTCACAGTGAAAGAACCATTGATACAAGTACACTTACACTCACCAGGCACGTGAACCTCACTTCTCGAAGACAAAGCGAACCACTCTCCTGTGATGACAAGCAAGAGTTGAGGCAAATCCTTAAGACAATGGCAACCAAGCCATCATACTGGTTGGAACTCCCACACCAAACAGTGTGAGGTCTAGTTGGAACTTCATACAGAGGTGATACCCTGAATGTTGGTAGGTCCAGCACCATCAGCACAACCTCAGGACTAGCCCTGAGCATCCCCATCTAGGACTGACATTCTGTCAAACACTTGGCATCAATGCAACCTACAGGTCTATGATACAAGAAAGAGCATAAATGACTGAAAAAAACTTATGAAACATAACCAGAAGGACCTTCTCCTTCTCCATTAAACTACTATATCATCAATTAGGTCTTTCATCCATCCATTTAAAAATTACAATTAAATACATGAAATAATGATGACATGAACTAGTCATTTAACCACACTTATAACCAGCATAAAACCATATAAATATCAAATATATGATAGCCATTAAATCCACATATAACTAGTGCAAAAGTAAGAAAAATTATATTTTATTAGTCATAGGCAAATCTGATTAGGTTTGGGACTTCCACGTACCACCCGACCATAGACATGGCTAAACCAAATCTCTCTTTCAACCAATCACCCTCGTGCCATATTCCAAGCATGAATGTGGGATCTCATATAACAACCAATACAAAAATAACCAAGGGAATCCAGAAGTTAAACCACCTCCACCCTCATCAAATCGTGATCACACCAAAACGGGTGCTCTGATCACAACCGAATCGAACTTGGAATGCCATCTAGAATCCATCACTATCCTTGAGGAATTTTATGTCTCCTTGTCTCTCAGGGTTTATCGCAATCCAATCCCAGATCAGTAGGCCCTAAACCGAGACCAGTCTCTCAGGCTTTACCGTAATCCAAACCTGGATCACTAGGCCCTAAACTGAGACTTCTCCTTCAGGATTCCTGCAAAAATCGGTCAAGGGATTCCTAGGCCTTTAGGAATGAACCTTGAGACCACCTCTGCCCCGGATTCTGAAATCCATCCGGCAAACCAAAGATCAAAACCAAAAATAAACATCCCAACACCATGGCATCCAGAAAAAGTCAAGGCTAAGCTGAAAACCACCGTCACAACCTGACAAAACCATGCCACTGATAGCAAGAGAACCATACACCAACATGCAAAGCCATGCATGTCCAAACCAGCTAGGAAATCACACATGCAAAAGGTTACCTGCAAGTATTCTTGTTGAAGCTCCAAACTTTAATTGACAAAAGGTTAGCCACAAGATTGCACACTGATCCTCAAAAGAATTTTTATTAATGAGGCCTCTATTTCTTCATTTTCCATTATTTTCCTTCAATTTCATCCTCACATGAAACCTGTGACCTTTCACCTTAATTTTCTCCTAATTTCCTTTATTTTCATAAATCAATGTGCCAAAAATGCCTTTTTGCCTTTTAATGTCTTTGCCTTAGCCTTTGCCAATTTTCTTTAACCAAACACACACATCCCATGATGCCCACTAGGATATCTTTGCCCAACATTCAACTTGGAATAAGTGTCCCTTAACCGTAACACACACATCCAATGATGCCCACTAGGATATCTTTGCCCAACATTCAACTTGGAATAAGTGTCCCTTAACCGTGGTCTTATTTTACCTTTATTAACTTTTATTACATGAACTTTTCACCAAGGTTGTTATAATGCATCAAGCCACATCCCTCTATATAACATTAGACGCTGTGACATGACTCTGTGCAATATTTTGTACCACTGTCTATTGTCATACCACCCTGTAACATATGGTATCCCACGTGTGCCAAAGTGTCTGCCACTCTGCTAGTGATCCCACCACACACGCGCCATGTTCGCTCATCCATCTTGGTAGACCTGAGCACACCAACTCCACTCCTATTACAGGGGATATCTCTACTGTGCCGATCCTCTATGACCCCTGAGTCCTAAACCTCAATGGGAGAACATCGTCTCCATACAATATCCAGTATGGTGGCATACCCATGCCACCTCCTCTAACTAGCTCTTACCAGATAATGCTAATCATTCTGCGCCCCCATGTGCAACCAACATGCTAAAACAACTAATGGAGTTTGCTCACAAACCACCTTGCCACTGGCGCCTACTGGAACTCCCCTAAGGAATGCATGCACTCGAGCACTAGGTTGACTACCTCATCAATGCCATAGCTGATATCAGATAGGAAGCCCCACCTGGATCCCAATGCCAACTTGGGCCTCTAATACCCTCAATGTTTGAGAGCTCCCACTGAGCTTCACTCTGAACTACGACCATCTCCATGAGTCTAGCCCACTCCACCGGGTACCAACTCAGAATCTCTTGCCATCCAACCCCAAGAGAGGGATCGAATGCACAAACTCCAGCATATAAAACAAACCCTCCATCCTACGAGTGTTGCACCCTGCGCAGCTCATGTCGCCTAAACTTGCCATCTTGGTCAACACATAAAATTTGTCGGGGGTTCTCTCCATCTCTCTCTCTCTGGTGCAAAGGTAGTCTAGCAATATTGCAAGCCCCTGGAGAGAGCTAGTATCTAGAAGTATTGCAACTCTATTGACGACCTATGCATCTATCTGCTCTAAGTCAGTGGTTGGCCCCAAAGAATACTGCTCATCCTCCTCCAACATGGGCTCAACATGTGTCACAAATTGCCCCTCCATGACTAGCTCACGCGCCTCTATGTTCTCTCCATGTTGTTATAGGTGACTGTCATCCCACAATTTTTTCGTAGATTTGGGTGCCTCTGTAACTATCGGCTCCTCATTAAGGGTTGTGATGTCTCTCGACACCTCATCATCCTGTCATGTGCTTCTATCACCTGAAAACTCGGTCACGACCCCAAATACCTCATCAATGGATGTCACCTCCTCAACGGTGTTCATGTTTGTGTCTCCTCGCACCTTGTCAATGGATGGCCCTATGGGTGTATTCTCTACTCTCTCCCCTAAGGTGTCAACTGGTGCTATCAAAGAGGCCTCCAACAATGGTGACTCTTGTGCCACACTAGGTATACCAATGTGCTCCTCATACTCCCGCGTGTCCTCTGCCTCATGCTCAATCTCCTCCTTAGGCCCCTCATATCTAAAGCCAGGTATCCACTAGCAGAAGTTCCTCCTAGTCTCACCCTCTAACTGTTCTTGTCCTGTCTGCTCTTTTGGAGGAGATTTGGTGTCCTGAGTCTGCCAATTTACCCCACATGGTGTAGATGGTTGTAACCCCACGGTCTGTGTACCTCTAGTGTCTCTGTTGTAAGGATGAGGATGGGTTTGGTCTTTCACCCTCCTCAATTGGGCCATCATTGTCCCAATGGATTCCACCCCATAATTTCTTCACATTGAATTTCTCTTGAGCCATGGGTTTGTCTATGGTTTCAGTTGTTATTGTGCATATGTACATGAATCTTCCATGATCTTACTGGTTACCCACAATTGGGTCAAGATGATGCTCTAATACCACTGTAATGTTCCAAAATAGGAAAATAGTGATATGCAAGCAAATAACAATTTTCACCATAGAAATTTCAAAACAATTAGAAAAAGGCCATAACTATCAGAAATATCGAAGCAGCTGAGCCATTTTATTACAAACTGGTGCAAGAGTACAAAATATGGAAGGAATGCACCTAGTATTGCCTCAAAGGCAAGAGGAGCAAAACCTAGGTGAAGCAATGACAACCCGAAGCTATAATCAACTGACCAACTGCTACACTGTGCAATCCCTAGTCATTTTGCATTGTCTGCTGCAAAGATATGGCTAAAAACCCCATCTCCGGTGCTTAGAAAATTCTGCAAATTTATATCTAATCTCCTAAGGCAAAACCCACGAAAAACCATAAATGGTTTGGCTTGATTTTGACCTCCCAACATCAACCCCCAAAAGGCATTCTGTGGTCCCCAACAATTCTACACTGTCTGCTGCAAAGATATGGCTGAAAACCCCACTTTTGGTGCTCATAAAATTGTGAAAAATTATTTCTGAGGTCCTTGTAAAAAACCCAAAAATGGTTTGTCTTGGTTTTGACCTTCCAAAATTGACCCCCAAAAGCCCTAAGCTTTCCAATGGTTGTTGAAGCACACTGTCTGTCAAACCACCAGCAAAATCCTCCCCAGACACTCCTGAAATGTAGCAATCAACTCCACCAATAATTCCATTATTTTTCGAGGAAAGAAATAGCCCCAATGGCTGAAACTCTATCTCCCACGTATGCCCAGTTTCTCTCTTTTGTGCTAGCCACAGAGTCTGCAAAATCACTCCTGAATATTGCTGCCACTTCCAGCCCTCAAACTCATGCAATAACCAAAAAATATATTGAGCCTTCTTCTCCTAATTTCTCTCGATAATAACCCTCTGGAAGAATGCTACAATGGCTACACTGATCCACTATTGTGTCCTCCAGAAATACACACTGCTGGGTGAACTGAATACAAATGTTGGAAATCTCTCCACAAATCTCCTTCAGATGATAATGGATGAACCTCTCTAGGGTGGCACTTGAAGTCCCCAGAAGAAAGGGTGAGTTATCCGCTTGGAAAACTCTTGCTAAACAACAAGTGACCTGACTAAACAACTCAAGCAACATAATCAAATTCGATAATCCAAGAATGCCAAATGAAGTGTGTTGCCTTACTTTTATAACTTTCATGGAGCCTTTCTTCCTGCCTTTTATTCCCTCTCATGCGTTTCGAATCATTGGCTTAGGGAGTGCATATTTCTTATGTGGGTGGTCCCCACATATCATTAACAAAACAAAATAAAATAAAATTAACTTGCCTCTAGCTCCTAAGTCTTTCATCAAAAATCAAATGGACCCCGTCTCAAACAAAATTGGCCGCCAAAATGTAGACATAAATCATGTTCCAAAATAATTTAGGAAAGGACATTATAGATCCCTATTTCCTAGGGATGCTTTTTTCCCTTTAATTGTCTATCTTTTTCGAGGGGAAACTTGCATTGCACACTGCTGGGAAAGACTGCACAATTCTAGGGAACTAGGCAACTTTCCGGCTCAATGTGCACTGCGCAGTTTCTAAGCTTAGTGAGGGCTGCATAGTTTTTGAGTTTATTGTTGGGCTACCTTCCATGACTGCGTAGTTTTTGAGCTCAAGCTTGACTGCCAGTATGAACTACACAATTCTAATCATCAAGGCTGACTGCCTTCAAGGATTGCACAGTTTTTGGAGGCAAGCCTAGAACTGTTGTGTGACCAAGTTGGGAGATCAACTTGTGACTTAGAAGAATCTGCTAAGTTAGCAAACACAAGTGAAAATGAAAAGATAAGTCTCAGTCGAAGCACAAATACTTGGATCAATGTTAGATGAGTTGCTATGGTTAAGAAGGAAGGCTCCAAAATCAAAGCAAGGCAAAATTTTGGAGGGTGGTTGTAGTTGTTACAAGATTGGTGACACACTAGTAAAACTCCAACTCTCTGTATGGACCTTGCCTCATGCAAAGCGAGTCTAACTCTTCTATAGGTATTATTCGGTTCTTTGATTATCATAACTTCTTCACATAGCTTGAGTTAAAGATGTAAAGACTACCATTCTCTTCATTGGCAACACACAAACCAAGCCAAGTCAATTTGAGTTGTTTCGATTGGGGATTAGGAGTATATATATGCACAAGTAAAAGAGATTGTCTGAGTTTTTAGTTTCAATTCTGGTGTTGCTCCACTACCAGCAGGCCTAGACATTACCCCGACGAAGTCACTTCAGGAACACAAGCATTGCTCCATTGCCAATGAGTCTGGACAATACCCCAGCGTAGTTACTTGCTTCACCTCTTTGTGCAAGAAGCCTTTATCTTCTTACGCCCTTTATTTCATTTTTTCATTTTCATTTGTTCAATGAACTGTGCATAGGAAATTATTTATTTCATGGGGCGGAAGAGGGATCTCGACTTATTGAGAGTAGAAGAGATTGTTCCTTCAGAGAAGGTTATTTATATATATACCTCTAACATACTTGTTAAGGTTTTCCCCCTCCCCTTACTCTACTTGACTTAGTTAACAAGGGTTAACTGAAAATAGAAAACCAATCAGAGTGGGCAATACTAGTTAAAAGTGAAAGCATCATGATTTCACCATGACTCTCTTCGAAAGGAACGTATTTTCCGTCAGGGTATCATCAACTAAAGGAAATGCAAGCTTCTCATAAAGAGAGGGAATATGCATATAACCAAGTGTTGATAGCAGTACAAATTCCTCTTGAACTTCACCCTGTTGGTCTAAGAAGCCAAACACAGTTTCATGTGAAAACTAACTTACAATTGCAAAAGCAAACAAACAAAGGAAAGAAGCGAGATAAAGCAAAACAAATTAAAGAAAATCAAGGAAACAAACAAGAAAAAGAAACAACTACTCCTACTCCTAACCTAAGCAGAACATGGGCCAACTTATGTAAAGTGATACTTCCAATGCAGCCATCAGTGCATTGGCTAGCCCACGTAGGCGAGAGCATGCCTGTCAAGAAAGATATACAAGCATACCAACAACCAAGAAAGATAATTCAATACAAACCAAAACGTTCGAAGTTTGAATGCACCCTCTGAAAAGTAAAAATGGAAAGCGCATGAAAGGGACCCTACGGATGTACCATGGTGTTCAAATACATTGCGAGCTGAAGATGAGCAAGCACACACTTTCGAACTACGAAGGCGAGCGAACATGAAGAAATAAGAAAAATTTCGTTTTGCAATAGTACTCGCCGCGCACGACTCCTCCAATGACTAAGCGATAGGATCTTGTAATACAAATGGAGAGTTCCAACAATTGTAAGACATATTGATTTTCAATATGTGCGATAGAGTGATGAGGAGCCTCCGAAGATTCAACATTATTCTGATCGAAAGAGGAACTGACCTTAAGACTATGGGAACTTGACATAACCATCAATTCAGGCTGAAGTGCATCAACAACTTGGGGAAGTTCCAACTCAACAGTAGGTAGATTGCCACAAATCGGTCACTGTGAAAGATTAACAGTGGCAAAATCAGAATCATGATTGAATGAATCAATAAAGAGGTCGCTACAACCACGATCAGAAAGTTCAAGATCACAAACAGAGGCATCCTCATGATCTGATGAATCACAAAGAGGGGAAGATGAAAAACGATAAATTTCACCCTCTAAGTTTTCATAAATATGAGATGAGGGATTATGAAGATCAAGAATAGAAGACTCATCCTCTCCACATCTAGATGAAGAATTGACATCCCACGTGTTCTGTGAATGATCAAAAGTAGTAACATCATTAGGAACTAATTTTTCACAAGATTCAACAGAAATAACATAATCGTGGGAAATGTTAGAATGATGAAGGAGAGGTGCGAAAGGAAGAGAATCATCCTTTGTCGCAGATTCTTGTTCAACTATGGGCTCCCCCGCATAATCATCGTGAATGATATCATAAGTTGGCTTCTCGAAACCAACTCCATCCAACTCTTGATCCTCGTGAACATCACAAGAGAGATTTTAAACAGGTGAACACAACACATCACAATCCAGAGGATCAGAAAGACCAAAGGATGGAGGATAAGGAGATAAAACTTCATCACAATCATCAGATTGATAGTCCAAACTTGCACTGAAATTTTGAGTCTGTGAGGTGGGAAAAGATGGTGGTAGATCAACAGGGGAATTCTCAACTTCTCCCACTGGGACTTGCAGAGCTAGAGTTGTTTGATGAGAAGGGGATGGAGGGTCACTTGGAACAACAACCTTGTCCATCTCATATTTAGAAGCTCTAACACCGAGGTATGTTGGGAGAGGTTCGAAAGATTCTAACTCGTGTAAGTTTGCATAAATATGAACAAGATATTGAAATCTTCCAGCCAAGAACTCCCAATCAACTTCATCTGCCAGGTAATCAAAACACAAATGCATAAAATGAATGTGAAAATGATGCAATGATTCATCAAGTGATTTCCGCAATTCTAAAATTTTCTTGCCTAGATGTTTACAATCAAACATGTCAAAAGCGCGAGACAGTTCTATGACAAGATGCTTAAAAGAGTGCATGGAGGCGTCAGTCAATGTGTTACACCATTGCCTTACGCGTCCTTCAAATGCGAGAATAAAAAATCGAGAGCCAACATCCTTAAGGGAGATGTTATGCCTAGTGCAAAATTGGAGAAAACGATAAATATGCTCAAGCAAGGTTGTTCCACCCTCGCCATCAAATTTAAGATATGACAAGTCATCAATAATATTCACCGACACTTGTAATTTTATGTCTCTAAGAAAACATGTTGGGAGTATGATTCGGGAAGAAGTCATAAATGAGTGCAGAAATTCAAAACAGACTTCAAGGGCTCAACTTGTCATCTGGACCTCCTTCTAGCGCCAAAAATGTTGACGGTGTTGGACCCGCCAACATTAAGGGGATCTCCCTGATATGAAGTCCCAACTAGACCTCACATTGTTTGGAGTAGGAACCCCAACAGTGGATGGTAATGTTAGGCCTTGACCGCGGAAACACACAAAGGAAAGTATGATAACTTTGGGTAAGAGCAAGTGTGTGACGCTGCCGAGAGCCATGTGCGATGCATGAAGGTTCCAACACACGAAGGGAAAAGGAAGTGTGCCCCTTGGAAGCCTGTAATAGTACACAACTTGAAAGGAACACACGAGCGAAATGACATCACAAGCTAAGATGCAGAATAGTCCACAAGTTAAAGTGATGAGTTAATCCAACAACACACATTCAACAAGATTTGTACAAATGCAAACAAAATAGTTCATAAGCATATGCGTAAGTTAAATAACATACATTGCCAATACAACAAGAATAGTCCTACTATATTAACAACATATGCATGAAAGTGTGTTGGCTTTAATTTTATTATTATAAGTGAAAGTTCCATCCATACATACACCATTAACGACCACTAGCCCCAATAGTGGAACATTACAGTCAAGAACACTTGCTCCTCCAAAGAAGTATACTTTCTCTACGCTATGGAGAAGCCAAGGCTCTTCACAATACTCCCAAGCTCTTTCTAAGCCTAATCCTAGCCAAAAGCTTGGCTCCCAAAAGCCTGTTACATGAGTTATGAGGTTCTATTTATAACAAGAGGGGGTGACTCTTCAATTCCCCTTTATGACGTTTGGACTACCATCATGAATCTTCAATTTCTTCACAAAATAACACATTACATTACATAATGACTTTTCATATTCTAATATTGGCACTTGGAATTTCACTTACAACATAATTACAAATAATATTGCATTTTACACTCATACCCATATAGGACAAAATAGGGTAGAGACAACTTGGCAACCTAACAAGAAAAGACACTATGATGCTTGAGTTTGGGAACACTCTAGCTCGACAACCTCCACTTGATGCTTCTCAGTCACGTATCGATGCCAAGCTTGGTACTGTGCGATGACATCCCTAAACTGCATGATGGTGTCGGGTTGGAAGTGGAATTTAGCCTCCATAACAATCAGGTATAATGATTTGGAACCAGTCTTAACTTCTCTCTCGAGTAGGAGCAACATGGTTCTGATCTAGATGGGACCACCGATGTAGTTCTACATGTTTTGTCTGTTCGACTCTAAGTCCTCCTTGGTGGCAACCTGTCTCAGCTACTCCAATTACTCTTCAATCTCCTGCCTGGCTTGGTGTTTGCATTTAGCTTCGATGAGTGAGCTGACTAATGAGATCTTGTGGGTTCTCACCATGAAGTCTAATACTGTTGTACAACCATACATGGGGCTTGAATGTTTCCAACGAACGAGGTGAGTTGCTTGTTGTTTTGAATCAACATTTGAATTCCCGCTTTCTCCAACTCTGCCTGCGGCTTCATCTTCTTTACCAAAGTAAGTGGTGCCCCTTTGTCTCACCTTGTCCATTCTTGCATGGTGGTGATGGTAGTTTGCACATAAGAGTCCTGACAAATTCCTTGCTATGCTTGCGCATGCTATGCAAGTGGACAATTGCCTTATTTAGGGTCATGAGCTCCTCATAGAGGTCCCACATGGTCTCTTTAAGTGTTGACACCTCACCAAGTATCACTGCTCTCATTTCCCCCAAACAAACTTGTGCGAGAGCTGCATTTTGCGCTGCTTCGCGAAGCTGTTCTATCCCTTGTCAGACAACCTATAGATTTTGTATCAATTGCTTACTCAGTTGTCAAATACTGAGTGTTTGATCTTGTCATACCTGTGAAGGCCAAGTTGGCTTCAATAATGGCATTTGGATTCCTACTGGTGTCCACCACTATCACCCTTTCTCTAATGAATGCAGGTGATGCATGATCATTTCTTGGGGCTAACTCTATGGCTGGAGGTGGTAGAGGCTGAACGATGACCTGCGAGGCATTCAACATCATATCAATATCTTCATCCTGCGATTCCGGTCCAAACTACATGTCCGCACCTTTAATCAAATCTTCAATCGGTTGAGCAAGGTCTCGGTCCTGCATCTGTTCACTCCTTCCCTCTGCTACTGGCTGATTTTTCCCTTGAATCGATGTTGTTTCTTTTGTCATTGTGCCTTGCCTTTCTTCTTCTTCCTGCTTCTGATTCTCTTCATGTTCTTTCCTCTTTAGCTCTCGTTCTTCCTTCAGTTCTTATTCTGCTTGCTTCGCTCCCAGCTCTGCTACTTTCAAGCTTTGTTTTTCTCTCTTCCCCCGCTCTACTCTCTGTATCCTCTGCTTCCTTTTGCTTCTGCTGCCAAAGCTGCTTACATGAAGATTGAATCCAATTTCACTCTGTAGCTTTTTTCTCCCTCTATTATGTCAATAACGTTTTCTTTCCCTGATCTTGTACTGGATTGTTGCCTTTTGCTACTGCTGCTAGACTTGCTGCCATGTTAGTGCTGACTCCTTTTCTATGAACAATTGAGTGTCCGCATATATTGGAAAGTTAACTGGCGCTTGCTCAATTGCTTCCCCAATACTGCTTTCAATGGTCTCTCTTGAGGCAGCTCTCTTTGGTGCCATGGTAACAGTGATTGTTGGAGAGAAGTGCTTCACGAGTGTGGTACTTGTGGGATAGAAAGGACACTCGTGGCAAGCATACATTAGGTCTTGCAAATATAACTTCACAGTATGATCAAGTAGTAATCCGGGCATCTGATGAGAGGGATTGCACAATTTTCACCTACAAGAGGGACTGACAGGCTGTGGGAACTGCACATTACACAACCCCAACAATCAAGGGTACAACCTAAGGCTTGAGACTACGCAATGCGCAGTTAAGCCTAGGTAGAGCCTGGGAGAGATTGCGCATTGCGTAGTCTCAGTGGCCAAGGTTGACAGGTTGAGCCCTAGAACTGTGCAATGCGCAGTTGGGGCCAACTTTTATTATGCATTATGCAGTTCCAAAGGCTAAGCTTTGAGCTTGAGCCTTAAGATTGCGCAGTGCCCAGTTGGGCAAGGCAAAATCCGGTCAAGGGAAGGGTAGATCTGCCTGATGGATGCATGAAAAATGAGCAGAACTTAGTGATAATGCGAGCTTGAGTGCATATCTAACTAAGTGAGGATAAATCGATGAAAAACAAGTGCAAAAACTCAACAAACAAAAAGAAACTCAAGTATGTGAGGAGAGTCGTCGAGACGACGACCGTTGGTGCAAAAACAAGAAAATCAATGCGACACTTGTGAAAGGCAAACGACAGACTGAAACAACACTTCTACAAGCTAAAGCAAGTTAAAACGCCAGTAACCAAGAAGAGAAACAACACTCACACAAGCCAAACGACAAAAAGCGACAGAAAAGCGACAAAAAGTGATAAAAGCAAAACTCACCCAAAAAAGCGACGATAATGCTCTGAAGGTTCCTTGATCTCCTCGGGAATGCTAGAGCTTGATGATCGAATGTACAAATGAGCTCTAGAGGCATCCATTACATAGAATTGAGCAAATTGGAATTTATGACGTACATGCCTAAAGTCAAGGAAAATTTTACACTTGGCAGAAGTTTCTAAAAATAGCGAAAGAGCCCCAAGGATACCAAAAATAGATTCCTATTTCATAGGGATGATTTTTGCCCTTTAGTTTTCTTTCTTTTCCCCGCGGGGGGGGGGGGGGGGGGACTTGCCATGCACACTGCCGGGAAAGACTTCGCAGTTCTAGGGAACTAGGCAACTTTCCAGCTCAGTGTGCATTGCGTAATTTCTGAACTTAGTGAGGGTTGCATAGTTTCTAAGCTGCACAATTTCTGAGCTCAAGGCTGAATGCTAGTCTAAACTACGCAATTCCAATAATCAAGGTTGACTACTAATCTTAACTATGCAATTCCAATCATCAAGGCTGACCGCCTTCAAGGATTGCATAGTTTTTTTAGGCAAGCCTAGAACTGATGTGTGACTAAGTTGGGAGACCAACTTGCAACTTAGAAAAATTAGCTAAGTTAGCAAACACAAGTGAAAATGAAAAGATAAGTCTTAGTGAAAGCACGAATACCTGGATCAGTGCTAGATGAGTTGCTATGGTTAAAAAGGAAGGTTCCAAAATCAACGCATAGGCAAAATTTTGGAGGGTGGTTGTAGCTGCTACAACAGGGGGCTAAGTGTGTTACATTTCAAGTTTTCCTATATCTCTCACTTCTTAAGGGACAATTTTGTACACAAGTACTTAATATGGCTCATATTTTTCTAGGACCTATCTCTTTATTTCTATTGTGATATACTTACCTACATTGCACTTATGGGGAGGGTGGTGGTGCATATGTGCATGCAATTGCTTTAGTGTTGTTTTTGTGTGGCATGTGTTGTTTGATTTAACATTTACATGTATAGAGGCAATTAAACTTTTTATTTTTTCTTATTGCTTCCTTCTTTTAAGGAGAGACCCATGTCATGCATTTGCATGTCTTTCTTTCCTTAATCTCTCTAGTATGCACTTGTATATTTATTGCTCAGACTAATGTTATTTGGTGAATGTGCATAATGATACTCTTTTACAAAATATGGTTATAATGATATGATCTTTGTTCTTTTCTTTAGAATCTTATCTTGGGTGGTTACATATACACTGCATCTAAAACCCATAGTGAAAGTCAATAATGTTTATGCAATTAGGTTACTTTGTTAAATCTCACAAAAAGATTTTATGATTTTTGCCACGTCACCATAAACTTTCCCAGACTTATGAAGAAAAATAATGTAAGTTGTTTATGGAACTTATACATAATTTTTTATGAGAAGACTTACATGCATTATGCTAAATTGTGAAAATTTACATCTTCAAATAATAAGCAACAATAATTTTTGCTTTAGTTCATCAAAACTAATCTCAATGATTTTTTCTTTAGTTCATCGAAACTAATATCATGCTTATGCATCCCTCTCAACTTCTTTTCAAATTTGAATATAATGCTTGAAGTCTTAGTTGTCTTGGTCATTTCAAAAACCAAGTGCTTCCAAACTCTACGTTGAATGCAAAGGAATCAACCAATGTCTCAAATAAAGAATTGAAACAAGAAGTTACATGTTTACCAGTAAACACTTACATATAGTTGTAAATAAAAAGCAGTCACATGTTTACTAGTAAACACTTACATATGGTTGTAAATAAAAAGCACCGAACACAATTTCATTGTTCTTTATTTATAAAAGCAAATTAATAAACCGACTTGTTCTTTCTTTATAAAATAAAATTAATAAACCAAAAAAACCTATCTTCTTTTAGGTAGAAATTCTCTCTCAAATATTTGGGTTTTAAAGATCTAGGTAGAAATTCTCTCTCAAATATTTGGGTTTTAAAGATCTTAATTCTATTTAATTAGTTAGACCTTTTAATTATGCAACTTTGCTTTCTAAGGTTTAACCCATTTTTGAAAAACTCAAATCATTTAAAAATAAATAAAAAATAAAAGTAAAACGATTCAACTTAAAAAGGGGGAATTTAGAAACTTATTTATCGCATTCGTTGAAATTAAGCTTTCTTGATTGGAACACATGCTAATCATATCGATGAAGCGAGACGACGTGAGAAGAAAGAATAGCGAATGTTTGATGATGACGAGAATACAAAAGTTATCGAGATACGGTGAAGAGGAGTCAGAATGTATGTATATATGTATGAAACTATGATTTGATTGAAGAACATGCATGATAGCAGAAGAGGAAGAGGAGTGGAGTAGAGTGGAGAGGAAAGGAAAGGAGGGAAGAAGACAAAAGGGACAAATGGTGAATGATAAAAATGCTTCTACTTCCGAAGACAGTGGCCAAGAAGATATTCATTCTCTTTATTCCTCTTCGGACTTGGACACCGGAACACCACCTCCTCCTCCCCGTTTTTCACATCCGGCTATTATGGAGAATCGAACCCTCGACGCCTCTGCGAGGTCATCAGGTCATCTCTTCGAGTTCGATCCAGGTCAAAGTAAGTTCCAGTTCCATTATTATGCGTTTCTTTAACTTCTACTCTGTTATTTCAATTCGATTGTTTTTAAAGAAATTCTGGCTATTTGCTTATTTTCTTTATTTGAGTTAAATGGTAAGCGATCGGGGTTCAATCGTTCACGCGTAAAATATCTCAAGCATACGTCTCCTGTATAATGATTTTCATGAATCGCACGTTATCATTTTTTCTAGGTCCTCTTCCGATTTCCCCCGAAACCGAAACTGGACTTTCAGTTTCTAAGGGAGTTTTGAGTAAGACAAGGAAAGGAGAGGGAAGATAATCGCTTCTTCAATGAAACTTTATGCGCCATCTCCTGCTACCCCGGCGCATAGAAGTGTGTCAGACTTAAAATTTTTGTTTATATTGCAGAATTTAAGAAATCTTCCTGCCAATGTAGTGTGCAAAAGATCCTGCTTTTGACTTTAGGAAGCTGAATTCGTCCCAGGGAATGTCGATTAGAGCTTAGATACATACCCGGGGAGAAGAATAACATGGCCTAACACTGTAAACCTGTCATTGTAATAATTCTATGATAGATAATTTGTTTTGGTCTTGTTAAGGTCGTCCTGGAGGTCTTTGTAAACGATCTCCGCTTTAAGTCTACAGGGGTCTAGGCTGTCGATAACACTGTGATCTGAAACTGTTGCCTTTGCATACACAATTACACACAAATGTTTCAGGACAGCCTACACCTCTATTTTAAAGTAAACAGACACCGGTGAGTAGGAAGCACTTGTCAAACATAATAATGATCACAATTACATGTCTAATTGGACTCAGTTATGGGCCATTGTACTTGGATTAAGTATAAAACCAAAAGATTAGCCCCAGACTTTCTATGTAAGCTTTACAGTCATCCTTAAGTATGAAAGAGAGTGTTCAATATTTAATAACTTCTTATGTTAGATTTTCCTCATTGATTTGAGGAAGCATGTCTACGATTTTTGATCTATCATTTAAAGGATAGATGTTATTTTCGTACTGTCGACTGCACCTACAATCGTAAACTTATTAACAAAAGGAATTCAAGTGGTAGGTATCTATTAGAAGTTGTGGTTCTTAGTCTACAAATTTATATTCAAACATTGTGCACCTTGTCTATGTGGATCTTAGCCCATTAATTTTTGTTCTTCAATATATGAGCATTTTTGGTATGACTCGCTCTCTAGTTTTTTCTTCTGCGGATGTGAAATGGTCTCAGGCTTTCATTTAAAACACATTCCTTCATATATGATATAAGTGTTCTAATTTAGATGCTTACTATGCAATTTTCATTTTCAGTTTTTTTACATGCTGGGTATTTTATTAAAAAAAGCAGACTGATTAAGCAGCCACCACCAACAAGATCAAGTTTAGAGGGCTACAAAAGTTCCCACTAGCTAAAAGTCAAAATTACCACTTAGGCACACAACAGTGCCTTGAAAGTCCAAATGATATAATAGCAGAACGGCATGGAGAAACCAGTCACTTGATAGAAAACAAGAGGCATGGAGTCTGATAACCATTAATTAAGCAACAAAAGGAATGATAGTTCTTGGGGGTTGACCCCCATCAATCATTAGGTGGCTTAGGTTTAGTGATATCCCATCTGTTGTTGGTTGGAATCTTGGATTGAGCTTCAGAGTTTTTTTATGCTCTTGAGATAACAAGGGTGATCATAGGAAACTTGTCTTTCTAGGATTGAGTTGTAGGGGATCAGTTGTGGTGCTGCACCATATGCTCATGAGCTTAATGACTAGCCATATGCTCATGAACTTGATGGCTAGCCTTGTAATGGGTTCTCTTCTCTGGGTGTTGGGAATCCATGGTGTAGGTTGTGTTCACAGACAATGTGACAAGTGGCTCCTTGCTCATGGTGCTTAGCTAGTAATGAAGAAGTTAATCCAAACATGTTACATGCAGCTCAACTTTTTGTACTTGAACAACATGTCATTCTAGGGTTGAGGTGGAGGGGGTCAGTTGTTGTGCTGTGCCATATGCTCACAAACTCAAGGACTAGCCATATGCACACAAACTTGATGACTAGCCTTGTGATGGGTTCTCCCCTCAGGGTGTTGGGAATCCATGGTGTAGGCTGTGTTCACAAGCAATGTGATAAGTGGCTCCTTGCTCATGGTGCTCAGCTAGCAATGAAGACGTTAATGCAAATGTGTTACATGTAACTCAATATTTTGTACTTGAACAACTTGTCATTCTAGGGTTGAGGTGGAGGGGGTCAGTTGTGGTGCTGTGCCATATGCTCACAAAATCAAGGACTAGCCATATGCTCACAAACTCGATGACTAGCCTTGTGATGGTTTCTCCCCTCTGGGTGTTGGGAATTCATGCTGTAGGTTGAGTTTGCAGGCAATACGACAAGTGGCTCCTCGCTCATGGTGCTCAGCTAGTAATGAAGAAGTTAATGCAAATGCATTACATGCAGCTCAACCTTTTGTACTTGAACAATTATTCTCTATATAAATGTGCACATATAAGTGAGCTTTCATACCATGAGAAACTCCTAGTAGGTTTAGATTTATTATACATTGAATCATTTAATTTTCCCGAATGAGAAATGTCACTGCAGTTTTGATAAGTTAGCATGTGAAGTTTATCTCCCAAGATGATGACTTTACAAGTGATTGATGCGGGGAGGAGCTGGCCATACAACCCAGTGACTCAGGGCAGGCTTAGCATAAGTATAATACCAAAATAGATGTATAAGATTTCTGAAAGAGATGTTATATATGTAATGTACATGCTATCTCTATGATGACATATCTTTATGTTTGGATTTTGTTCCACATTAATAGTACTCTTCTCAATTGTGTGTGGTGACATTGCGGTTGTGTGTGTGTGTTGTGAATAATCCCACATGTACAACAATTGTGAGATATAGATGGTTTGCCAATCTGGAAGCTAGCTTTGGGGTGCAAGGGCCCGGGTCAATGTGATAGCAGCTTCTCTCACTTTAGTACTAACATTGTTGGTGGTTTTTGTGTCTTGCCTTGTGGATCTTCTTTGGCTTATGGTTGTTATCTATGTGATGTTATATGTTATCTCTATAGTGGCATATCCTTATGATGGGATTTTGTTCCACATTAATACTTTTCTCTTCTCTTCTTGTTCTACCATGCAGAGGACATTTAGGTTGAAGGAAACCCAAGTGAACACCTATTTCTAAGAGCCAGGTCACCCAACCCAAAATAACTCAATAAGAGACCATCCAAAAAAGGAGTTTATGGCGGCCAATTATAGCCATCAACATGTATTTTGAAAGGCTTGACTTTATTTCGTCTTCAATCCTTCCACCAGGCATGTGGGGCCTCCAGGAAAATATTTATAAACAAGTATTAGGAATAATATACTTGGTCTGGTCCAGGATTAATGAGTTAGTCAGGAACAACTTAGCTCTTAGTTTAGGTCAAGGTACCCAGTCTTTGGTCTGAGCATCAAAAATATCCCTGATGGAGTCAGGCCCTTTTCAAAATTGACAAGTAATGTCAAAGTTTGCAGTAGACGTCCATCTCCTCTGGTTTGTCCCTTGACATTTTGGTTTGGGCAAATCATGAATCCTTGCTGAGCTTCGAGCCTTATGGGCTTTATTATGATGTTCATCCCTTCATGAGATACATCGCTTGAAATTTCTCTTTATTATATGCAAATATCAGTAAGTATGCAACTTCTGCATAAGATTTGGATTCTTACCAACATGTTGAAATTCGTTGACCTTCACCACATGGCTACTTTGGGGCAGAATCAAGGGTTGAATTTTTTTTATTCATTTTTGTTGATGTATTTAATACACCGCCTTGTATCTATTGCAATCTTTATGGTGATTAAAGTCATCCATCATACACCTTTAGTGGGTTGTTACATCTTACAACCCATAGTACTTATTAGTGGTTGGCCTTGGTTGTTCCATGTTTTAGGAGTTGTAGGTAGCTAATCTAAACCATACACTGATATATTTGAGTCTTTGCCTCATTTGTAAGTATCATGTGAACTACCTCTTTATCTTATACGTTGATTATTTGAGTATCAAGATACCGGTCATATCGTTGTTATTTTGGGTTGTTCATCTGTTCATTGTGTGGGATCTACTTCCTAATGGCTGTTATGTTTTAACTTCAGCAAATTTAGTTGAGCAAGGGTGTCTCCAAACTTCAAAAGTAGAAGAAAATAGTAGGCAGATGTCTAACTATAGTTTCTTCTGCAGTGAATGATCTCTTGTTGTGAATCTCCTTAACAAAGCACTGATTCCATGTCTCCATATTTGGTCTGTTTCATTGACCTTTTGTCTGAAAGTTGTTCTTGGCATAGACTTTATCATGTAAATAGATTTGTCGGGCATCCTTATTAATATGGACAATCTTGAAAGTTTGGGAAAATTTTAAGCTTTTGAACAAATCTAAGATTGCAGGAATCACTGTTGCTATTCTTGTACTAACTGCTTGAGTCTGACAGTGACCAGCATCATCAGAAGGAAGGCTATGCTAAAAGAATTGGCTTCTTGCTATCAAGCAGAATGTGCCTATTACTGTCAAGAATTATTGGAGCTCCAAGGGAAATGGGAACAGGTTAGCCAGTTTGAAACTATTGACTGACTAATATCAGATATGTGCTATTATAATTATTTTCTGATGTACATATCATATTGGTAAACAGTAATATCTGTTTGTACTTTATATTGCATTGGTAGAAATCATAGTTGATTCACTGTCAGTTGTGATTCTTCATGTAAAAATTGTAAATCTTGCGTACCATCCTGCAAAATCTAGAATGATAATTACCTTGAAATACAGATTTTACATGTAAGGTGAAAGAAACCAGTCTGTGACACCTCTCTGCTAAATGTTGTCAATACATTTTATGGTAAAGCTAGGAAGGAAATTAAGAACGTTACATAATCTGGGTATTTTCTTTATAAATCCCGAAAATTGATTATAGTTCTACGTTAGAGACATTTCAGCTTTGTACACTAGTTGGGTTTAATATATTTATAGACTTCCATTTTTTTTTGTTTTTTGGGTTTTTAAATTCTTATTTTGCTATAAAATGCTTAACTTAAACTATTAATAAAACAGTTATGTACATATTGGGCTTTTTTTGTACAAAAATAACTATCAATAGTGTCCAAGAGCCTCACAAAATTGCCATGTTGCATATAATAAAGAGGCAATAGTCAAAGCCACTTGTCATAAAAACATAACAACCATACAGTCTTCCCATTAAGGAACAGAAAGCAGTGTTCACACATGTCCACAGAATTCACTTAGGCTGACTTCAGGATCAGATCCACACCAAATTTGGATGGATGCTATTCTTGTTTTCTTGTTGATGATGAACAGATATATTTCTTTGAAGACCATCCTTAACGTTCTTCCATCTATGGCATTTTTCTTATTAGTCAGCTATCTTGTATGGGCCAAGTTTCATACCCAATCTGGCATTAAAAATGAACATCCTAGAATATTTTAAGTAGTGTACCTTCATAAAAGAGGAATATATTGACATAGCTTGGAGCAAACTGGTCGACAGGAGTATACTAACATATATATGGGTTCAGGTTGTACAAAGGTGTGTGGACAGTAGCCAAGATGATAGAACTGTTTCTGCCGGACAGTGCAACCAAGGGATGGTGAATAAACTAAGCTTGCCAGAAATAAGCGCGTTGATGTACTGAGCAGACTTGTAATGTACCAAGCCATCTGGAGGGTAAACTAAATAGGTTTGGGCACTTGCTTGAGGTCACAAATATTGCATATCAGGAATGAATGAGAAAATCAATCACTGAAGGGCATTTCTTTTCTTTACTTCCATTGGATATATGGATGGGGAGAAGATGTGTAAACAAGAGGAGCCAACCAGGCTAAGGGAGCCAACGAAGAATTCTGTGTAGAAGCTCTCTTGACATCCAAAATTAATGGGCTTCTCGAGGAAGGGAAAATCTAAAGATGCTCCCCTAAGTTGCATGAAACATGGACACTTTGGACAGCTGGAAATGTGACCCCCCAAAATGGAAACTTTGGGCGAAACGTCATATATGTATATGTATTTATGTATGCAATTATTTTACAAATAATTTAATAACACATTATCTTGCAAGAAAAAAAGAATGAGACACATAAATGACATTTAGATGAATGCCCAGTCTATATTAACTCTTATGGTTGATTACATGATGCAAAATTCAAAATTATCCTTTATAGAGGAGGTTATACAACCAAGATTCCAAAATCAGCCTTTATACATGGCTATATCTGCTGAAAATGAAATAAGATGTGGGCTAATGACAAGTACAATTACATACCTTAAAAGTTAATATTCTTCATCCTCATTAACGAAAATAGACCAAGGTGCTTTTTTAGCAAAAGTATAGTGCAGATTGATTAGAGATACATTATTTTGTGGAGCGATTAGAGATAAGTTTTTGTAACACTTTGTCCCACCTACTTGTTTTGTCTGAGGCTGTGGGAGGTGTTACTTATGACTTAAATTGACCTCCAAGGTCTATTATGAAAACGGGGTTGCCAAAATCCTTCTTTTTATTTTGTTTGAGGCTGTCGGAGGTGTTACTTATGACTTAACTTGACCTCCAAGGTATATTATGAAGATGGGCCTAAATCCTTATTTTTCAATGGTTGCGGAATTAAATTTTGATGTCACCATTGCGTCCATCTCATCGAGAGCTTTTTAGTGATATAAATTTTATCTCAATCCAACTCCTGGATTGAAAGTTATGCCTAATTGAAGTTTAACCAATTAGGTAATGACATGTCAGCAGGGGATCCCCACATGGCATCCACATGGCTTTGCCACATCATCAAAGGCAGGTCCATGTCACTTGGGTTCCCCCCTACGTGGCATCCATGTGACCACTACCAAGTCCGTGTGGCACTGCCCATGTAAATCTCGGTACATGGCTTCCACTAGGCTCAACCCTTCTTGATATGCAAGGATTTTACATTATGTTTGGCTCTAGGTTCTCGAAAATCAAAGTGGTTTATGTCGAGGAGGGTGTTCAAAGGCCAACAACCTTTCTCAAGGGGTGTATGCCCTGTTATAGTAAATAGGGTAAGGGGGACCTTGTGATAGATTAGGGTCGTCCAAGTACCTTGGCATTAACCTAGGTGGTTTCCTTCACGACACCGCAAACTAGGGGGCCTTGTGATTTTGTTGGGCCATAGATAAAGTCCATTCCTACAATCATTTTTTCCAAAACGATTGCTTGTTAATGGGGCCCACAGGGTCCTTGTTTTGCGAGGTATTCCTTGTTATACACGCTTCAACCCAATTCTCGGTTTTGGTGGGCTCCGCAAACCCACATCATGCCAAACTGGCGCAATTGTCAATACTCTGTCGCTCGTTCTCCTTTGCTATTCTTGTTAAAACACCCAACAATAAATTATGGATGTGTCTTGCAACACAACCAGGGGTACGACAGGTGCTTGTTCCCTCCCTTCAAGACCCATGTGGATGGGTGCTTAGTCCTTTGAGGCTTCTTTCTTAATGAATCCAAGCTGTGGTGGGGTGGGGAGTTTTTGCTAACTCTTCGTGGTCCCCGGTTGGGGGTTAGGTCAAGTGGTTTACTACATACGTAATAGCATTGATGCACCATTAGAATGATGTACTAATCGTGATACCAGTCACTAGTCGTATCATGTATATAATAGATGGATGATGCTTGAAAAGATGGATTATGTGTGATGGATGGCCCCTCCCCTATTTAGCTATCTAGCTATCTATCTGGGGGGTCCTCTTTGCTCAGATCTAAGTCTCCAAAGCCAAGCGGTGGGCAGTGAGTGGTGTTTGGGTTTCGTGTTGGAACCATGCCCATGTCATGCCGTTGAGCACATTACTACCCAATGTGAATCAAAGAGGTGAGAGCGATGGGTGGCAAGCAATAATAGGGATTCTGCGTTGGAATCGCAACTGGAATCACCCCTCTTCCCCTATGCACTCATACAACATGCCGAACTTCTAGTGGTGGGTGTTGGGTAGTGATAAAACCATGTGGTGCCCACGTGGCCTCCTTGTCACCACAAGTCATTATAAGAGGCCCACCTGAACATTTAGGTCGTGCTGCTCGGGGTTGTTAGTGCCTGTGGCGTTCAACGATGAACAAAGGCAAGGGGCGGTGAGCAATGTCAGGGCTCCACGTGGCCTTGTCGCGTCAACACAAGGCACGACTCATAGGGCCCACCTGGCCTGCCCCCATTGTGTTTTGTGATGTTTTCCTGTTATATCTGGACCATTGCATGTTCGGGCCTTTGAAGAGGTGTGTGCCCTCGCCACACTTGGATTTTCGAAACTCCAACTCCTGCAAAACTTGATCTAGCCCTGGATGCATCCAGACCTTCCCTTTTATTTTTTCCTCGTTCACCTCTGAATTCCCCAAATTTGTGATGCAACTACACCTTGATGGGGAAATTCAGTCCTCATCCAAAAGAAACACCTTGTGCTGGACCCACCCCAGACGTCATCAACTCTCAAAAGAGAAAATCCAGCCTTGCGGTGATCCGACCTCCACACTAGAGTGTCGACCCTTGCAACTGTTGGATGCTCGGATCGCAGGATTTCTGCAGTAACTTAGAAGAATAAAGGCAATTAGGGAAATTTGGGGATTTTCACAAGGATTTCTCAAGATCAAGTGCATCTGCCTAAAACACCAATTTCTTGAAGATAAATGTCAGGGTTTGAGAAAAGACTCTCTAAGGCACCGTGCCATGTTAAACGGTGAATCTTAGGATGTTATAGCTGATTACAATTCTAAGTTATAACAATGTATAAGTGTGCGTAAACCCATAGAATGCGTCACATCATTCATAAATTAAGTGACCAGCAGCTCTAAGTAGTTATCATTTAACACAACATATAACTTAAACTCATCACATGTAAGCTAACCCGCATTCATGGGTATGGTAGTGAGCTGCCCAATTCATAAACGTATAAGATAGTTGAGAACTCATAAAATAACAGGTTAACTGAGTCAACCTCAGACATATATATATATATATATATATATATATATATATATATATATAACTTGTCAACCTTGAGTATACAATGATTGAGGCATTCTTTCATGAATCATACAGAACCATATGTTAGTTAATAACATAGCAAGCATAATCATCATCCATCATTCAAATATGCAATCATTATACTTATCCGTGTGAGTTAAATTAGTTGGCAACTAAAGGAGGGATTTCCACTCTCCACCCAACCATAGGCTAGCTACACTGCAATCTTTCTTGCAACTGACCACCACCAAGTTAGTTTCAAAGTTTGAGGGGTTGCTTGTTCAAGGGAATCACACCAAGGATAGGGTCACACGCTCTGGAGGTGGAGCCCATTACGTAGGTGACTTATCTACTGCCCTTTGGCATTAAGTGCAATATTGACTTCCTTACTCCTCTGAGCTCAATCACAGGGTTTCAACCCAAGGTCTAGTCCAATTCAACTTTTTCATTTGGCTCCAGGAGCTCCTTGCTCCCTCTTTGCCCAACTTTTACCAACTCCCTTTGTTGCTACTTAGCGACCGATCTTCTTCTCTATAGGTGCTACCTAAGAGAGTGTCTTCGTCCATCATTCGACATAGAATTCCTTCCCCCGTTTTCCCTAATTGCTCGACACCACATCTTCTCTTTTCCTTTGTTTCGTGCTATCTGTTTTTTGCCTATTGTTTGTTCCCTTTCATCTAATCACGTCCTTTGATTTGTGAGGTGGGGGTTTGTTTTGTTGTGCCACCTCCACCTTCTTTGTGTGAGGGCACTGTCTCCACTTCTCCACTCTGTCTTCCTTCTCCATGCTGCCCACTCCGCAACCTTTAATGCTTGTCAGCGCAGGTTGGTGGTTGGTCAGGGCAACATTAAAGAGGTTAAATGCTGTCGATATGGGTCTACCCAACAAGCACGTTACAAGCAATCAACAGGCATGTTGCAAGCAACCAATAGGCATGTTGCAAGCAACCAACAGGAAACCCCCTCAAAACCTTGGATCCGTGTGTCCTTCTGTTCAGGGTAGCCAATTAAGAATTCACATTTAATTTATTTTATGTTTACAACATAGTGTCTCAGCAAATCATGGCCTCCATGCTGGTGCTACATAGTTATAATTTTAACATTACAAAAATAGGGTAATGTTAGGGATGTTACAATTTTGGTGATAAATCAAATCTCTTTTGGCCATAAAAGAGCACCACACCCTTCTTGGGTGTTTGAGTGAGCAAAAAAGTAGTGGAAATGGGGCAGATTTGGGTTGAAATATTGCCAAAATGTCTCAACGTTGTTTCCAAATCAGGGAACACGATACAGGTGTTTCAATCGCGTTTTGATTGTGTTTTGGAATTTTGGGAAGTTTCGGGTACGTGTACGCCAACTTGGGGGTCATTTCCTAAAACATAGATGCTCCCCTATCTAAGTGAATTATGCTACATATGGGATGAAGCAAAACTCCTCTATAACGAAAGATGGAACTAGTTTTCCGAGCTAGTTGTGGAGCAACTTGAGTAAGGGAGCATTGTTTGATTGATTTTGTATTCTCCATAACAATATCTCCAATATCTAATCGATATATAATTCTCCTATTGGGCTAAATAGGTCAAATGAATTATGTGATTAATTGGGTAGATTTGGAGGAGCAATAGAAGGCTTGATATCAAAAACCAACCAATTCTTCAAGAAACATTGCCAAGCATCTCTGGTTGGATGATGGAAGAAGCTAAAGAGGGCCCCTTGAATATATTTAAAGACAATGAAATCATCCTCAGTTCTTATTTGTTTTAAGGAGAACAAAACCTTGACTGGACAAAAGGGATCCTAAGACCATGTGACCAATGTTGTCGAAGATAGTCTAACAAAATGATAAGACCTTCAATAATCTATAAGAAATCATGCCTTTTATTCCTAATATTTTTAGGAGGTGAAAGATGGCCTTATTATTAGATTTTTGTATGCATAAACACTGGATTGATCTCTTTAGATCTCCTTTGGTTTGTTTTAGTTAGGGTCTCTCTCACTTTGGGTTGAGATGGATCAACACGTCTCATGGTTGGATAGGATTTCCTCCTTATGCCACTTGTAGGACTTAAGACAAAAGGGTCATCTCATTTTTTGATGCCCTATCTACTATGATATTGGGGGAGAAATTATTGCCTATATTGGGACTCGAGGATCCTGATCTCCACCTTTTTTTGCTCCCTTGATTAGAAGCACCTTGCTTCCTTCATAAGAGAGTTCCTTGAACATAGATTGTAGTCTATGTGCCCTAAAATGACCCTAGGTGTTAAGGGGGACCACTTCCTTTTTTTTGGTTGTCTCATCAAATTGGGTAGCAAACGTTAGGCATAGATGCATGCCACATTAGATTCCAAATTAGTGAGAACATGGGTTTCCTTTCCACTTTGCTTTGTGAAAATTTTTTAGCCCCAAATTTCTACTGCAACAACTGATTATGTTTCTTCTATTTTTTAATGACTGAACAAAATTATTTACTGTTTCCTACAGTAAACACCGAAACTAATACACTGCAACCTTCACCATTTAAATAAAATGCGGAAACAAGAAATTGAGCAAGAAAGAAATACAACACATCTACACAGTCATTTTTGGACAAATGTCCTCGGAAAAACCCAGTGTGGGAAAACCGGTGCAACAACTGAGGGTTTGTATTATTAAGCAGTAGTAATTTCTGAATACAATCTCTGGATGCCTTCTTGGCTATCCAGTACAGAGAATATCCTGGCTGATCCAGCGACTGAATGGCCAGCCACTGGTTGCCTCTACACAGTCTCTATGCAATTGCTGCGCAGGCCCTGTGTCACAACTACTGGGGTCTGCATCACTCCTCCTGGCTGATCGATTTGCCTCTGAAATTTCGATTTATTCCTTTCCGGTCTCACACCCTGACTTTTGGCTCTGGAAATCGATTCTCCATCAAATTTACGGATTCTCTCTGGGCTTCTGGGCTGCCTCTGTGTGGCCTTGCGTCAACCTCTCTAGCTCTGCTTTGCCTCTGCTGAATCTCTCTTTGCCTTCTTTGCTGAGTATTCTCGAATCAGGGGAAATCTCCAACCGGAACTATCCTTGCCCCTCACTACAAAAGATCACTTCGAATTTCTCTTCGGCAGCTGCTTTGCTTCAGAATTTTGATCTTCTGATCTCTACTCGATGTGTTCTCCAAGTGCCCATTGATGTCCTTATAATTCTCTAGTTGAGAACCAACGACCCATATTAGCTTCTAATCAATGGCTCAGATCCTTTGGACTCGATCTCCGTCTTCTTCTAGAAGTTTCACCCACAGTTGGATTAATACCCTTTAATTATTTTAATTTCCTAAGTTTAGACTTAGGCATCCATTAAAAATAATTAATTATTTTAATAAAACTATCTCTGGGTGGAATTTCCCAAAACGATTTCTGGGTATTGGAGAATGCATGTGTCCTAGCCTCCCTGCAAATTTTGAGGCTTAGAGCACATCCGATGCTACTAGAAATCAACATGCTTGATGTGTTGATGGACTTTCTCAAAAACCTTGAGGTGTGGCTACCCTTGGGCCTAAGATAGATACCACCAATTTGATGAACATATCAACACTATGAGATCCAAAAGTCAGGCTCCCCTAAGGCAAAGTACTACCTTCTAGTTTCGGTCTAGTAATTAGTTTCCATATAGAGTTTCTTCCCTATGGCATTAGATGCTAGGAGAGTTGAACCTTGTTGTCCTTGTGCTCGTGTAAAGATCAAGCAACTAGGGTTTTAACAATTGACTAAGGAACTAGTCAATTTTGTTAGTTTAAACCCAATTTCAAATGAATTTGCCCTTAAATCGGTTTGGTGATTGGTTTCATATTGAAATGGTAGGTTTGGTACGAAAATATTCCCATCGGCTAATTCTACTAGTTTTGTGTTGAAACTGCTTGGCAACAAAAAGATCAAGTTTGAACATCGTTAAAATGGCCACAATCTCTTTTCTACATGAGATAAGATGGTTTGTGGTCTAGTTGTAGTGCTTGATGCACCATAATAGAATTCGTGGTAGGGGAAAACCTTAGGGATTCTTGCAATCTACACAAAGCTTGGACTTCACATTTTCTCTTGTTGCTAGTAAGGGGCAAATTGATGGAAGGAATGAAAATAATCCTAGAACTGATTAGTGTGGATGTTAGGAAGTGCCCGTGATCTTCAAATAGGCAACGGAAGTCTTTGCACTTGTGATTGAATCTTGGACAATGACTTGTGAGGATGCAAATGTTGAATTTTGTAGCCATGGTCGGTCTTCATAATTAATATTTTAGCCCTTGAAATATATATAATGAAAAATGCAAGACATGTTTTTCATTTCATTTTATTTTAGCCCTTGAAATGATTAATATAAGACATGTTCTTCATGTTGGTTTCAAAAGAGAAAATTTTGAATTTTTGGCTCCAAATTTGTCAAGTTGACCCTCCTTCAAGTCAAGTCGGCCCCAGTTGAAGAGACACCCATTCAGGCTAGCCCAGCCAAAACACTATATATAAGGCACTCGACCTCCTCCACAAGACACAATTCGATCTCACACACAAGAAGATATTTTTTGGGCATCCAAGCAAAGGAGAAGAAGGATAAGAAGGACGAAATTATCTCAAGCATATCTCTCTCTATCTCTTTGATTTTGCAAGTGTGAACTTCTAGGCAGATTTTGGCAGCATGTCCAAAATTTTGGGCAACATGTACATGTTAGTTTTTGTAGCATCGCATGGTGTTCTATTCTCAAACTTTGTGGAGAGGCTAAAACACAGATCTCCAAACCCCATGAATCGTTTATGGGAATTCCAATTTCCACCTAGAGATAACTCAATTAAATGAATTGACCATCATTTAAATTTTTCCTAAGTCTAACTTAAGAAAACTGGTTAATTAATATGAATTAGTTGAGAAAGGTGAGAATTCTCTAGAAACTCACCTGGATCGACTTAGAGATGATCTTAGCCATTGATTAAGATTTAATCTTGGCTGTTGAAGTCTCAACTGGAGATTATAAGAGTAGGTCAATGGGGTTGGAGAAGGACACACTTGCAGAGTGAATTCCTTGGCAGAGGTCGAGTTTCCCAGCTGCAATGAATCAACAGAGAGAAGTTCGAGCCAAAGAGGGGATGCAGAGACAGTGAGGGGCAAAGTTAGTGAGTTCGGAGGAAGTTTTCTAGTTTCGGAGAGTTAGCTACAGGAAGGTTGAGTTTCCTCAGTGATGTTGCGCAGAAACTTCAAAGGCAGAGTTAGATTTGGCTAGATAGAGGTTCGATCCAATTGTTGGAGGCCAGGAGAATTTTCAGAGGGGATTGAGAATCATTCTGAGAGGTTGAGTTGGGCAAGCTGACTTGATCAGAGCAACGTCTAAGCAAAGTGTTCGAGGGCCTGCACAGGGGTGATGCAGTGGCCTTTGTGTGCCCTGTTTATGTCTGTTGTGGAGTTGGATTAATGTCAGGTGAGGCAAGAATTGTCTCACTAATTTTTGTGGCCAATTTATCTTGTAGAGGATTGCCAGTTTTTGGCTTCCAGTTTGTACTCAAAATCTCTCACTGCTGCATAATAATAGAACCCTCAATTGTTGCACTGGTTTTCCTGCATTGGGTTTTTCCAGGGACAATTGTCCTAAAATAATTTTATCATTTTTGCGTGTGCGCTAGCATATTTCTCAGTTTTCAACATTTTATTTTCCGCAATGTTTTTATGGTGAAAATTGCGATGTGATTTATTCAATATTCTTCGTAGCAAATAAATTGCATAATTAATTTATAGTTAGAAAAATAAATTTCCAGTTGCTGCAATTAGAATTTTGAATTTTCACAATATGAACTTTTGGGCAGCAGGGCCGAGTTTTTGGGCAAATTATGGGAGGCCGAATTTTGGCCTAGGCAGATCAAATAAGAAAATAAGGCCAAGTATGTTGGTCATAAGTTTGACTTGACAAGAGTGCAGTTTGATCAGGTTTGACCATTGTATTGTTGTTCAATATGACCATCATATTTGACTACTACATCTAGGTGTATCTCTTGTTGAACTAGAGAATTTTTATAATGAAAAGGTGGTTGGGATTTCCCCCCATGTGGGTTTTCCCAGGGTAAATCTTGTGTTATCTTTTTGCATTGTGATCTCTATTGTCCTTGTGCATTTATGGTTGAATTTCTGAAGTGTAATTGCTTAATGATAAACTGGAAGTGCCAAAAGAATATGTTAAAGTTGGCAACTAGGGCCAAATTCCACTTTGGTCAGCTCTTTTGATGGAGATAATTATTGCATTGAATTTCGCTTTTCGAGAGAACCAAAATTGACCTAAAGATCACTAAATTTGGACAAAGAGAAATATGTTTTTGAGGTCAAGCGCACATATGTGTAAATTGTCAAGGTCGGCCACATCATCATGCAGGCTCATGAAGCCCAATAGACATGTTTTTTGACCCTCAATAACTTGTATAAATAAGGATGACCTCAAATCTCATCTGGTACCTCATCAACTCACACATTCTTCTCTCTCCTCATTTGATTGGTTCGTACACCTCATGGGCAACTGATATTCTCACACCAGTGGTAGAAAGGAGGACGAATTTCAGATCTGTTGCAGGGTTTGACCAGCATTGACCAAGGGTTGTTTGACCTCATTTGACTGCAATTTTTGTGGGAGAATCTCTGTTCCAGCAGGCTGCATTTATTGGCATAGAAATTGATATTTTTTGGGTTGTTTCACCTGCGTTGACCGCAGGCTTGTTTGACTGCAGGGTGGACTTCAAGTTGACTGAGTTTGACTGCTGATTTATTGATTGTTTTGGGCTGACTTTGACCAACAAGAGATGTCAAGTTTCTCTCTCCTTTGACCGAGATCTTTTGGAAGGATTTGACCAGACTTTGACTGCTGTTGACTTTCTGGTTAGGGTTGATTTGACCGCTGTTGACTGCGGACAGAATTGCAGATTTGACAGGGCTGTTTTGGACTGTGGTTTTGATCATCTATCGGCTATTGTTAAGACAAAGTATAGAAAAGGTGAGGTCAAAGCAAAGAAAATTTTGATTGACTCCATTCAAAAGCATTTGGTTGCCTATATTTCTGATTTGGGAACTTCTAAAGAAATATATGATAAGCTGGTTGGGATGTTCAAAGTGAACAATGCAAATCAAATCCTCTTTCTCAAAAACAAGTTGAAGGATATCAAGATGGATAAAGGGGAGTCTATCCAATCCTACTTCATGAGAATAACACAAATCAAGAATGACCTACTATCTATTGGAGAAGTTATTGCTGACAAGGAGCTCACTCTCATTGCACTTGGAGATATTTCAAGACCATGGGATGTATTTACCACCACCATTCTCAACAATGACATGATACTTGGTTTCGATGAGTTATTGGCTAGATGCACTCAAGAGGAGACTAGGATGATGGAGAGAGATAAGTCCTCTAGTGGAAATGAGTCTATTGCCTTCTTCGTTGATGCAAAAAGGAAGAATAATGCTGGTCCATGGAGACAGGGTCAAGGATCTAAGAAGGGATTCAAAGAAAGAAGAAAAGGAAGGTGCTATAATTGCAACAAGTTTGGCCACTATGCTAGAGAGTGTCCTCACAAGAAGAATTCTCCAACGGATGATGACAACAACAACAACAATTTCAAAGGCAATGGCAATCAAAGGAACAACAGGGTCAACAACAAAGGAAACAAGAATGCTCCGGCTGCTCGAAATGGAAATGGTTGATCTCCTAAAATGACAAGAAATACCAGGTATGATGAAAGTAATGTTGTGGAAAAACAAGATGAATTTTATCTTATTTCCACTCTATCTACTTACTCTCCTCTGGATACTTTGGATCATTGGTTGATTAATAGTGGAGTCTCAAGGCACTTCACTAGACACAAGGAGGCCTTTTCAAATTTGGGTGAAAAGAAAACTAATCTAAAGATCATGCTTGGAGATAATGCTACCTACCCCGTGAAACAGATAGGTACTATCACTCTTCACTTGAATCAAGGTCAAACCGTACATCTACAAGAAGTATTGTATGCGCCTGACTTGAAGAAGAACCTGGTGTCTATTTCTGCAATGGAAGATAAAGGCTTCAAGGTAGCATTCATTGATGGAAAGGTACGTATTTGGCATAGAAACCCTAAAGAATGCCCACACACAGCTGAATACGTTGAGAAACAACCATATCACTTACTCTACCATAGTAACTTCATTTCCAGCTCAGTTGCTATGCTATTCCTTGTGTCATGTTCCTTTATTCAATGTGGCTTTTACTGGTACAAAAGTTCACATTTAATTCTTCAATGACTAGGACTGTTGAATCAACAGTGACCAGCCAACATATGAAGCCAATTCATCAAATTTCAATCCAACTTATGTCAAACAATCGCCTCTATAAGACCTCATATCTTTAGGGTATTAGAGAGATCAAACAAGAAAGTGTTGCTAGATCCCTAAAAGGTCTAAAATTTCTTGCTCTTCTGTTATTGTATTTTTGTACAAAAGCAAAATTTTAAAATGTTTACAGCAGATTCTTAAAGTTCACAAGTATGCTCTTAGATACTTGTTTTCCTTGTTTGATAAGGAGCTCATTCTTAGCATTTGGTACATTCTTGAATGATCCTTGCCACTGTACACCTTTGTAACAGGTTGAGTTTGAGTTGGAAGACAATAACTCTATATAGATCTAGAGAAACCTCCAAGAGCTAATGATGGTGTTTTTATCAAGATATTTTTCAAATGATTTTCTGATGTCTCGTTGCCAAAGAATACCAGAGATTGTTCAACTACAACCTGTAAAGCCAAATTAATAGCTTCAATGTTCCGTAGTTACAGTAGGAGTGTATGTAAGAATGTGAAGCAAATTTAAGAGAGGGAGTGCTTTGCATGTTGAAAGAACCAGCATCGAGATGAATAGTTGGTTTGGAAGAAAATCAAAATTAAGAATAGATTCTCACTTGAGTCTTGAGTTGTCTCCTCTAATATGTCATTTAAAGTCCAAGATCATCTGCAAATTCACTATTTACTCATTTTTTTGTGAGCTGAACAGGGTTCAGATTTAAGGTTGAGGGAAAATTAGAACAAATTAATAGATAGGACAAGTAATGTACCCTTTTCATGGGATGTACTATTAATCTTCACATGGTAACATCATACTCTTTCAATTTGCTTTTCTTTTATACAATTTCTTATCTAGTTAATGTGGTTTTCAGGAACTAGATGCTTCAAGCATTGGCCCTGATGGTGTTGAGTTGCTCCAAGGGCATGAAACAAGCAATCCAAAATATGCACTGGAGAATGAGATGTGCTTGGAGGGTGCACACATGCCTTTACAGAAAATAAAGCAAGCATCAAGCACTGTTTCAACCTCTAATGAGGATGTTGGTTCAGGTATTTTCATGTTTATTCTTTCCGACTAATATCAGGATCTTCTGATTTTTAGGAGAACCCTATTAATTTTCTTTTTTGGCTGTTGTTGTTTTGTTCGAACTTTCGAAAATTCAACACACTACATTATGAATCAAAGCATATATCTATTAAGATTCAAGATTGTTATAACCGAGAGCCAAACAGTTGGGCAGGAGTCCTCTGCATACATAAGCAAGGAGGGATAGCATATCGGTATCCACTTAGTCCCTGACTTGAAGAGAATCCTGGCTGAAGGTTGGATAGCGAAACCTGATACAACAACTTCCTCCAAATTGAATGAGCTGTTCAGCTCATGAAAAATTGCCCAACAATGTTGGTTCTATAAGAAAAAAATGCTTGTCAGATGGATCATACCCCACATAGTCCTAGCTACAATACGGATCATCTATTTTCTCATGAATACAATGCCTTTCAACCCCTCATCTAATTTTATCTTTATAGATACATTTTTAATTTACAATAGAGAGCAGTGTGATTTTTGAAAGGCCAATGTCTTTGAAAGGAGAAAATCTAGCCTTTCATATCAAGCCCTGCCACAAAACAGCTTTGGATTTTTTTCTTTTGCAAACCCTATCAAAGTGGATTGAAGTTTGAACTGTTAGCATCAACTTTTTGGGAAATTGCATAAACAACTTTGCTAATGTGAATGGAGCAAATTGTGGGAGTCTAGCAGAGGAATAATTATTGAAAAGTGATCCTGTATGCAATGTGTGATTTTACCTAATGATAATATCTAAAATGGCATAGCTGCTGTCGGAATTCTATGTAATAGTTATTTCAAAGAGCCACTGGGGGCACATTGTGAGAGGTTGTTGGACAAAGTCTGTACCCCACTAGGTTTTCACCTGCTTGGTCTAATGAATACTGAATCACTGATAGAAGATTATGAAGTGTCTATCTCCTCTCTGTTGAAAAGTGTAACTAGGTTTGGTCTTGACTCTTCATTATGACATGTAATTGTGATTTTATGTAAGAGATGTAAAGAAGATAAATAAAATTATTGTAATGCTTGCATCATGGGTTTCATGAGCAAGAGATTATATTTTTAGTTAGGGCTCCCACTGTGAGCCCTTAGGGATTTTGTCATCTAGTCATAAAAGTCTAAAGAGACATTGTCATGTAATGAAGACATGTTACACATTGTAAAGAGTCATATTTGTTCTGTAAGTCATCCTCCAAGACCTTGTCATTAGCCCTCACTCAATTCGGCCTTCAATGTAAGGATGATTAGAAAAAAGACGAAGTCGGCCTACTCCAAGGGATCATGTCGGCCTAAATGTCATGGACAAACAACTATATATAACAGTGCTCGACCTCATTTGGAGGACATCAACTCGGTGAAGCAAGTCTCTGATATCAAGTGCGCAAATCATCTTGGAAAGAGCCTTAAAGCCAACAAAGAAAGAAGGAAGGATAGAAAAGGAGAGGGCCATCATTTTTGGACTGTTTTTGGCTAGTTTACCCTCACACGTGCGAAGGTAGCAGATCCAAATTTGTCAAGAGGAGGCCGAAGGATTGCAGTCACATAAAAGGTGATCTTGTTTGGGTAAGAACTTCACTAAAGGAAGCCGAGTTAGAAAGAGAAGAGTCTCTTTCAATGAGGAGGCTATTTGAGAAGCCAAATCAGATCTAGGCTTTCTAAAGGGCTGCATACCTACAAGAAGGAAGTCTAGAAGAGTGAGAAGAAGGGCAGCGTTGATCCAAGGGTGAAGAGGAAGCCAATGACTTGGTCTTGGAAGGGATCTAGTGTCAAGGGTCTTTGTCATCGTCTTGGTATTCGTCAATTGAAGGTTCTATAAGAAGAATTTGTTTGGGTTTTCCTCTCAAAGAGTGAGAAGTTTTGGCCCTGGCTGACAGCGTATACACTGTGTCTCTTGTCTTTGTATTGTTCATGAGATGGTAATTGTCTTGATGAAAAGAACACAATAATAACATAATAAGAGAAGATCATAATCAAGAAGTAAAAATACACTCACAAGCAATTATCATAATAGAGAAATCACCTTTCTATTGATGCCCTAGATTTCTCAACACTCTCCCCCTAAAATTGATGAGATGTGCTTTGGCCCTATGTAACTATTACATAAAATTTGGATTGCAGCTCTGCCATTTTGGATATTATCGTGGAGTGCCATCACAAATTGTGGGACTTTCGCAGAGGAGTATTTCTTGAAAAGTGATCCTGTATACAATTTGTGACGGTACTGAATGATAATATTTGAAATGGCATAGCTGCATGAGTTTTATGTAATAGTTATTTCAAAGAGCCATTGGGGGCATGTTGTGAGAGGATGTTGGACAAAGCCTGTACCCACAGGGTTTTCACTTGCTTGGGTCTAATGAATACTGGTAGAAGAGTATGAAGTGCCTAACCCCCCTTGAAATTGATGAGTTGTGCTTTGGCTCTCCAAGTTACTCATTTCTCTTTCTTCATGTTCCCTTTTTCACTCCATTTATCTCCATTGTTCAAATTAATGTGTGCATATGCATTGGTGAGTGAGGGAGGCAAGGAGAATGGGAGAGAGTGTCAACTTTTATGACCTTTATTATCTTGTGTCTCCTCGCCCTTTTTTGTGTTTGTGGGGGATGCAACTTATATTTCATTACAAAACAATGAAAGTGTACACAATGAAAGATTCATCATGGCACCAAAGTGGGGTCCTAGAGGTTTTGCTGCCCTATGCAAGTGAGAACTAGTATGGCCGCTTTTCATCTAGTCTTCCCAAAAAAATCCAATATTGGCCAAGATTAGCATAGCTAACTTTGATCTAAAGTTGATATTTTATACATAGAAGTTCCACTTCCCTATATAAGTGAGAGCTAGTATCGCTGCTTTGGCCCTGATCTCAAGAGAATTAACATTTTCCCAAAAAATTCCAATCTTGGCTGAGACTTGCATAGTTAACTTTGATTTGAAAGTTGATGCATCTCTTAAATGGATGGATTAGTGGCTTAGGAAAGGTTTCTCATAGTCGCCTTTGCCATAAGGAAAAACCTAGAATGTGAACATGTCCAACACACTCCCGCTTGCCTGTCAAATCACCCAGTTGGCCCCCAAAAGAACCCCTTCGCAATGAAGACGGACAACAAATAGATTACTATACTCAGTACTGTACTTAACAACAATGCACGCCCAAAACACTTGGGCAATCTTACAGTTGCACATAACATCCTTTAGCGTTTTAGGTTTTTTGCAAACCATGCAATATACATTTTTAGGCTAGTGAAATGTTGCCTGTATTTAATCACTAAACTATTATGATGAACAAATTATGCAAGAACTGTAGACTTAATAGGAGTGGGACTTCTACATAGCTTGTCATCTTCTAATCCATCTTGTTTCATTATCTTGAATGGTACACTTCTTGTTAAGACAACTTGGGATACTTTGGCAAAAGTTCAGAATTAAATAGAGCTCTTAGTTTCTGTAATCTATAAACGGATTCCCATAAGATCATTTCCAGTCTTTCCAAATTGCCTCATTCATCAAATCCTAAACTATCATCTGTGGTAATTTGACAAAATGTAATGCAAGTTTGTTTGTCGGTAACTTTTAGCCTTTGTGATTGGTTACATGTCATCTAAGACAAACATTTACTTAGTCTTGGCCACACCAATCCCTCCATGTGTGAAAATCTTTCCTCACCAATTGTTTTCACATCGAGAGTAGCAAGGTGCATTCTGCAACCCAATATGAGAGAGGTGTAATGTCTATGCCTAACGCTGATGTGACATGTCGCATAAGTGGACCCAAGATGTGTAACATTTGTGCTTATAAATAAAAATATAAAAGAAAATTATAATCCATTAAATTATATCTATAAATTTTTTTAAGAAGAGATTACCAAGCATTAGTTAAGATACACACTACCATAGGTTCATCTTAACTCTAGACCTTGTAAGTACTGGGAGATTTGAATTTCAATTTATTTTTGATATTTCCTAGTGCTTAACAAATTTAGAGATAATACAAGTTTATTGATGATGATGATGGTGATTGCTATTGTACACTGAGTTCAAATTTGGTCCATTGGCCTTAAGAAAAACAAGAAGGAATTTGATTGGTTTGCTTTAGAATTTTATTTTTATGCTCGAAAAGATTGGAGAGAAGCTTTCTTAAAAGTTAAATCTCTATTTACAAGTTAACAGGTTAGTAAGGTCAATGAGATTGCTTAAAACAAAAGGGTTGATCCAATGTAGAGTGCAAAGGCCACTTCTATAAAAATCAAAAGCTAAACAAAGCTAATCTATAAGATTTAAATTCTATTGGCGCAAAGCCAAAATGATACAATGCTATGGAAGAGGGTAGAAAGAAAACAATCTTATGGCTTCACATGCTTGTTAGTGCTAGAGGAAGGGATGGCGGGTTGTCATCGTCTAAAGTATCTATTGTCCAGTGTGCAAAGTCCTACCATTCGAGCCTAAAAGCTTGGATGGAGGATTGGCTAGAAGAGTTTGAGATGGCTCGAGGAATGACTCTTTGTTTGTTAATTGTAGGCAACAATGGTATGTTCTATGCTTTAGAGCAATTTTACTTCAATTTCTTTATTAGCCCAATATCAATATCCAGTTTAGCAATGACATCAACATGATAGTAAAATACAGATAGAACATAAACATAAGCAATAGAAGACAAGCCAAGACAAGAGGACACAAGATGTGGCACTAGCCAGGGACAAACCCCAACGTGGAGAAACCCTTGATCAAATCTTCTTTTAGTCTTCAATAGTTCAGCAGAGAGAGATAGTACAATTTACAAATTCTGACAATTTATAACAACAGCAAAAGAGCCTTAACTAGAAAAGTCAACGCTGGTCAACAGGGCAGAACACTTCCTTTAATTTAGCTTGGTCAAACCCAGTCAACTTCAGCCTCCAACAACGAGTCTAATTAGCCCAAAACAGTCTGAAAAAGTCCAGTCAAAACTGGACAACAAATGTCAACCCTGCGACGAGCCCTAGCATAGTCAACGCTGGTCAAACAGGAGGTCAGATTGCCTCGGTTATTGTGCCCATACCTGCGGCTTGCTAAGACAGAATTCCTCCACCCAAAACGCACCAAAACAAGTCAATGCTTGGTCAACGCAACCCAAAAACAACCTCTGAAATTTTCGGTCAAATATGGTCAACACTGAAACAGAAAAATCCTTCCTTCCCTTCGCACGTGTGGAGAGTAGCTTCTGATTTTTGTACCCAATCAAAGTAGAGGAGAGAAGATGAGTGAGTGAAGTGTGTCCAAGTGAGAATGAGGCATCATGTATTTATAGGCAAACGTTGAGGATGAATAGGTGTGACTGTTGGGCTTTTGAGCCTACATGAGTTTGTTGGCCAACCTTGACAATTTGTCCATAATATAAATAAATTCATATCTTCATTTGTATATGTCAGAATCGGATGATCTTTAGATCAATCCTACACCTCTCCGAGAGAGGAATCTAATAAAAATATCGAGTGTCATAAATAAGATGACCCATGTGGAGTTTGGCCCTAGTTGCCAATTTTAACATTCCCTCTCAACTAGGGAGGACTCCACCTGCTAATCCATCTGCCAATCTGTACCATCTTTGCTATCCATGCACTGCTCTGCTGAACTATGCAGAAGAAGTGATCGAGAATGTATCATACCATTCTCTACTGACCTGAAGTCGGTCCCAATCAAAAGAGAGTGTCTCATACCACTCTTACTGACCTGAAGTCAGTTCTAATCAAAAGAGAGTGTCCCATACCACTCTTACTGACCCGAAGTCAGTTCCAATCAAAAGATAGTGTCTCATACCACTCTTGCTGACCCGAAGTCAGTTCCAATCAAAAGAGAGTGTCTCATACCACTCTTACTGACCCGAAGTCAGTTCCCATTGATCCCAGATCAATATTAGACATCCTAGCATAGGGAGTACGATAGTACACGATGCGTCCATTTGTAGTACTATGGCCCCTATCCTCATTTCCCTACTCATTGGCCAGATGAGAGGTACTTCCCATGAGTCCCAGAATGCATGGGTAGGATGTCTCGACAGGAGAAGGATGAACTACTCGTCCTGCTTACATGTCGCCAAGGGGTATCACAGGGGAAGGATGAACCACTCACCACGTACATAGCAAACCTCTAGGGGAAGGCTGAACCACTCACCCTATGGTTGTTCACTGTTCCAAGAAGTACCCCAAGCTCCCCGGAGCTCCTAGAGCTCAATGTCCATCTCATATAGGAAATAATGCATCGGCCCTAGGTCCATCTCAAATTCAGAGGCCAACTCCCTCTTACATTTGTGAATGAGAAGGTCTGCACTTCTCAGAAAGAGGTCGTCCACATAAAGTACCAGAATGAGAGGTTTATCGTTTTCAACCTTAAAGTAAAGGTTCGGATCGACTTCACTTCTAGTGAATCTCGATTCCTAGCTTCATCAAATAGCTATCGATCCTCTCATACCAAGGCCAGGGTGCTTGCTTCAATCCATAGAGAGCTTTCTTTGACCTGCATACATGAGATTCCCGATCATGAACTTCAAACCCCTCGGGTTGTTCCACATAGACTTCCTCTTTGATTGAACCATGCAAGAAGGCGGTTTTGACATCCATCTGATGTAGGTTCCATCCTTGTGAGGCAGCAAGGGCTATGATTGAGCGGATGGTGGTGTATCGGGCAACAAGTGCAAATATCTCATCGTAATCTACACCTTCCTTTTGAGAGAAGCCTCGAGCAACAATGCGAGCCTTGAAATTTTCTGTACTTCCATTAGCTCCATGCTTGATTTTGTAGAGCCATTTAGAAGTGACAACCGATTTGTCCTGGGGTCTAGGGACCACAACCTAGACATCATTCTTCATAATTGACTCGTATTATTCATTCATAGCATCCTTCCATACTTGTTGCTTCACGACTTCTTCGAATGGTGAAAGCTCATTTTGACTGATAGTGCTCATGGCGTTCAATTATCCTTGGTACCTATTCGACTTCTTGCTTTTACAGAAGTCCCCCTTGGTGCAATGTACCTCTCAGCATTTTCGAGAGTCCCCTTAAGCCATGAGGGTCTCCTCTTGGAGGAGGAAGGCTCATGAGGGAGTGGATCAATAGGATCCATAGGTTCATCCACATCAGGTATCGTTTCATCGTCTTTTTCACCCTGTTTTCCTGTGTCAGCTTCTTTGTCCTTCCTTAGGATAGGTAGGTTGTTGATCTTCCTGAGGGCCATATCTTCGTCGAACGTGACATCATGGCTTATCTCAACTTCCTTTTGACCAGCTACATAAATTCTATATCCCTTGGAATTTTCACAATAGCCCACAAAGATTCCTTTCTGGCACACATCTCAAAATCCCTTGGCTTCTCGAAGCCTTCTTGCTCCTTGCTCGAAAATCGCTGGCGCTGCTCGAACACTTCAAAATATAGCAACAATTTTTTTTAATTACCCCGGTTGATCAAAAAAATACCAACACCTATACTCTGTAGCCTAATCTTCTTGTGTTCTTGCGATCACTACAGTCTGGTTTGGTGGCCCTGGGCCTCCACCCGCGATGGTGTCGCAGTGTGCGCTGACTCAAGTTGTCCAAGTGATGGTCCTTTCTCCATGGTTTTGAACTTTTGATTGCTACGCTGTAGCATTCTTCACTTAGCAGCCCAATGGCTATGTGAGCTACTAACCTTGCAGCCTCCCCGGACATGGCCTGACCAAGAAGAGTGTGGCTCAGTACTGCGACCCACAACACGATGCCCTGTTACACCTGGGAGGGTATGTACCTTGAGAGAAAATGATGAAGGTGTCTATATATCATTGGTCTTGCCAACATTGTAGCTCATGGTCTCGTGGAGAGATGGAGCTGTTAGTCAAGGCCTTGCACTGTGACAATGCTGGTTGACATGATGCTATACAGATGGGATTGCCAATTCGATTCTTCTTATGAGAAATTCTTTAGATTGAGAATAACCAAGTACCATTGTAAATACCTCCCTAGTTAAGAGGGAGTGTTGAAGAAAGCTGTAACTAGGTTCGGTATTTGTCAATGTAATTTTGATCTTTGCACTTGTCAAGAAAAAGAAATATTATTTTTGTAAATTATATGAATGAGTTTCTTGCTCATGCCATAGGTCTAGGAAAGTCAAAGAGTCAAAATCATGTTAAAGAGCTCTTCTTGAGCATTTATGTAATGTACATGGGTCTACCTAGTGTCAAGCAGCCCTCCAAGACAAGCACCATCCTCCATAGAAGAGAACTGCCAACTAAACGATGTAAAAATAGTGAAGACGGCTTCAAAGCATACATAGATTATATGTTGGCTCAATAAGAGGGTCACCATGACACATCTGAAGCAATCTTTCGGATACACACTAAAACTTCAGATGGCACAGTGGGGTCTCGCATGAAGTCAAGGTTACATGTTTCGATTAAAGGAGGTTTCTATAATCTTTGATGGATATTTGATTCGGATTTATGCAGGAATGCAACAAATTACAAAGATAACCATAAATATAGAGATGCAACAAAACTAATACTTCATTTCGTTAATGTAAAATACTGAAATATGCTTACAAACAGAAATGGATATAAACTAGCTAGGGTGATGGTAGCTCATCTCTGAGAAGAGATGTGGCAGCTACATCCCTGTGAACTGTGTTACAATGAGGCTTGAAGGCCTATTTATTGTTGAGAAACAATGGAAACCCCTAAACATCCAAAAACCTAACCCTAGGAGATGAAGCGCCAAACTATGGGCCTCGTTTGGGTAAATTGGTACATCAACTTCCCCGGGTTGTAACTTTGGCATACGATCTCCATTTGACACGCACAATACTTTGTTAGAAAGATCTATTGGAGGACTACAACTTTTGAGCTATGTTGCAGGAAACGTGGCATAGAGGTCCGTTTCCGTATGGAAACGGGTACGAAACGTGGAAACGCGTTTGGTACGGCCGTGAAACGCGTTTCTGGCCGTACTGCCATGTTTCCCGAAACGGAAACGTGGCCAGTACGGCCGGAAACGCATTTCAGGGCCGTACGACCCACGTTTCCTCATTAACTTGTGTTTTTTTTTTTAAATAATTTTAACTTGTTTCTTAATTTACTTTTAGGGTATGTTAGTGACTTCTAGATGTGTGTCTAAAGTTATAAAAGTGAATTTTTACCGTAGTGTTGATATGCAGTTCATGGTAATGTTAAATTCTTAAAGTAAAAGTGATATTCTCTTTTATTTTTCATTTTCATCCTTTTACTTAAATTTTTAACATTACCATGAAATGACTCAGGATGTTTGAGAGTGGTTTCACCCTCATTGGATTTCATATGGAGAAAGTAGAATTTTAGATCTCACTCAAAATCCAGCAGACTTATTTGTTTTTCAGGATTTCAGGATTGGGGGGATTGCAATGTTTCCATTGGATTTTATCATGTACTAAGGTATGGAACTTGTATTTAATCAAGAGAATCAAGCCCTCTATGCAGGGGAAACTCCCAATAATCAAGATCATGTAGGGTACTAGGGTATGAAACGTGTATTTAATCAAGAGCACTAAGGTCGTTCGACTATGTAGGAGGAGACTCCCAATACAACAGTGGTCCTTCTAAAGAATGGGATGTGGATGCAGAAAATCCTGATTTGGATTTCTCTCTTGCAACCTTATAGTCTTTATTGTACTTGCAGCCTCATATATTAATATAAATAAAGGCTGATTTTGAGATTTGGATATATAATAAACGTTGCTTTTGCATACTCCGATTTTTTATTTTAATTATGTGATCATTCATGAGTAAATGTGATGTAAATTAAATCTTAATGTTTAAGTGTAATAAATTATAATGTATCATTTATGCTTTATGATTGCACATATATATATATATATATATATTTAAATATTTTCAATATATATATATATATATATTCGCGTTTCCTCGTTTCCAAAATTTGGGGAGGTCGCGTTTCGTATCGCTTCCCGTTTCGGAAACTCGTACCCGTTTCCCTGTTTCGTGCAACTTAGCTTTTGAGTGAACAACATCGGTCAGCGACCCATGTTGCTCCCGGTTTTCCCAAAAAATGTCGTTTAGGGCCTCAAAACGACTCCAGAAGTTTAGGACTCGAAAAACGCCAAAAATAGTAAATTGTGCTACAATTAAGGAAACTAAAAAACTGAAAGAGACAATTGTGGGAGTCCAAGTGGGATAGGTGGGTGGCTACCAACATCCCACTTGGATCATTCCTCCCCCCTTAGGAAGCAATGGTCCCCATTGCGTTGAGTGCCTCCATGAGATGGGAAAACTTCTGCTGAACTTGGTCTTTGGTGAGTTGTTCTGCAATCTTTGATGTGTCTAGTAATGGTGGGAAGCATGGTCGAGGGCGGTCCACATTGAACACTCGGTGCAAGCCAAGGAATGGGGGAATGCTGTGCTCCAAAGCATTGTTTCCCACAACCTTGGTAATGGTGTAAGGACCATATCGAAGTGGTCTGAGCTTCTGATGGGCTCTTGTAAGGCGTTCTTTCTGCAGATGCAACCAGACTTTGTCGCCCACTCGAAACTTGTGTGGCGTTCGATGTTGATCATGTCACTGCTTGTACTTGGCATTTTCTAGAATTGAGCCACGATATATCGGCCTGTTGGGTAGAGGTGCTCCAGGAGTCAGATTGAACGAATGCTGGACCTGACAGTGCAATGGTACCCCTGTGGGTGAGGAGAAGATGTTCCTGTCTTCTTTCATGATCGTATCCAACTGGTTTTGCTGCATGGAGGAACCCTTCCTGCGGGCCATGGATGTGGCTACGATCTTCCCCTTGCTTGGAGAGCAAACCAGAAAGAAAAATAAATTTCCTAGTCTGGGAGATGATCTTATTGCATTTCTTAGCAGAGATTAAAGAGGTGGCGGTAGGTTGGGCTACTTCTAGTATCCTGTATAATGAATTACCCAAAGAAATAATAACAGCGCGAGGCCTTGACTCATACACAACACGTCGCTTCCACAAGTATGGTTGGCCTAATAATACATCACAAACATCCAGAGGTGCAACATTACACAATACCTCATCTGTGAAGGGCTTGACGCTGTAGGGAAGGCAACACTGTTGGCAGACTCGGAGATCTCGTCCTTGGTGAAGCCACCCGATACTGTACAGCGGCGGGTGTGGTGTAGTCGGTAGGCTCAACGCTTCATGACCTCTGCTGAAATGAGGTTCTTTTGGTTCCCACCGTCAATAATGAATTGCAGCGGCGAACCCTTCACCCACATCTGTGAGTGGAAAAGACGCTCCCCCTCCTCTGGATCTTCGGGCTCATTCTTCTGGATCTTGGCGGTGGCAACAGTGGCACTGGGCTCCGCGTCAATGATCTGCTTCCCTTTGTCATTCCTCTTGTCAGGTTTTGACTTAGGGTCGGAACATGCATCTGATTCTGAAGCCTTCAACTCGGCCACCAACGACTACTTGGTCCGACACTCACTTGTGTTGTGAGTGGGGCTCTTATGGAACTCACACCACTTTCCTGTGTCCTTCTTTGACTTCGTGGTGTTGTTATTTTCTTGCGGCTTCGACGGGTTGTCTTGGGTCACACCATCTTGGCTTTGTCCTTGGTTCTGCGGTTTGGGGAAGCCTTTCCCTTGCTTCGGATTCGCGGATCCAAAGTCTCGCTTCTTCTGTTTAAACTTTTGCTCGATCTTGACAGCGTATCGGTATGCTGTGCCAAGCGAGGAGATGTCCAGGAACTCCATCTCGCTTTTTTATTACCATAATGTTTGTGACTTTTATTACTTACTACTCTAATATTTAGATTTCATAACTTGGATTTCGTACTATTAATGTAGATTAATCTATTTATATATATATTTATAATATCATCAAATTACTCATTTATCATAACCTTAAATTACCCTATTATTTATATATATATTTGTTGAACTTAAATAACTATCATTTAATATTAATTTAGTTTATAATTAATTTAATATTTATTTATTTATGTGTGGATCAGCCCCCTTTGACTTATGTTTGAATTTAATAATTAGGTACTTTTATATTTTTAATAATTTTTATAATAACTAACTATTAATATATATTAGCTTTGGTTATAATTTATTTTTTAATATTTATTTATAATTATAGATGGTTAAAAATGGTCCATTTAACTAACCAAGGTTCCTTTTTGATGAAATATTGGTTACAACCCTAATCCGGTCCTAACTAATCAGTCAAATCTAGCCGTTGTCAATATAGCCGTTGGAGTTTCTGCTCTATTTATTTAACATGCAATGCCTGATCTGCTCATTCAGCTTGTCCCGACGATGAACCAAACTAGTTGGTTCGAAACGTGTCGACAAATAAAATTTGTTGTGATGTACGCTGAAAAATTTCTCAGAAAGTTAATATGGATCACAGAAGCCTCAACTCAACAACTGCATCTCGTCCTGGATGTACCTGTGTAGGCAGTCACGGTATTTGAGTACGAAATGCCGCTCAGAATCCTTGATACCCAACTTTGTGCGAAGGGTATGAAAAATGTTGGTAAACTCCGACACTTCTTGGTCCTTTTCCTTGCTGCAGCGTGGTCCACTTTATGTATTTATCCTCATAGCTTCTGACAGGGTAGTACTGCTCTTTGATGGCATCCCGGAATGAATTCCAAGTGGGTGCGGCTGAAAACAGTGAGGCCGTAATTTCATCCTTCTGCTCACAGTAGGTTTCCCACCAGTCCTTGACGTGGGGGGGTGCTTTGAGAAGTGCAAAAGTGATATTTTCTCGGCTGAAAAAATCATGAACATAAAAATACCCTTTTAGCAGATTTAACCATTTATCTACGACATTTGCATCATCCGACCCTTTAATATGGGGATTTCAAAGTTAACTTGTACCTTAAAGGGTGTGGCGTTTTCAGAGTAGCTATTGGAAGCAGATGCATCGCCCCTGGGTAGTCGCTGAAGGATCTGGTTAAAGTTTTCCATCATCGCGTTTTTTTATCGCTCGAGGGCTTCTTCGTGCAAGATTTTGATAGGATCTCTTGCCTCCTCGTTTTTCTTTTCATCCACCATGGGAGGCCGTCGGGATTTGCGAGGCTGGTTTTGCAAAGGTTCGACCAGTTGAAGCCCTAACTCCTTATATCCCGACCTTGTTGGGGATATGCAAAGAAAAACAGAGAAAAAACAGACCGCTCTGATACCATTGATCCGGATTTATGCAGGAACACAACAAATTACATAGAAGCATAAATACAGAGATGCATCAGAACTAATACTTCATTTCATTAATGTAAAATACTGAAATATGCTTACAAACAGAAATGGAAATAAACTAGCTAGGGCGATGGTAGCTTATCTCTGAGAAGAGATGTGGCGGCTACATGCTTGTGAATTGTGTTACAATGAGGCTCGATGGATTATTTGTTGTTGAGAAACAATGGAAAACGCTAAACATCCAAAAACCTAACCGTAGGAGATGAAGCGCCAAACTATGGGCCCCGTTTGGGTAAATTGGTACATCAACTTCTCGAGGTCGTAACTTTGGCATACTTTCTCTGTTTGACGCGCACAATACCTCGTTAGAAAGATCTATCCGAGGACTACAACTTTTGAGTGATCAACATCGGTCCACAACTCATGTTGCTCCCGATTTTCCCCAAAAACGTTGTTTAAGGCCTCAAAACGGCTCCGAAAGACCCGAAAAACTACCAAAATAGTAAATTGTGCTACAATTAAGGAAACCGAAAAACTAAAAGAGACAGTTGTGGGGGTCCAAGTGGGATAGGTGGGTGGCCACCAACATCCCACCTGGATCATTGCTCCCCCTTAGGAAGCAATGGTTGCCATTGCGTTGTGTGCCTCCATGAGATGGGAAAACTTCTGCTGAACTTGGTCTTTGGTGAGCTGTTTTGCAATCTCTGATGTGTCTAGTAATGGTGGGAAGCATGGTCGAGGGTGGTCCACATTGAACACTCGGTGCAAGCCAAGGAATGGGGGAATGCTGTGCTCCAAACCATTGTTTCCCACAACCTTGGTAATGGTGTAAGGACCATATCGTAGTGGTCTGAGCTTTCGATGGGCTCTTGTAAGGCGTTCTTTCTGCAGATGCAACTAGACTTTGTCGCCCATGCGAAACTTGTGTGGCGACCGATGTTGATCATGTCGCTGCTTGTACTTGGCATTTTCCAGAATTGAGTGACGATATATCGGCTCGTTGGGTAGAGTTGCTCCGGGAGTCGGATCGAATGAATGCTGGACCTGACAGTGCAACGGTACCCCTGTGGGTGAGGAGAAGATGTTCCTGTGGGTGAGGAGAAGATGTTCCTGTCTTCTTTCATGACCGTATCCAACTGCTTCTGCTGCGTGGAGGAACCTTTCCTGGGGGCCATGGATGTGGCTACGTTCTTCCCCTTGCTTTGAGAGCGAGCCAGAAAGAAAATAAATTTCCTAGTCTGGGAGATGATCTTATTGCATTTCTTAGCAGAGATCAAAGAGGTGGCAGTAGGTGGGGCTACCTTTGGTATCCTGTATAATGAATTACCCAAAGAAATAATAACAGCAAGAAGCCTTGACTCATACACAGCATGTCGCTTTCACAAGTATGGTTGGCCTAATAATACATCACAAACATCCAAAGGTGCAACATCACACAATACCTCATTTGTGAAGGGCTTGATGCTGTAGGGAAGGCGACACTATTGGCGGACTCAGAGATCTCGTCCTTGGTGAAGCCACCCGATACTGTACGGCTGCGGGTGTGGTGTAGTTGGTAGGCTCAACGCTTCACGACCTCTGCTGAAATGAGGTTCTTTTGGATCCAACTGTCAACAATGAATTGCAGCGGTGAACCCTTCACCCACATCTGTGAGTGGAAAAGACTCTCCCCCTCCTCTAGATCTTCGGGCTCATTCTTCTGGATCTTGGCAGTGGCAACAGTGGCGCTGGGCTCCGTGTCAATGATCTGCTTCCCTTTGTCATTCCTCTTGTCGGGTTCTGACTCAGGGTCGCAACATGCATCTGATTCTGAAGCCTTCAACTCGCCCACCAGCGACTGCTTGGTTCGACACTCACTTGTGCTGTGAGTGGGGCTCTTATGGAACTCACACCACTTCCCTGTGTCCTTATTTGACTTCGTGGTGGTGTTCTTTTCTTGCGGCTTCGACGGGTTATCTTGGGTCACACCGTCTTGACTTTGTCCTTGGTTCTGTGGTTTGGGCAAGCCTTTCCCTTGCTTTGGATTCGTGGATCCAAAGTTTCGCTTCTTCTGTTTAAACTTTTGCTCGATCTTGGTAGCGTATCGGTATGCTGTGTCGAGCGAGGAGATGTCCAGAAACTCCATCTCGTCTGGGATGTACCTGTGTAGGCAGCGACGGTATTTGAGTACCAAAATCCGCTCAGAATCCTTGATACCCAACTTTGTGTGAAGGGTATGAAAAATGTTGGTAAACTCTGACACGTCTTGGTCCCTTCCTTGCCGCAGCGTGGTCCACTTTATGTATTTATCCTCATAGCTTCTGACAGGGTAGTACTGCTCCTTGATGGCATCCCGGAATGAATTCCAAGTGGGTGCGGCTGAAAAAAAGTGAGGCTGTACTTTCATACTTCTGCTCGAAGTAGGTTTCCCACCAGTCCTTGGCGTGGGGGGCTGCTTTGAGAAGTGCAAAAGTGATCTTTTCCTAGTCGGAAAAATCATGAACAGAAAAATACCCTTCTAGCATATTTAACCATTTATCTACAACATCTGCATCTCTCTGACCCTTGAATATGGGGATTTCAAAGTTAACTTGTACCTTAAATGGTGTGGCATTTCCAGAGTAGCTGTTGGAAGCAGATGCGTCGCCCCTGGGTAGCTGCTGAAGGATCTGGGCAAAGTTTTCCATTTTCACGTTCCTGTGTCGCTCGAGGGCTTCTTCGAGCAAGTTTTTGATAGGATCTCTTGCCCCCTCGTCTTTCTTTTCATCTGCAATGGGAGGCCATCGGGATTTATGAGGCTGGTCTTGCAAAGGTTCGGCCAATTCAAGCCCTAACTCCTTATATCCCGACCTCGTTGGGGACATGCAAAGAAAAACAGAGAAAAAGCAGACCGCTCTGATACCATTGATCCGGATGTATGCAAGAACGCAACAAGTTACACAGATAACTATAAATACAGAGATGCAGCAGAACTAATACTTCATTTCATTAATGTAAAATACTGAAATATGCTTATAAACAGAAATGGAAATAAACTAGCTAGGGCGATGGTAGCTTATCTTTGAGAAGAGATGTGGTGGCTACATGCCTCTGAACTGTGTTACAATGAGGCTCGAAGGCCTATTTATTGTTGAAACAATGGAAAACCCTAAACATCCAAAAACCTAACCCTAGGAGATGAAGCGCCAAACTATGGGCCCCGTTTGGGTAAATTGGTACATCAACTTGCCGGAGTCGTAACTTTGGCATACGATCTTCGTTTAATGCGCAAATACCTCGTTAGAAAGATCTATCAGAGGATGTTGCTCCTGGTTTTCCCAAAAAACGTCGTTTAGGGCCTCAAAACTACTTCGGAAGTTGAGGACCCGAAAAACTGCGAAAAATAGTAAATTGTGCTACAATTAAGGAAATTGAAAAACTGAAAGAGATAGTTGTGGCGGTCCAAGTGGGATAGGTGGGTGGCCACCAACATCCACCTGGATCATTCCTCCCCCCTTAGGAAGCAATGGTCCCCATTGCGTTGAGTGCCTCCATGAGATGGGAAAACTTCTGCTGAACTTGGTCTTTGGTGAGCTGTTCTGCAATCTCTAATGTATCTAGTAATGGTGGGAAGCATGGTTGAGGGCGGTCCACATTGAACACTCGGTGCAAGCCAAGGAATGGGGGAATGCTGTGCTCCAAAGCATTGTTTCCCACAACCTTGGTAATGGTGTAAGGACCATATCGGAGTGGTCTGAGTTTCCGATGGGCTCTTGTAAGGCGTTCTTTCTGCAGATGCAACTAGACTTTGTCGCCCACTCGAAACTTGTGTGGCGCCTGATGTTGATCATGTCGCTGCTTGTACTTGGCATTTTCCAAAATTAAGCGACGATATATCGGCCTGTTGGGTAGAGGTGCTCCGGGAGTCAGATCGAATGAATGCTGGACCTGGCAGTGCAACGGTACCCCTGTGGGTGAGGAGAAGATGTTCATGTCTTCTTTCATGACCGTATCCAATTGCTTCTGCTGCGTGGAGGAACCCTTCCTGGGGGCCATGGATGTGGCTACGATCTTCCGCTTGCTTTGAGAGCGAACCAGAAAGAAAATAAAATTCCTAGTCTGGGAGATGATCTTACTGGATTTCTTAGCAGAGATCAAAGAGGTGGCGGTAGGTGGGGCTACCTCTGGTATCCTGTATAATGAATTACCCAAAGGAATAATAACAGCGCGAGGCCTTGAATCATACACAACATGTCGCTTCCACAAGTATGGTTGGCCTAATAATACATCACAAACATCCAGAGGTGCAACATCACACAATACCTCATCTGTGAAGGGATTGATGCTGTAGGGAAGGCGACACTATTGGCGGACTTGGAGATCTCGTCCTTGGTGAAGCCACCCGATACTGTACAACTGCGGGTGTGGTGTAGTCGGTAGGCTCAACGCTTCATGACCTCTGCTGAAATGAGGTTCTTTTGGTTCTCACCGTCAATAATGAATTGCAGCAGCGAACCCTTCACCCACATCTGTGAGTGGAAAAGACCCTCCCCCTCCTCTGGATCTTCGGGCTCATTCTTCTTGATCTTGGCGGTGGCAACAGTGGCGCTGGGCTCCGCGTCAATGATCTGCTTACCTTTGTCATTCCTCTTGTCAGGTTTTGACTTAGGGTCGCAACATGCATATGATTCTGAAGCCTTCAACTCGGCCACTAACGACTGCTTGGTGTGACACTCACTTTTGTTGTGAGTGGGGCTCTTATGGAACTCGCACCACTTTCCTTTGTCCTTTGACTTCATGGTGTTGTTCTTTTCTTGCGGCTTCGACGAGTTGTCTTGGCTTTATCCTTGGTTCTACGGTTTGGGCAAGCGTTTCCCTTGCTTCGGATTCACGGATCCAAAGTCTCGCTTCATCTGTTTAAACTTCTGCTCCATCTTGATAGCGTATCAGTATGTCGTGCCGAGCAAGGAGATGTCCAGAAACTCCATCTCGTCCTGGATGTACTTGTGTAGGCAGCTGCGGTATTTGAGTACCAAATGGCGCTTAGAATCTTTGATACCCAACTTTGTGCGAAGGGTATGAAAAATGTTGGTAAACTCCGACACATCTTCGTCCCTTACTTGTCGTAGAGTGGTCCACTTTATGTATTTATCCTCATAGCTTTTGATAGGGTAGTACTGCTCCTTGATGTTATCCCAGAATGAATTCCAAGTGGGTGCGGGTGAAAACAGTGAGGCTGTACTTTCATCCTTTTGCTCGCAGTAGGTTTCCCACCAGTCTTTGACGTGGGGGGCTGCTTTGAGAAGTGCAAAAGTGATCTTTTCTCGGCCGGAAAAATCATGAACAAAAAAATACCCTTCTAGCAGATTTAACCATTTATCTATGGCATTTGCATCTATCTGACCCTCGAATATGGGGATTTCAAAGTTAACTTGTACCTTAAAGGGTGTGGCATTTCCAAAGTAGCTGTTGGAAGCAGATGCGTTGCCCCTGGGTAGCTTTTTCATCATCGCGTTCCTTTGTTGCTCGAGGGCTTCTTCAAGCAAGATTTTGATAGGATCTCCTGCCCCCTCGTCTTTCTTTTCATTCGCCATGGGAGGCCGTCGGGATTTGCAAGGCTGGTATTGCAAAGGTTCGACCAATTCAAGTCCTAACTCCTTATATCCTGACCTCGTTGGGGACATGCAAAGAAAAACAGAGAAAAAGCAAACCGCTCTGATACCACTGATCCGGATTTATGCAGGAACGCAACAAATTACAAAGATAACCATAAATACAGAGATGCAACAGAACTAATACTTCATTTCATTAATGTAAAATATTGAAATATGCTTACAAACAGAAACGGAAACAAACTAGCTAGGGCAATGGTAGCTTATATCTGAGAAGAGATGTGGTGGCTACATGCCTCTGAACTGTGTTACAATGAGGCTCGAAGGCCTATTTATTGTTGAGAAACAATGGAAAACCCTAAACATCCAAAAACCTAACCCTAAGAGATGAAGCACCAAGCTATGGGCCCTGTTTGGGTAAATTGGTACATCAACTTTTCGGGGTCATAACTTTGGCATACGATCTCCGTTTGACATGCACAATACCTCGTTAGAAAGATCTATCCGAGGACTACAACTTTTGAGTGGTTTTCCCAAAAAATGTTGTTTAGGGCCTCAAAACGGCTCCGGAAGTTCAGGACCCGAAAAACTGAAAAATTGAAAAACTGAAAGAGATAGTTATGGGGGTCCAAGTGGGATAGGTGGGTGGCCACCGACATCCACTTGGATCATTATTATAGTGGCACATGCTCTTAATAGATATATGATTACACTGTAATATCGGTACTCTGTCTCAGTGGAGGAAAAACACTCTGTCTCGGTATCCCTACATTGTCTCCATGCAAACGCTATCTCGGTAACACAATCACTGTCTCGGTCTTTAATAATTACAACATTCAACACCATCACAATCACTGTGAGATATATGTTCAATATTCAAACACAATCAGGTCTTGGTGTATATACGATCGAGAGAACCATACCGTTCTGAAATAGGTATACAGTGATGACAATTCTGATGCATTGGTAAGTATGATCTCAATGCCAGAAGAGCACAGTCATAGTCTCAATAAAAGTAAGAAGAAGGATCATAGTAATCATTGTTATGAAAAGGATCTAAGTAATCCTACAGTGATACTCTGTCTTGAGATGCAACAACAGTCAAGATCTCGGTGGTGTAGACACAATGATGATCTTGGAAAAAGTGCAGTAATGATGACGATCACAGCAATGCAAGAAAAGGATTGGTGTCTTGGTCTTGGAGTGGCTCAGTCAGTCAAGGGTCATAGTCTTGGTGTTCATCAATTGGAATCTTTATAAGAAGAGTTTTGTGCGGGCAGAATGCCAACATTTTGTGTTCTTTTCTCTTTGTTTTTGGTAACTATATAATGAACTAAAGAAGACACACTATACGCAAAAGTCCAATACTTCACAAATAGTTATCGTACAAGAAGAATCTCATTAATTCAATCTGCCCTAGATTCTTCGACACAATCAATCATCAATCACATTTTCTATTATCAAATTCTTATATACATTTTATATAGTTTCTACATGGATTTCTTTATATTTCAGACATTCTCAATATTCGTGTGTGTGTGAACCTTGTTTGTCACATTGCTTCTGTCATGTCTTCATTTTCCATCTCTCTTGATTTATATTTAGATCATGATGCAGGCTAGGGCTTTTAATGACGAAAATCATGCTTGTACAGTAACCCTTTAGGTTCGTAATCATCTATGAAAATTTGTTGCAAAGCAATTGTATTTTTTTTGAATTGTGCATCTTATATTTCATTAGATAACAATATGGTTACATCGAAGTATCATTGATTGCATAGGTGGCAGTAAAGTTGGTCCCATCTCCCGACATAGGTGAGTAGAGGTGCCATTTCTGATTTAGCACTGGATGCAAGAGAATCTGTATCTTTCCTGTAGATCCCCATTCTAGAATCTAGATAACGCTCAAACGAATGGTACATCTATTGTGTCAGCTAATATATCGCCAAGGGTCTGTAACATAACTTCTTTACTATGGGGGAAAATATTTGCAAATTTAAAAAATACACAAATATTCATTTTTTCAAACATGTAAAGCAGCAACAACATCAAACAAATACGTTGCCACTAAACATGAAAATAAAATTGATACCTAAGATGTATAGGATGCCATTAAGTGTTAGTTCACACATTGGTACTGAATTCTCTGATATCTGTCCCAAGTCGTAAGCCCTGAAAGGCGGATACAAAATCACATAAAAAAATTAATAAATGTATCTCATGATTCATCATCATGAGCAAAGTTATCAGAGCCAGAACCAGGATGGGAACTAGCCTATGAATCTGATTTGTGCACTGGTCTACTAGAAAATACATAAAATATGCAAAATTTAATAATATATATATAAATCCAAAACCTTTAGACATCAATATGCAATATAGCATGTAAATATTAAGGGAAATTATAGCAAAATGACATCGAGTGTGATTTCCGATGCATATTGGAAAGCAAATACGTAGACATTGAGGGCCTAAACGGCCGAGTCCAAAAAACATCATGCTACAGGTAACAGAACATAACTATATCATCAGAATCGTCACCTATATTTGGATCCTCATCATTAGTAGCACCCTCTGTCCCTCTTCTAGCTCTTCAGTGACATTAGTTGACACCCTCGAATTTTGGAAGAAACTCCTTAATCCAAGAATTAAAATAAAGTAGAAAAAGCTTAACATGCCTAATCAATAATTTTGCTTGAGTGAAGTGTGAAAATTTCACTACTGAAATTCTATTGCAACAACTGGAATTAATTCCTATGACTGATAAATTAACTATTCAATTTATTGCTATGGAAACAACGAATTAATCACACTGTAATCTTCACAAATAAAAATTCTGCAGAAGATAAGCTAGAAACTGAGAAAATACTGGCACACTGAGACACAAGAATATAGCACCGTTATTTTTGGACAAAAGTCCCCGGAAAAACCCAATGCGGGAAAACTGGTTGTAGCAGCTGAGGGTTTTTATTATTAAACGGTAGTGAGAAAATTTTGAGTACAACTAGATGTCGAAATCTGGCAATCCTACAAAGAAAAATACTGGCAAAAATATTATGAGGACTTTTCCTCACCCTACAGGCAATCCGGACTTTGATTGCCAGCTCCAAGTGAGCCATCCAAACTGGCCGGTGCAGAGACCCTGCATCACCCTAGCGTAGAACTGGAAAACACACTACTTGCAACAATTGCTCCTCAAGCCGTCCTGTCTGCTGCTGACTGAGAAACTATCTTTCCGACACTCTGGAAAATCTTCCTGGCCTTTGTAACTGAAAATGAGCTTCTTTTCAGCAAAATCAAATTGTCCTCTAGAGACTTATGCGCAACCCCTGTGTCAACCTCTATGTGGCTATCTCTGCCTCTTTGCACGCTACTCTCCGGATCTGGAAAACTTCCTCCGGACTCACTATCGCTGCCCCTCTCTGTCTTTGCTTCCCTTCTTTGGCTCAAACTCTTCTAGCAACTGCTTTCTGGAAAGTTGAACTGCCCAAGGAAATCGATCTCAAGTGTCTTCCATCTACCCTTCGACTTCTTTTTATAATCTCACTGTGGGACTCCAACGACCAAGATTAAAACTTAATCAATCGCTGAGATTATTTCCTAGTCGATCCGTGTGCGTTTCTAGAGAAATCTCACATTCCTCAATTAATTCCTGTTAATTAATCAGTTTTCCTAAGTTAGACTTAGGAAAAATTTAATTATTGATTAATTAACTTAATTAAGACATTTCTAGGTGGATTTTCCTTAAACCTTTTCTCTGTTATAGAGTCCTAGTGTTTCTTAGCCTCTTTGACAACTGTCGAGACTAGAACACCATCTGATGCTACAAAAACTAACATGAAGGGTACATATTTAGTATTTACTATGATCATGACAGAGGAGCTCAATAATTGGTACCAACGACATTGTGATATGTAGAGGGCTTGGTGCTATTGATTAAACATTAATCAGATACCCTTGTACATGATAGTCCAGTGGAAAGACTGCAATCTTGCCAATCCTGAAAACTGAAGGGATATGAAATTCTACTTTCCCAATATGAGGTCCAATGAGGTTGGAACCACTCTTAAGATCCTGAAACAATAAATGTTAATCTTAAAAATTTAAGTGAAAGGATAGAAAATTAAGTTAAATGAGGATCTCAAAAGGAAGGATAAAGGATAATGCCAGCTTTACAAAAAAAGATAATGGAGAATTTCAACTTTTACCTCAGGAATTTAATATTATCAGCAAGTGACAAAATCTTTAGAGCTCAATCTCCTATCTCTGTTTTTACAAAACAAGAGTTAAAAGACCAAAATTCAGGTTGTAAAGCATCATTTGTCAACAGGGCGATATTTTCTTTTGATTTGCAATATATACCCAAAATATTGTGTTATTTTCATCAGAAGAAAATATCATATGGCAATACTTTGTGCTGGTAATATTGGCTTGGGGGAAATCTTGCTATATATCACAATACTGTCAATATATGTAATATTAATTTCAGATACCTAGCTCTGCTTTAGATCCTGTGAACTCCTTAAGTGATGATTAATTCATCATTAAAGATTGCTTTGTACCTTTGCCTCCAAAAACTGTGATTCATGCTAATTGGATACTCCCTCCAACTTTCTCTTCCATGTTGCTGTCCGGTTGTAATGCTTCCGAAATCAGCCCCCTACAGATGATTGGCCCAACCAAGAGAGTTGCATATATCAGTGAGATCCTTCTCCACGAAGATGAAGCAACTCTACAGCTCTAGAAAAATCTCATTGCAAAGCCTTTTTCACAAAACCATAATGCAATTTGATTTCATCATATTTCTATCAGATTCCTGAATCCTCATTCTAAAGGTCTCATAGGTATAAATCCTTGTAGCATGACATTTTTGCTTTTTATGAAATTGAATTTATAATAAAATCTAAATTCAACTTAGTTTCTTCTGGTGAAATTTGGATAATTGAAGACTCCTAAATAGAACGAGAAAAAGAGGAAAGTATTAATCTTGAAGACCTCAATGTTACCATGATTCTTTCTATTTGTAATTTTTGTAGTGCATTCTGGTTGTCTTATAGAACATTTTTCTTCGCACTCTCACAAGCCTTATGCTTGGACATGTAGCCTTCATAACATGGTGTGATGAGCAAATAGAAAGAATGCACGATTGTAGTCCTTTGATTATCTACTGTAGCAGTAAGGTTCTATTCCTTGTAACACGAAACATTGTTTTCTTAAAATTTCTCAGATATTTCTAGAAGCAAGCTAAAGATTTGCTGGAATGAATTCAAATCTATGATAGGGACATGTTTGCCATAGGTATGAAATGTGAAGGTGTCACATCTTAGTGTGGATTTTGGCTTGCAGCTGATGTTATGGAGAACTCAACAGGTGCTTCAAAAGCTCCATTGCGAAGGCGTTTGTCATGGCGTGCTAATGAGCGCGAAGCTCTTCGACGTGGATTGCTGATGTTTGGCCTTGGAAGGTCTGATAGAGTTAGGAGTGTCATGCACAGCATATTGAAGCAAATGCGACATGGTCTTGGGGACATTGCAGACTGCTGTTGGGAGTTTGTTCGGATATGTGGGCTTCATGCTGATGAGAAAGAACGCCCATATGCAGAAAAATTATATGAAAAGTCCAAGGATTTAGGTATTGAGGTTGGACCAGAAGTCAGCTCTCGAGTTGGTCCATGGGACAGGGTTGAAAAGTCAGCTTCAGGGTGGCTAAAGAGGCTTGTACTTCTGGATAGCCTTGGAAATGTTATCAGATTGTGTGCATCCAAGGAAACTCAGGAGGCAGCATATAATGCCATAGACAATTTAAAAGATGGAACTATTCCCTTTGAGTGGTGGGGCAGGGAAGCAGACCTTGCTCTACTTGCCGGGGTTTATAAACATGGATTTGGTAACTATGAAGCATTGCAGGGAGATTCACAGTTTACAAGTGCTTTCAGACCTTTACACAGAGACAATATGAAAATGCTTTCTGAAATAGATAATGGGCAGCATTCTTCTGAATTTGGAGATCCAAATTTTAAGGTTGTGATACCTGGAACTGGAATCTCTAAATGTGAATTATAATTTTGTTAATTTGTGTTGATCCCTCTTCTTTTGCTTCTAATTTCATCACAATTGTTCTATTTCGGTTCAGTATTTCCGAGTTGGCAATGCATTAGGAAAAGTATTTTGAAGCTGTTGACTGGACATCTAACATAGAATTTTCCTCCAACAGGACCGATTTCATATTGACGATGATCCTGAACATATGGACATGAGGTAACTTCTATCCCTAATGATTTCTTTTGGAGTAGAATATGGAGGATAACATGAATTTGGACGGAAATGAAGGGAAATTTGATCAATTGTTCTTTATATTGCATGTTTTAATTCACAATTCGAGGCAAGTGCATTTATTGTTCAATAAATCATGCCGTAAGGCCATTCTTAAATGTCAGATTCTCAGATGCTTGTCATGCTTAAATTATGTTTTGTGGCTTCTCTCTAACTTACTACTTTGTCATTGACAGGCTTTTTACTCAATATCAAATTGGTTTTACTGCTAGTTTTGAAATTTTGCATATCACTAATAAGTTTTTAGTACAGCCAATATCTCAAAGACATAAATTGGAATTAATCCATGTGACACTCTTATCAGTTGCTACAATCTTATCATCTTGTCTTGTGTTTTCAACATTTTAATAGTTTTTCACAACACAGTACAAGCTTCTGTTGCTGAGGGAATTCTTCCTATGGGTGTATACGGAAATTGTTTCCATTTCAGCTATATAGACCTTTGTAATGCCATGAGTCTAAACTGCTTGCTTATTGCATGTACTTCAATGTTCCGACTAACATGATTCATCTATAGGCCATGCGTGTCTATGCAGTTTGTTACAGTATTTATTGAAGAAATTTCAACCCCCACTCCGGTTATCAGTTTTCCTTATCACTCCATGCATTTAATTTTAAATTCAAGCATGATAAAAATTCTAAAATCTGGAAATGATAATATTTTTCTGAAAACACAAATTTAGAGATTTTGCAACTGCTGAAATTGCAGAAATAAAACACAACAAAATGATGACAGACACACGCAAAAAATAACACAGTGATTTTTGGTCAATGTGACTTTGGAAAAACCCCCTACAACTCTTGAGGAAAACCAGTTTGAGAGCTCTTTTTTATTTCTGAAAATGCTTTTACAGAGAAACTGAAATACACAGTAAAAATTCCAGCAACCACAAATTACAACTTATCTCAATTTCTGTGTTTGAACTCCGCCTCAAAAATCGTGCCAATCAACAAACAGCCAAAACAGAAATTTTTACAGCAATAAAGCAGCATTAAATGCTGTACGGCCAGCCTTGAAAAATGTGCCCAGAACTTGCTGTTCCTCTTCCTCGATTTCTGTGCCTTTCTCCTGCTGTACAGTTTTTCTTTGGGATGCATGCCAATAAATGCTGCTACCCAGATTCGCTGAAATGTTTTCTTGCTGCTCTCCTTCACTTCCTCACTGCTCAGAAATTTTCTCCTTGCTCTCTCTTCTCTTTCTCTCAAATGCTCTTGAAAGAATGAATGATCTTTTCCTCCTCTTCTCGTTCTATTTTCTAAATGACCTTTTGGGTTACCCTAAGATCTAATGGCTAAGATTCATTTAAATCTAGGAATGAGAATAAATGTGCATTTAATTTTCACTTTCTATTTTTTAACTCATCCATTTAAATAAAGATCCACTGAGCTTTTTATTTCCATAGTCACTTTTTCGCTTTCTAATTCTTCATTCACTTTAATAAAGTGACCTTTAAATTATAATGTAACTTCACCACTTATAAAGTCACTTTTAAATTAGAATGTAACTTTACCACTTATAAAGTCAATTTTAAATTAAATTGACTTTACTACTTATAAAGTCACTTTAGGAGAAAAGTGAAAAATAAATTTGGACACTTTTCCCTAGGCCAAAGATCAAAGCCTTAGGGAACTACTTGTCCTTTGGTACCCAAATTTTAACATTTATGCATGTTAAATGCCTGGGTTTTCTGCAAGGTAATGGTATACTTTATACGGTAGTAAAGAATGGATTTTTCAGACAATCCATCTTTAAAAAGCTCTGCGTTCAACTTACCATAACCTGTGTTGATGTCATTGTTGTAGCATGGAACGTAAGAAATAAAAAGTTTCAGGGCAGTACTCAGCCATGCAGCTGAGTACAGTATTGTTATTTTAGTCCTGTAGCTGCTTATCTTCTTTACACATAACTGCTACAGAATGATTCAATTATGTAGGCTGTTTTGCATCATGGATGTTTGTCAGTTATTCCACTCTATAGTTCTATTTCAAGAGATCATAGCTGGAATCATAATGAAATGTGTAGCAGTAGCATAAGCAACTGTGTGTAGAAGGCCACTTTTTTGGTTTCCTGGTAATTCTATTTCTGCATTTAGAATGGAAGGTGTGAAGGGTCCTTGAGGAACCAGTGAGTAAAGTAGGTGAAAAATAGACTTTTTAAATTCCATTGTCCTTCTTAGTATATATTTCAAAGAATTGTATTGTATTAGTTGGTTGATAAACATATCACGGTATCCTGAAATGGTATTCATTATTCTCATAAATAATGAACAGTTGCAATTACATGGCTTCTTGTGAAGGAGAAGTTATTAGCTTTCATAAATGTAGCCATGAATAGACAGATGGATATGCAGATATCTTAATGACTTTCAACAACCTTACAAGGGGAAATTAAATGGGATCCTTTGCTAGTTCATTATACTTAAACTATAGAAATTATTGAAATGATTGATAACCTTTAGATAAGATAATTTTATTAATGTCCAATGAATGACAACAAGGACTGAAGAATGCAGCCATTATGAATACAATGTGGGAGTTCAAGTGCAGCTCCTAGAAAATGCTGAAAATAACATAAAGAAAGAAAGAAACCTACGGTAGTACATCCTCAAGATAAAACACATGTATATATAACCATGACAAAGGTACAGTGATGCAAAATACATGAGACAGAGAGAAGAACATTGAAATTACGACTCAAATCACACCACAAGGTGTAGCATTCTTCTTTATTTATGGCATAAATTACATGCAAACAAATGAAGTGCATTTTTCCAAAAGCATGCAGGTGCTGAAATTATCTAGATGGATTTCCAGAGTGTCATCTCTAGAAAAAAAACAGCATGCAATTTTTATCCAGAAATATCATATGAAATGACAGCTCTCTAATAAACATTACACTTCAATATCCTGTCCTAATGTTTATTAAAGATGATATGGTCGCTGAAAATAAGTTGGCATTGTCTAAGATTCCCAGTTAATGATAGCCTATTGAGTACGAGACATATTTTGGTCTATGAAACAAAATATGGGTCACCCCTGCCGCTTGGGTCTTATAGCTATTTACCATTTAGTAATGATGCATCCATTTACAATATATGACACAATAAACATACCATCATCCTTTGTCAGTTCACACGATTCATTGCGGATCATCGTTAGGGCCTTCAGATCACCCTTTTTGGAGGGTCACAACTTGTATCACAAAACCTGTTTATATAACTTGTCTAACATGCACCACAATTTTCTTTCCTTTCCCATTATTCGGGGGAAGCAAACATCGCTATCTCCAAGAAGCTTTACCATCTTTTAAAGAAAAGTAACCTCTAATAACCCTCACAAATCATAATGATTATCATTATTTCTTTATAAGTCAACCATCAATTCTCAACCAAACTAGGGTTTTAGGTTGACCCTTAACCATCCAGTAACAATGCTTCATTATCATAAATGCCTAAAGCAACTTCATCATCAAAGAACCAAGCAACAATCAAGGCATGGAAGAAAAAATTGCCTTACCATAAACCTGCACAATGAAATGAGTCCACTGACGTGTTCTGCCTAATTGTGCACTCCACTTCAATTGTGAAACGTCTATCCATGCATAATATTTATGTAAAATATTTTATTTTAGTTTCCATTCAAAATCACACCTTACAAATGTCCATCTGCCATGTAGATAATTTCTAATTTTGAATACCTAAATTTCTGCTGAGGAAACACATGATGTCTTCGAGCCTGTTTGGGCTCATTTATGCTACCTGTACTTGTGACCATCATTAGTAGAATCATCACTAGTTTGTGCATTGTTGATTCTATAATTTGACTTTTGGGGAAGTAGTCTGTGCTTTCATTCAAGTTTAACATGCTTGTTGGGTATTTTAACCACTCTTTGTGGATATAAAGATTACATGGATGTGGGAGTTACTTAGACAGTGCGTTTGAAATTCATCATTTTTTACTTTTTCAGAGAGGGACATAAACTTTATTGGCCAGATGCAAATACCCTTACTCGAAGACTAAGGCGTCTCGTTGAACACATTAGCCGCATTGAGAAGGAGGTGTGTGAGTTAATTACAGTAGTTAATCTGAATTTTTTCTCTTTCTTGGAACAATATATTCTAAAACTGTAAGCCTTTAACATCCTATTTATTATGTGGCAGATTGATATGTCAGGCAAGCATATCAAAGAAAAACCTGCTCGTATATGGACAAAACGTGAAAAAATGGAACTAGTAAAAGTTCTTATGATGTGGGGCCGTCCATTGGTATGCTGATGTCCAAGAAGTGTCATTTCTAAAAGACATATAGATACCTCACTTCTTCTGTTGACTGGTTTTGTCTCATTGTTTTGCTCAATAGCATTTCTGGTTTCTTTCCTTGTTTCCTTCGGTTATTTTTATGTCAGATTCAATGCATTTATAATTGTATCCAATGCTGGAGGTTTTATTTTTTGCGGTTAAATATTGATATACTGTTCCCTTTCATATTCATGTTTTGCCTTGAAGGCAATGGGAGACAGTTCAAATTATCATTGGCAGTTAGTAAGAAACCAGGCGAGTATTGGTCTTCTGAAGAACAGGAATCAGTCAAGTATTGAGAACAGCATAAAAGGCTTAGAAAGGGAAATGCTGCAAGTACTTGAATGCTCAGACACTCATCAGGAAAAGGTATCATCTCTTGAGAATATTCTAATGCCAGATAGTTGACATGACTTGGGCATTCACTTTCAGCATACACACGGGTCCAGTTGTAGTGAGCAGTTTTTGGATATTTTGCGTAGGTATTAATATGCTGTTTTTCTTTGTATTGATTTATTGATACATTGAAAAGATTGAATGTGGATGTATGAAATTAAAATGGAAACTGACATAAGTCTGAAATTGTTTATCTCATTTGTATTTTGGATGGAAACAAAGCATATATTGAAATATTTATCATCATAATGATGTCAAGGGCTCTCAAATAGTTTAGTTGACACAAAAAATCTTGACTCTATGGAAGTATGGAAAAATCCATGATGGGGGCTTTCTAGTGGAAAAAGGAAACCTTCTAGAAAGGGGTTTGAGTTTGCCTGAAATACCTGAATGATACTGATTAATTTAATCTAGATTAAGTTTAAATGATAATGTCGACTATTGGCCAAAGATGGTAATGGAACTAGTCAATATCCAGATTCCAGAATGTACACTGGGATTGCCTAATGTTGCATTACTGGGGATATATGTGAGAGATGAAATGAGATAGCTGGATCTGTTTCTTCAACTTGTCCTGACGATGAACCACACTAGTTGGTTCGAAACGCGTCGACAAATGGTATTCCATGTGATTTTCGCCGAAAAATCTCTCACAAACTTGATATGGATCACAGAAGCCTGAACTCTTTAATTATTTTATCTTTCAAGAAGTAATCGTATACAGTGAGGGGGATTCCCTTAGATCATATCAATGCGATCAAATTGTCCTAACAACTGCCCTTAGTGCCCTAATAGCATTTTGTTAACGCCATGAATTTATAACACCATGAATTTAATAACACCATGAATTTATAACATTTCAACTTTTGTGTTGGAGTGTTAAAACTTAATAGTAAATACCCGAATACCACTCCTTAACATGGCAATACTAGTTTTCACCAATGCTTTAAAAGTTGGAATTGGATTCAGAATCGATCAAGGGTCAGATTTGGGTGGGATGGAAATTGGATCGGAATCAGCGGGTGACTCAGTTTACGATCAGTTCACTAAAAAATATATAAAATATGAAATTTTAAATAAAAAAAATATATATTCATGTGCACCAATGTAATGCAAGCCATTAGAGACTAAATATTCAAAATTTGTTCATGCATATACCATGTAAGTTTGAATATAGCAAAATGACACCAAGTGCAACTCATGTCCTGTACAAAATACATAAAATGAGGCTAGTATGTGGGAATGAGATCCTCATGATTAAATACAGGATCTTCCTCAAGCTCAGACTTAGCAGATTCCTCTGGTATGTCTGCAGCACTAGTAGTGGTGGGGCTAGTGCCATGCCTGGTGTTATTAGTGGATCATCATCCAAACCCATCTGCCCCAAGTCATCAACATCAAACTTTGTTGGGTGAGTCTCCTCTTCTCTGGCGGGGACAGGGGGGTTAGGGATTTTTTTTGTCTTTTAGTGTTTAATTGCTTCTGGTTCATAGTAGAATTGGTTGAATCGGCCTGTTCACTGCCTTTGAATGTCAAATGGGCTGAACTGCCCAGTTCCTGTTCTGTTTCAGCTGTTTTTCAAAACACGGATTTTAACTATCACCCCTCCTTGCATCAAAAGCGTACAAGGAGGAGTCCAATGATAATATAAGAAATTATTTGATTTTCAGCTTGTCATATTTCCAAATCCCGGGTGCTGTGCCAGTGCTTTATTAAACTGTCTTCTGTCATGACACCCAACTAGAAGGCAGAATTTATTGACATCCACCTGTGCAAGCATCTCTCTATCTCATCTTTTCTGAAGCAGGAATCCACTTAAGCAAAGTTGTTGCCATCTCTTCTCACCAAAGCAGGAATCCACCCAAGTAGAAATATATTTCTATCTCCTCTTAATGAAGCAGGATAGGATTCACCTTGATAGTTGCAGAACTCAACTCATGCACCCAACTGGTAATCTAAGTCTCTGTTTAAAAAAGATTGTTTTTTTAAGATGTTGCTTGGAAGTAATCATCTTCTTCCTTGGAATGTCCAAAATATTCAAAATCTGAACCCACGGTCATATGGTCATGTTATAGTCTTCCATTCTTGTTTTGCGCACTAAGAAGGTAAATACTAATACTATTCTCTTTAAATATGCCTTCACTGTTCAAAAAGACAAAATGTTGACCTTCCCTTCACTGCAAAAAAAATCATCGATAAGCTTCTGGCCTTCTCATATTTTTCTGCAATTGGGATGCTCATATTTTGCTATATGAGAGATGTTATGAAGTTGGGTATCTGCAAAACGTCCTGGAAATGTTCTATTCCAGAGGTTAATGTTTCTCACAACTCACAAATTCCTCTCGCTCAAAATTTTCGGGCAAAATTATATGTCTACCCTTTTAGCCATGACTTTATAATCTGCGCTAATATTTCTGGGGCACATGAAGGTTTCAGTGTTCACACTTCAAAATTTTCACTGCATAATCAACCAAACCTTCTCAAGCATCTGGAAAATAAAAAAACTGTGTACATCTGCCCCCTTTTTTATTATATAGTGATAGAAACATAGGACACTATCTCCTTTTCTTTGGCACAAAATTTGACTCGTGCATCAAAATAAAAAAAAACTGTTGTACCTCTGTCTGAATGAAAGATGGTCAGATCTGCTTATTCTCTGAGGCCTTTGCATCTTTGTTTTCCTCTACTGTTTAAGTTCTGCAAGTCTGGTTTTTTACCTTCCTGCGTCTACATTTTCTGGTGAGATGCCTTATTATTTGTTCTTCACATCAGGTACTGTCTGACTCTGTTATACCAGGCTTTGTCTCTATATTGCAGAATGAACGTTATCTGCTAAAATTATCAAGTTTGTTCCTGACAGAAGTTGTGCGTTAAATGTGCGTGTATGCAAAACAGCTTTGCTGCAATAAGATTCACGTAGATTTGTTACAATCATCATTTCTATTCCAACATCTAGTTGCTGTCACTCAACATGCAGGTCATCTTCCTCAATGGCCACAATTCTTGCTCATGTTCTTCACTGGCTGAGGCTGTGTTTAACATTCTGCTTATGCCATACATCATGATGATGTTCTACTGTCTTGCCACCTTCCTAGTATGTGGTTGTGATTGCTGATTGGTCTGACGGAATGTGAATTGGCGTTCATTTATGTTCTTCATTTATTGTCAGTGGTCATGCATGATAACTTTTAATTTAAGTCTCTATTATGTCTGTAAAATCAATTTCCCTATCACACTTTATTCTTTTAGAAGCAAAAAATAGCATAACTTGTTTACGACAAAAAACTTTAAATATTATCTGCCCATTTATACTCTTTCTTTTGGACTTGGATGTGTTACTTTGAAGCTTTCAATCCTTTTTTTATAGGCCTACTGTTAAATTTCCTTAATGTCAGCAAACAGGCAAAATGTTTCCTAGTAAATCCTTGCTGTAAATTAAATTAAACTGCGTATTACTGAATAAATTGCAATGCTGGGATTTTAAGAGTGAATAAAATAAAAAATCAGCAGATGAAAATGAGCCAATTTCACACACGCGCACAGAATTTCTGCCCTTCAAATCTGCTGTTAATTAATTAAATTCACAATATACAGGGGCTCCCTTACTGGTAAAACACTAAAATGGCCAACTGAGAAAAATACAAGCTACAACAAACTATTTCTGAATTTCTAGGGTGTCTATACGGCCTGGTGCCCAGAAAATTTCTGGAACAACCCTTGTTTGCTGACCTGTTTTACAGCTGTTGACCACTGGAGTTGCACCTGATGATTATACGAAGACTCCATGCCCAAGAATGATATAAATGACACTTGTACCATAAGATATCATTAGTCAACAGAGTTTTTAAACTCTGCTTCTATTTCTCATCATCTTTCTTGTACCCAAATTCCACACCCTGTGGGGAATTGTAATAAGTGATATTAGTAATGATGAATTTTAAGTTTGTAATAGGCCTTGGATGTTGGAATTTTAAGTTTGTACACTTTGGAGTGTTTTTTTTCTCTGGTTAATTATCCCTTCGTTTTTAGAGGCGGATAATTCTCTAGGTTTTTGCACTCACTTTTTACCCCAAAGCCAGGGTGACAGTATGATTGAAGCACTCTCAATCTAGGACAAGAAGCTGCTGAAGGAAGTCTAAATGACCAACGACGAAAAGAGGTATGCATGCACATGTTCAATAAGTCAAGTCATGTGATTATATAGTTGCAGATAGTATGGATGTGTGCTTTACTTCATGAGCTTGATCAAGGGAAAATGATCTCTTTCATTGAAAGGATGCATAAAGGCATGGGTCACATATTAACTAGATGAAATCAACATAATATGTCCTCATATTGAATATGAGGAACTATGATTGGGAGTTCTTGGGAAAGAGAAAAGAAGAGATTGTGAAAGATGCAACAATGAATGAATTCAACATCCTATGACTAGAAGAATTGATTGCGATATCTCCATGGCAAAGATATGAGGACCTTGGAAAAGTTTGGAAAAAAGAGAAGACCCTTGAAAAATGAATATCCTGGAGATGTGTCAATATGAATGCAGGATATTGATTTTGCAACAAGCAGATGTCATGATGAAGGGCCATCACAAAAGGTAATTTTTGCGCCAATGTTTTTAAAACCGGAACCAGTGACTGGACCGGTCCACCTAATGAACCCGTTTACTGACCAGAACCGGTCTAACCGGGACTGGTTTGGTCTAAACGAATCGGTTTTAAAAAAATACATTAAATAATAAATTTTTAATGAAACAAAACTATTTTTAAGATGTAAAACCATGATTCCAAGCCAATAGAGACAAAATATGCAAAGTTTGCTCATTTATATACCATGTAAAGGTGAATATATCAAAATGGCATAGAGTACAATATATATCATCGACAAAATAGCAAAATACATAAGAAATGAGGCTCTAAATGGCCTATAAAGTCCAAAAACAACGCTGCAAGCTATGAGGCCATTGGCCTACTACAAGTCTACAGTGTACACATGATCAATCATCGAGTTCATCACCACTACTAGACACAGGATCATCATCAGGAGCTACATAGACATCATCTGGTTCAGAGTCTGAGGATGCCTCAGCCTGATCTGCAACCTCAGTATCAATGCCACCAATGACAATAGAAGTGGACCTAATGGAAGCACGAGTTTGTCGACCTGCATGACTAGTGCCTTCCATTGGTTCTTTGCCTTTCCTTGATGCCGCTACTGATCCTAGTTCTGATGCCACCACATAATCTGCATCATCCCCCGCTAAAGCCATGTCGATATCAAAATCAGCGTCAAAGACAGGTTCTTCAGTCTCCTCCACCCATTCTGATGTTGGATCAATATCGTCCAAGACAATGGGATCTAGATCAGGAGTTTTGCTCATCATTTGGAGCTCCGATTGCATTTATTGTTTACCCCCAAACCATGAAATCCTGAAAACCATTAAGTCTGTTGAATTTTGAGTGAAATCTAAAATTCTAGTTTCTCCATATGAAATCCAATGAGGTCGAAACCACTCCCAAACATCCTGAGTCATTTCATGGTAATGTTAAAAATTTAAGTAAAATGATGAAAATGAAAATTAAAGGAAATGTCACTTTTACTTTAAGAATTTAACATTACCATTAATTGCCAACATTGTTAGGTTTGAAACACTCTTAGTTTCCCCCTAAAACCCCTGAAACACAGTGAAAAAGATGCTTTTTTAACTTTATGGTGGGCGTGCCTAAAACCGGCCGGTTTAGGACAGAACCGGCCGGTTTGATACAAACCGGCCGGTTCCGTCCTAAACCGGCCGATTTTCACCGGTTAGGGGAAAAAATGGCGAAATGGCCTTTCCAACCGGGTTTTTTGGCCGGTTTAGACCGGCAGCCTTGCTAACCGGCCGGTTAGACCGGTAATTAGTTTTTAAAAACGGTTTTGAAAACACTGTTTTGAGCTAATGTTCAATTCTGACTTTTCGAATAATATATGGATGGGCTAATACAGGGCTACCTAAAGAGAAGCGAGGATGTCATCTACAATTGATACTCATGTGGAAGGATGGTAGATCCCGAAGGAGACATGATGTGAAAAAAGGTAGCTGTATGAGGAAAAGCTAGATATGGTCCAATGGATCACTCTCCAATGAAAATAAGGATGACATGACTGCTATAATTCAAGAAGAAAAGTGATGGATGGCTGATGCCCTACATAGAAGTCACAATGATGAAGGCTCCATAATATTAAAAAATAAAATTTATGACATCGAATGGAGGAGCTATACAAACAGCTGAAGACCCCATGATCTCCACTAATGAGTAAAAGAGCTGCCCTAGTTAAGAGGGAGCTTGGAAATAAGTTTATGATTTAGTAGAAACTTGGAAGCAAGTCCCTAAGCTAAGAGGGAGCTTGGACAAGTCCTTGGTTAAGATGGAGTTTGGGTACATTCCTTTTGTAAGAATGGGTATATCCTCCCTTGTTGAGAGGGAGAGATAGACAAATCATTCTTTTCTTCACTTGGAAGGAAAAGAATGGAGGATTGGGTGAGCATTTGGCATCCAATACTCTTTGAGGATCTAGTAGGGTATCCAAGGTAAGAGTAGTCATAGAGGACCGATATATTTTGAGGACTGGGAATCCAAGATAAGAATAGCCTTGGAAGGACATACCCTGTGAACACCTGGGTGGGGTATGTTCCTTGAGAGACAATGATGAAGGTGTCTATAAATCATTGTTCTCGCCAACATTGTGCTTCGATCTTGTGGAGAGATAGATCTGTTAGTCAAGGCCTTGTTATGTGAAAATGTTGGATGATATGTTGCTATACAAATGGGTTACCAATTCGACTCTTCTTATGAGAATTTTTTAGATTGAGAATGTCCAAATACCTTGTATGGATTATGAATACCTCCCTAGTTAAGAGGGAGTGTTGAAATATGTTACTAGGTTCGGTCTTCATAATGACATATGTAATCATGGATTTATGTATTTGATGTAATGAGAAAAATAAATTTATTATTGTTGATCTTGAGGCATGGGTTTCATGCTCAAGAGAATTTATTTTTAGGTTAAGCTCCCATTGAGAGCTTCTAGGGCTTGTCATTGAGTCTACAAGTCTAGGGAGTCATTGTCATGTATGAAGGACCCTTCTTGGGCATGTTACATATTGTAAGAAAATTATTTGAGTCAAAGAAAGAGTCAAGACTCAAAATAACCCTCCAAGATCAAGTCAAGGGCTATCAAACAAGTCGGCCTACACAAACAGTGACAAGTCGATCAAGGAGAAAAAGGAAGCTTAATACCTAGCGAAGGAAGAGGAAAGAAGAGCGAAACATTTCTGATCTGTTTTGGGCCAAAATTCCTCCACACCTGTGAAGATTAGGGCATCATTCTGAAGCAGCAAGAACAAAAAAGTGCGGTCACTCAAGGGAGTCGAAGATGGGTCAAATAAGGTCAAATTAGCAAGCCGAATTGTCAAGGAAAGGAGTCAAGGTCAAGCAAAGTCAAAAGGAGGAAAACCTGTCCATATTCCAGCCACACATGTGGCCTAGGGTTTTTGCAGAAGAAGCCGAAATTGCAGGCCTGCAACAACTAGCTGAAATTCTGAGTTAGGGTTGAAATCTGAAGCTGTGGTACAAGTTTGACCAGTGTTGACTTGGAGAAGGAGAAGTTCATCTAGAAGAAGCATTGACTTGGTCTTGGAGAGGTTATTGGTCAAGGGTCTAGGTCTTGGAATTCGTCAATTGAAGATTCTATAAGAAGAAGAATTTTATGGGTTTTTCTCTCAAGATTGTAGAGGTTTTGGCCTTGGATGATTGCTTATATTTTGTGTCCTTTGTCTCATTGTTCATTATGTTTTGGTATCTGTTTAATGAAGAGAGCACAATAATAATAAAGCTAAAGAAGATTCTAATTAAGAAAAATAAAAAAAATCTCCTCAGGCAGTTATCATAAGCAAGAGAAATCACCTATACTGCTGCCCCTAGATTTCTCAACAATAAGAACAATGACAAGTCCAGGTCATGCATCATGGCCTTAAATTCTTCAATGGACCTATTCTTTCATTTTGCTACACCATTCTCTTGTGGATTACAGGGGACAATTATCTCCCTCTTAATCCCAACTTGCTTACAGAAAGAAACAAGCTCCTTTGAGGTGTATTCTCCTGCATTGGCAGATTCGATATCCTTAGTCACATAGTGCAACTAACCACCAAGCGATTTTACAGGCATCAGACCACATACATCAGAATGAATCAAGTCCAAAGCTTCCTTAGATCTGTTGTCATTATTTGGAAATGGTTTCTTGATGTTCTTCCCAAGAGCACAACCTTTGCATACACCATCATTCTTAATTTGCAGTTCAGGAACCCCTAACACTATTTGACTTAATTCAGGCAATGCTCTAAAATGAAAATGTCCATACCTTTGGTGCCATAACACACTTGGATTTATTTTGTCATGTACTAGTGCTTGGTCAAGTTGACTTACAAGTCTATACAATCTTCCGTCATGATCCTAATAACCCTAGCATCATCTATACTAGAGCCCTTGGAGCAAACAAGTACTTTGCCATCCACGAAAGCAACTCTATCTCCTTTATCTTCTAAACAAGAAACAAAGACAATATTCTTTTTCAAACGTGGTACATAGAGAACATAGCTGAGATGTACATTGTTACCAGATTCCGACTCTATGGATGCCTTCCCAACTCCTTTGAATGCATAGCTGTTATTGTCTCATAGTTAAACCCTTTGAGACAATTTCTTTTCTATCATGCTTGAGAGAGTCCCATGCTCTCTGGTCATGTGCCTTGATGCTCCACTATCTACCAACCACATGTCATCATCATCTGCAAAGGAACCTGTCAAAGCAGAATAGTAGAAGAAATCCTTTTCACCTTTGGTCTTCTTTGGTTTTTCATCTTCCTCAACTTCTGCTGCGGAAGCATGTTGTTTCCCTTTTATTTTCTTGTTAGCCATATTAGGACAATCTCTCTTGAAATGTCCATATTCTTGACAACCATAACATTGTATCTTTGATAAGTCTTTCTTCTTCTTAGAGGAAGAAGATTCTTGTCCTGACTTTTTGTGTTGAGGTCCAAACTTCTTCTTTCCCTTGTTCTTGAAACGAGCAGCAAAGGCTTGAACTTCCTTATCTTGATGATATCTAGTCATCAAGCTTGCTTCTTCTTGGGCACACGATGTTCATATTTGTTCAAATGTAGGCGCTTCATTCCAACAACTTATACCTGTTGCAAAAACATCCCATGATCTAGGAAGACCATTGAGTGCTGTAATTACTAGTTCTTGATTAGGGATGGATTCTCCAATTGCTTGAATCTGATCTCTTATTTGGGAAATCCTTACGAAGTAAGAAGCCATAATATTGTCATTAGTCATCCTTGTATTTCGAAGTTCATTCTTCAAGCTCATTGATTGACCAACATTCTTGATTGTGTAGAGATTCATTAGGGCATCATACATCTTCTTTGGGGTATCAAGTTTTGCAATGTAGGGAGCCAAATGATCCCTAATGGAGTCCACTATGATACTCATAACATTGATGTCATCTTCCTTGAACTTTGCTTTTCTTGCATCATCTTCTGGTTCAACAATTCAGATTTCATAGAGGAAGCCATAGAAACCAATCTACATGAAGAACTTGGATAAAATGCTCTCTAGGGTTTTCTCAAGGTTATCTCAATGTTCTCGTCATCCTTCACCAAAGCTCTAATTCCATGTTGATTTTCTTAGTGCAATTAAGGTTAGCACAATATTTCTGAAATTTTGATAATTACTTTTGATGTAGATATTATTTGAGCTTATTCCAATATATCATTAAGCAATTATACTTCAGATATTCAACCATAAAGAATAGTAGAGATCACAACACACAAGCTTTACCTTGGGAAAATCCACTACGGGGAAAAACCAACAACGTTTTCAATAGAAAAATTCTTCTTGTTCAATGAGAGACACACCTAAACCTATGGTCAAACCTGGTTTTCTCCTCCAAGTCAATTCACCCAATTTGATCATGCATTTCGCTCTTGATCTTGTGCTTCTAGAATTTCAGCCCTCTTGCAATAGCTAGTTGCCCAAAAATTTTGACCTTTCAGTAGTTACCCCAATAACCTAGAAATTTTGCCCCTCTGCAACAGTTGCCTTAGAAAAATGTGAACTAGAGAGAGATTACTCCACACGCGTGAGTTGCTAAAGAGAGAGAAGAGAGAAAACATGGCCTTCTTTTTCATCCTTCTTGTCCTTCACTCACTTGCCCAAAAATTATCTTTTGTGAGGGAATGCGAATGTGCCAATGGAGGATGCCGAGATGCCTTTATATAGTACTCTGTCTTGGGTGAATGGACGTGTCTCTTGGCTAGGGCCGACTTGACTTGGAGGGAAGCCGACTTGTCACTTTTGGAACCAAAATTTACATTTCAAAAATTCAATTTTTCATCTTTTAAAAGTCACAATGGGACTTTGACTCAAAATAAATTTTCCTTTGACTCAAGCATTTATAAATATGCTTTACAATGATAAATACAATTACATCAAGTGACCAAATGTACATTATGAAGACCGACCATAGTTACAAATTCAACAAATCCACTACCTGTGGAAAACATCCTACATCAACATCATGCGCAACAAGTCGTCACTTAAGAATTCAGCAATTATCCAAGTTGTCACTTGGAACTTGGTCAGCACTTGTAATCTATGGTGAAACCCTGTGCTATTACTATTCTTGCATGGTAATTGAATGGTAACTATCCTGCTTGATGCTAGAGGCACTCACTTGCCTACCTAGGGAGCACTCTGGGCCTTGATGCTCTCTGGGCCATTCTCCCTAGCCACATTTTGTGGACCCTAGTCAATACTTTGACCTGTTTATATTCTAACCTAGGGAGAATGTCTACCCTTTGGTGCAACAACATCACCACTCCCTCTAAGGAAAATATTTTTAACCACTCCAACTTGTCCATGAGGCTGAAACCACTCTCAAACATCTTGAATCATATCATGGTAATGGTAAAAAATTAAGTAAAAGGATGAAAATGAAAAAGAAAGGAGAATGTCACTTTTACTTTAAGAATTTAACATTACCATGAGGGAGCATCTAAGGAGCATCAAGGGAGCACCTTGGGAGTGTCCGAGATGCCCCAACCCAACTTAAGTCAAAGAAAAAGTAAAAAAAAATTTAGAACCCTGTGGAACCGCCCATCTCCCTTCAAATCTGCTTGGGATCTGTACAGATCCGTGCTCGATCCATCGCAGATCCAGGGAGGATCCGTCGTCGGATCCGTGGTTTGGAAATCTGGAACAACCGATGGGGCCGACACCGTTCCAAATTTCCAAGAACTGTCTTTGTTGGCCCTATCCGCGGTTTCGAAATTTCGAACCGTGGATTCGACGACGGATCCCCCACGGATCCTTATAGGACACGATTCCTGGTTTGGATCTTTTGGGGGGGGTTGTGCAACACTGCATCAAACCTCAGATTTTGGCAAACTTCTTTATATATTTGCTTGGACTTTGTATTCCCAGGTCTCATACTCATCATTAACAAACTGATTATTGTGATGTGTTTTGCATGGAAACTTTATGCAACAAAATCCTTCAAACTATGAGCTAAACAATATTTCTTGAATCTTTTATCAGTCCTACTAGATGGAATTAATCTTTCAAGAGAACTTAAGCATGAGATACTTCAAACTTGCCATGGTTGCTAAAGCATCATCCCAATGCCTTTTACAATTTAAGGGTTAAAGCAAACTTTAGTAAATCTTATGCACAACTGGTTTTTAGATAGAGATATTTATTCTGGCCACTTTATGAGTCTCCTCGGCCTACTGCAACAGATCCAGAGGCCTTTTTGGCCCTCTGTGACAGACTCTGAGGCCTCCTCGACCTTCTGAAACATGCTGAGGCCTTTCAACCTATTTTCAAGATAGGTTAAGGGCTTTGAACTTTTTCATAGATGATCTCAAACAGACCTCAAAATGAATCATGATCTTCTCTTTGAACAATATGAATCTTGGCTCCATAAGAAGGGATATTATTAACAAGAAAATGAAACTTTGCCCTTCCTTGAAGTCACTCGGTCCTTCTGAGATTAAACTAGGGCTTCGACCCTTTTCTTCTTTAGCTGACATGCAACTAGACAGATCTAGGCTTTGTCCCTTTTTCAACCAGAATACTATAAGGGTTTCTAGGGTTGATGATAGAATAAGACCTTAAGGATATCTTGAAGTAGATTGGCTTCTTTTAAGGGTGATTTTCACCCAAGCTTTGATACCATGTTGATTTTTCATAGGATCTTCTAACTGGTAATTACTTCTTATGGTTTCTTATGTTAATCTTTTCTTGCATTTAAATTCATCATAAAGCAATTACGCAAAAGATCTCAACAATAGAAACAACTTGGTAAAACCCACATGGGGGAAAATCCCAACGACCTTTTCCTTAGAGAAATTCTTTAGTTCAACAAGAGATACAATTGATCTTTGCTAGTCAAAATGAAGTCAAACAGACCAACAAGACTTGGTCAAAGTGTCTTCAAATCAAGTCAAGATACTACCCAGAAGTCTTGGCTTGATCTTCTATGTTAGGGCCGAATTTTGGCCTCCTCCTGAATTCAGAAAACTCGAACCTACTACCCGATATGCCTAGAAATTCGTCACACATGCGAAGTTAAACTTGGAGAGAGAAATGCTTCTTCTTGTTTTTGTCCTTCTTGTTTTGTTTCTCCTTTGCTTGGATCAAAAGATGTTATTGCTTGAGGTCGATTAATGTCATGGATAAGAGGCCGAATGGGTGCCAAAATAGCGCTGGGCCAATTGACCAATTTGAGGGCGACTTGACTTCTTTAATGCTAAAATATTTAAAATAAAAAATTCAAATTCTTTCTTTTGAAATTGACATGAATTACATGTCTTGAAATTTATCAATACATATACTTGAAGGGCTAAATTATACAATATGAAGACCGACCATAGCTACTAAATTCCAACAAGAAGGTGCTTCTCATCCCAAAAGCCACATCTTGTCATCAAGAGGTGTCCAATCATTAAGCAAAATCTCCCTCAATAAGGTGTTATCATCAAATAGGCCCACATCACCAATCCAAGCTACATAAAGGGGATGTCATGGAGCTAGGGCATGACACGATCATGTAGAGCAATGCCCTATCCCCTCAAGAGGGGTGTCAAATCATCGTCATCATCAAATCATCTTAGAAATAGGGCAACATCCATCAAGAAGGTGGAATGCCAACCTAGGGGTGTCCTATCATCTATGGGGTACACCATCTGTCTATGCAATTCCTTGGCTGAAATGTGTAGCGTTTTAGGTCCTAGAGGGAGAGGAGGGTGTCATCAACATTACTAAATGTATCTTGAGGTCAATGCTCCTAAAAAAGTAGTCAACATCATGGTTCTCGTGCCCAGTGCAACCATCAAATGGCCTAGACGTCCTCTTTGAAGTGTTGGAGAAACATCATACAATCCCTCAAGGGATGGCAACTATACTTGGGAGCAAGAATCTAACACATACTCACAAAATCAAGTTAGATCAACATCATAGGTGCAAAAACCACAAGAGTATCAATGTGACCATATTTAATGTAAAAGGCATCAAAGTACCTTACACAATAATCATCTTCAAATCTTTCTAGCTTATGATTTGTAAACAGGTTCCCGTGCTTAGGTATGGGAGGGTTATCATAAGGCCCTATTGGGTGCTTCAAACCCTAAGGGGAGGAATAGCTCCTAGGCCGACCCATAAATCAATAGGTGCAAGTGATCAATGACTTGGTATGGGCTTTACTTCATCGAGGATGCCATGAAATTTCAAGATCCTTGAGCATTGCGATGTGAGGAGGGAGCAATTGTGGGACTTGAGTTACCCCTTTCCTTGACCTATCTTTACCACCCCTCTTGTGTGACTTTTTCTTCATTAAATTTTCTTTTAGATGTATAGCTTGGGTTACAATCTTTTATTGATTCATCATTGACCCTTTAAAGATGAAGTGTTTCATTGCTCATTAGGGTGGGGATAATCAAGGTTCCTTTTATTTAGATAGCTCATGCATTAGCCATGAATTGGGTCAGGGATAGTGAGGGGGTAGAGCTTAGGCTAGGCTTTTGTCCATGCATTTTTATTTATCCCTGCCAAGATTATGGATTTAAGATTATGGCTCTTGCTTTCCTTTCTTTCCACTGCATCAACCTCTTAGGGCAAAGTTTTCAGGCCTCTACTCAAGGTTGAAGAAAACAAGGAACCAATACTGGTGATAGATAACAATCAACCTGAAGATAGGATAACCACTAGAGTACATGAGTACAACAAGAAGTGATCTATCATCCAATTCAACTTGTGATCCATACTAGAATGCTCTTAATGATTAAATAAAGCATTTGAATACAAAAATCATTAATGTACCTCATATTTTGATGACCCACCATTATCGAATAAGCGAGTTAGTTGAAAAAAAAGCACTGATTGGAGCATGGGTGGGAGGCATCTGAGGAATAGCTATCTATGGATCATGATAGGGCTGCTGGTTGGCAAGCTGAACAATAGGATAAAAAAATTATCCTAGGGGTTAGCCACAGGGGTGGATAACATGAGCAATGATGCATGAGACTGTATGCAAGGTGACCTCACAAGGTGGAGTGCTCAACAATAAAGCATCGACAAGTTTGCATTGAACCACTCAAGTTCAAGGTCCAAGATGTAACAATCTTTCATAAGTGTGCCAAGGGCTAGCTCCATAAAGCAAGGAGTCAATTCATCATGGAACAAACATGCAATGTGCTAGATCCATGTCATGTATCCAAATGCCAAGTCATCAATCAATTTATCAAGGGGACTGACCTCATCAAAAGATGTGTAAAATTATGATAAGCAAGTATGCACCTCCACGTATGAGCCAAAGAAGGGGAGCACTCCATGCAAGACCATGATCCACCTCACAAGTAACCATCCATGTGTGAAAACATCCATAAGAGCTATGGTGTTGGAGAGATGGGTCTCTAACCATGGTCATGCCACTCATCAAAGTAATAAACAAAATGCAAAAGGGTTGATATGGGGAGGAGGGAGGGGGGGAGTATGCCAAGCACTTTATACTATGATGAAGCCAATTGAGCATGCCAATACAATGCTAGCTTAGCCCAAAATTGCTAGGGTGTTCTTCACATAGAATCACGTATCAACTATCGAATGAGCATTGGGACTCCACAACCAAGTATACAAACATGAAAGGAAAGCACTCACCAAGATAACCAACTATCAAGTATAATAAAAAGTAAGGAGTGATTATAACCAACTATTAAGTATAATAAAAAGGAAGGAGTGCCTATTCAGTGATTTATAAAATGTCATGTGTGATTATACATTACACATTATTGTTCATTATATACAATTATTATTTGATACTATATGGATTTCAACTCTGCCCTTTTTATGTTGGATATTTTCTAATTAATGAGCATACTGTTCATTAGAGATATATATAACTTAATGAACTAATTAGTAATATTACAATGTAAATAGATAAAGGCTACAAGTAAATGCTAAATGTTCATTAAATAATTAATCACATTAATATTTACATTGGTTATTTTAGAAAATACACCAGGCTTATCTCTAAACTTTACAAACTTATCTGGACAGAGTGGCCTGGTGAGGATGTCTGTAGATCTGCTCTTGTGTGGTACAATATTGCGGCTTGCTTTCTCCATCTTCTACAGGCTGTTGAATGTAATGACGGCATACCTTTACATGTTTGTTGTGCTCATGAAAAAATTTATACTTTGGAAATTTGATAACACCTTGAATGTCACAAAAGAGTACTGTAATCTGAGTGTGTTTATCTGTAAATCTATAAGCATTCTCCTAAGCCAACCCCTTTTACTGCTTCCCTGTAGTCTTCCTCGGTGGAAGAAAGTGAAACATCACTTTATTTCTTCCTGATCCATGATACTACTTCTGTTCATAGAGTGAACACAACCATTTGGTGTTTTCATATCATCCACAGTTTCTGCCCAATCTGAATATGAATATTCAGCTACCCAGAATTCTTCCTTTCTGCCAAACGTGAATCTGAAATCTGCTGTTCCTTTCACCTATCTAAATACCCTTTTTGTTATTGGCCAATTTTCTACTTTGGCATTTGTCATGAATTTGGATATCTAGCTATCTACAAAACTAAGATCAGGTGTAGTGGCTGTAATATAAATCAAGTTTCCTACTAGTTGCTTATGCACTAGCTCACTTGTTAATTTCGAGTCAGTCTTGGCTGAAAGTTTCAGCTCAATATCTATGTGTAGATGATGTTTTAGACTCATCCATTCTGAACATGCATAACAACCTATAAGATACCCTCCAAGAATATCTCAATTTTGACAACTAAAATTCTGAATTCCACTGAGTTTGCCTTTGACGTATTTTGTCATACAGTTTAGCAACAAATGGCTGTAGGTGTGTTTTCCATCATGTAGTGCAAATAAAATGAATACAGTACCATACTAACACCATGAAATTGCTTCAACTCAGCAAAATATATATTGCGTGACATTCAGAGATAATGCATAGAACTAATAGAGTGACCCAGCAATGACGAGGAATTTAATGATAAATACCAGTGGGCTATATATCAAAGTATTCAATTGAAGATGGCTGTTACAAATCCGAATAAGCTCCAGCAATACAACATTCTCCCCTACAGGAACAAATACAATAACACATGCTCTGCCTCAAATCTGGTATTTGCAACAACCAATCAGCTTCAATACACAGTCAGCTCCAGCAATGTGTCTCCGACAGCTTGAGTAAGCTACGGCAAGGAACTCGACCCAGACTTGGTCTCATGTCATACTCAGTCAATGGGAGCAGAATGCAGTCCTCTTCCCTCAGATATACTCAGCCAGCAAGTGAAGGGATACTCAGCCTCAATCAATAGTGCAACTCAGCCCTTATATACCCAAATCGACCCACAATAAGAGATAGATACCCAGTCAGCAATATAAATTATAATAGAACTCAACCCACCCTCTTGACAGTAACCATGGCCTGCAATAAGGGGGAAATCTCTGCCTTCTTCCAGTGTATCAGTCTAGCGCTAGAGTGGTCACAACTCGGCCAGCAATGAAGATAATATTCGTCTGTTTGGTTCAGACTGGTGGTTACAATAGGCAGCTCAACCCTTATGTAGAACATAACTCAGCTTAGGAATGCTATTGGTGTCCCCGGCCAGTTCCAGCAAGTGTATTTGGCCTCTTTAATAATAAACTCAACCCCAGATTTGGCTCTCCATCTCCCATAAACTCCGGCAAATAGATATATAGAAAATTCAAGATGAGAAGATAATGTCAACTGATAACACTGTTACCTCCTCTATCTTCCTCAAAACTTCTTCTTCCGTGAAGCACAATGGCGTAATCTGAATGATTCCACTCTTCAAACTAGCTAAGGGTGTATGGTCTTAACACCGAAACTAGCAACCAGCAAGTAGGGTTTCCAAAACGCTAGACTATTCTTCTAGAGCTCTCCAAAATTTCTTTTTTCTCAAATGACAAAAAGCTAGAATGAAGAGAGACTCCTCAGTTTTTCCCTTTTATAACTCATTCACCACTTTTGCCACTCTTTTACCCTTTTACTTTATTAAAGTCATTTTAGTGACTTTTTCACTTTATAAATTAAAAGTGATTTTTTATTAGCCTAGGACATGTTCCTCTTTTCAACACTTCAGCTTTTGTAATGTTTTCTTCTAGGCGAATCATGTTCCCTTGGTTCGTTTTTCCCGCCTTAGACTACAGGAACTTTATTAGGCTAGTGGAACTCCCCCTTATGCCTCCTAAGCAGTTGGAGACATTACACAATCATTTTGCATACTTAGTTTGTGAAGCAAAAACACATATGTGATATCACTGAACCACCTCCATTGAAACAACTAAGTGATATCACATCCATCTTCACTCATGTTGATACATGATATATTGTCTTACTTAGGCTGCAACAGATCCACATCTTGAGGACAACCACATGTGGCATCTTCAATATCAATCAATATAAGAATTATGGTAATCACTATACTCGTAAACAACAGCTTTCTGCATCTAGGATATAATTTATTATGCTTTCCATTAGGAACCCATGCATAAGCCACTAAATCAAAAACCTTGAGATGTCTTATCTTAGGCTTCTTCTAGACCAAGCTTCATCTCAGTGAAACAGGAATCGCCGATTCCGGCGATTAATCGCGAGTGCAAGTCTGATCGGTGGCAAAAAGTTCCGTTTCGAATCTGGGCGAGTCAACTCGCGTTGACCGAGTTTAACTCGTGGTCAACGCGAGTTTGACTCGCGATTTATGCGATTTATGCGATTTCTGCCGTTTTTAACGAGTCCCGCCAAATTCAATAGGGTTTTCGCCGTTCGACGTCGGTTCCGGTTTGCCGCGTTTGCGTTTATAACATTCCCGCATCGGTGAATTGTTTAACTGTTTAACGGTGATGAATTGTTTATAACATTCCCGCATTCGAACGACGAAGCCGCATTCGAACGACGAAGCAGTGAGCACAGTCCCTGTCGAGTCTTGTGAAACTCAGGTCACAGTTTGCAACTTCATTAGTGTGAGGTATGCATCAATAATAAGAAGCATTGCATCTATTCGAGTGTACATTGCTTCTCTTCTCTGAAGCGTCACATTTATTCTTGAGTGGTTCGCTAGACTCTTTATGGCTCGTATTATGGGTAGCTTGCATCGCATTTGATATACTTTGTATACTTGGTGTGACCCGCATTTAGAGGCTTGCATTAATCTCTGTTACATTGTGTAAGTAATCTTGATGGTAGTGAGTTATATGACTGTGACAGTTGGCTTTGGTATGCAGTGTATTCATAACAATAACCCTGACCTTATGATATTTGGTATGGAAGTGAGTATGTTGCATTAATACTTATTCTTGTGTTGCATTAATAGACTAAAACCTTACAGTTCTGAGCTATCTCTGAGTCTGGTTCTTATTACATCACTTTAGCACCCAATATTTGTGAACATGGGTCCAAGCTTAAAACTGTGCCTCAAGGACTGAGCCCTCCAACAAATCTGAGCCACAATTCTGTTCCTAGGTGACTGTTCCAAGTAGCACCAAGTCTGAGCTTGAAGCAGCTACAGGTGAATGTAATTTAATTAAGTCTGCAACAATGATCACAGGTAATTCCGAGCTATGAGCTATCTCGTATCTCCAAAGTTTGATGATTGTCCACTCTGGACATAACTTTACCCAATATTAATGAAAAATGGTTTTTTTAATTCGATATATGTGTATATTTTTATTTAATGAATTTCCCGATTTTTTCCAGATCTGATTAAAACTCTTCGCTCTTTTGCCTCGCCGATTTATTGCCGATTCCGTGTCTGGTAACATTCATCTAGAGTCATAGATTTGACCGCCTTTGTAGGACACCTATTGAGTAGGTCCACATCAGTGTGTAATGCCTTTGCCCAATATTTGTTACAAACAGATTTGTTTAACAATGCAAATCCTTCTTGCTACTAATGTTATGAGAACCTGACCAGTCATCGGAACAGTTAACCCAAAAATGTGAACCTGATCGTAACTAGATAAAAACTGGACCAAAAAACTGGTTGACAAAAAAGTACATAAAATATTCAGATTTTGGAAAAAAATGTATATATTTGTGTACATCAATATGAATCCAAACCATTATATGAAAATACACATTTTCCCTTATATATAGCAGGGGTGCATATAACAAAATGGCACCAAGTGCAATCCATCTCTGAACCAAAAGCACGTCAACAAAGAGGCTCTAAGTGGCCTCTGAAGAATTTCCACCCCCACTCCGGTTATCAGTTTTCCTTATCACTCCATGCATTTAGTTTTAAATCCAAACATGATAAAAATTCTAAAATCTGGAAATGACAATATTTTTTTGAAAACACAAATTTAAAGATTTCACAACTCTGCTGAAATTGCAGAAATAAAACACAACAAAATTATGACAGCCACACACAGAAAATAACACAGTGATTTTTGGTCAATGTGACCATGGAAAAACCCCCTAAAACTCTTGGGAAAAACCAGTTTGAGAGCTCTTTTTTATTTCTGAATCAAAATGCTTTTACAGAGAAACTGAAATACACAGTAAAAATTTCAGCGACCACAAATTGCAACTTATCTCGATTTTCGTGTTCGAACTCCACCTTGAAAATCGTGCCAATTAGCAAACAGCCAAAACATAATTTTTTATAGCAATAAAACAACATTAAATGCTGTACGGCTTGCCTAAAAAAATGTGCCCAAAACTTGCTGTACGCACTTTACGGACCATACGAATTTCAGTAATATGACTGCCCCGAATTTTGTGCCCAAATCTGCCTTGAAATTCATGCCCTTGCTGCTGCCCTCTTCCACGATTTCTGTGCCTTTCTATTGCTATATGGTTTTGCCTTGGGATGCATGCCAATAAATTCTACTGCCCAGATTTGCTGAAATGTCTTCTCGCTGCTTTCCTTCACTTTCTCATTGCTCAGAAATTTTCTCCTTGCTCTCTCTTCTCTTTCTCTCAAATGCTCATGAAATAATGAATTGATCTTTTCCTCTTCTCTTCTCCTTTTATTCTCTAAATGACCTTTCGGGTTACCCTAGGATCTAATCGCTGAGATTCATTTAGATTTAGGAATGAGAATAAATGTGCATTTAGTTCTCACTTTCTATTTTTTAACTCACCCACTTAAATAAAGACCCACTTAGCCTTTTATTTCCACAGTCAATTTTCACTTTCTAATTCTTCATTGACTTTAATAAAGTCACCTTTAAATTAGAATGTAACTTTACCACTTATAAAGTCACTTTTAAATTAAAATGTGAATTTACCACTTATAAAGTCATTTTAAAATTAAATTGACTTTACCATTTATAAAGTCACTTTAGGAGAAAAGTAAAAAATAAATTTGGACACTGTTCTCTAGGCCAAAGATCAAATCCTTAGGGAACCACTTGTTCTCTGGTACCCAAATTTTAATGGCCTCCAGAGTTGAACAAATTCATGCTATAACAAATAACTACATAAAATCAAAATCATTGCCTATATTGAGATCCTCATCATCAATATTAACCTCTAAGCATTATAATAAGATAGACAAAGCTTAACTTGCCAAATCAGTGATTTTGCTTGAGTGAAGGGTACATTTTTACTAGGGTCATGATGGGGGAGTTCAACAATCAATGCGACCAACATCAAGGTGCATAGATGGCTCGGCGCTCTTGATTAACTGCTAGTTCCATATCCTTGTACATGACAGAATCCAATGGAAACATTGCAATCCTGAAATCCTGAAAACTGTTAAGTCTTTTGAATTTTGAATGGGATTTAAAATTCTACTTTCTCCACATGAAATCCAACGAGGTTGAAACCATTAATTACATAGCATTAGTAGGGCCCTAGGGTTGAGAATTAGGCCATCACATTTTTTTTGTTAATTTAATTTGAGTTCTGTGCGTCATTAGTTGCGTTGTACAATGTCATACAGAATCGACTGGTTCGGTGAAAAACGACTAGTTTGGGGCAACCAGTTGGATACGTTTTGCCTCAAAACCGGTTTGACTAGCCAGTTCTAGTCCGGTTCCAATAGCACTGCTTTCTAAGAATCCATTTGTTATGGAGTATAATTTATTGTGTATTTTCTTTGTATTCCTTCTTGATTACAAAAATAGTAAAACTACAAGAGAAAAACTATTCACCATTATCAAACCTAAGGATTTTGATAATTTGCCCTGATTGTTTTCCCCTATTTTATTAGAAGCTCCACTCAAGGAACTGTTGGAAAAATTAAGAAGGCAACATCTTATAGTTAAACATTTTCCTTTCATGATATTTACTTGTGAAATAGGCTCAAGCTAGGGCAAAACCTCTCCAAGGGGAAAACCCATCAAAACTTTTCTCTTCTTATAGAATGAACTCAAAGGAGACTTCTAAGACCAAAGGCAATACCCTTATTTTCCTTCAAGGAACAAGATTACTTGCCAGACAACTCAAGTGATCTTCAAGAGCAGCGATCTACGAACTAACTCGGACCTAAGGTAACCCTTGGTCCTTGCATAAGACAGATCCTTCCACCCTCGCATTCCCTTCATTCTCTTCTTGCTTCCCTTTGATCCTCCAAACTGCAGACCATAATCTCAGAAAAATGCGAGCTTCTTCTCTGCATTTTGGAGAGCGAAATCATTCCTTTTATAGCCTTTCGTGTGGCTTCTTGAGCCTACATAAGGGCGACTGTATATGCTGGCCGACTTGTTTCCTTTGGAGTATCTAGACTCTTCTAAAATACAAAATAATATTTCTTTCCTAGATACAAGTGCCCATAAGGGTCATTTACATTGTAATAATGACCTTTGACTCATAACAAACCCTATAAGCAAGGAATGGATGCTTTGACCTATTGACCATGGACACAAGCATGAAATTCATGCTTTATAAATAATTTTTCTCTTACAATTTTCTTTCCTCCTTTGATCAATACGTAGAGATTACATCATTACATGAGCGAAATGATAATTATGAAGACTGAAACTAGTTTCATTCTTCAACAGGAACTTCAATGTTTTGGAAATGTTTCCTTGTATGAAATGCCTGTGAAACTAGCATGAACTGTTTCAGTGGTGTTTCATGCAAGGAAACATTTCCAAAACACTGACATGCATTTCTCCCTCCATGAAATGCTTCAGTGGCATTTCATATCTTTCAAACATTGTATTTGTTGTTTCTACCAGATTCTTCACCGTTTTGGTCATCGTATCAATCATTTTTGTTGATATATCGGTCAGCAAAATGAAAAAAAAAAACATTCAAAAATAAAAAAAGAAAGCTACACATATTTCTTAGTTATAAATAAAGGGTTTGGGCTGCTTTCAATTATAACTCTATTTTAGGCTTTATTTCCAAATTTGAAATTTATGAACAGTAATTTGTAGTTTTTGCGAAAATTGCAATAAAATCGCGATTTAATCGGAAAACCGCGATTTCCAAAATTTAACGATAAAATCGCGCGATAAATACACGTATTTTTTTCGGCGATTTTTATGAAAAAATTGCGATTCGAAGTGAAATAATCGTGGGCCATGCAGACAACGCGTTTAAAAAGACCAAAACATGATTTTTGGACAATCATTTGCATAGACAGCGACAACGACGCGGTTTTGGAGCGACCTAGCAAATTTATTTTTCGTTTGGGAGCTGAATCAGTTGATTGGAGGAGAAAAACAGATTGAGAGCTAAGGAGGAGACAAATTTTCTCCATCAAACCGGTATGGGCACCAAACCTTTGTGTTTTGTAACTTTGTTTTGGTTTTTTATTTTATGTTTTTGGTTGGGTTTGGAATCTGGATAACCCATTGTTTATCAAAAGAATTCAATGGGTTATCAAATATTTTTGAATTGATTTGATGGGGTTTTTGATTTTTGATTTTGTTTGTTAAAAACTTAAATTGTCAAAAATTCCATGTGTTTTGTCATGTTACTCATGTATGTAATTTTTTTTTTAGTTTTTGTAAATTGTAAGTTTGTAACTTGTAAATTGTAATCCTTATTTTGCCATAGGTTCACCATTCAACTTCAAAGTTCAAAGTTCAAAGTCAAACTTCAAACTTCATCTTACAAATTTAAAACTCAAGAATCCAGAGTTCAACCAAGTTACAAACATGCCAAGGAAATTGGACCCTCTATGGGAATTTGGTGAACCTGATGGAGGGTTTGATAGAATGAACTTGTCTTGCAAGTTGTGTGGGAAGCATATGTCAGGCGGGGTTTACAGATTGAAGTATCACCTTGCACAAATCCCTGGATTTGATGTAGGGCCTTGCAAAAATACAAATCCTGAAATCATTCAAAAAGCCATGGGATCATTGGAAAATTTAGAGAACAATAGAGATGCCAAAGTAGAAATGAAGAAGCAACTAAAAAAGGCTGTGTTAGGCTCAGGTGAACAAGGAAGTGGCAGTGGTTCTACTTCAACATCAATATCTACAACCAACCTAGTAGCTGCCTCATCATTTTTTGTTCCTAGAATCACGCTTGGTTCACAGCCATCTATCACTTCAATGTTTAAAAAAACTGAGAAAGAACAAGTTGACAAGTTGTTAGCCAAATTTCTCCTTTGGAGTGATATTCCTTTCAGTGTTGCAAGGAATAATCCATTTTTCCAGCCTGCTGTTGATGCTATTGCAACTGTTGGCCCAGGGTACAAAATCCCTTCTTATGATGACTTTAGAGGCCAGATTCTTCAAAATGAAAAGGTTAACTGCACCAAAAGATTGGAGGAGTTTAGGGCATCATGGGCACAAACATGATGCACTGTGATGTCAGATGGTTGGACCGACCAAAAGGGGAGAACCCCTATAAACTCCTTGGTTAGTTGTCCCAAGGGGACAATGTTTATGAAATTTGTTGATGCATCTTCACATATGTGATCTGCTGGATGTACTTATTTTGAAGGTGGGTGCAGAACATGTTGTCCAAGTCATAACGGACAATGCTGCAAATTATGTTGCTGCTGGCAGGATGCTTATGGACTCTGGAGAGGCATCCTACTTTATTTTGGACACCTTGTGCTGCACATTGTATTGATTTGATGTTGGAGGACATAGGGAAAATTTCCTTGGTCAAAGATATTGTTGAGTCATCAAAAAGCATTACAAAATTTATATATAATCATACATCTGTGCTTAGCTTGATGAGAAAATTCACCAACAACAAAGAGTTGATGCGCCTCGCCATTACACGGTTTGCCACCAGTTTTATATCTCTTCAATCCCTCTTGAATACTATGTGGGGTGTGAAGAGAATGCTTCTTTCAGAGGAGTGGCATGCTTTGACAATGAGCTGCAAACTAGAGGGAGAGGCCATATGCAGATTAGTTTAATACCAAGAAAACTTCTGGGCGGGAGTGCAGGAGGTGTGCACCATTACTGAACCTTTGGTAGAGGTTCTTCGATTAGTTGATGGTGAGAAGCCCGTAATGGGCTATTTGTATGAGGCCATGGACAGGGCGGAAGAATCCATTCAGGCTTACTATGATGATAAGGGAGATGACGGGTTTCAGAGACAACTCCTCTTATGGGAAGTGATTGATGAACGATGGAACAACACACTCCATCATCCCATTCATGCTGCAGGGATCTACCTGAACCCTGCATTTTCTTACCCATGTGGGTTCGTATTTGATGCTGAGATCATGGATGGATTCTTAACCTGTGTTCAGAGGATGGTGCGATCTCCAGCAGAACGTACAAAAATCTCCAAAGAAATTGAGACATACAGGATGGCAGGTGGCACATTTGGCTTTGACATGGCTGTGACTGATAGGATGACTAAAATGCCAGGTATTTTTTAGTTTGTTTCAAATTTCATTGTCTCTTCAAGTTCATAACTTCATACTTTGCTTCAACTTTCAAATTTCAATTTTTTTCTTATGTTTATTTAAAATTTTTATTTGTAATTTTGCTGTAGATGCATGGTGGAGAATGTATGGTGCCAGGGTACCCCTTCTGCAAAAGCTTGCCATTCGAATCTTCAGCGAAACATGTAGCTCCTCATGATGCAATCAATACACAACAAGAAGCGCAACAGGTTAAAACTTAACACTTAAAATATTGCAAATTTCCAAATAAATTTTTGAATTCATTAAACAATATTTTTTTTTTATAATTATTATTTCATGATCTTTGTATAGGTTGGAGTCCCAGCGACTTAATGACATGGTCTACGTCTATTACAATCTTCGATTGTGGGTGAGGCAACTTGAGAGGACCCCTGATGTGGAGGCCATCTCATTGGATGGGATTGACACCACTGCTACATGGAGGGTTGAGGCCGAGAGGCCTCTCATGGAGTCTGCCGATGATTGGTTAGAGCACAGCAGGAGGAGGAGGAGGAGGCAGAGCAACAGGAGGAGGAGGTGACACCACCTACCCGGGCTACCCCTGGCACCAATAGAGGACGTGGTCTACCTACTATAGCTCCTAGTTCTTCAACTTCTAGAGCACAGCAGAGTCCACTGCCAACTCCACCAACATCTACATCTAGAGGGAAAGGGAAAGCTATTGCATTTTCTCACAAGAGGGGCAGAGGAAATCAGTAGTATTAGACTTTAGTTATTTGGTTCATTTCATTGTATATGACATTATGACTCATGATATGACTCATGAGATACATTATTATATTTTTTGTTGATATTTTGAGGCTGAGTTGGGAGTCATGAGTCAGGACTTACTATTCAGGACATGATTCATTGTTATGTGTGATGTAGCACTAGAAATGATATTAAACATCTTATATATTAGTTCTTTTATCATATTTATGTGTCAATGTATTTATTTTATGTTGTAGATATTTTAGATATTAAAAAAATTGAAAAAAATGAATATTTTTGTATGTTACGATTTTTTCCCCTCGCCGATTAAATCCCGATAACGATTACTACAACATTGAGTTTTTGCCTTCTGGTTTCTATTACCCACACACATATTATTTTTTAAATTTTTGAAAAACACCAAAAGCCGATATATTGTAACATCCGTTTTTTAAATTTGGGTGTAGGATACTCAACATAAAACAAGAGCAACAAGATCAACCGTCTCTTCTTGATTGAAGAGACGTTTAGCTAGGCTTGAATGGTGCTTTTTTAATTAATTCTTTAACAATTATTCATTATGGATCGCTTATGATTGCTTCAAAAGTTTTGTCTCCTGGTCTCTTTTTCATATATATATTTGGAAAAATAGTATTTTTTTGGTTAATTTTGAAAAAATACGAATACCTGGATATTGTAACATCGATCTTTAAACTTTGGGTGCCAAGGGATGGCCAACATAAAACAAAAATATCAAGAAATCAACCTTTCTCTGTTCTTGGTTGGAGAGACATTTAGTTGGGCTTGATTGGTGCTTTTTCCTTTCATCTTTTAACAATTGTCCATTCTGTTTCCCCTAGCTTGTAATTGCTTCCGGATGGCAGAGATGGACAAGATTGATTTTCATGGCCATTTCCCATACATGGCTTGCACCTTTTCTCTTTTTGGGATGGAGAAGAAACCACATTATGTATCCCTCTTTATATGGGCCCAAATATGCCTTCTGATCAATACAGGTTAGGAGGATTGCCTTCCTCTTGTTTGATTAGATCGGAGCCAGCTGGTTCCTTAGGTGGGTCATTCTTCAACATATTTGAACCTATGTTGCAGGAACATTGCCCCTAGGTCCGTTTCAGCTAGGAAACGAAACGGAAATGCGTACTGTACGGCCTGGAAACGTGGCCAGTACGTGGAAATGAGTTTCCAGGCCATACGACAGAGTTTCCACTTCATATTGTGATTTTTCTTTTATTTTTATTTATTTTTTGTTTTTTTCAGTTCTAATTTTTAATTGGGCGAATAAAATATCTTGTGGATGCTTCTAGATGCCTCTCTCAAGTTATAAAAAGACTCTCGCCTCATTCCCTCATCACACAATTGAGCAAGTCATTTTTCTTGGAGACGGACGATTTTAGCAAAGGAGAAAAGAGAAAGAGAGCAGTGGTCTTTTGTCTTTATAGTTCTTGCAGCCTCATAGTCTTTATTGTACTTGCAGCCTCATATATATAATAAAGGCTGATTTTGAGATTTGGATATATAATAAAGGTTGATTTTGGATATTCCAATATTGCTATTTTCATTATGTGATCATTCATGAGTAAATGTGATGTAAATTTAATCATAATTTTTAAACTTTAAATGTAATAAATTATAATGTATCATGTATGCTTTATGATTGCACATAACATTTCTTAAATGTCCTAAATTCTAATATATATATATATATATTGCATTTCCCCGTTTCCAAAATTTGGGGGGGTCACGTTTCGTACCCGTGCCCGTTTTGGAAACTCGTACCCATTTTCCCGTTTCGTGCAACTTAGATCTGAACCTATGGGATCCTTATGGGGATCATTCTTGATGGGGTCTATGCCACCTTTGAATCATTCCATGAGTATTTTTGGGGATTATAGGGCCCTTTTGCTGTGTGGGTTGCTGCAACATGGCCATGCTTGAAGGATGCTCAACTTCAACAAGTAATTGCTTGGAATCTAATTGTCGAATCCATCAACTTCGTTTGCAATCTATTATGAGATTTGTAGAAGACCAATCTGCATATATGCTTTGCCAGAAATCCTGGCAACAGAGATTCTGGAAGGTCTTGTCATTTCAGGGGCAAGGAAGATAAACTTCTCAAAAGAGTTTACGATGGCTTGTAGGGATTTGGCTTTCCTCACCATAACCGACCAATCTAAACATCTCCTATTCTTCAACACCTAGTAAACACCCATGCCAACTGCATCTTTGCTATTTTTATCAACAATCTGACAAATATTGTTGCTAAAAATAATGTCCAAATGAGGGTCATGTTTCATAAACTTACCTATATAGAGAAGGTTCTTCTCCAATTGAGGAATGAAGAAAACATTTAGGAACAGCAGTTATTTATCTTGCATTTTTATCTTCTCATTTCCTTTTCCTGCAATTGTGTATTCTTCACCACCATAAAAAATGATGCAACCAGAACGTGGCTTATTTGCTACAAAATTGAGACAGCAAACTTGTTTGTTAGTGAAATGTTGTGATTCACTAGAATCAATATAAGAATCTGCTTTGTTGACATTGGCCTCTTTATTCCTAGCCACAAAACAGAAAATTCCTCTTCGTCTTTATTCTAATCGATATTGGTCCACTTCTCAGTTTGATTTCTGGAACAGGTCCTGTGATTGTTCTTTTTGTGCCACTATATTTTTCTACACACTTTGGCTCTTGGGGCTTGTATTTCAACAATAAAAACATTAAATAATATTTCTCAGCTTTTGATTACTTTAAGATGCGTTGCTGCATCTATATGCTTTTTAGGTTTTCTTTCTTCCATTGAACTTCGCTGCCAAGGCCGCCTTTGAAGATTCGTTCCCTAGGTGCCACCATACAAACTGCTTTTTCCACCATGGAGAATTTTAGGGGCTAATATTCGTAGGTGGGCTAATTTTCCATGATTTTTCCAAAAAAAAGATTCACTAATTTCGATTTTTTCTAAAAATGATTCACCCAAATTTTACAATATAAAATTATCTTAACTTAAAAATCACCAACATTATATAGAGACTATATATAAAATCATTATAAGTTTGAATAATTTTACAAACATATCAATAAACATTTTATAGTTTGCAATGTGCATATTAGGGACTAGGGAGATTCGCCAATGTTTTTAAACTTCAAATTAATTTTCCATCCTTAAAATTTTCCCTGTTTTCCACCTGTCCTTTTGCAAGATTTTGCTGTTCAAAGTAATTATTATTAGATCCTGTTCTTCCTTTTTATCCATTGATTCCAACTTTTCTCTTATATGCTTGATTATTAACAAATGATCTCGAGGATAGTCATGCTCCATTTTTAACGTGAACAACATATTATTATGGAGAACACTTACATGTGTCTGATGTTTGATTCATGTGGCCTCCAGTTTTTGAATTCATCATGTCCAGATTTTGACTTTAGGAAGTATTTCACTGGTGACTGAGAGCATGATTCCTTTCCCAACACAATTTTGTCAGGGAACTTTATTTTTTTACATGTAATGATGCTCTCCACCCTCCAACCCATAGGCAAGGGTGAGATATTCCTCATGGCTTACAAAGAACTTCAACCATAATTGTCTCACTAAGAGCGAACATATCACTAGTGGTATTTGCACCTGGGTGGGGAGGATAAGAATTCTTCCTCTCAACCACCTGTGCTAGACCTGTTGGACTGCAAACATTATATTTTTCTGAGTCTTAAAATGTTTTCCATTAAATTTTTGATTACCCTCCAACATGATATGGTGGTCACGATTGGACACATCAAATTGCTATTAGAACATGGTGTTTGACAGCTATAGCACTGCCCCACACACCAATGTAATGAGGTACAGGCTACAGCACTATTGTACTGTTTTCAATAATAACCCTACTGCTGTAAATAATAAATATTTCAGCAAATTCTTCATCTATCAAAAAAATCAGCAAACACTTAAGATACCCAGAAATTCTCTTTGGAAATCCCTTCTCATAAATAACACACGAATCAGGCTTAACAACTAATTTTCAATATTTGTTGGCTTTTAACCATGTCGGTTGAACCGCCAGTCTTTGCTGTGTATGTTGGTTTCCAATGAATATATGTTGGCCATATAAGAATGCATGATAGGTTGGTCCCTTCCTCATTGACACATGGCTGCAAAAGCTCTTTATTCATATCCGAAGCAAATTGGATACAAAAACTCTGTAACTGTGCAGGCTACTATTTATGTGGCTCCCACAAACACTTCTGTGAAGCAGTATGCACACAAGCCTCTGACACCCTGCAATCCTCTGTGATGAGCCCTCTACACATTGAACACACTCTGACGCGCTCTTCACTCCCTGAAATACGTACGGATGATTTTGTTCCACTCTTCTGTTCCATACAACTGCGATTCTATTTCACATGTTATGAGGTCTAGTATCTCCTACAGGCTACAGCACGGCTTAACACAGTCTACACCAATAATCTTTGCTCTCTTCACCAATCACGAATTCTTTAAACTTTTGCCATTTATATGAATTCACCGTTAAATAGTCACTCAAAAAGGTGATTCTATGTTGGCATTAATGCACTTGTATTATATTGTTTAGTTGGCTTGTCTCTCCTTTCTCACTGGTATCTTTACAGTTCCTCAGTCATTGCTTGGTCTCTTTTACATTGGACGTACGAGAGAGAGAGGGAGGCATTGAATGTAGGAGAGAGGGGGGGGGGTTTGGGGGGGGGGGGTTATGTCTCTCCTTTCTCATAACACATTTTTCATTTATTACTAAAGTACTCATTCATAACTTAGTGTACTAATATTATGTTAATATAATGTAAATCATTACTTAGTGTACTAATATAACGTTAATACAATGTAAATAGATAATGGTGTGAAATAAAATGCTAAACGATCATTAAATAATTATTTCTGTCAACATTAAGAGCTTTTGTGTTATATTTTTCACCATTTCTATTGCTACGGTGTGTGGGTAACTTCATTACCTGTTTTGTTCTCATGTCTGAGTATACTGTTTTGAGCTTGTTACTGCAATAGGAATCTTCATCAAATGCAAAACGTTTTACGCAAAGGATTTATTTGCCAGGTTGAATGCTTTAACTTATGTGCATGTATCAATTTGGTTGGCAGGAACACACCAGTGCAACTGAACCTTCTTCTCCAACAATTGTTGGACCTAAAGTTCTCTCTAACAAAAATGCGGTAAGTTCATTTCATCTTATGCTTATTTCCTTTCTTTCTTGAAGTAGTGTCTGCCTTTGTGATACTCTTAAACAAATATTGAAGTAAGTTGCTCCTAATTCAATAAGTAGAGTTGATTATCATGGCTGGGTTGATTCTGGTTTGGGCCCAACTATTTTATATGCACTTGTTTTTTCATTCTAGTAAGAGTTCCTTTTAACATAGGAGTTTTCATTTGATTTACATATCTGACTAATCTATCATTGAATGCTCACTCATGTGACCTGAATATGTCACATTTTGTGATGTGATAGCTGACTCCAAAACTCCACAGATCTACTCACCCAAGTAGCAATGAATTTCCTCCCTAGGGTGGCACTCAGAGTCCATTGAAAGGAGGGTAAGCTCTCGCCTTGGAAAGCTCTATATTAAGGAGCACTTGTGACTCCGCTAAACAACTTGAGCAACAAAGAAAATAGATGAGTTGACAAAAGATCCCAATAGCTGCTATGCTTCTTCTATTTATAATTTTGGACTTGCCTCCTCATTTGGGTCCCTCCATCCAACATTTTGACCTCCTTCCTTGACAATTCAACTTTTCTCTCCAAGGGTACGTTTTTCATGTGGGTGTGGCCCCCACATTCCACTAGCAAAAGTATTTTGACCCCCTTCTCCTAAGTCTCATCTCCAAAAATTCATGGGTTCCCCACCATGGCCAAAAATGCAAAATTGTGAAATTGACTATAGCAAAATTATAGGCACACTAGCCCTTCATAGACTGTGGGGAAAGGATGTTTGGGCTTTGAGATTTCTTTATGGTTTTTGATTTTGCAGGAGGGTTTCAGTGAATATTTATTTTTCGAAAATATACTCATCCATTGTTATTTATCCAAAAATTATTTTCTCCAAAAATTTTAAATTTTGTAAATATTGTACATTTGTAAATAATTTGTAACCTATTTGTTTTGCAGCAATTGGGTTTTATTATTTTTGGGGTTTTAAATTTTTGTATATATATTTGGGGTTTGGCATTTTTTGATTCATTTGTGCAGGTGTATTTCAAGTTGCTCAAGAAGGTTTTTTGCTAGGTTTTTTGTGGCAGATCCAGGCCTAAGAAGGCAAGATCTAGCCTCCATTCAGTCTTCAGCAATTTTGCAGCAAATCTGTGGTGAAATTTTTGTTTGCGGGGTTTGTATTTTTTTTAGGTCGTAAGGCCTAGCCGTCCAGCCCTTCTAGCCCTAGCTGTGAGCCAGAAAGAGCTTTTTAAGCCCTCGACTTAGCCTTTAGCCTGGCAGCCTTTCTAAAGCCTTGAACCCCCTCTAGAGGCGCCGTCTAGCTCTCAAAGGGCCTCGACCCTCCTCTTTGGCCCTTGTTGTGGCCTCTTGGCCTCTCTTTCTCGCTTAGCCACAGCCCTAAAAGGGCTTTTCCATTTTCCGTTAGCCCATTTAAGGCTTCTTCATGCCCTGCATCAGCCCTATTGGGGTTGACGTCAGCCCTAAGGGTCTTGTTTGCCCTTGCTGTGTCCTCATCTTCCCCTTTTCCCTTGATCTCTGCCCTTCTTTTTCCTTTCTAGCCCCTCATTCGTCATTTCTAGCCCTAGTCTTGGGGTTTTCTACCCTTCTAGGCCTTGCCTTAGCCTTGTATTCAGCGATCTCTGATTTTTATATTGTTTTTGTGGTCTAACATTGTGGTTTTGCAGCAAATATTTGAGCTAGTTTGGTGGTTGCAGGTATCCAAACCCATTGGAGGTCAAACTAGCCCTCAACAAGGTCTCTAGGCCTCTTGGTTTGCCTCTCTTTCTTTCATCATTTTCTTTGTTTCACTACAACCATTTTGTGCAGTAATATAACTCAAATAAATCGATTAATAATAACGAAAAAATCATGTAGTGATCACTCAATTTAATTAGCTAATCATTGGAGACTAATTATCATTTGTAATCTGAGCATATTAACTCTGATCTATAATGTCCAAGCAGTCCTATAATCAAGTAAATATCATTGGAAGTTGAATGCATTGATTTTCTAGCTTATCTTGGGCATCTTGCATCATTTATTGACTGCTGATATAAAATTATAGACCTCTAAAACAAGGTTGCAGCAATAATAAAACACATATAGCTCTCTAAAATTGGCTAATGGGCTCTTGTAATTCATAATTATTTATGGTTGAAGTGATTCTGGACTTGAAATTTGGATATTGACACCTATTTGCACTCTTACATCCTCACACACAAGTGCTCTAATCAAGTTGATAAAGTGTTTAATAAGTTTGGCTAATTGCTATAAGTGACATTGTGATCTCATTATTGTTGGATAAGTAGATACGTTGCTCATTGGTGAATTGGATATCTCTTGTGGATCTCATGATCAAGTTTAATCATAAGTGTGATAAGAGAATTTAATTGTGTATCTTGGCATATTGGTTATTCATCGACTATAATATTGAAGTTTCTAACTGTATCAAAGTAGCATGGATCTTGTCTTTTAGGCAATTCTCTATTGATATTACTTGTCACATTTTCTGGCACCATAAAGTTTAAACTTTTCCTCTTGTGGTTGAGGTTGTTTGTTGTTTAAGTATTTCGTTGTTGAAGATCGTTGTAATTGGGTACTTAAATAATCAAATAATCTCACCTTAAGAGCACCCACTCTTTGCACTTGCATTTTAGGATTAGCCCCCCACATTAATTAATTAACTGCCAAGCATAAGCTTGGTCGATAGAAATATAGGTCCACCTTTCTCATCTAGATTGAGAAGTCTAGAAACTCTTTAGTGGTTAACATGGTGACCTTGCAGTCATCACAATCACAGTCTCTGGAGCGCCAAAGACATCAGTTGGTTAGAACCTAAGGAGAGGTATCATTAACCAAGCCTTTGCTTGCTTCCCCTTGGCCTCTCTCTCACAACCTATTCTAGATACTAGCTTCAAAACAGTTAAGAAGAAGGACACACTTAGAATAGATATCTAACTAAAATAAACCAAGATTTGCATCTCACCTAGATTGTAGGAATTGCATTTCATATAGGATAGTGGAGCATCCTCAAGCCACAACTGTTCATCTAGTGATTTGGTAATCAATTTGTCTTAAGCTAGTGATTGACTCCATTCAAGGCATTGATCTTCATAATAAATCTAATAAAATCATTTAACTTGCTAATTTAGCCAAGTTGCTAGGCCATTTAGTTGTGTCTCCCGGATTTGCTGGTTGCCAACAAATCTTCCATCTTCACATTTCATAGGGACTATCCCCCCATAGTTTGTTGTGGGGAGACAACAAGAATGGAGAGGGCATGGATCAGAGTGACAACCCCCACCCTGAGCGTTGTTGTATCTTGCCTGTACAGTTTGGGCGACAATATGAATAAACCCATAGGAACCAGGGTGATGACCATAAATAAGAGGTGGAGCTCATGCTCGGCTTTTGCCCACGTGCTAAATCTATAAGTCCTGACCATTTTTGCATTTTGTGGTACATTTCCTGTTGAGAGTGGCCAAATTATGCTTTTTCTTTTCTTTTTAGTTGCACCAACCTCCGGGGCATCGTTCCATACTCGACCCAAAGTGTGGACAAGGGAGGATGAGGCTAACCCTATGTGGACCCATATGGGAAAAGTGATGAATGGGGTTAAAATGAGCGGAGGGGAGTGATATATATAGTGTCGGGAAACGGGGCCATGCAACCAAAATTGGTCAGAGGAGACAAGAGTACAGACCTAGCTCACTCTTTTTGTTGAATCCCCCCACCAATCCATGCCCAAAAGTGTCCATGATGAGTAAGCAAAATCACTCAACTACACCAATGAAAAGCCATACCTTCAGGGTTCGAAGGCCCACCTTCAAACATACGATCATAATAGATGAGTGAGGGACCACATGGATGGCTCAGGTGGTGGAGATAACGACACATCGAGCTATCTAGTGGTTGCAAGGGGCTGTTGGCTGCTGATTGAGGACCATCTAGGAGAAAACTTTCTCGTATGCATACTACCCACAGGTAGTGGGTAACATCTGGCTCCAACTGGAACATGAGTTGTCAGATGGGTGTATGATCGTACTCGAACGAGAGATCATGAGAACACCAACAATCTCTCAGGACTGCAGACTTGTTACCTGCACATATCAAAGATCAAGCACACGGGGCAACATGTTTTTGTGGTGTCTTGTGATCACCCATACTTAGTATTAGACCATAAAATCAACAAGAAAAATAAAATTATTCTAAATGCAAATTTAATCTAAATGATGACAATATCATATGATGTTAATTCTAATGAGAAAAATGAGCATGCAATGCATCCTACCCTAACATGCATATGATACAATGTCAAGTGTCAAGGAAAGGGGTGATACGACTCAACTTGATCGGTTGCAACCAAAGTTCGTCGTTAAGTTTCGTAATGTAGTAATAATCTTCTCCAACCTTCCATGAATATTGACAGACACATGATTTTTATGTACCAAGTCCACATCCCCAACCTTATATTCTCTTTTGGGTTTCCATTTCTTGTTTGTCTTGTGATTTGTTTTTTTAAGAATACGAACTTCTTGTGAAGGAGGTATGGGAGAAGGTTTCTCAATCTCAGGCATCTTATCATAAGTGATTGGCTTAGGCTTGACCACATGAGTAGGGTAGGCCGATTCTCTGGAAAGAATGAAAGGAGTCCCATCAAATTGTGGAATGGTGACGTATGATAAGTCCATTTGAAGTGGACCACCAACAGTGGCTCCCCACTTCCTTGATACAACATCCCCCAAACATCGGGAATATATATGACCATAACATCTGTAACGAATGATATATCAGGATTCATAACTAAAGAAACCTTAAGATCCTTTATGAGGTCTCTACTTCAATTGGTTGAGAATGGCTCATGCCTTGGGTTCAGATCGAGAAGTTGGATATTTTGTAATGCTACGGGTAAGTCTTCCTCTTCAAAGCCCAATGTTTTCTTAGCTTGCCATCTTTGTCGTGGAAGCTTCATAATCTCCTTTAATGGAACTTGTACGATCATCTTCCCTATAATAGTCTCTAAATCGAACCTAATCTCGACCTCTTTATCCTTATCATTTTGGTGGGTTCCCTCTTTTGAGGATTTTTTTGGGATTGACTTTCTTTGGGGGATCCTTCTTAGGGGGATCTGTAAGGAGAGGTTGTTTGTGAGGAGCCTGCTTAGGAATAAATTCATTCTTGTGGGGTTTTCATTGTTGTTCTTTCGTGAATATTGGACCCCTTTAAATCCTCCACTATCATCGATGTTGAGGATTGGCTCCCTTTTCTCTTTTTTAATAGTCACCTCACTTATAGGAGGATGAGTATATGAACCACCTAGCAAAATGTTAAAGGCTTTAGATTCTACTATATTAGCCTGCTCGTTAATTTCTTCATCTTGACTCTCACCTTCATCACTTTGCTAATCCTCAGAGGATGAGACTTGCTCCACAACATTTGTTTGAGCCAGTGTTGGGGACTTGAGATGAGCTTGGTATTTCTTCATCATTTTGCTTCCTAGGGAAAGACTTGCGTTTAGGGATATAATTTTATTTTTGGGCCCTTTCCAAGGTGGTGAGCTTGTTCATGTAGAGTCTATCTCATGAGTTCATTTCCTCATTTAGCTTATTGAATTTCTTAAGGAGCACTAAAATGGTCTCTTCGGTTTGGTCTTTAGATTTTCCCTTTTTGACTTCAATCTTAGCTATAGGGTGTTCATCTACATCCATTTTGGAAATTCGTAGGTTTTGTTCAACTTCCATGACTACCTCTTTAGTCTCATCCAAGGTCGTAGGTTTCTTATCACTTAATGCATACGTTAGATGACCACCCACAACTTTGATAAATTTGTCAAGTATACTAGCATCAGTGGGTCTCAAGTGGTCAGGGAAATCCCTAATTACGTTATCAAATTTTTGAATAAATTCTTTGATGTCCTCCCTTCCCCTGCTTATTTGGTAAAATTTCTCAATGTTGAAAGTTCCTTGAACATCACATGACCATCTTCCCATGAACATATCCTCAAATTGGTTAGAGTTATCTATGCATCTTGGGGGAAGACTAAGGTACCACACCCTTGCTTGCCGTTCAAAAGATAAGGCAAATATCATCATGATCTTGTCTTCGTCAAATACTAACCTAGGAGAAATGTTCCAATAGAATTCTTCAACATGGTCACATGCGCTTATGGTAGCATCACCTGTGAACATGGGTAGCCAATTATTGTATTTCTTAGGTAAAGACTAGGGATTGTTACTCACGTTCAGAGGGGCAAAGAGACTAACCAAACGCCTTTTACTTCGTGTCATTTTTGGTTGGTCTTGGTTTAGGTCAGTGCTAGAATTTGTTGCCATCTTTGGGGTAGGATCACTGACCTCTTCAAATTCAGGGAGGGGCATTTCTAACAGGTGATGGAGTTTGTTCTCCCCTTCTTCGAGCGACCTTAGTTAAAGGAGGAATGTTGTCACCTTCAAGCAAATTAGGGGATTGGACAATGAATGGAGTCGCCAGAGGAATATTTTAAATGTCGTTTATGAATCATTTCCTCAATGATTCACTAGGGAGGTAGACCTGCTTCCTCCTCGACAATGACGCCAAAATGTTATCGCTCAAACTAGCAGGTGTCCTAAGAGAGGATCCTATAGAACAACTACTAGGTGAAGGGGCAACAATGGAGCGTGTTGTCGCACAAAATGTCTAGGCACTGCGATAAACGCTCAGAGTAAGGGCTGTTACTCTAATCCTTATTCACTCCGTTTAGACTCTCGCCTAGACAAGTCAAGGGGGGTAGTCCCCAGGGTGAATGAGTGAGGATAGCTTGTGAAACACAGGCTCTAGGAGACTTAAGGATGGATAACTTGATTAATGTAAATGAGTTCTGGTTAACTGAAATAAATAGAGCAAACATTAAGACAATCAAGGCACAACCACAAGATAGAAATGATTATAGACCAGTGCCTTTATACTCAATTAACCATAGACTAGGTAAAAACAAGTTACCAAGAGCAATTTATAAATGTGACAAATTGCGACGATCATGAACGATCAAATGTGAATGCTTAAAACTTTATCATGTTAGAGATTCCATATTTAAAATAATTTTCATTAAGAACTCATCCAAAACAATTTTCCAATAGGGAATATAAATTTTTAAAACATTGATTGCACTTGCCAATAGAGAAATCACTTACCACGAAAGGACACCAAGGAACTTTAGATGAACAATTTAATTATTCCTTAGGAAATTAATTTAATGTGGTAAAATGAAGAGATTAAATTTTTAATGTGACAAAAGTAAATTAAAAGGGTTAATAAATCGAAATTTTAATGGGCCATGGGCCACATTAAAATTTTTAATGTATTAGTGCAAATCCTCTTTTAATTTAACTCTTTAGTAATCTCAAGTCACAAAAATGAAGATTTTTTAGATTTTTTAATTTTAGAAATTTTTTATGAAAATAAAAATCAAAACAACAAAAATTTTAAAATGAAAACAAAACAAAAAATTAAAAAAATAGGGAAAAGAAATTAAAAATGAAACTTAACCGAAAAAAGACTCAAAATAAAAGGAGCTCAATTGAAGCCCAAAACTACAATAAAAATAAAAAAAATAAGATCAAAACCTAGCTCATAACCAACAAAGAAAAAAAATAAAAATTAAAAAAGGAAAATGAAATCGAATTTATCTAACCCTAACGCATTCATAAAATACAAATAGATGAAAGAAAAGTTGAAAGGTTTGAGTCTTTCGCTGTGCCTGCAGGTCGACGAAAGGTAGGAACGATAGCGGAGAGCGAAGGAATGAGGGTCGATGGAGATGCACGCAAGTTTGAATATCGCGGGAAGAGAAGGAAGAGAGAACGCAGGGCGGAGAGGGATGGAAGGAGAATGAGTGAAGGAAAAGACAATGCGCAAGCAAATGAGGATGCAGAGACAACAATGTATGAGAGAAGCGAGGCGAAATGCTGGAGAACGAGGGTAGCAATGCGGAGGAGGGCAGCAGTCGAATGGAGCTGCAGGTTTCGAAGGAGGGAGCGCTGCATGTAGATGGCAGCAAAGGGTGACGGGAAAGGTTTGGAAGGATAGGACGGATATGGGGGATATGACTGGAAACACGAAGGAGAAAAAGGATTGTGGGTTTGAGGAAACGCAGAGAAGGAGGGTTCGAAGACAGAAAAGCGTATGGTGTTTGTTTGCAGAAATGGAGGAAAACACAGCAGCAAGGAGAAGACATGGACATGGAGCGTGAGGGTTTTGCAGACTTAATGGAGCGGGCCTTCCTAAAAAAAATCGATTTTTTTTGCAGTAAGAACAAAGAAGAAGAACCCAGGGAACATTTCTAGGCAGCCAATGGTAGCCTCAAGAAACCCAAAATATACCCAGAAAATTGAATTCTGCGTCAATATATTTTTTATGCTTCAGATTTATCAATGAAACCCTTGTGAAAAATTTCCAAATTAAAAAAAAAGAAATTAAACCCTTGGACTGCAAAATGCATGAATAATATCCCTGGAAAATTATGTTGATAAACTCCCAGAGATCCAGATCTCACCCTCCAGGTCCTAGATCTGTACTTTACACGGATTTCTTCCTCAGATCTGTAGGTGCACGACAACAAGAAAACACCCAAATGATATATACAATGATAAAAACTAAAACCCAGAAAAATCCAAGTCATAAAATCAAAAATAATTACAGATCTATGCACAAGAATGGTAGATCTATAAGATCTGAAGAGTATGAGTCCAACTCCGCTCCCAGATTTGATAATCTAAGGCTCTCAACAGCCCGATCTATCGATTTCCCACATAAAAATTAAATTTTTTAAATTTTAAGGAGGTGCTAACTCGAAACCCTTCATGCATCACCAACAAAATTTTTTATGATAAGCCCGAGATTAATTTTACTGGGCTCTTCAGAAAACATGGATCGAGAGTTGGCTGGTCCAACTGAAAATTTCCCCTAACGCCCGAGGATCTAAAATCAAGATTTTCCTGCAAAACTCAATCCAGCCATTAAAAATAGATCGAGAAAACAATAATAAAACCTAGACAATAGAGATACTTGCTATTACGTTCAAAATTTAGATTATTATTCAAATAACTAAGCAAGATACCTGTACTCAAATTACTCTTTAGAAGCTATCATCAATGGCTTTAGAAAAAAATTATGCATGAAAACAACACATCTTACAGTATTCCCATGAAGAGTAACACCAACAAAACTTAACCCCAAAGTATTTCTTAATTATCCAGGAAAAAGATTACACAAGAGCTTTTCACTAAGCACACGACTCAAAGGTCGGATAGATCAACTGACAAATGACTTCCTATTTAAAGATAAATCCTCCAACGGCTAGTTCGAGTGATCCTTGTCAAAGCAATCTCAACTGTTGATGAAGATTAAAATTCTTTTTAATCTCATCCGTTGAAATATTTAAATATTTGGGGATCTCATCCGTCGAAATATTTAAATATTTGGGGAAATTCGAAATTTTCAATTAAATGCATTTTAATTAACTCAAAAATTAAATTTTTGAGTTAATTGACCAAAAAAATTGACTTTGACTTAACCCCAAGGATCAAAGGTTTAAAGTTGATCAAAATAATTAGTTTACCTTAGTCCCTGGGCCTCTTAAAATTTAATTTTTAAGGACCGACGAATTTTGCCTTTGGAGAATTTAAATTTACCTAGGACCTAGAATTAATTAAATTTCTGGCTTAGGATTTTAATTAATTTTTGGCCAAAAAATTTGATTAATTAAGCTATGAGGGGATAAATTATTTTTCCAAACCTCAAGACACTTTACATCGTGATTTTCATATGTTTTACATTTCAAGGGGCAAAACCCATTTGTAATAGACCCTCACAGACTACCCATTTATGCGACACACATATAATCCAACAGACCAAGTGATTTGTAATAAAATAACCTAACCAAATAGTTAGGATTATTCCCAAATCACTTTTGCATGGACTTTATTTAGAACACTAGGACTCGCTTAAGATCCCAGTGACAAAATCCATTCCGGCTTTGGGGTTAAGACTGAAGGAAAACTTTGCCGACCATTCGAGGACGGATTGGTGAGAAAAAATCTCCTAGAATGTAGATCGTCACTAGAAAAGTAGGTTCACCTAGGCAATTACATACATGACACAAATCTGTTGAGATTATTTACATCATATACATGCATAATGGGTTTACATTATAACATGATGATCAAACTGATGATGATAGCTGAACGACACAGACACATTGATGAAGCGCTATCCCTTTTGCGAAAAAAGGGGGTGTACTGCTATGGGTCGTTGACACGAAGTGGTCAACGTCTGGCTCTACTTGGGGACACGTTGCTGCATTAGAGGAATGTGAGAATCCAAAATCTGCATCCACCCAACACACAATATGACATAAGTAGCGTCCATCCAAAAAATCATCATATAACATTAAGCACAGGAAAGATATAAGCTCTTCATTTATTAACTATCCTAACAACATGAAAAACATCTATCTAACTACAAAATGAAATACTGAAATAACAAGGTATAAGGTTATAAATACAATACAAAGATGCCCCATGGCATCAGATGCATTGAATATAGTGCATGCTGAGCATTTGCCTACTTTCAGGCAAATCTGTTGGTTGTTTCTTAGATGTGCCATGTCCAATGTCGCACACGGTAGGACTTTTTCCTATCCGAAAATCAAGTTGCTCGCGGCCATCAGATGGATCAAACCACTTTCTCATTCTCTTTCTCTTGTGCTTTTTCTTTGTGGCAGGCTGTGACATTGATGATGATGCGGTCGACGTACTACTTCCTTCTTGATCCGAAAAATGCTCGTATGGAAAATTTGGAATGTTCAAGACTTTTGTGACCTGCGCTTCTTTATGAACCTGATCTGTTATGATTGGTGGATAACCATGTAAGCATCAACCTGGTTCTTATCAATTTTCATTTTATCCGAGTCACCTTCAATTAGCCATGTTTCAATGGAACAAATGACCTCCTCATAATAAGATGGAGCTTGCTGCAGTAGACATGGAGGCTTATGATCTGTTGATGTTTCTTTGTTTCTTTCATCCTCTGACTGATGCTGAAATTTTTGTACCTGTATCTTTTCCATTGTTATGGCATCCATCTAGAGTGTTCAACCTTCATAGCACTGATTTCCTTGGCATGGTCTTCCTCCATGGTCAATAACCTATTCTGAAGACATATCTGACCAACTTCCATGTCCTTTCTAATTTTATCATTCTTTGCTTTCATGCCCATAAAGCAGTTTTGCCTATAGTTTATCTCTTTCTTATGATTTGTTTGCATGGTAGCTAATTGATTATTATAATTGAATCTCATGATGGTCATTTCTTCATCCATGGTTGACAATATGTTCTGAATTGAACTTATTTCTTCTAGATTAACTTGTTTCCATGGCAGTCACTTGATTTGAATGATTAAATTCCATGATCATCATCTTTTCCTCTAGGGCTAATAACTTGCTTTGCATAGAATTTATTTTCCTAGCATGATCAAGTGTTAATGTTGCTTGATTGAGTTCCATATCTTTAATAAGTTAAGCCTGATTAACGTCTGCATTCTTGCTTACTTGAGTCTGATTTAACTGCATGTCTTTAACCATTTGAATTAACTCCTTGAAATCATTTTCAACTTCTATAGTTTTCTTTACTTCAACTTTCTCTTTGACTTTGTCTTTATGTCCATATTTATCTTCAAAAGGCACCAATTATTGATTGTAGAGAATCAAAAGTGTTATTAAGGAAATTAACATACCAATCAAAAGCATCTCTAGATAAGGTAAGAATGAAAATCTTCATCTTCACATCCTCATATTTAGAATACGAGAGACACTTGTTTATACAGAGGCTGACATTTTGAAGGTGAGCTTCGGCAGTAAAAACATTGTTACCTTGAAAAGGAGGAAATTCATTGATGGCGTCACCAAAAAAGGAGGATAGCCATGCGTAGCTCCCTGAATATTAGTAAAATCACAAGGAGCAAACAAGTCATAATCCATGATGACAGGAAAAAGATGGGCCAAATGGATATCAGAGAGAGAGATCCCTGCTCAAGAAAATCAAAACATCTACAAGAAGCGAGCTTCTAGCAGAAATTCTTGTAAGAAATGGAAGAAGTGGAGTCGCCACTTGAGCATGAATCTCTCACAAAGTTTCCAAAGGTGAAACTGAAAAGTTAGTGGATGGAGGCAGATGGATATTCAGGGAGGGCTCCTTGTCTGGGATTAAATGAATGAATAAGTGGAGTCACCACCCAAACAAGAAACCAACCAGAATGTCCAGGTGCAGAAAGTGAAGATGAGAGGATTAGATGAGAGATGACGAGAGTTAGGATGGAGAGACAAAATGACGTCATAAAAATGAGATGAAATGCCATAAAGCCAAGGTCCAATAAATTGGTCCTTGGTGGCAATGCCAAGAAGTGTTGGCTTTGCCGACTCGAATGAGAGATGAGAAATGAGAAGAATGATGAGGAAATGTCAATGAAATGCCAAGAATAAAATATCCCTGGCAACAACGCCAAAAAATGTTGTGCCGCTTGACGGGCTAATGAATGGCGGAAAAGATTAGATGATTAGAAAAATGTCCCCAGGAACAAGGACAAAAAACCTCTATCCCCGGCAATGGCGCCAAAAAATGTTGTCGCACAAAATGTCTACGCACTGCGACAACGCTTAGAGTAAGGGTTGTCACTCTAATCCTTACTCACTTTGTTTAGACTCTCTCCTAGATAAGTCAAGGGGGGTAGTCCCTAGGGTGAATGAATGAGGATAGCCTGTGAAAGACAGGCTCTGGGAGACTTAAAGATGGATAACTTGATGAATGTAAATGAGTTTTGGTTAACTGAGATAAATAGATCAAACACTAATACAATCAAAGCACAACCATAAGTTAGAAATGATTATAGACAAGTGCCTTTATACTCAATTAACCATAGACTAAGTATAAACAAGTTACCCATAGCAATTTATAAATGTGACAAATTGCGACGATCATAAACGATCAAATGCGAATGCTTAAAACTCTATCATGCATGAGATTCCAGATTTAAGATAATTTTCATTAAGAACTCAGATCCAGAACAATTTTCCAATAGGCAATATAATTTTTTAAAACATTAATTGCACTTGCCAACAGAGAAATCACTTACCACGAAAGGACACTAAGGAACTTTAGATGAACATTTTAATTATTCCTTAGGAAATTAATTTAATGTGGTAAAATGAAGAGATTAAATTTTTAATGTGACAAAAGTAAATCAAAAGGGTTAATAAATCGAAATTTTAATAGGCCATGGGCCACATTAAATTTTTTAAAGTATTAGCGCAAATCCTGTTTTAAATTTAATTCTTTAGTAATCTCAAGTCACAAAAATGAAGATTTTTTAAACTTTAGATTTTTTAATGTTTTAGATTTTTTAAGTTTAGAATTTTTTTATGAAAATAAAAATGAAAACAACGAATTTTTTTAAAATGAAAACAAAACAAAAAATAAAAAAGATAGGGAAAAGAAATTAAAAATGAAACTTAACCAAAAAAAGACTAAAAACAAAAGGAGCTCAATTGAAGCCCAAAACTAAAATAAAAAAAGAAGAAAAAAATATCAAAACCTAGCTCATAACCAACAAAGGAAAAAATAAAAATTAAAAAAGGAAAATGAAATCGAATTTATCTAACCCTAACGTAGTCATAAAATACAAATAGATGAAAGAAAAGTCGAAAGGTTTGAGTCTTTTGCTGTGCGTGCATGTCGACGGAAGGTGGGAACGACAGTAGAGAGCGAAGGAATGAGGGTCAATGGAGCTGCAAGCAGGTTTGAGGACCGCGGGAAGAGCAGGAAGGGAGAACACAGGTAGTACGCAGGGCAGAGAGGGATGGAAGGAGAATGCGTGAAGGAAAAGGCAACACGCAGGCAAATGAGGATGCGGGGACAACAACGTATGGGACAAGCGAGGGGAAACGCTGGAGAACGAGGGCAGCAATGTGGAGGAGGGCAACAGTCATATGGAGATGTGGGTTTCGAAGGAGGGAGAGTTGCACGCAGATGGCAACAAAGGGTGACGAGAAAGGTTTGGAAGGAAAGGATGGATACGGGGATACGATTGGAAACACGGAGGAGAAAAGGGGTTGTGGGTTTGAGGAAACACAGAGAAGGAGGGTTCGAAGACAACAAAGGGTATGGTGTTTGCTTGCAGAAATGGAGGAAAACGCAACAGCAAGGAGAAGACATGGACAGGGAGCATGAGGGTTTTGCAGACTTAATGGAGAATGCAGACAATAGCAAAAGGTTGTGGGCCTTCCTAAAAAAATTTTGAATTTTTTTGCAGTAAGAAGAAAAAAGAAGAACTTAGGGGGCATTTCCAGGTAGCCAACAATAGCCTCAAGAAAACCAAAATAAACTCAGAAAATCAAATTCCACGTCAATATATTTTTTATGCTTTTGATTAATTAGTGAAACCCTTGTGAAAATTTCTAGATCTAAAAAAAAAATTTAAACCCTTGGACTGCAAAATGTGTGAATAAATTATAATATCCCTGGAAAATTATGTTGATACTCCCAGAGATTCAGATCTTACCCTCCAGGGCCTAGATCTGGACTCTACACGGATTTTTTCCTTAGATTTGTAGCTGCACGACAACAAGAAAACACCCAAACGATATATACAATGATAAAAATTAAAACCCAAAAAATACCCCAGTCAGAAAACCAAAAATAATTTACAGAGCTATGCACAAGAATGGTAGATCTATCAGATCTGAGGAGTATGAGTCCAACTCCGCTCTCAGATTTGATAATCTAAGGCTCTCAACAACCAGATCTATCAATTTCCCACATAAAAATAAAATTTTTAAAATTTTAAGAAGGTGCTAACTCGAAACCCTTCGTGCATCACCAACAAAAAATCTTATGATAAGCCTGGAATTAATTTTATTGGGCTCTTCAGACAACACAGATCGGGAGTTGGCTGGTCCAACTAAAAACTTCCCCTAACGCCCAAGGATCTAAAATCAAGATTTTCCTGCAAAACTCAATCCAACCATTAAAAATAGAGCGAGAAAATAATAATAAAACTCAGACAAATAGAGATACCTGCTATTGTTAAAAATTTAGATTATTATTCAAACCCTAGTAACTGAGCAAGATACTTGTACTCAAATCACTCTTTAGAAGCTATCATCAATGGCTTTAAAAAATAATTATGTATGAAAACAACACATCTTATAGTATTCCCATGAAGAGTAACACCGACAAAACTTAACCCCAAAGTCTTTCTTTATTATTCAGAAAAAAGATTACACGAGCTTTTTGCTAAGCACACGACTCAAAGGTCGGATAGATCAAGTGACAAATGACTTCTTATTTAAAGATAAATCCTCCAACGGCTACTCCAACGGCTAGTTCGAGTGATCCTTGTCAAAACAATCTCGACCATTGATGAAGATTAAAATTCTTTTTAATCTCATCCGTCAAAATATTTAAATATTTGAGGAAATTCGAAATTTTCAATTAAATGCATTTTAATTAACTCAAAAATTAAATTTTTGAGTTAATTGACCAAAAAATTTGACTTTGACTTAACCCTAGGGATCAAAGGTTTAAAGTTTATCAAAATAATTAATTTACCTTAGTCCCTGGGCCTCTTCAAATTTAATTTTTAAGGACTGACGAATCTTGCCTTTGGAGAATTTAAATTTACCTAGGACTTAGAATTAATTAAATTGTTGGCTTAGGATTTTAGTTAATTTGTGGTCAGAAAATTTGATTAATTAACCTATGAGGGGATAAATTATTTTTCCAACCCTCAAGACACTTTACATCATGATTTTCATATGGTTTACATCTCCAGGGGGAAAACCCATTTGTAATAGACCCTCATAGACTACCCATTTATGCGACACAAATATAATCCAGCAGACCACAGGTGGGACTCTTTGCAAATCGATTCCAAACACCAAAACTCCAGAGGCAGACCATGTATTTTGTAATAAAATAACCTAATCAAATAGTTAGGATTATTCCCAAATCACTTTTACATAGACTTGATCTAGAACACTAGGACTCGCCCAAGATTCCAGTGACAAAATCCATTCCGACTTTGGGGTAAGACTGAAGGAAAACTCTGTCAACCATCCGAGAACAGATCTGTGAGACAAAAAACCTCCTAGAATGTAGATCGTCAACAGAAAAGTAGGTTTACCTAGTGAATTACATATATGACACAGATCTATTGAGATTATTTACATCATATACATGCAGAATGGGTTTACATTATAACATGATGATTAAACTGATGATGATAGCTGAACGACACAGACACATCGATCAGACGCTATCCCTTTTGCGAAAAAAGGGGGTGTATTGCTATTGGTCGTTGGCACGTAGTGGTCAACGGAGCGATAGCCCACTGTCACCTTAGCGAAGGCTCCCTGTTCTTTACAAATTTTCACCGATGGGAGGAGTTCTGGTATGAAAGGAATCACAAGAATGGATGGATCATTGATAAGATATGGGGTGATTCCTAAAGTCTATTCACAAGAGAGGCTCAACTAGATGGGTTGCTTGCTTTGAAAACAAGGTGATTGACTCTCTAAGAAGGGCTATAAGGATGCCTAGGCCGAGGGCTGGAGAATATGCCTTGTCAAGGGGCTTCTTAGGCTTAAGGATCCTTGTGAAGAAATGGATTCTATGTAATCCTTGTGGAATTTGAGTTGTAGAGTAATGGGACCACAGAGAACCCAAGTGGACCCAAAGTAGGTCAAGGTTATGGAGTTGATTAACCAAGGAGCGCCTTGACCTAATGAGGGAAGAGAATAGGATCAAAGGACTAATTTTCTTTTGAGAGTTGAATGCAATGATCCAAATGAGGACACTAACCCAAATCAACCTAGGGCAAGAATTGGTCTTGTGGCTAGGGCTTGCTATATCTCAGGATTCCATCGTCGGGTTTGCTTGAAACTTGGATGACCTCTAGAGATAACCCCAACACAATAGTGGACCAAAAATCAAGGACTTTGGCTATAATGCAATTTGATTGATGCCCTAGATGGCCTACTTGGGTTAGGCCTAGAAGGAGAAGAGAAAGGCGAGAAAACTATTCTTTAAGTGATCACCAATGGTTAGATCAATGCCTTTCCTTTGGGAGAGATGGAATCAAGGTGATGTGGATAGACTTAACCTGATCAAGTAGACCCTTGGCAACTTCACATGGCAAATTAGGGCATGAGAACAACTGCCATAAGATTTTATACTTCGATATGCAAGAATTGATGACTTATCAAGGTGTTTTCAATGAAGAAGAGAAACCGTTTGGAACAAAAATGGTTAAATGATCTTTACTTCGTGCAATACAACCTTCGACTAAGGCGCAACCAAATGATGAACAAAAGACATGATCTAGATCCCATTGTGTTGGACGATATTGATCCAACATCAGAATGGGTGGAGGAGACTAAAGATCCTGAGTTTGATGTTGATTTTGATATTAACATGGTGTTTGGGGGGGGTGATCCCAATGCAGATTTGGTAGCGCCATTGGAACCAGAATTAGTAGCCGCATCAAGCAAAGGTAACAACCAATTGAAGGCACTAGTCGTGCAGCTCGACCAACTCGTGCTTCAATTATGTCCAATTCTATCGTTATTGGTGCTACTACTGAGGTTGTAGATGGGGTTGAGGCATACTTAGACTCTCATCTAGATGTATATGTAGTTCCTGTTGATGATCTTGTGTCTAGTAGTGGTGATGAGTTTGATCATGACGAAGAATGATCATGTTGATTATTGATATGTACTTGTAGACTTGTAGTGTTGTAGTAGACCAATGGCCCCATAGCTTATAACATTGTTTTTGGACTTTATAGGCCATTGAGAGCCTGATTGCTTCTGGATTTTGTCGATAATATGTATTGCACTCGCTGCCATTTTGATATATTCACCTTTACATGGTATATAGATGAGTGAACTTTGCATATTTTGTCTCTATTGGTTTGGAATCATGGTTTTAAATTTTAAAAATAGTTTTTTTTTTTTTTTTTTTTCCATTAAAATTAATTATTTTTGTATTTTTTTTTAAAAACCAGTTCATTGAGATCTGACCAGTCTAGGTTTGACCGGTTCTAGTTTGAAATCCGATTTATTAGGTGGACCGGTCCGGTCACCGGTTTTGGTTTTGAATACTATGGTGTATAAGGGGGACTGACAAATAATGATGCCATCTTGCAACGCCAAAAAATGCTCTAAGTGGAAGGACATCCTTGGGCCTAGGCTCCTCGGAGGTGAGGTCAATGTGATTTGAATACACAATTTGTAAATATCCTTTCTAATAGCCTGATTCATTGCTTGTCTAGTTGACAAGAGGTGTCTCAACGCATCAAGGGAGAAACTAAATAGGGGGAGTCACTTTGGGGAGATAGTAATTTACTACCAACTGGAGAAGCCAAGATGCCTTTGAGAACCAACCTTATGCATGACTTGAGGAGAATCCGTAGTGGGAGTCTCCAAGGAGCAAAGTGCAAGATAGGGGTACCTTTGTCTCCCAATGGCATAGTCTCTAAGAGGTTGGACTCTATGAAGGAAAGTGGCCAAGTAAAAGATGACCTTGAGGCAAAAAGGGTGTATGTGGAACTTTGCTTGAATGACTGGTTGTGGAATTGTGTGTTTACAGTGGATGATGTGCTTGAGAAGCAAGGGTTGGACTCTCTCCAGCTTGGTCCAGTTAGTCTCTAAGGTTAAGCTAGCTCAATGCTAGCAAGTTAATTTCTAGGAGTTAATACAAGATATTTCAATTATATGCTTTCAAATGTATCATCAATTACAATTGTAGGCTCAATGAGCATATGCATCCATAAATATAGCAAAATAAGACCAGTGCCTAAGAATAACTACTAGCCTAGAATATTGCAAGTGAAAATATAACTTTGCAACACAACTTGCAAAGAAAACAAAATGGCACAAGATAGATGCTTCCAAAATTAATGTTGGCAAGTAATAACTTTAGCTAGTGTAATAAATGAAAACAAGCGCTCATCAACCTAAAATATGATTAAGTGATAAATTCTCTATCTAAGATAAGAGACCAATCCAAAATGCAAGCACATAAAGCACAAACTAAAATGATGATGCTGCTTGATGGTGTACTTGCTTTGTAATGTGATGAGATTTATCTTGGTTTATTTTAAGTTGCTTAAGCTCTAAAACAAGTTTCAAAAGAATTTCGTTCCTTGAACCTCACTCTCGCTTGGGCCCTTATCTTAAAGTGAAGAGTCAATGGGGGTGGAGGGTCCCTACTTTCTACTTCAACCAACTTATGTTGGAGGTAGATTGGTTAATGTAAGATTGCTATGAGGGAGAGGCTTAGTTGAAAAATAAGTGACAAAATTAAAAATAAAACTAACTAATGAAATTGTAGCAATTGAACTAAATGAGATTGCAAAAATGATGAAGCAAGTTAATCCTACTAAAAGAAGAAGGCAATTGCAAGATGAATGAGACAAATAGATTTAGCAAGTGAAATTAAGTAATATCATTCAACACATTCAATTTGCATAACAGGTAAAATGAGATGAAAAGTTAGAGAATCTTGAAGTGCATGAAAATTAAAGAAACAAACTAGCGACTCAATCAACCATTCAAAAGGACACCTTCCCCAATTGGGGAAACAGGATGCCAAGGGGAAAATCCCCAAGCTCCCAAAAGAAATGTTGATCTTTTATTAAAGTTAGATCCCTCTTGTTGAGCGAGGGATAGAGGAATGGAATTGGAGAAAGGCTTACAATGAAATCCTTTTGTAAGGATAAAATACCTTCTCCAAATGCTTACTGAGTTGCAATGAGGAGGCTACAAATAACCACCTCTTTAAAGAGGAAACCAATGAATTGAAAAATCAAATACAATTAGGAAAGAAGTTACAAGACAATCTTGGATAAATTCAGGAGGTAAATTCCTCCACCAAAACTTATTTGAACCTCTTAAAGAGGCATTACAAATCTGTGCCAAAGGTGCTAAAAATTAGTCTTTAAATGATGCAAAGTTTGCCCACATGCTTTTGAAGATTGTTAACACGCCCCCTGCTGCTCTTTGTGACTGCCTCAAAAGAGGCTTAAAGTTTGCCCAATGGGCAGCCTCAAAGTTCTGTCCCTTAGCTCCAACAAAATCAGACTGTTGAGAGATTAATGGCAACCTCTAATCTTCTGCCAAGAGAACATTGAAAATTTGTTTATCAGTGAGCTTAAATGAACTTACTCATGAAACAATAAGAGGCTAGAATAATTTAAGAACATCTAGTGAAAAAGGAGAGTATACTTAAGCAAGTAGAATTATTTTAAATCTTGATGAAAGGGAACAAGCAAGTTTGTTCCTCTTAGATTAAGAATGACCACTGTTGAGACAATGGTCTAATCTCAAGCCTAATGCTTGGATATTTGATGATAAGCCCAAGATAAGTTATTTGATCCTAGGGATCAAATAATCCAATGAAGTTAAACTAAGTGGGTTTGGTTTGCTGCCACTTAATGCCACTAACCTAGGAAAAGTGGGTTTTGAGGGGGTGTAATTGTTTTTTTTGACCCTCAAAGTGGATCTTAGGAGGATGTTGGGATGGAGAGCATGGATTTCAAGTACTTATATGCCCCCAACATCTCCTAGGCTCACTTATTTACAATTTTATATTGAAATTATTAAAAATCCCATCTTGCAGGAATTTTTAATAATTAAAAAAAATCATATAAAAACCTAATCAAATTTTGCGATGCTTTAGATATGTCCTAGTATGGTAGTATACATCGACTCTAAGTGTTAGGACCAATGTTTTACGACTCCGACTCCGACTCCGACTCGGCCGAGGATCGACTCCGACTCCGACTCCGAAACGGTAATGACTCGGCCGGCTCGATTTCAATGACTCGGTCGTTGTAAAAAATACATTAAATATTTATTTTTATTAAAAAACATAATTTTAAATATTTTAAACATAATTTTAAAGATTTTCATTCATGTTTCCAAAGTCCAAACACACAGCATTATAATATAGATGGAAGACAACATATGATCAAAGTAGGCTCATGAACCAATCCATTATATCAAAATGGTACCCAATGGCAATACATAGTCAACTGTCATACATGATCAAAGACTCAAAACAAAATACAAATAACCAAGGAGGCTAGAAATGGTCTCTACAACAAAAGTAAACTGTGATGGTGACCAGACTCCAATACTAGTACTACTGCAGCACTGCTAGCAGCTACACTACTACTGGCTAGTAGCTACTGCCAGAGGAGCCAAGATCATCTCGACCAATCTCTGGAGTCTGGATCATCATCATCAGAACAGTGAAAAAAATATACAGTAGCTCTAGGTGTCAAGGTAAGGGTTTCAATTTGTATTCCTTTGTGTGTTCCAAATTTCCAATGGAATTTGTTTGGGTAATTCTTTGAGTATAATTTCAGAACTTTATTGTATTTTTGATCCGTTGGTGTTGTTTTACCTTGAGTCTAGGGTTATTTTAAATTTTTATCCTTAAGATCTGTTCTCTTCCTTTTTCCCTTGTGATTCGGTTGGGATTCCTTTTCAATTGCACACCCAGAATTTTATTACAGACCTGCTCCAAAGAACTCGACATCCACTAACAATGAACTACAGGACTTATGCTTGACTGTGGATAATCATTTGCACTGAAGACTCAAGTAAAGTGTTTAGGGCTCAGACATGTGTAGTAGGGCTTGAGGAAAAGTTATATTAACTGCAGATTTTAGGCCTTATAACCAGCAGCATAGTACTGTTTAGGTCCTTTTTGCATTAATTTGTTTTGTAACTTTGAGTCTCTTAGGTATTCTGTTGAGTGCAAGAGTAGGCCCTCATCCAGGGCATCGTTTGACATTTCAATTGTAATTTGGACGATACCTTATATATAGACTGATATATAGAATCTAGATATCAGATTTACTAGCTGTAATAAGATCTGTACATTAAACAGATATGAAGAACCTGGGCTTATTTCAAAGGGATTGACCACTGGTATCTTCAACAATGATAGTGATATCAGCCCTTTCACTCTTCAGCTCAGAAAATCAGTGCATAACCATGTCACTCCAACAATGGACACGATCTGAAATAATTGTGGAATGAGGAAACACATACAGCAAAACTCAGCTCCCTTCACACTTGAATAGTCAACAGTGATAATAGATATATGGCAGATTTCGATTCCATATTAAAACATATGTGACTTAAACTGCATTAAACAGTTTGGAATCCTTAAACTCCATTAAACATTTGAAAAATACCAAAAAAATGAATTTTTTTATGTCTTTTATGCCTGCCCAGCCGCATTTCATTGACTCGGCCTGGTCAATACGGACCCGGCCTGGTTGACCGAGTCAACTATGACTCGGTCAACCGAGCCGGGTTGCTGGCCTGGTCACAAAATTTTTTAACGGCTCGGTATGACTCGGCTGTTTCCGAGTTGAATCCGCCTGGTTGTAAAACAGTGGTTAGGACAAACCCAAGGCCCAATCATCAAGCCACACTCCTGCTTTGGAGGTGTGTGAATGAAAAAACTCAGCTACTTATTCATCGCTGAAAAGCGAGAATAATTAGCTAAGTAAAATAACACTCTAGATTGTACTTGATGATCGAGTCCCAAGTCGCCTAAGCTAGTTACAACAATTCATCATACTAGCGACATTTAATACAATTCTTCGTAGGGTTGTGAAATTTGACAGAGAGAAAGGTAGAGAGAGGAGAGAGAAAGGGTCAACATGTGCCTGTTGACTTCTAGACTTCTGAAAAAGTTTGATATGTGCCCTGTACATTGGGCCATGGGGTCTTCAGATTTTGCTTGGTGTAACCTAGCAGATAACACGACCTTATGCAACCAGACTGAAGTATCCTTTTTTCCCTTCATGTAATAATAGGATTTCAGACTTCTTTGTGCAAAACTTGCTCTTTCAAAATTCCGATAGTCCCTACTCTTTATATTGGCTTGGATAGAGCACAAATTATCCATGGTGATTCAACCTTAGATTCTGATCACAAATCAAACCATAGATTTTTCTTTCCTTGATGCTTGACCTTGAGGTAAGTAAATAGTGAATATAGACAACTTCCTTTTGCAAAGATCATCATTAATTTTTGTTGAAGCATTTTCGTCTTTCAGAAATAAGGGATGAACTAAGCCATGTTTGAGGCTTTTCGGCCTTAGTCACAGAGGCTTAGACAAACTCATGCTTCATGACTTCTTTTTGATGAACAAGGTATGATTCAATAAATCAAGATTGTAACCAAAGCAAATTGAAGACCAGCTAAGGCAACTCTTGGTTACTGTCTGTGGTTTCTCGGATCTCCTAAGACTCCTGTAATAGGCTTTGAGATTATTTGACCTTTTGAACTTAGACTAAGGCTAACTTCGCTCTCTTGAATGCTTGAGGCATTCGATCCTTTTAAGGCATGGAATGAGGTTCAAAAAGTTAGGGATTCAACCCTCTTCTTATATCAAAACTTTGTTCAGTAGATCAGAACTTTGGCCCCTTTTTTTAACATGGTTACAAACACTTCTTTTGTTCATGTGGTTAGACTTCAAGGTTGCTCTTAAACCCTAGCTCGGATACCTTGTTGATTTTTCGAAGGGTCTTCTGAACTGATAATTACTTATGATTTCTTAATTTAATCTTTCTTTCATTCATATTCATCATAAAGTAATTACACAAAAGAGATCAACAATAGAAACAAAATGGTTGTAGGATCATAAAGAGACAATTACACAAGAACACAAACATTTACGTTGGGAAAACCCACATGGGGAAAAACCCAACAACCTTTTTCTTAGAGAAATTCTTCAGTTCAACAAGAGACACAACTAGATCATCTATTCAACCATATGGTCATATTGACCAACAAAGTGAGTTGGTCAAACCTGGTCCAATTCCTTCCTAGTCAAGTCAACCCTCTGCCCAAGAGACTCTGTCTAGTCTGCCTGATAGGGCCGAATTTTGTCCTTCTTTTGCACTGAAAGTCTCGGTCTTGCAGCGAGGTTATGCGTCAGAAGTTCGATCCAACAACTCGTCCATTTGCACCAAAAGTTTTGGTCCCGCAACTTGGTTATACTTCAGATGTTTGGTCCTGCAAATCGTCCTTCTTTACCAGAGATATGTCCTTCTTGTTCAACATAAATTATGCCTAAGATAAGCTTCCTTTCAGCCTCAAATCCGTCTCCTACTTAGCCTCATATTTGACTTCTTATTTTGCCTTAGAAGGTCTAAATTGTTCTTGAACAAAGGAGTTTGAATTGGCTTTGGAAGGAGGTCGAATGCCTCATATATATAGTAAACTAGCCATCCGAATGGGTGCCTTTATTACTCATCCGACTTTACTAGGAGGAGGTCCATCTTGTTTTCTTCGAGCCAAAAATTCAAACATTAAAAAATTAAAAATTTCTCTTTTAAGAACCGACATGAAGAACATGTCATTTATTTTCTCTTTTGACGATGTCATGAAGAACATGCCTTATTTATTATTTTAAATACATCAAGAGATAAAATATTTATTATGAAGATCGACCATAGCTACAAAATTCAACAGATCACACATTTGACTCACACTTAGTAGGTCTTGGTTCATATTTTCAATGAGAAAAACGTCTTCAGCCATGGCATCCTTGCTTCTGAGCTTAACTGTACCCTTTCCTATAACCTTAGTTGAACCATCATTTCCAAATGAGACTATTCCATCATTTTCTTTCTGCAGAGATACAAATTTGTTTTTATCCCTTGCCATATGTGTTGAGCAACCATTGTCGATATACCATACACTTTTCTTGTTGATGCCCTTCATCTTTGGCTCTTTTTTGGTCCTTCCAGTCTATTCAAGGAGATTTTTGCAAATTCGTGCTCTTTTTTACGGAAACACTCTCCTTTTTTTCTCCTTTTCAGCGAAAAATATGCATTTTTTTCTCGTGGCATTGGTTCTACTTATCCAAAGGATTGCTTGATGGTGAAATTTTCTACAATATATAGTTGATTTGTGAGACTATTGTCAATTGGCATTTTCCCTAAGGGCCGAGGAACTAGTTTTTCTAGATCATTGTTATTATAGGGTTTCAAATCCTTTCTTGGCCCCTTTAGTGGTTTCTCTAAAAGTTTTCATGGATATATATATATATATATATATATATATATATATATATATATATTCTGTACTGGATGTCTTACTTCTTGGATACATGTACGGTTGTGTTCTTTGCATATTGTGGTGTATTGAGTTCAAAGGATGATACTTTTGGTATTTACTCCATTCTACGAGGAGATATTCTTTCTTTATATTTTATGGATTGTTACTTTTATATGGGATATTATAGTTGGTCATGTGAGGGCTTCTTTGGAGCTTCTGGTGGTGATTCATAGTGACCTAAACAAGCATGTGGCCATTTGTTTTTTGCCACCCCTTGATGACAATATTACATTCAATGATTTTTTTGCCATGCATGAGAGTTTGAAAACATCACAGTAAAGCCATCTATGTCTAGCCCTTGAAGATGATTGAAGCAACAATTACAAAAGCACCACTATAATTGTGCCCCTTTCATGCATAGAGACGCCCATCCAAAATTCCAAAGTCATGGGAATTGCAGAAAAAAACAAGATGGGGTGGCATATTACAATGTTGGTCAATCTACCACCATAAATTTTCAAGAAAATATTGTTTGAGATAGTGATCATAAAGTTGTCAATAACATTTGAATGCCCAAATATCAACAAAACATGAGTCTAAGATGAAGGCATGAAAGTCACTTATGAGTCAAAATGAAAGAATAGGAAACTTATACATGCCATCTCAACAACGATGCATCAAATTGAATCCCTTAAACCAATCCTTTCCTAATGCAATGATTTTTAAAATTGCTGCTAATTTGTACAACCTATGCTCTTATAAATTGTGACGTGAGCATTGTGGTGTCAGTTCTAGCAGTGCTTTTGACAAACATGGTGGATGTGCAGTGTTACAACAAAATCTAGCACGTTAATGCAAAGCTTCACTAAGTGACCTAGACAATGTGCAACAATTCACTTTAGCAATTGTTTCCCTCATTTTAATGATGGACACAATCCAACACAAGGGAGGCTTTCTTGGTAGATCTTAGGGATCAAATAACTCGATCAAGTTAAATTAAGTGTCCACTTGGGGTTCTACTATGATTTACTACCAAGGAGTAAGGTTAGGAAATTAGTGTTTAGTGTGGATTTGTAGTAATTTCCACATTTGACTTTCCCTATGGCTCTTTTAGAGGCTTAGGTCAACTCATAGAGACTCAAGATAGGTCTCAAAACACACACAATCAAGAAATTACACTTGGCTGTAATAAACTAGCATGAAAAATCATAAATTGCATAAATAAAATAGTTAATAACAACAAAAAGTTTAGCCTTGGAAACTTTGATAATGAAGTGAAACGTGAGGGCTAAGAATAAGTGTAAACAAGAGAATAAATCACAACAATTTTATGTGGTTTAAAATGCATATAACAACACATAAACCCTAATTTAGGGCTGGAATGTACACATGAAATGACATTCTTTTCCAATATGTTAATTGATTGAAAAAAGAGATAAGATTAGTGCCTTTCTCAATCTAGGGCTACTGGAGTCTGGGATCCTTCAAGGAAAAGAGATGGATGTGGGTGACAAATCTTTCAAGTAAAAGAGATATTAACTTGTGTTACTTAATCTTCTAACCCTAACATCCTTCCGTTTCCTAGGACAAATAAGGGAGGGAGCTAAACCTAGGTCACTTTAAAAAAGAGCTTAATGAAAACCTTGTTCAATGAGAATTAAGAGATAAAAATAACAACAAAACCATGGTGCATATTTAATAGCCCTTATCCATCAACAACAAGCAAGATCAAAAAAAGATAACTCACAGCTAATAGCATGTATCATCAAAGTTCACCAATAATCACATATAAAAGAGAACCGTGTACACCATAAACTCTCCCGAAAGAGTTGTTCAACTAGTGCTCCATAGCAAGTTAGAGAGAAAAGACAAGTGAAGAGAAGTGACATCTTTCCAATGTGCAACTGTCTCAAGTGAGGAGAGCACTTCTTTATTTATGTTGAAAATTGATGTTCTATGCTCAAACAATTACTTATCATGAAACTTCTCTTAGCTGCAATATCAAGTAAGCAATTATAGATAAAACATACACCATATAAACCATAAGCACAATAGAAGACAACCAAGAACACAATGCGACATAGAGGATTTAGGTCTAATGACCAGGGCAAAACCCACAAGGGGAAAAGCCAACTAGATTCTTCTTCTGTTAGAAATCAATTGTTCAACAGAGAAACATAATACAATGAGATATCAAGAGAGTGAGTAAGTTCACCCAGATCTGAACTCGCTGTAGCAAGAAGATCTCTGGGAGCAGTTGATGCAAACACTGAATCACTTTGACTCACCTAGTTCTGCTCTTACTCTCCAACTCTCTCTCTCTCTCTCTCTCTCTCTCTCAATCCTTCTCTAGTCTCTCCAACTCTCTCTTTCACAAGTTCGAATTCTCCTTTCACAATGCATAAGGAGTGAAGATATGAGGCACATATATATAGGAGGAGCAATGAGTTCATGTCATAAAGGAGGAGTAACTCACATGCTTTGAGGAAGAGTAACATATGCCAATTTAGGGAGAGGTACGAATGCCTTGTAACTCATGCCATAAAGGAGAGAGGTATGCATGCCTTGTAACTCATGCCATAAAGGAGAGAGTTATGCATGCCTTGTAACTCATGCCATAAAGGAGAGAGAGTGTAACATATGCATTGAAGTGTGCGTCATAAGGATAATAATAATATTGATGATTAAGTGAAAATTGAACAATTAAGATTGATTAAGGATAAGTTAAGTGATTTTCCATCATCTATACTTGATTACCAATTGAAGCAAGGTGATTTACTATTTTTGGAAAGTCATGCTTGAAATGATAGACATGACTTTCTATTTTTAGAAAGTCATTCTAGAATTGTTAGAAATGAGATTTTATTCAAGGAAATTCATCCCTTAGCTGCCAACTTTCAACAATTTATACTAGGGTAACCAAACACTTTTCTTCAATTAGGCTAATAATTCACTAAAATCCCCTACAATGACAATAATCCATGATACAAGGTGGATAGGTTTCAGGTTGGCCCCCAAAAATGCCTATAAGGCAATGATATATGCTAAAACATGACATTGTCCAATAAGTGCCCCATATGTGACGTCATCTCCATGATAGCATAAAAGTGCTCCAAGAGGCATTTCTCCTCCTAAAAGGTGCAGTGGATCTTGAAAAGGATATGTTTCCTGATTAAAAGTCATGACACATCGTCAAAAGGTGCCTCTCCTTATCACCAAGTATCCCATCAAGTGAGATGTCACATCATATGCACAATATCCTAGCTCATCATGATGACATAATTGAGGAAAAATGCTCTAGGACCCCTCCAAAGAGGTGGGCTATCATCATCATGTCTATCCTTATCAATGGCTCCACATCATCAAAAGGGTGCAAGATCAACAAGGGTCACATCAAGCTCATGCATGCAATGTTTTATAGCTGCAAAGTTCAATGTCCATGATCTAATGTCTAAGGGAGAGTGTTTAACGTAGTGCTAACTCACACATTAGGGGAATTTTCAGTTCTAAAATAAGAGTTATGAATTTTTAAAGAAAAAGAAAGGAAACTACTTTTTTATTGTATTTTTGGCTTACGTACTTGTAGGTTTACTCAAATGTCAAGTGTAGACATCCGTTGGATGCAGAATTAAATTCCACATCCAGTGAGTACCCACTATGCATATTTTTGAGTAGACCCATATCGAAAAAAATGAAAATACATGAAAAACACATGTTATTTTCAATTTTTTTCGATGTGGGTACTCATTGGATGTGGAATTTAATTCTGCATCCAATGAGTGTCTACACTTGACATCTGAATAAACCTACAAGGAGATAAGCCGAAAATCTGCTGGTCAACAACCTTCAACCAATGAACTAGTAGAAAAATTCAGTTTGTGGACTGGTTGGTATCAATTAGGTACCGAATTGGCAGGTTTGGTACCTAACTGGTACCAACTGGCTTGAACTGATTGGTTCCACTCCAAATCAGGTAGGTCAGAATCCGGATCTCACATGTGTGTGGGGAGTTTGGGACCCATGGTGGTGGTTTTCCAGGTCATTATGGAGGAAACTAGGGGCTGTTTCCATCCCAAAACAACCCCCCTTGGCTATAAAATGAACCCTTCCCCTCCTAAACCCAAAACCTAAACAAAAGACCTAACTCAAACCTAGCAACACTGGCAATCAATGGTGAATTGTAATCTTTCCTTTTTATTCGTTTAGTTAAATTTTTAGCATTACCATTGATTGTTTGAGGATGTTTGAGAGCGTTTCCAACCTATTGGGTTTGATATGAAGAAAGCAGAATTTCATATCCCACTCAAAATTTAGTAGCATTCAACAGTTTTCAGGATTTTAAGTTTGGCAGGTTTGCAACATTTTCATTGAATTCTATCATGTATGAGGGTATGGGATTGACATTTAATCAAGAGCATGAAACCCTTTATGAACCTTGATGTTGGTCATATGATTGTTAAACTCCTTTGGTGTTGGTGCTATTGATTGTTGAACTTCTCTGCCATTGCTTTAAGAAAAATATACCCTTCACTCAAACCAAAATAATTGCATAGACATGTTAATATTTTTCTACCATATTACAAGGTCGATGAGATGAACACCAAAATCAATGGTTAGGCATGTTAAGCTTTTTCAATTTCAGGCATATTTTAAGGTTGAGGAATCCAAGTCTAAAGACGTTGAGATAGATGATGTTTATGTATCTTTTGTTGATGATCCCGTTTCTTGTAGTGGTGAATCAATGATGAGTTTGATGAGTGATCATGTTGATCAGTGATTTGTAGTAGGGCAGTGGATCAGTGAAAGAATTAAAGGTATAGTCCTTATCATCTTCTTTTATGGAGGCCCAACTAGCATGGAATGCTAAACAGAAAACATCACAGGGTAACATCATAGGGTGTCTTCATCTTCATCAAAATCAATTCTATTTGTTTTTGGAAAATCCATTCCACGTTCATCCAATTTCAAGTGAAGCTCCTTCACAACAGGCAAATAATCTTCAATCTCGTCAAAGGAGTAACTTTCGTCGATCTTGTTGAGCATAGTTTTCAACTTCTGCCAGACCTGCTTTGGACAGTCAATCACGATATCCAATAAACTTCAGCTCTAATTGTCTATGCTACCAATATTTTGTTGTTGGATGACAGTTGAGCTTAGGTAGAACTTGGTTTTCAATTAAATTAAACCTTTCTTAGGGTTTTGTCTTTTTTTCCCCTTTTATACTCCCAAAAGAATTGCTTCTTGTTATTTTTCCTTGTGCTATTAAAGGCAAATAATTAAGTTGTTATTTTCCTCTATCTTTTGATGCCATTCCTTCGTGCATAACTTTTATGCAGAGTTGTGATAACTCTGGACCTGTGCTAAACTCTGTGTGCACCATTCTTTGATGCCTCCTGATTGGCTGTTTTCTCTGCCACCATGTAGAACTTTGTATGGGTGCCTAAAACAGTAACTCAATAGCATATTGGAGAGAATAATAAATTTCACATTGTATTAATGCTGCAACTATTACATATACAGGAGCCTGAGGTAGGTTACCCAGTGTACAAGTACCACTGTCTCAAGTTGAAACTTTCACATAGACAAATATTTTATTCTTAATTTTAGAAATTTCCTATGAAATCATACTTTATGTAATTCCAAAATATATTCTGAAGTCACTCTGTTCCAATCATATCATACGTCATATATTTGACAAAGTTCAATGGTTGACTTGTCAGACCATATTAAATATGGTCATCTCCTTGTTGATATTATTGTGCCGATTTGACAAAAACTTAAGAATTAAGGCCATTTGGTAGTTTCCTTAGGCATGCTCAAGTTGATGGTTTGTAATTGAGGTTATAAGAAATTGCTGCTTATGTAATTCCAAGCTCATGTAACTGATTATTGACTATAAATTATAATAGTTCATTTTTGAGTTGTTTGAGTGTTTTTTCTTTTCATACATTTATTGTCATTGTTTCTCCTGTCCAAAGGTACGATTAAAGGAGAGACTTGAGCTAGTTGATTCTCTGAGGCAAGCGATGGATTCATTACCAGAAGATTGGGGGCATTTGGGTTTACAGCTGAGTCAAAGGAACAATATGCCATCTTGGTGGCAAGCAGGTCATCATGATAAGGAATTGGTGAAGGTGTGTACTTGTCCCATATTACATCGGTTTTTCATTTGCTCTTTTATATGGCTCTTGGATAAAGAATTGTGCATGGCAAGGCTTGGGGAGACTTGTACACTGTGACTAGAGGAAATGTGATGTAGGACAAACTTTAAGGTCAAGACTCAACATTATTGCAGTAACAATGTTTTGTTTAATGTGGCTGTAATTTGTATCAAATTATTTCTTTCTTGCTAGTATAATGTTTATCCTGCCAATTTCATGGATGGGTGGAGTTTAGAAGCTGGAAAGTTTGATTTGAGAGTGGTTATTGAAACGCATTCAAATTTGTGACATATCAATACATCATAATTGTTTTATGACAGGTAAACTTTTGTCGTGAATGTTTGCTGTATTGGAATGCTTGTGACAGACATGTATGCTTTGTGACAGACATTTATCTGTGAAATTGTATGCCTGTCCTGAGGGCTAGTTGAGGAGATTCTAAACTAAAATTGCAATCGAGCTCTCAAACAGGAGGAACTGACCAAAAAGAAAAAAAAATGTTTCTGCTAGAGTTAAGGATCTCATAGACATGAGTTCTATAGGAAATTAGACCGCTTAAGGTATTAACCTTAAATGGGATGGTCAACTAACATATGGAGCCTGATGTGAATTGGAAAGTACATCATCATTCATGACTTGATATTTAAAATAAGGGATGTATTGTCAGAAAAAATGACACAAGAGTAGGCATTAAATGTGTTAAGTTATGGTATGTTCTATGCTTATAACAATTTACTTCTTTTTCTTATTATATTCCACCGATTAGCAATCACATATACATAAAGTAAAGTGCAGATAGAACATTAAACGATCGACAGAAAACAAGCCAAGACAAGAGACACAAGATGTGGCGGCTAGCTAGGGACAAACCCCACAATGTGTGGGGAAACCCTTTGATCAAATCTTCTTTTATCTTCAATAATTCAGCAGAGAGAAATAGTACAATAAATCTGATTCATATCAGCAGTAGCAAACCCTAGATTAGTAGCATCAGCATTAGCGGCTTCATTATCAAACTAGGGCAGACCATATCTCACAAACCGACAGTCGGATTGACTTCATTCCACCACCAAAAGTTTCGGCTTCCAGAGGAGGTTCAAATGAACCTACAGCGCAGTTCAGATGAGGAGATCTTCTAGGCCACGCAAGTCAATCTTTACTTCTGCAGTTGCAGCTTCAGTTTCAGCAGTTTCCGGCTTCAAACTAGGGCAATCGATATCTTGCGAATCGTTCGTCGGATTGACTTCATTCCACCACCAAAAGTTGCAGCTTTCAAAGGAGGTTCAGATGAACCTACAACGCAGTTCAGATGAGAAGATCTTCTAGGCCACGCAAGTCAATCTTTACTTCTGCAGTTGCAGCTTCAAATTCAACAGCTTCCGGCTTCACATGTGTGAGAGAGAGAGAGACCCATTTCAGCGCAGTAGAGAAGAGACTCATATCTGCGCAGTAGAGAGAGAGAGATGTGATGAGATGAGTGAGTCCAAATGAGGAAAAGTCCTCTTATATTTATACACAACGTTGGTGGGTGAATAGATGCGACTGTTGGGCTTCTGAGCCTACATGAGTTGTAGGTCGGCTTGATAATAATTCCATAATCAAAATAAATTCATATCTCCGTGAATACTTATCGGAATTGGATGACCTTTATATCAATCCTACACCTCTCGATGAGAGGAATCTAATAAAAATATTATTAGCCATGAATAAGATGACCCACATGAAGTTTTGCCCTGGTTGCCAATTTTAACACTCCATCTCAAGTTTCAACCATGGAGAACTTCATCTGCAATCTGTCTATCGGTCGTTACTATTCATCCATCAAATGCACTGCCTTGTACAGCCTGACCCTTGCCCTGCTCTGCTCTATTTTGCCTGTTCTGCTTTGTCTTGTTCTGCCTTGCACTGATCTGTACTGTTTTGTTCTGTTCTGCTCTGCTCTTGCATTTTTCTGTTCTACTCTGCTTTTGTCCGAATTATGAAGAAGAAGAAATGATCGAGGATGTATCATACTGACTCAAAGTCAGTCTCAGAGTATGTAACACTGGTCCCAGACCAGTCTCAACCAACCCAAAGTCAGCGTCATAGTGAGTACAACTCCAATGGTCCCAGAGCAATATCATCCTCCACTGACTCAAAGTCAGTCTCAGAGTATGTACCACTGATCCCAAACTAGTCTCAACCGACCCGAAGTCAGCGTCATAGTATGGTACAACTCCTACCACTGGTCCCAGACCAGTATCATTGATCCCAGATCAATGGAGGTCATCCTAGCGTAGGGAGTACCGTAGTTACAACGATGCGTCCATTGGTACTACTATGGTCCCTAACTTCATTTCCCTGCTCATTGATCAGATGAGAGGTACTTCCCATGAGTCCCAGACTACATGGGTAGGATGCCTCGACAGGAGAACACATCAATCCTGCTACAATTGCCATGGAGAACACATCAATCCAGGCCTCACAGGAGAACACATCAATCCTGCTACAATTGCCATGGAGAACACATCAATCCAGGCCGCCATGGAGAACACATCAATCCAGGCGTCACAGGAGAACACATCAATCCTGCTACAATCGCCATGGAGAACACATCAATCCAGGCCTCACAGCGGAACTAATCATCCTGCTACACAGGAGAGCGAATCATCCTGTTCCACAAGAGAGCGAATCATCTTGTCCCACAAGAGAGCGAATCATCTTGTTCCACAAGAGAGCGAATCATCTTGTTCCAGTGCGCACCACCAGGGGAGGGCGAGTCACCCTGTGGTCGTATGTTGCTCCAGTAAGAACCACAAGCCCTCAGAGCTCCGAGAGCTCAATGTATGCAACATGTAGGACCCTTGTACAAGGGTTTCTTGATGACTCCAAGTCGTTTGGGAAAATCACAAATTAGATCTTTCCTCAGGGCTTTGACAAGGTGTATCAACCTGTACATCATCTTAATGCGATGGAGCCTCCTTGCTCATCAACTTACCATATCCCAGATGATGTCTATCTGCTGGAGCAATCAACGAATACGAGATTCCTCAATAATCGAATCCCACCTCTGGTTGTTATAGAGAATCACAATGGTATCCAATGTAAATCCAAACAACTCACTGAAGAGCTTTCGCAACCAGACTGCCTCACACGAGGTCATGCTAGCAACAGTATATCTTGCTTCAGCGGTGCTCAAAGTCACCGACTTCTGCTTCCTGCTCATCCAGGATATCGAAGCAAATCCCAAGGTGAAACAGCACTCGGAAGCAATGTTGTTAAAAGCGCGATCGGGATTAAATCGACGCCGGGAAAAAAGCGGAAAAAATCGGCAAAAGCAGGAAAAAAGTGGAAAAAAGCGGGAAAAAGGCGTTTGGCACAAAAATATTCATTTTTTTTCATTTTTTTTCAATTTTTTTAATATCTAAACCATCTACAACATAAAATAAATACATTGACACATAAATATGATAAAAAAACTAATATATAAGATGTTTAATATCATTTCTAGTGCTAAAATCACACATAACATTGAATCATGTCCTGAATAGTAAGTCCTGAGTCCCAACTCAGCCTCAAAATATCAACAAAAAATATGATAATGTATCTCATCATGTCATAATGTCATATACAATAAAATGAAAGTCTAAGACTCTAATCCTATTGATTTCCTCTGCCCCTCTTGCGAGAAAATGTCACTGCTTTCCCTTTCCCCCTAGATGAAGATGCTGGTGCCTGTGCTGGTGGAAATGGCAGTGGAGTCTGACGTGCTCTAGAAGCTGAAGAAGTAGAAGTAGCAGCTACTGTAGGTAGACGGAGACCACGTCCTCTACTGGTGGTAGTGGTAGCCCGGGTAGGCGGTGTCACCTCCTCCTCCTGCTCCTCCAACTCCAACTCCTCCTCCTCCTGCTCCTGCTCCTGCTCCTGCTCCTCCTCCTCCTCCTCCCCCTCATCCTGCACTAACCAATCATCAGTGGGATCCATGAGAGGCCTCTCGGTCTCAACCCTCCATTCAGCAGTGGTGTCAATCCCATCCAATGAGATGGCTTCCATATCAGGTGTCTTCTCTAGTTGCCTCACCCACAATCGAAGATTGTAGTAGACATAGACCATGTCATTAAGTCTATGGGACTCCAACCTGTACAAAGTTCATGAAATAATAATTAATAATTAATATTATAAAAAAAATATTGTTTAATGAATTCAAAAATTTATTTGGAAATTTGCAATATTTTAAATGTTTAAGTGTTAAGTTGTTAACCTATTGCGCTTCTTGTTGTGTATTTTTTCAAATACACTCCAATTGCGCTCACATCCTGAGGAGCTGCATGTTTGGCTGAGGATGCGTACGACAAGCTTTTGCAAAAGGGGTACTCTGCCACCATACATCTTCCACCATGCGTCTACAACAAAATTACAAATAAAATTTTAAATAAACATAAGAAAAAAATGGAATTTGAAGAGACAATGAAATTTGAAACAAAGTTACAAAGTACAAACTAAAAAATACCTGGCATTTTAATCGTCCTATCAGTGACAGCCATCTCAAAGCCAAATGTGCCACCTGACATCTTATATGTCTCAATTTGTTTAGAGATCTCTATACGTTGTTTTGGAGATCTCACCATCTTCTGGACACAGGTTAATAATCCATCCACGATCTCAGCATCAAAATCAAACCCACATGCATAAGAAAATGCAGGGTTCAGGAAAAGCCCAGCAGCATGAATGGGACGATGGAGTGTGTTCTTCCATCGCTCATCAATCACTTCCCATAGAAGAGTTGTCTCTGAAACCCATCATCTCCCTTATCATCATAGTAGGACCGAATGGCTTCTTTGGCCCTGTCCATGGCTTCATACAAATAGCCCATTGCGGGCTTCTCACCATCAACCAACCGAAGAACCTTTACCAAAGGTTCAGTAACAGCGCACACCTCCTGCACTCCCGCCCAGAAGTCTTCCTGGTATGAAACTAGTCTGCACACGACCTCTCCTTCTGGTTTGCGGCTCATTGACGAAGCACGCCACTCCTCTGAAAGAAACATTCTCTTCAAATCCCACATAGAATTCAAGAGGGATTGAAGAGATATGAAACTCGTCACAAACCGTGTAATGGCGGGGCGCACCAACTCTTTGTTGTTGGTGCATTTTCTCATCAAGCTAAGCACAAATGTGTGATTGTAAATAAATTTTGTGATGCTTTTTGATGAGTCAACAATATCTTTGACAAAGGGAATTTTCCCTATGTCCTCTAACATCAAATCAATACAATGGGCAGCACAAGGTGTCCAAAATAAAGTAGGATGCCTGTCCATAAGCATTCTACCAGCAGCAACATAATTTGCAGCATTGTCCGTTATGACTTGGACAACATTTTCTGCACCCACCTCCAAAATAAACACATCCAGCAAATCACATAAAGTTCTTGCATCTTTGATTTGATGAGTTGCATCAATAGATTTGATAAACATAGTCCCCTTGGGACAACTAACCAAGAAGTTTATAAGGGTTCTCCCCTTTTGGTCAGTCCAACCATCTGACATAACAGTGCATCCTGTTTGTGCCCATGATGCCCTAAAATCCTCCAATCTTTGGGTGCAGTCACGCTTTTCCTCTTGAAGAATCCGGCCTCTGAAATCATGAAGAGAAGGGATTTTGTACCCCGGGCCAACACTGGCAATAGCATCAACAGTAGGTTGGAAAAATGGATTATTCGTTACAATGCTGAAAGGAATATCACTCCAGAGGAGAAATTTTGCCATCAACCTATCAGCTTGTTCTTTTTCAGTTCTTTTTAGCATTGAACCGATAGTTGGTTGTGAACCAGGTGTGGTTCGAGGAACAAAAAATGATGATGCAGCTACCGGATTGACTGACGCTGCAGTAGAACCAGTGCCACTTGGCCCACTTCCTTCAGCTGACCTTTTTAGTTGCCTTTTGAGTTCTTCTTTGGCCTCTCTAGTGTGCTCTAATTCTCCCAATGCTCTCATGGCTCTTTGGATAATTTCAGGATTTGTATTTATACAGGGCCCCACATCACGTCCAGGGATTTGTGCAAGGTGGAACTTCAACCTGTACACCCCCCCGCTTATCTCCTTTCCACACAACTTGCAAAACAAGTTTTGTCTATCATTCGGAGCTTTAGGTTCACCATATTCCCAGAAAGGATCCAATTTCCTTGGCATGTTTGTTTTTGAATTTTGAATTTGCAAACCTATGGAAAAATAAGGATTAGGAAATAGGAATTTAGGATTACATAATACAAATTACAATTTAGCATTTACAAAATTACAAGTTAATTATTTCCAAAATCCCAATTTCCAAACCCAAGTTACCCAACCAAATGCCAATGGCAAATGCCAAAAAACAATGAAAATTCAAAAAACATAAACAATGTTTAAAAAAAATAAAAAAATAAAAATAAAAAATTGGTTCTCATAGTCATAACAAATTACCCATCCCAAATCAATGAAAAATTACAAAAAATTCTTTAAAAACAATGAAAAACAAAGTTTTTAAAGAAGCAAAACAAAAAAAATTAATCTACATACCGTTTTTATGGACAAATTGGTGATCTTGTCTTGGATTTCTCCTAAAAACACTTGGATTCGCTCCCAAAGTCGACCCAAACCCTTCAGCTCTTCTCCTCCTCCTCCGCGCGGCGACAGTCAAATGACATAAAAAAAATTCATTTTTCCCTATTAAAAGCCCGCTGCCCGCGCCCTCGGCGATTTTTTCGGAAAAAATCGCTATAAAAAAAATCCGGCGATTTTTTGGGATAAAAATTGCGTTTTATGCGGAAAGGTGAAGAAATCGCGATTTTTTGAAAAAATCGCGATTTTATCGCGATTTTAACAACACTGCTCGGAAGTGCTTTTACGGTCCACCACATTGCCTGCCCAATCAACATCAGTATATCCAAGTAGTCTCACATCTTCGACAGTGTATCTTAACCCATTGTGCCACGAAGATATCTCAGAAGATTCTTGGCATCAATCCAGTGAGGCTCAACCAAATATGAGCTCACAATGCTAACTGCAAAACATATGTTCAGATGGAGGTTCACCAAGAACATCAATGCGAATGAGTTTATGAAACTCAGAGGCATTTCCCAAATCTGGTCCGACATCACTACCATATAACTTTTAAAAGTTAAGATCCTCGAGGTAGTCACAGGCTTGCAGTCCATCATACCAAATCTTTCCAATATCTTTTCCACATATTTTCCTTGAGATAGGAAAATTTCCCTTAGCTTCTGCCACACTTCAAGTCCTTGGTCCTTCATTTCAAATTCAGAAGCCATCTCCCTCTTACATTTGTGAATGAGAGGGTTTGCACTTGTTAGAAAGAGGTCATCCACATACAACACCAGTATGAGAGGTTTGTCATCTTCAACCTTAAAGTAAAGGTTAGGATCAGCTTCACTCCCAGTGAATCCCAGCTTCATCAAGTAGCTATCGATCCTCTCATACCATGCTCGGGGTACTTGCTTCAGCCCATAGAGAGCCTTCTTATACATGAGATTTTCAATCATAAATCTCAAATCGTTCAGGTTGCTCCACATAGACCTCTTCTTTGATAGAACCATGCAAGAATGCGGTCTTAACATCCATCTGATGTAGGTTCCATCCTTGTGAAGCCACAAGGGCTATGATCAAGCGGATGGTCGTATATCTGGCAACAGGTGCAAATATCATAGTCTATACCTCCCTTCTTGGATAAACCATGAGCAACAAAATGAACCTTATACTTTTCCATACTTCCATTTGCTGCATGCTTTATCTTGTAAAGCCATTTGGAAGTAACAACAGTCTTGTCCTGGGGTCTGGGAACTACTTCCCAAACATCATTCTTTATGATAGATTCATATTCTTCGGTCATAGCATCCTTCCATACTTGATGCTTGACGGCATCTGAGAATGACGAAGGCTCATTTTGTATGATCGTGCTCATGATGGTCAGGTATCCTTGATACCTATTAAGTTTCTTACTTTCACGAAAGGTTCCTCGGGGTGCAGCATGTCCTTCAGCATCATCAAGTAACCCCTTAAGCCATGAAGGCCTCTTCCTAGAGGTGGAAGGCTCATATGGAGGAGGATCAATCGGATCCATGGGTTCTTCTACATCAGGCATTGATTCATCATCCTTTTCTTTCGGTTCCCTGGTGTCGGCTTCTTGAGAGCCCCTCAAAGTCGGAAGATTGATCACCTTGCTGAGAGCCATATCTTCGTCAAAGGTGACATCATGACTAATTATGACTTCCCTTTGACCGGCTACATAGATTCTATAGCCTTTAGTATTTTCACCATAGCCCACGAAAATTCCCTTCTTTCCAGATGCTCCCAATTTATTTCTTTTCTCTTTCGGCACATGAAAGTATACAGGGCTTCCAAAATTTTTAAAATGAGAAACATCAGGTTTCTTACCGGTGAATTTTTCTTCAGGAGTCTTGGAACCCAATGCTTGATGAGGGCATCGATTTTGTACATATACGGCGGTGATTGTAGTTTCAGCCCATAGAAACTTTGGAAGTCTTTGATCATGTAGCATGGCTCGGACAGCTTCCATCATCGTGCAGTTCTTCCTTCCCACCACACCATTCTGCTCAGGAGTATGTGGTGTAGTAGTCTCCCTCTTAATGCCAACCTCAGGTATGCCTGAGTGAACCAACTGTAATATATCGGAGGTCTTTCTTTGGCTTGAGGGGAATGGTCCCCTTTTGAGATTTCCTTTGGCATATCCTGGACATACACCTTCTTTCTCTACTTGGAGTTTGGGCATCCCTGTTACCATCTGTCTTACATCGGGTAGAGCTTTGTAATGAAGGTGGGAAAACCTCCGATGCCAAAGTTCGGACTAAAGAGTTGTGTCACAAGACATGACACCTAGCGAACTTCCATCGACCTGATATAATGAATCAACACTAAACCCAAGAGTAGAGGAATCTTTATCATTATTTTTTCATATACATACCTTGCCATTGCTGAAGGTTACCTTGTAGCCTCTGTCTTCCATTGCCAAGATGGACACTAGGTTCCTTTTGAGGTCAGGTGCATTTAATACATCCTGGAATTTCTAGCCTTCTTGAATGGTTGTCCTCTTCCTCGATCCTAGCTCTCCTCTTACCTTTGCTGTTGAATTTGTCATTCCTTTGATTGCCATCAGAGGGATTTCTAGTTGCACCACTGCATACTGTACCATGCTGCTCTAATCATGATTATCATCATGTTGCCCATGTCCATGATTTTATCCATCATAATGCCGCTCAAACTAGTGTGCATCATCATCATGCTGTCCTATATGTCCATGATTTCATGTTGCCCTTTATGTCCATGATCTCATTCATCATGATGCTCATGATCTCATACATAGTGACTTGCTTTATCACAAATGTAACATCGTCATTTTCTTCTAGCCTTAGGTCCAGCCTTTCCTTTTGATTTAGTCCTGGAATTATTTCTTTTCTTTGCATGAGAAGAAAAAGCAGCAGGAGGACCTTTAGGCATGGGCATTTCTTGCACTTCTTCCCTTGTTTCTTCTTGAATGCATCTAGCCATTGATTCCTCGAAACCAGGAATTACATTATAGTTCAAAAGAGTAGACCTGAACACATACCATTCAAATGGCAATCCTCCAAGAGTTGTGAGTGCCATTTCTCTGTCAGTAATAGTTTCCCCAATAGATAGGAGATCATTCTTGATCTCGGTGATTCTTAAGAAGTATGCTTGCATACTTTCATCTTTACCCTTCTTGATTCCCTCAACTTATTTCTAAGAAACAAAACTTGATTTGCATCATTAAATTTAAATAAACTCACTAGTCTATCGTAGATTTCCTTGGAGGTGTCCAGTTCAGAAATGTAGGCCACCAAGCGCTTGTCGATAGAGTCCCGGATGATCTTCTTTGTTTTGACTTTTTCATTTTTCCATTTGTTCCAGGCAGCAGCAGATGCATTTGATGAAGGCTCAACAACATTGCCTCGTACATGGTCCAGCACTCCTTGATCTTCAAGGGTTAGATCGATAGACATCTTCCATCCGTGATAGTCATCTTTCTCACGTAGCTTGTCTTCGGCAGGAAAGAGCGTTGAGGACCCCATAGTTCTTTTAGGATAACCTTGCCAATCTTCTCTTCAATGATTGCTCTTGCTCTTGCTCGGGCTTTGTCTTCACCTCAGCTCTGATACCATGTTAAGTAATGGTATGTTCTATGCTTATAACAGTTTACTTCTTTTTCTTATTATATTCCACCGATTAGCAATCACATATACATAAAGTAAAGTGCAGATAGAACATTAAATGATCGACAGAAAACAAGCCAAGACAAGAGACACAAGATGTGGCGGCTAGCCAGGGACAAACCCCACAATGTGTGGGGAAACCCTTTGATCAAATCTTCTTTTATCTTCAATAATTCAGCAGAGAGAAATAGTACAATAAATCTGATTCATATCAGCAGTAGCAAACCCTAGATCAGTAGCATCGGCATTAGCGGCTTCATTATCAAACTAGGGCAGACCACATCTCACAAACCGACAGCCGGATTGACTTCATTCCACCACCAAAAGTTTCGGCTTCCAGAGGAGGTTCAGATGAACCTACAACGCAGTTCAGATGAGGAGATCTTCTAGGCCACGCAAGTCAATCTTTACTTCTGCTTTCAGCAGTTTCTGGCTTCAAACTAGGGTAGTCGATATCTTGCGAACCGTTCGTCGGATTGACTTCATTCCACCACCAAAAGTTGCGGCTTTCAAAGGAGATTCAGATGAACCTACAGCGCAGTTCAGATGAGGAGATCTTCTAGGCCACACAAGTCAATCTTTACTTCTGCAGTTGCAGCTTCAAATTCAACAGCTTCCAGCTTCACATGTGTGAGAGAGAGAGACCCATTTCAGCGCAGTAGAGAAGAGACTCATATCTGCGCAGTAGAGAGAGAGAGATGTGATGAGATGAGTGAGTCCAAATGAGGAAAAGTCTCTTATATTTATACACAACGTTGGTGGGTGAATAGATGCGACTGTTGGGCTTCTGAGCCTACATGAGTTGTAGGTCGGCTTGATGATAATTCCATAATCAAAATAAATTCATATCTCCATGAATACTTATCGAAATTGGATGATCTTTATATCAATCCTACACCTCTCGACGAGAGGAATCTAATAAAAATATTATTAGCCATGAATAAGATGACCCACATGAAGTTTTGCCCTGGTTGCCAATTTTAACAAAATGCAAGCCGCTGTAATAAGAAAGAGACATACTTTATAGATTCATCAATATAGTGGATGACAATACATATAAGGGAAACAATCTTTCACACAATAATCTGCAGAACCACTTATCATGATCTAACCTATCGATAGCTTAACATTGATTGTGATACATGACTTAATTACTTTATCACTAACCTAGAGTATACATATTAGGTGACATCAACATGGATCCTAGCAACCACCAAGTTTGGTCATATGCAGACCATAATCCACAGGGACCACAACGATATGTAGAAATTTAGTGTAGACCCTCTCTGGTTTCAGGTTTAGTGATTCCTTATCAAGTTTAATGCCCTACCCACATTTAATATGCCACTGCCGTAAACATGAATAATTTCACAAATTGAAACACATAGAATCTACTTCTACTTTTCACTTTTTTGAGATAAAACATGAGTATTCACACAAAAAAATTGACACAGCTGTTTGTGGTAAAATTGTTGATGTTTTTGCAATATCGGGCATACATTATCCTACGGGGTCATGCTGATTTGACTAGTGGGGGAATGATACATTTATCCATTAGGCCATGCTGATTTGGTTAGGGTTAAATGGCCCAGGGGCAGACTTTATCCCATGGGATCATGTTGATTTGACTAGGGGAGATTGATACATTTACTCATGGGGCCATGCTGATTTGGCTAGGGGTGAATGGCCCAAGATGCTCACATTGTGCTCCGGGATGGAATGATCTATTTTTATGGAGTGGGTTTGAATTGCCTATTGATTGGAGTTTTTCACCCAATAGTGGGTTAAACAATTCTAGTCTAATGGTTAATTGTGATGTAAGCGCCATTAGTGAACGGGTTTCTTGTGATGAGAAGCCACCTTGATGGGTCTCTACTCAACCTTAGAGCTCTATATAAATAGACGAGCATGTGAGAGACTAATCACCAACACAACAAGTTCACTGATCTATTCCTAAGTTGCATTGAAACAGATACGGGAACGGATACAGATACGGGGTTTGAAACAGATACGGCAAATTTTCAGAAAATCTGGATACGATACAACAAGAAACGACACACACACACACATATATAATTTAAAAAATAAGAATTTCATATTACCATACATATTTTAGAATCTAGATTAGATCTAAAGACTAAAAATACATAATCAATTATCATCTATGATCTATCATGATTCATCATCATCAATTCAACATAAACATTGTCATCATCATTAATGATTATTATAACATTCATGATTCAACATATCATCAAGTTTTTGTTTCAAATTTCAATCATCAAGTTATCAACATGACAAGTTACAACATCATTACCAAAATTAATAATGCATACTACATAGTACAAAGTACAAAATGAACTATGACTGGTAGTCTATTATCATTATTCATAATTCATATGGTTGTTCAAGAGTTTAAAAGTTAAAACACCATGATAAATTACATTTACATATCATCAAATATGTCTTCATTCATGTCACTAAGAAGTTCCACATCCTCTCCAAAAGTGGGACTGGGAACATTGCTGCCATGTGCACTTGAAGATCCACTTATTGGTGACTCCACATCAGACAAAGTCATATGAGACATGGCATTCAATGTCATATCCAATTCAGGCAACTCTGGTTCCATGTCCCATCATTTGGTGGCCCCAAATTTGTATTCATCTTTCTTGTGTGACAGAAGGCGAAGGTTTGAATGAACATACACTAATTCCTCAGCGTTCTTAGAGCCCAATCTGTTTCACTTCACTGAATGGATGAAGCTTTATGTACTCCAGTTCCACTTTGCTGAAGAGGAACTAGCAACCTGTGACAAGATCATGATGGCCAATTTTTGGATATGTGGAAGTACCCCACCATAGAAGTTCCACCAATCAATTGGACTTAATCTGGTCTTGTCCCACATATAATCAATATCACAACCGCAACCCTTTGATCCCAACAAAATGAGAAAACGATGCACGAATCCGAAACCCAATTTCGGAATCTACAAAAAGATTTCTAAAAGCATTTTTAAATCCTTGCAACTTCTGAGTCTTTGTTTGGTGCAGTTCTTTTTGGATCACTTAGTAACTCTGCAGCATAATATTTTGGATTCATTGCATAGGCCAAAAGGTGCAATGGCGTGGTCATCTTGTTCCACTTTTTGGTCAATATATCTTTTACTTCTCTGTAAAAGAAGTCATCTGGGTCATTCTCCTTGGCATTTATAACCAACCTTATCTTCTCTATCATGGAATCAATGCGCTCATACACCTCTCCCAAATTAGGCATATCTGTGTCAAACATATGGAGCAAACCCACAATTGGCTTAGTAAATGCCAAGAGGTACTCCATCCTATCTCACCCATTCATCATCAACAACGAACCGTTTCAGTGCTTGTGCTCTATCAGATTGGGATTGCCTCCATTGATTCCAAAGAGAACTGCATCCCATTGATTGTAATGCATCTTTCACCTGCTTAATAGTACTATGATGTGAGAAGCAAATCAAGTCTCAGCAACCTGCAGGTACCAAATTGCCAATGTTTCAAATTTCAACAAATTAAAAATCATAAATTGATTGAATAACTATTATGATTCACTAATCGTGACATTTGAGAATCCAATTTAGATATTTGAATTTAGAGTCAGAAATTAGAATTTATGAAATAAACTTGAAAGTATAGGTACCTTAAGGAGCTCCAACTTCGCAAATTCCCTGTAGATGCCTTGGGACACGTGGTGGTTTGTGATAAAGGCTTGAATTTCTTTTGCCTCTTCAAAAGTAATTCGAATCCACTCAATTTGCTTCCCCATCTTGCTCAACATGAGGTTCAATGAATGTACAACACAAGGGGTCCAAAAGATGTGCTGATATTTGCTTTCAATAATTAGGCCTGCTGCTCTACACACGTTGCATTGTCAGTTATTACCTGGACAATATTTTCAGGCCCCACCAATTCAATTGCTTCAATCAAGATGTCAGCGATGAATTGAGAATCTTTCATCTACCCCTCAAAATCCACTGCCTTCAAAAACATTGCCCCATGTGGGCTCTAAGTAATCACTTTGATCAAAGGCCTATTTCTTTGATCTTTCCATCCATTAGAAATGATGGACACCCCTGAAATGCGCCATGAATTACGAATGGGGCTTAATTTAGCCTCCAAATCTAACTTTTCAGCACTCAACATTGTGGTGCGTACCTTCTCATATCCAGGGCTCTTGAACCCTCTTGGGGCTTCATTCACTGCTTTTATCACCTTTGCCCAGTAAGGAGTTCCCACAAGGTTAAAGGGAAGACCATTTGCATAAATGCATTGACCTACAACTGCATTTGATATCTCTCGAGCGTCATTATTAAAACTCCTTTCAAGCGGTCCCAAATTAGACCGCTTTGAACAAACAATTCCATGAGAATGAAGTGGAGGCTTTGATGAAGATGCTCCCAACCTTGTTGGGTGTTTTAAATGGGAGGCAAGATTTGCCTCATTTTCTTTAGCATCTGCCTCGCCTTGTTCTTTATGATATTTTGCAAGTTTTGCCTTGCTTAAACCATTTCCATCTGTCCCATTCTCTTTAGGTGGGCCACTGCATATTCGAACCCCATTGCCTTTTAACCCAAGCAAATGTGCTTTAACTCGTGTGTATGATCCCTTATACTCCTTTTTACACTCACTGCAAACCCATGCCAATGATCCCCCTCCTTGGATTTTCCCAACAATAGTTACATATTTCCAAAGTGGTGACTTTGGATCAAATTTAGGGGCAGATTCAATATCATGTTCCACTTCCTCTGCCATGAATGATGATGATGATGTATGGAACTGCAAAATAAAATTGACAAATATGTATTTCAAAAGTTCAAAACAAGTTACAAACTTAAAAATTAAAATATGTATCTCAGATCTCAAGAAAACCCTAGTAAAACTTTATTTCTATCATTATAAGAACTATCTCAAACATTGTCATGAGGCCATGGTAGAAAACATTATAAATTTATTTTAAAATTATATTTGTATTTTCAACAAAGCAATCTCAAACAATATTTTATTCCTAACAAATTTGAGGGAATGTACTTAGTTATGGGAATACCTTTAGGATGGCTTGGAATATCTAATAGTTGAATCTTCGTTGAAGGAGATGGAGAGAAGAATGATGAATGGTCACTTTTCTAGACTCGACAGAGCTATTGTGGTGGGTTACATACTATAAACACAAGTAATTGACATCTAAAGTAAAAGTATCGAATCTAAAAGGTTTTTGTAAGTGTTGTCTTGGTGATACTCGGGAAGCAATTTTCTTTTAAAGAAGAAAAGTATTTTGATCCCTTGTCTTTAAGGAATGGCACAATTGCCAAGTTAATATACGAAGCATCCCCCCACAGATTATATCTCTTGTCAGACTATGAGCAAAGTTTTAAGTGGCTAGAACATGATGATAAAAAGTTCATAAATGGTAGGTGTGGACCTCTCAAGCCACAACGAGAACATATCTGCATAGTAAGCATGTGAATACATTTCATCCCTGAGCTTTGCTATTTCAAAATCAGAGCACTATAAAAGATTTTGGACTCCTGGTTGGTTAAGCTCATGGGAAAAAATCGTTTTTTCCAAAAGTGGACTTAAGGAAAAATGCATTGATGTTTCCGTGAGATTTTGGAAATTCTAATGGTTTGGCATCTTTTGATATTCTTAGCGGTCCCATACATCAATTTGGCATCTGACTAAGGCATGACCTTAAAATTAGATTATCATTGTAATTATATTAACATGCATCAGTAGACAGTAAAGGATGCTTTAAACTTTCATCAATTAGAGATGGAGTTAAGCATTTTTGAAGCGAAGGCTGGAATTTATCAGTGAATTATACAGAAAGAAAATACATGATTTTCCTTGGAAAGTTAGTAAAACAAAAAACATGTATTGTTTTCTCAGTGCTTAAGTAGTGAAGGCCTTAGTCATTTTAAACTAGTTTTGGAGGCAACCAAGACAAGGAGCATAATCACTCTTGCATGCATTTCAGAAAATGCTTCAAAAAAAAGATTTATTCTGTGAGTTGTTATTTCTAGGGCAAACGTAAGGTGTTGATTTGTCTCTTGTCTAAGGTCTTGCAAATATCTTTAAACTAATACAATTCTGGTTGTTGAAACTTCTTGTTAAGCTATGCTCCCTTATTGCGTACTTGAATTATCAACAACTAACTGCCAATCAGGATGCATTTACTAAAAAAACTAGTGCAAAAAAGAGATCTTAACATTACAACATGAATTTAAATGGACAATGTGAATTAAAGTTGAAACACATGGAACATCTCGGTGGGCTACTGCAACAATTTTGGGCACATAATAGCGATACCTGCAAAGTATGCACACTGGCACAGTCGAGTCCTTTCCGCAGTTTACACAGTCGGCTCTAGCGGCAAGCCTTACTCCAGTCTGCGGCTCACTGAACACAAACACTCGGCCGACGACACTCCTCCAGCGAAAAGACAAACACTGAACTGGTTACTGAGCTCGGGCGGCAGACAAATGTCAAACACTGAACATTCACTCGGCAGCTCACTCCAGCGATAATGTTTCACTCTGGCGGCAGTCATGAATTTAACCTTTTAGGTTAGGTTCGATGGTCAAAGGAATGGTGGATCGAAAACTAAAATGTCAAAGTGACTGTTCCTGTTGGGCAAATTTTGCCAAATTTCGGGATATGTTTTGGGATTAGTGAAATACATATCACGGAATCCGAAAACGTTTTGGAAATTTTTTGAAACGGGCCATTTTTCAAAAAAAAACCTCCACAAATACGTTTTGCCAGCGTTTTTCCTGCGTTTCGTATGCAGATCCGGATCTGAAATGGGATACGCCATTTTTGGGGTTGGAGGTAGCCGTTTACGGAAACTTAGATCTATTCTAGTGGAGGAGAAATTTGTCTAAGCAGAATTCTGTTGTTGGAGATCATCTTTATCATATCTATTTCTCTCTTGTTCTGGTCACATGTGTGAAAGCATACCGAGTTTGACCATCCTTCGACAACCGGATGTGTGGAGGATTGACTGAGTTGATTTGATCGAGTTTGACTGAGGGTTGACCGAGTTATTTGACTGAACTTTGATTGAATTTTTGGAGGCCACAAGTGCAGGTCTGACCACAGGTATGAGTTGAGTGAACCAAGTTGACCACAAAATTTGACTCTTTGACCAATGTTTACCGAGTTGATTTGACTCATTTACTAGCAGTCATTTGACCAGGTTTGACTGGAATTTTGACTTGTATATGGGCACAGATTTCTAGACAAATTGCTGATTTGTAAACATTGATAAAAAGACAATTTTACCTCAAGATTGCTGGGTTTTCTCCCCAGGTTGGGTTTCCCAGGGTAAAAATTTTGTGTCTATTGTGTATAGCTGTCTTTCTATGATCTTTACTGCTTTCGCTGCATTTGCTGTTGAGATTTTCTGAGTATAATTATTCAATGATAGCAGTTGCATAAAAACAATGTTTGAAAATCATTAGAAAGCAATTATCTGGCAGAAAATTGTATTCAATTGCTCTTGCCATAGAATTTCAACACAAATGACCCTGGAAAATCCCCCAGGGAAAACCAATGAGGGGGAATTTTATTTCTCAGAGAATTTATTACGACAGTCAAATCAGCAATAAATGCAACTTATTTCCCTTGGAAATTGTGCTCAGATTTCCCAGAAATTCGTGTTGACTTTCTCCTTGAAGTCTGTGTCTTTGCTACCTTGGAAATCATGCCTTCCTTGCCTTGATTTTCTTACAGTCTTCTTCCTAGAACTGCATGCAGTTTGCTGCACCAACGGACAACATTTAATGCTGTATGAATTTCCTTGAAACTCATGCCCAACTCCTCGAAATCAGTGCCAACTGCAGACTGCAATTAATGCAGTATAAATCGTCTCGGATTTTGTGCCCATCTCGAATTCGTGTTGTTCTCTTTCTGTATGGCCTGAGCATTTAATGCACATCACTCGATTTCTGTGCTAAACTCACTATACAATTGCTGAGTTATGTGCCTTGATTTCTGTGTTGCCCTTTTGCTGAGAAATCATGTCCTCTTTTCTTCTGTAGCTTTGCTTCTTTGCGTCTCAACTCCTCTTGTGTGCACTCTCTCTTTTCTCCAAAACTTATGAAGAAAATTTGGTGTCTCTTCCCCTTCCTTGACTTTTTGTCTTCTCATAAGGAAACCCTAAGATCTAATGGCTGAGATTTAATCTTGGCCATTGAGATCAAGGTTGGAGATATAATCCCTCATTGACCCATTTAAGTCACTTGGACTTTAATACTCTTAAAGTCACTTTATCCTCAACACCTTTTTCATTAATTAGACAAAAAATTCACTTTATGACATTAATGCTCATAAAGTCATTTTAACTTTATTTCTCATAATGTTAAATCAAGGGGTCATGTTGGACACTTTTTCCTAGGAAAGACACCATGCCTTACTTTTTCTAACACAATGCTCATTTATAGGTATAGCACAAGTCAATGTTAGGTAACACATCTAGAGCATGCTTCCTTACGTTCTACTTGGGCTGATAAGTAGGGAAGGGAAGAATAAAGGACAACCTTCAGATCACATGTATTCCCTATGGTGTTGTGATGTATTTGACCAAGTAAATAATACATCCTGACATCTCCCTTAATATACACTAGGATAGATATAGTAAAAAAATAACCAAATTGACCAAGATAACAATGATCCCTTATTAATGTTTTGTTGGGTAGGGAATACAATGATGATCAATGCTAGCAACATTCTGACCTTAGCAAGGTGCAAACAAGCCCTGAATGAAGAGTAATCCATGAGGAAAAGTATGTTTAAACAAAGATTTCTACTTGACGACTAGTGCCTCGAAACCTTCACACAAACCTAGTTGTAATTGACCAAGAAAAGACAAGTTTAAACGGAGAGTCATGCTTCAAAACTTTAGCCTTCAAAATACCTTCACATGAACCTCTTTAGATTTGGAAAAAGAAATACAAAATCACATGCACAAAGGATTAGAATGGGGACTCATCATAGAACATTGTCAAAAAACAGTTGCCAGAAAAATCACAGAGAAGATGGCATAGAACTTGCTGTATTGGAAAGTGATATGACAATGTTACGAGTAACTTCTAAGATCAACCAAAGTAGTCGTATCATGCAAGTCATGTATCCTACGTAAGCTTAAAGTGATCCAATGAAGATGTGATTAAGGTAAGTGTCAAAGAATAACAAGAATGTGCCAGCAAGGAAAAGTGAGTTGACTGTTGGAAAATATGGTAGCCATGGTCGGTATTTTCATCAATTGAAGAAATTGAAAATTTGAAATTATATATTGCCTCCAAAATTTGATCAAGTTAGCCTCCTATTATTCTAGGTTGGCTGGGCCCCTAAGAGGCACCCATTTGACCTCCTTCAAAAGGCTATACAAAGGAGAGCCTTCTTCCTCATTTGATCCATCGATTTTGTCTTGAAGATCTCTGATTTAGCCAATTTCAAAAGGAGAAAAGGAAGGCCGAAAATATGAAGGAGGGCATGGCACTTAGCTTGACATTTGATCTTGGTTCATGGTTTCTGATATGGTTATTATCTTGCTATGGTTATTTTTGATGTATTGTTGAATCTGGAACTCTCTCTCTCTCATAAGGAAAGAATTCTCTGGGCTTTCCCCTTGTGGGGTTTTCCATGGCCTCAAGCCTAAATTTTCTCTGTCTCTTGTCTTATTGTCTCACGGTTATCTTTACCGCTCATTCATGTTTTATGGTTGAAATTTTCTTCTGTGTAACTGTTTAATGATATTAAATTTTATTTAATGCTAACTAATCATTAGAAGTATTTACATGTTGAGGGAAATTATCTTTCTAGCTTGTGTGCCCTAGAAAAATCAACATGGTATCAGAGCTTGAGAAGATCTCTTATTTATCCAATTTCAAAAGGAGAAAAGGAGGGCCAAAAATATGAAGGAGGGCATGGGGCACTTAGCTTGACATTTGATCTTGGTTCTTGATTTTTGATTTGTTTATTATCTTGCTATGGTATTTTTGATGTATTGATGAATTTGGATCTCTCTCTCTCATAAGGAAAGAATTCTCTGGGTTTTCCCCTTGTGGGTTTTTCCATGGCCTCAGACCTAAATTATCTCTGTCTCGTCTTATTGTCTCATGGTTATCTTTATCGCGGCGCTCATTAATGTTTTATGGTTGAAATTTTCTTCTATCTAATTGTTTAATGATATTAAATGTTATTTAATGCTAACTAATCATTGGAAGTGTTAGCGCTTGAAATTTCACCTCAGGCTGAGAAAGGTAAACCTCAAGGCAACATCAAACCATTTAGCCTCGTAGCTAGCCCTACGGGGCAGGAGAAGGCTCTTTCCGGCCTGTCTCGTAGAATCTTCAATAGATGAGATGACCAATAAGGTAACACTGATTTTAGGCTAGTAAACTGATCAAAAAGGTTGATTTAGGGTTTTTAGGGTTTTTTGGTGGCAAATTGAGGGGATGGCATTTTTGGGTGCGGGGATTGGACACAGTTTCTGCAAGGGGTTCCTTGGGGCGAGGTAGGAGACAGTGTTGATGCCTTTGATTGAGGTGGATGATCAGGAATGAAAGGTGAAGAGCTAAAGAGAGCAAACAATAACTTTGAATTCTCTTTAGACAGTAGAAAACATTGAAATTAAACAAACTTAAAAGCAGAGCATGGCAAGCATGAATTCTTACTTTAACACTTCATTTGTTTAATGTGCAGAAGTAAAAGAAAGGAAATGAATCACATAACAAGCTTACAAGTACATTGAGAAACACACCATCAACACATGAGTCCACAAGAATCCCAAAGAGGACTGCAAAACCTTGGTCTTCCTTAGCCAAAAATTGCAGAGATACAGTGAATAATACAATGATAGCTTCTCCCTCAAGAGTCCAACCTTCCAACCCCTGAAAATGATTAAGAAAATACATAATATAGGCAAGCCAACCTTTTCCCTTGCCTCTAGGGGTCGAGCTCATCCTTCTAGGAGCTGTTTCAACTAATTCTAAATTGAGCACTAAAATCTAGGCAGTCAAAACAACTTGCCTCTATAAGCTAGGAAACCAATTCATTCATTTAATATTTACCCTTTTCATGAATGACTCTTCTAGAAGTGTTACATAAGAGTAAAAGTGTCTTAAAAGTACAATAATTACATCAAAGAGAATCATAATTCACCCCAAAAAGTCAAACTGAGTCAAATCTGCGTTTTCTGGGCTGTACAGTGCATTTTTGGAAAATTCTGCCTGACGGGTCGCGCGCCTTTGGAGCCATCTTTGGGGCACTTGCAGGTGTCCAAATTGGGCAAGAGTAGGCTTGTTGGAAAGGTCTGTGAGTCTACTTTCCAACCCAACTGGAATTTTTGAATTTGGAGTTCATTTGCCCTGTCAAAAATCAAATCTCCCAAGACTGCTTTCTGCAATTCAAAAAAGTGGCAGAAAGTCAATTTTTACTAGTTTTTTGACTTTCTGGAGGCCCAAAACTTCACCAAATCTCAAGTCCATCCATGAGCATATGTAACTTTGCATGACAAATCTGGAAATGCTGAGTTTTGGTCAAAAGGAGTTGCCATGATGAAGGGTCGCGCGGGGGGTGAGACCCGTTAATGGGAAAAACCTGCAAATGGCACAAAAAATTCACAAATGACAAAATTTTCTCCAAATTTCTTGAAATTTGGGCTGGGAGTCCCCAATCAAGTACCATGCTCAGTCAAAGAGGCTTTGGCCAAAATTTGGAGTGGATCGGGCGTTTTCCTTCGTTTTTGTGCTTTGACCAACCGTCCTTGGAGCACCTTCGTTCTCGCCGGTATTTTTGACATTTCTTTAAAACCATGACACCTGTGCAAAAAGTGAAGGAGGTTTTTCTTCCTTGGCATGTTGTGGACAAAAACCTCTCTCAGTTTTCCAAAATTCATCTTTGATTGCTCTAGAACATCATTTGAGTGTGACTTGTCCCGATGTGTGAAACAAGGAATTTTGTCGAAATGGAGCGAAATGAAGGGGATAGGGGGCTTTTAAATTCTTGGGGAAATTTTTGGGAGTGGGGAGGGATGTTAGGAAGTAGGGGAAAGTGGAATCTCAGAGATTGAGCGAGGGGAAGGGGTCTAAAAGGGCAAAACACAGGCCCAACCTAGAAAATTGCCAAGTTGTAGCTAGAAACTAGGGTTTGTGCAAAAATGAGGAATTTGGGGGATCTCAGTGATGGGAAGCATTTGGTAAGGTACTTTAAGGATAGGGGAAGGTGTATGAACATCAGGATATGAGTTTTGCCGATGATTTGGCCGCCCAAGAGAAATTGCCTTCAAAACCCTAGGAGAGGGAAATGACCTTGCCTAGGCGCAACTGAAGCATGAATAAGCTGTATAATGACCCTATGGAACTTGACATGATGATGACAACCCTCTGAATGATGATAGACTCAGCTAAATGGTGACATGAATTGGCATTTTGACAACTTAAAAATACAATCATGATCTTCTTGAACTGTAGCAAGCAATAATTTTTCATGATGGAGGGCCTACCTTGCAAAATTTGGCAATTTGTGGCTCCTTGGTGAATTTTCAGGCGGTTTTACAAAGAGGGCGCTGACGGGTCGCGCGCCTCTGACGGGTCGCGCCCGTTATAATTTTGCACTGGCGGAGGGTGCCTGACGGGTCGCGCGCCTGGTCTGACGGGTCGCGCGCCTGTCAAGCTCACAAATTTCACTCAAACTGTCTTGCAATCAGTTGCTCTATCACTTGGATGCATAATGAGGCTTGATAGAGGGAGATTAGGGCTTTTATAGCCTTGTTTGAATTAATTTCATGTCACAACCCACATGGTTTCCTTTTATCCTGAAATTGGTTGATTTGATGCTTTTCTTTGATAATTTTTGCAGGGACAGCATCTGAGGGATCTTGGCAAGGGAGCCAGAGTTTCATACTGTCCTTGGAAGCTTTTCGAAATTTCATCACTTTTTACAAAAATTTGAAAAATGACCTTGGCTTTAAAGACAGAGTTTTTAAATCCAAGGTGAAAATTTACTGTACAAGATTGGAATTGGCGAAGAAACATCTTTAAAATCATCCCTTTGGCTTGCTGAGCACTTATTGACCTTCAGAGACATGACCTTGTAAACCATCTTGACCAAAACCCTAGACCTAGGAATTTGACCTCAAGACAAGACAAGACAAGCTTGAAAGTGACTAAGGACTGAAATGACCTGATCCAGCGATGCCAAGAGGGGGACAAAGACACCAGCTCCTCCATCAGGGTTATGGCATGCCTAATGGGATGCAAAAATTGACACTGATGAGACACCTACTTATGCAAATGCAAAGAGCTTTGATCGCTGATGGAGGGCTCAAGACCGACTCTAACAGGAAGTATTTACATGTTGAAGGAAATTATTTTTCTAGTTTGTGTGCCCTAGAAAAATCAACATGGGTTTCTAAAGAACCTAAAGAAGTGCGTGTTCACAAAGATCTATTCTGGGCAGTTCTGTTCTAAGTCCTGTAATAAATTTGTGGAAGGACAAAGTGAAATTAGAGTGATAAGAAGAGGGCCAAAACCCTTTGTTGAGGCTGGGATTGAAGGCCGTGTCAAGGAAAAGTTGTCTCTAGGAATAGCAAGGAGATTTCAAAAGGTAGGAAACATGTGTTGGCCTACTTTATGACTAAGGTAACTGTATTGTGATTGAAGACACCTCTGTGTTGAATACCAAGCTCCCTGTGGCATTACATTGCTGCATCATAGGCTAAGTCCTATAGTAGTTCATGCAAGCTCACTCATGACATCATATTCTTTGTTTTACGTGCAATTCAGAGGCACCAAATTCTATGAGAACTCTTGTGGACCTAAGGTATGACCAAAAGCTCAATCAAAGATATGCGAAGCTCTAAGGCTAGTTGCACAAAAGTTCTGAAGCTGAGATGTGTGAACTTCTGAGGCTAAGAAGCTATATATATATATATATGCATTGTGGATATGCAAAACCATGTGGAATGTCACTATGTGGTTGAAGCCATGTTTGTGAGTAAGGCTGTCTTAAAAGCAAGATTGGTAGCATCCAAGCTCCCTTAGATCGAAGTTCTCTTTGGCATTCGAATTGTTGACAAATCAAAGGAAGGCCCGAAGCTTATATACCTATGTGAAAAGAGAAGGTTCGAGTCTCCCTCTGTGTCACATCTTTGATAGATACAAAGGGTGATCGAATTGTCTCATCGTTGACCAAGCAACTATGATATGATCCAAGGCTTATTGTCGTGGCTTGTTCTAGCTCTGTGATATGATCTAACTCTTGTAGTGTTAATGGTCAAGAAAAAGAATTTTTGTGGTGATTCTTGGGAGCTACCTATGCGTCATATCTCTGTGGCAAACTTATCACTTGTGGAAATATTGTGAGCTCTGAGGCAAGTTTTGAAATCTCTGTGCTGGTATTGTTATTCAAATGATGAAGGTACGAGCCTCCTTTTAGATATCCTAAAAATTTCAAAACTATAGAGGCCAAAATTCCTCAGGTTGTCCCTTGATGAATGAAATTGAGTCTCCTTAGGTCAAACAATTTGACTAATAAAATTTTGTTTGAAGGATAAACCTCCTTGATCTGAGAATGTGGCAGATGCGTTGGATATATCTGTGATTAACTCGAGTTCTTCTGGTAGACCAGAAGTCTATAATTGTCATTCAAGCTCATTGTTCTGTAATGACTCATTCAAAGCTACTGTGATGGAAATCTACCTTGTATCTCTGAAGTATGATACCATCCATGTCTGAGGTCATCTCTGTGGAAGCCGATTCTATACATAAACAAAGATTGAAACCCACATTGTAGATAAGGTCGACCTAAAAGCAAAGGAGCCGACTCTCCCATGATCCATGAGTGTGTCACCTAGATGACTCCTTTAGTGCAATCAAATTGTGATGAGTAGCTCAGTGTCATGATACTTGTATCTAGAGAATTATATTAAGGACTACTGTTTCAACTGAAGGAGTCATGTGTTTAGATAATGAATGAAAGGCTGTGTTCGTCTTCGAAGACTTGAATGGCAAGAAGAGTAATAAATGACTAAAGATATTTTGGATAAGAATAATAAGGTTTACTACACTATGAAGAGGAAAATGTTGAGATTACCGCAAGAAGGTTTGGATATGACTAAACCCTAGGACTAATATTGATATTAAGAACAAGAATGATGAAGAATGGCAAAATATGGTAAAGATCCTCCTCTTCAAAATTCGACCAAATTTTTGATGACGGATTTGAAATTTGCTGAGATTGCACAAATCTAGGGTTTGGTCAAGTGAAATGTTTTGAATCTATAAACCCTAGCAAAGGAGCCCTAGGATTGTGGGCTAAAATCTAACTTTGGTCATTCTTAATGCTGATATTGAAATCAAATGTTGAAGTTGAATAAGAATGCAAGGATGAATGTTACTCATCTATGGTTTGTAATCCCTAGATTGATCTTGATGGATGATTAGGGTTTGAAGTCAAAATACTAGCTATACAAATTGTAAACCGTAGCCAATCAGTTTCATAAAAGGGGTTGAGAAAACCTTGTGCTTATGGATTGATCGCTTCTGTTTAAAAGAAAGAAGATTCCCTAGCTCTTAGAAGATCTGACATCCTGATGATAAGGTTGATTTGCATGTTGGATGCTAGAAGGCTAAAGGTTAAGAGGGAGTTGACATGTTCTCAAAAGACAAGTATCTTGTATTTCTTTTATTTTTAATTGTTACTAATGATTGATTGATGATACAAACGAGGTCAACTCCTTGATGATAATGTGTACGATGTCAACTCCTTGATGATGATGTGGATGAGGTCAACTTCTTGATGAAGATATGGACTCCTTGATGGTGTGGACTCTTTGATGATGATGATGTGGATGAGATTAACTCTTTGATGAATTGAACGAGGATAACTAGACCCAAGAAGACTACGATAATGAGGAAGCTGACACATTCTCAAGAGATAAATACTTTCTTTATTATTTCTATTATTGTTTCATTTATGAGTCTCTTGTCTTTGTATGTCTTGCTTGATTGTAGTTGTTCTTCCATGGCATCCTCGTGAGAATTGCAGGAACATGATGAAGTATGTCAAGGTTGTGGTCATTGTTGAAAAGATGGAAGAACAAAGTGTCAAGACTAGTGATTAGATGGGCTTTGGAATCAAAGGGAGTAGACAAGATCAACCTTTTTGAAGCACGTTTTGATCCACAGTAGTAAGATGGTTTGAATTCTTGAAGATTAACACTGATCCAAATTCATTGAAAAAGAGCTCGTGACTCTTTCGCTATGCATTGATGATGTGTTTTTAACAAGGACTGAGGTCCTCTTCATCCAATGAAAAAGGGAGCTGATTGTAAGATTGAAAGTTTGGCATGAGCCTAGTGAAATCTTGCTGAGGTTGTGGCATAATGGACTATGAGTCTGTGGACACTTGTTTGAGAAAAAATTGAAGTTGCGAGATTCTGTTCTTGATTTGATGATTCCTTCTGCTTAGCTCATTGAACCACCTAATGAATGAAATTGCTAACTTTATCTGAATTGGATGTATTATGGGAGTTGTTTTGGTTTGAATGACATGGATGGTGTTGCTGCATATAGCACTATTGAAATTGATTTGTGAAGCTGGTCGCTGATCTATTTGATTTTCTGCAAGATTTGATTATTGAACACTTTTCTATTGATGAGCAGGTTGCTGATATTTGCTAGAGTCGACCATGATTGCTGCCGCAACTGAAGCTGAATGAATATTTGGATGTTGTTGCCTACTGAAATGTTTGATAAATTGTTGAAATCCACCATGGCTACTTTTTTACTGTTGAGCAGGTTGATGATGTTTATGTTAGAAGATTGCAACGGATGAGAATCCCTTTGGAGAGGGAGCATCCGATTCTTTCAAAGAAGTAACTTTATTTTGTTGTTTGGAGTAGAGCGGTAAGGGTTCTGCTTGCGTAGGTGCCAAGGCTAGTGAAGGGACACACAAGACAACCACTTTAGCAGAATATTAATTTATTTCACTATTTCCTAAAATTAGACTTAGCAAAAACTAAAAGTTTTTAAGTTAACTTATGATTGAATCTAAGCCCTTCATCAAGATCTAATCTCAACCATTGAGAGTGAAGGCAGGGTTTAGGTCGAAATTTTAAGAGGAGATAGAGCGAGTGGCTAGTCAGTTGAGCACAAGCAACGTGTCAGATCAATGAAAGGAGATACTAGGGTTTCACCATATCACAGAGCTTCAACAACTAAGAAGGAGATTAAGTGAGGGTTGAGCTGCTCTTACAACCTCAACATAGTTGTTCCACTTGCATGTGTGCGTAGGAAGGGAGATGTGCAACTCGCATGTGTGCACAGATAGGCATATCTTCGTGGCTGTACGGTAAATTGAGTGTGCAGTAGGGAGATCAATTTATCTTGGAATCTGATCAATTGTTTTCCTATAGTGAAATTGAAGTTTTCCCTTGCTGTAAATTTTTTGAAGATTGCCCTTTTGCTGAAGATAATAAAAGACACAAAGTTGCAGGTTTTCCTTGGAGTTGGGGTTTCCTGGGTATATCTTGTGTTCTATGTGTTGAATGTGTTTGTCTTCAGATTTATTATTTATTTTCCACTGTGCATGCTAAGTTAGAAAACTCAATGTATTTGCAATTTAAGTTTCCAGTGCAACAATTGTTTGTATTTCTAGTTTTGTTACACTTAGAAAATTGCAAATTAGTTATTGGGTTTTAAGGAAATCTAACATGGTATTAGAGCATAGCCTCTGATTAAAGACCAAACACAATTTTTATCTTTAGGAGCATATGCTGTGATTTAGAGGAAGCGAGTTTATCAGATTGATTCGGTTGCTAGGGTTTCTGAGTAGTGCAATTTGACAATATGGCATATCAGATTGGATGGTGCATCCAACTTTTGTTCATGGCGTGAGAGGATAGCAGTGGTGCTGGAGGAGCAAGGGGTGTGGGAGTTTGTTTATAATGTCCTAGCTGCATCCACCGACCCTCGGTAGTTGGCTCAACATAACAAGAAGGATGCCATGGCAAGAAGAATCATCTTGGTGTTAGAAATTGTCGCTCGGGGGTACTTCTGCAGTGGCAGTGCCTAGCCTGCGAAAGTGACTGAGCAAGTGTCACTTCCTAGTCACTTTATTTATAAAGTGGCTTTTTATATTTAATTACTGAAGGTGACTTGAGTGATTTTTGAAAGTGGATTTTTCTTAAAGTGATTTTGTAAAGTTTGAGTGACTTAAGTGATTTTAGAAAGTGTTTTTTTAATAGTGAGTTGATTCATCTCAATGAGAGATTAAGTCACATCCGTTGATCTTGAGATGGAAAGATTTAATAGTTTTAGTAATTAATGAGCTTATAGAAGGAGATGGGGGAAGTGAAGAGGCACACTTTTCAAGAGAGAAAGAGAGAGGAAAAGAGGGTTGAGGAGAAAAAGAGAAGGAGAAAGAATGAAGGGCACAAATTCCAAGGCAGCCAACAGCAAGAGAAGGGCACATTTCTCAGGGTGGCTTGTAGCAGGGAAAGGGCATGCTTTTCTAAGATATATTCAGCGATTAATGCAGGTTGTACAACAATAAATCTGAGCACAGAATTTCAGCTGAGAGGGCATGGATTTCAAGGAGAAATACTGCTGTTTTGTATAGGAAAAGTTGGCACAAAAATCAAGACAGCAAGGGTGCTGTTTTCTTGACTGTTTCCTAGTGCATTTAGTTCTGTCTGCACAGTCTGTATAGCTCATATAGAAGAGGCACAAAATTCTAGACATCTTGTGGCATGGTTTTCAAGAGAATATTGGGCACAATTTTTGAGACAAGTACAATTGGATTTTTCTGTAAATTAATTGTTGTAAACTCAGAAATTTCTCTGTGAGCATTTAATAAAATTTCCTCTTCTCGGTTTTACGTTTGGGGTTTTTCTAGGGGCTTTCCCCAAAAATATCATGTGACAATTTTTGTGGGTTTTTACTGTTATCTTCAACATTTAAAGTTCAGGTTTAGTCTTTAGTGTTTCTGCTCATAAAAATCAGATTGCATGTGTCTGGGTTAGAATACTTTATTGCTGAAGTTTTTATTAGAATCAGAAATTTTGAGTGTTGATTAAGTGTTTGATGAAATTCCTACATGAGATAATCACATTGTAGGTGAAATTTCAACACTTGGAGGGAGTCAAAGACAACATTATCCCTCACCTGACTCGGAAGAAGACAACCACAGCCATGTGGACAAACATCATTGGTCTCTATTAGGGCTTGAGTGATGCCAAGAAGTTGGTATTGAAGGACAAGTTTAGGAACATTAAAATGTCCAAGTCAGATTCTATGGTGTCTTACCTCACCAAATTTACCCAAGGGAAGAGTTGGCTGGTGTGGGAGAGACAGTTTCAGTTAGGGATCTGGTAAATTTTCCTTAGTTGGGTTTCACGAAATCGTGGCAAGCCTTCACAGATGGGATGTGTGCCAGAGAAAAGCTTCCAGATTAGGAGTGATTATGGGGTGACTGTGTCCAAGAGGAGATACACAAACAAGCTCTATTTTTTTTGTGTTGAGATTGAGGAATATGAAGAAAATTTTGACCTAACCTGCACATGGGGCAAGTTAAGGGGTAAAAGGGGTAGCGGTGTCGGGGAGTTGAGCGAGAGGAAGAAAAAATATGTTAACAAGGCCAAGTGCTTTTCATGCTACTAGTTTGGGCATTATGCTACTAAATGCCCTAACAAGAGGAAAGGGTCCAAGAAGGACCATGTAGCAGCCTCTGCAGAGATAGATGAGTTCTCTTTTCATTTTGAGGAGGAGTTTTCACTCATTCCTTGCATGGAAAGCTCAGCGGCTACCAATTTATGGCATGTGGATAACAATGTGTCTTGTCATATGATGGGAAACAAGAAGTATTTCAACAAACTGTCAGAATGGGACATGTTGTTCGACATTGAGATGGGAGATGATGGGAAGTACCAGGTCGAGGGTACTAGTATAGTTCGATTTGAGAGGGAGTTTGGAAACCCTCTGTATCTCAGAGATGTCCTTTACGTATCTGGGCTCAAGAAGAATTTCGTTTCAGCTTCAACATTGGAGGATAAGGGGTACGTGGTGACCTTCAAACAATGTATGGTTTTTATAATACCCTCTGGGATTAGGCGTAAGAGCCTGTACAGATTGCAGTTTGAGACAACAACAACATTGACCAACAAAGGGAGCTGTGACTTAGGCAGTGAGCTTGGGGAATTGTGGCATAGGCGCATGGGGCATCTGCACCATAGTGCACTGAAGATTCTTAAGGAGATAGCGATAGGGCTGCCACAGTGCAACGTGGATCAACATGAGGTGTGCAAGGGTTGCACACTTGGCAAGTATGCCAAAACCTCATTTCCTATCAAAGATAATAGGGCCAAGGGTATCTTGGATCTTGTTCATTCAGATGTTTGTGTTCCTTTCTCTTAGTATCCCTCATTGGGTACAAGTATTATGTAACCTTTATAGATGATCACTTGAGGAAGACTTGTATTTTTTTCATGAAAAAGAAGGATGGAGTCTTCTCGAAGTTTATAGGGTTTAAGGCCTTGGTTGAGTACTAGACTGGCAATAAAATCAAGGCACTAAGGTCTAATAATGGTGGGGAGTACACCTCAAACACATTCAAGAAGTTGTGTGCTAAGGAGGGCATCAGGAGGGAGCTGACTACACCATATAAGTCTCAGCAAAATGGGCAACAGATAGCAAGAACAAGGCTATAGTTGGAACAACCAAAACCATGTTGGATGACTAGGGGTTGCCCATGTTTCTTTGGGCTGAGGCATGCAATTCAACAATTTTCTTATAGAATTGGAGCCTAGACAGAATGTTGGGGCCAGTTACACCAGAGGAGACATTTACAGGGAAGACATCGGATGTGTCACAAATCTAGATATTTCATTGCTTGGTGTATTGCGATGTACCAACAAAGAAAAGGAAGAAGTTGGAGCCCACAACATAGAAGGGAATCTTTGTGGGCTACAACGAGACATCCAAGGCGTACAAGGTGTATATACCAACACTCATGAAAACAATAATTAGAAGAGATGAGAAGTTTGAGGTGGAAAGGGCTTTGAGTAAGTCCTTAGAGAATGCGCGGACTACAGCGCAAGAGGAGGAGCAATAGGCTCCCAAGTAGGAAGCTCAACCATTACCTTAGACTATATCTGCGCATGTTGATGGGTAGGCCGAGCAGCATAAGGACAAGGGGGGCACACAATTGGAGGAGAGAGTAGAGCCCACTTAGGCTGTGACTTCCAACACAGGGAGAAGTTGAGTGAGATGGGAAGATCAATAGAACCAATAGGTAGAGGAGCAAGCTAGTGCTCCTAGTACATTAGTTTGACAAAGAAAACAACCACAAAGGTACATAGGATATATGGCACTTGTGATGGAGTTGGATGCTGAGCCTTCTAGTTACCAAGAGGTAGCCACTTAGTAGGTATGGATAGATGCAATGGTGGAATATGCCTCCATCATGAAGAATGATGTATGGGAAGTGGTGCCAAGGCCAGAGGGAAAATCTGTGATGGGCTCTCGTTAGGTCTTCAAGATCAAGCATGGGGCCGGTGGGAGCATAAAGAAATATAAGGCAAGATTTGTGTCAAAGGGGTTCTCACAGGTAGAGGGGATCGATTATGACGAGACCTTTGCCCTAGTGGCTAGATATTCGTCTCTCAAGGCTATTGCAACCATTGCAACTCAAATGGGGTGGAAGATCCACCAAATGGACATTGAAACAACATTCCTCAATGGGGTTGTTGAGGAAGAGATTTATATTAAGCAGTTGGAGGGATTTGAGACATGCAACAGGGATACTCATGTTTGCAGACTTAAGAGAGCCTTGTATGGGCTCAAATAGACTCAAAGGGCATGGTATGCTCAGATTGACAATTACCTTAAGAGATTGGGATTCACTAAGAGTGAAGTAGACCCTAACCTCTACTACATTGTTTTTGGAGGTGAGCTGCTTATTCTGGTGCTATATGTGGACGATCTGATTTTGACAGGTGTAGATAAGCTCATCTAGGAGTGCAAGAAAGATCTTGTAGGTGGGTTTGAGATGAAGGATATGGGGATGATGCACTATTTTCTTGGGTTGGAGGTTTGGCAGGGTGATGGAGAGATCTTCTTAGGTGAGGGCAAGTACGCTCTAAAGATTTTGAGGAGATTTCACATGCAAGATTGCAGGCCCATGACCACACATCTAGTCACAAGTTGGAGGAAGGTGGATACAACCAGATCAAAGCGAGTGGATCCCTCACTTTACTAGCAGTTGATTGGGTTGTTGATGTATTTGGTAAACATGCGGCTAGACATATGTTTTGCAGTTAACTCTTTGAGCCAATTTATGGTCAAGCCTACTAGAGCACATTGGGTTGCTGCTAAGCATGTATTGAGATATCTCAGGGGAATAATAGAGTTTGGATTGTGGTATAGACAGGTTGATGAGATGAGGCTCGAGGACTTCACTGATGCAAATTGGGCAGGGAGATACACAAATAGGAAGAGCGAATCAGGATGCACATTTATTGTTGGATCAACAACTGTTTCTTGGTTCAACCGGAAGCAAAGATCAATTGCATTGAGGTTAGCTGAGGCTGAGTACATGGCTGTCAGTTTGGAAAGGTGCAAAGCTATTTAGTCGAGGAAGCTTTTCCTGGGATTTTTTGGGATAGAGTTGGTGCCCACCATAATCCATTGTGACAATTTGTGTTACATCAAGCTCTCTGAGAATCCAATGTCTCATAATCGCTCAAAGCACATTGACATATATTATCATCACATTAGGGATATTGTTCATAAAGGTATAGTTATAATCCAATACATACCAACAAAGCAACATACAACAAACATTCTGACTAAGGCATTGCCAATGAACATATTTGTTTACCTCAGAGAGAAGTTGGGTATAGTGCAAAACACCTTCCTCTCTAAGAGGGAGTGTTGATTGGAGTAGAGCAGTAAGGGTTCTACTTGGATAGGTGCTAAAGCTAGCAGGGGGACCCACAAGACAACCATTTTAACAAAATATTAATTTATCTAACTATTTCCTAAAATTGGACTTAGGAAAAATTAAAATTTCTTAAGTTAACTTATGATTTAATCTCATCCCTTCATCAAGAGCTAATCTCAGCCGTTGAGGGTGAAGGAGGGGATTAGGTCAAAATGGTAAGAGGAGATAGAGCGAGTAAGTGGCTAGTCAGTTGAGGACAAGCATTGTGTTAGATCAGTGAAGGGATATACTAGGGTTTTAGAAGACTGCGGAGCTTCAACAACTAAGAAGGAGACTGAGATAGGGGCGTTCTGCTCTTACAACCTCAACATAGTTATTCCACTTGTATGTGTGCCTAGGAAGAGAGATTTGTAGCTCACATGTGTGCGCGGATAGGCAGATCTGCACGGCTGTACGACAGATCGAGTGTGTAGTAGGGGGATTGATTTATCTTGGAAGATGATCAATTGTTTTATTGTGGTGAAAGGGAAGTTTTCCCTTGCTGTAAATTTTTTGAAGATTGCCCTTTTGCTGATGATAATAAAAGACACACAAAGTTGTAGGTTTTCCCCGGAGTTGGGGTTTACTAGGTATATCTCGTGTTCTATGTGCTGAATGTGTTTGTCTTCAGATTTATTATTTATTTTCCGCTATGCATGTTAACCTAGAAAACTCAATGTTTTTGCAATTTAAGTTTCCAGTGTAACAATTGTTTGTATTTCTGGTTTTACAGTTAGAAAATTGTGAATAAGTTACTTGGTTTTAAGGAAATCTAACATATTTTGAAGCTAAGAAAATTCACTATGAAACTTGGCATTAGTCTTCTGCAAGGGAATGAATTGTTTTCTTCCTTCTGCTTTCTCACAACATTATAGAAGGTGCAATTCCTCTTCCTCATGGTATTTCCAAAGACATTCTTATTCGTGAAGGTCACCCATAGTGGAAGAAATCCAAACAATATATGTATACTATGCAACTTTATATGGTGGTCTCAGGTTGTAAGGTGTCTAGTGGGGTGCATATAGTGCAAGGGCTCGACAAATTCAAATAGCTTGGTATTTTAGATGAAGATTCATTGCTAAGTGCTTGCTATTTCACTTTCAATTCCCTTTTGATGCAACTTACTATTTTCCATGATCAAAATGGTTGTTTTGGAAGGTAATCTTTCAAAGGTTATATTTTCCTTTGAATGTTTATTCTAACCCCTTTATGAAAAGAGTTTGGTATTTTCTTCCAAATGGCATTGGGGTGAAGTCAATCAGATGGTTGAGTAGGGAGATACCTTTACTGCAAGATAAATTGTTTTGTTTCAAGTAAATGGGCACCTTTGAAAGGTCAAATTTCATGTGTCATATCTTCCTCATTAGTCCTTAGAATATATTGCAATGCTTTTCTACAAACACTATCGAGATTTCTTTCAAATAGAATTAGATGTGAACAATTTGAGTTATATTTATCTGGATAATGGTGTGAGAACCAATCTGGCTCACCAATTATATATCCAAAATAGTTACAATATAAATAAATCCATTTATTATAATAATAATAATAATAATAATAAAATGTATGAAAACAATTATTTGATCAAATTATTGATGAGGGCCTGTTATATATACACCTAAGCAACAATGCCTTTTCATTACGAGTCATGTCCTTTAGTTGAGACATGCTCTTTTGACCCAAATCACATGCCACGATGACATGGGACATAAAGGACATGAAAATACAAGTATCCAACACATGACACAATGATATGTTCATTTGAAGACTTCGATGCTTCCTTCTTGATAAGTTGTTTTAACTTGTCTCCCGATGACTTATTTTTGCCTTTTAACTTCTTAATATGTGCGTTTAAGTTGACTATGATTCTTGAGGCAAAAAAATTCTTTATTTATTTATTTTATTTGCGATAACTTTGTCAAATTCTCTTTACATCTTTTGCAATAACTTTTGATTATCTTGAAGGATCACTTATTGTTAAGGTCTTCTGATGTTATTGAGTTTGACTCCATTGTAACATCTTGTAATGTTATTAATCAACCTCTTGCAATGCCATTTTAAGGGACAAATGCATTATTAATCAAAGAAGATTAGAGTTTGGTAGGTTGTCACTTTTATCCATGATACATTTTGACTTGCAGATAAGGTTTGAATACAAGAACTAATGCCACTATAAGAGTCAAAATCATCTTTGAAAACATACAATTAGATTTTGGGAGCAGCCCTATGATTTCCATCTCCCTCTTACTCTCATGGGTAGGAATTTGTCTCGATCATGTGGTGAGTGAAGCAATGGATTTTGAATGCCTTGCAACGTTTGATTGAGAGGTAAAATTTTCGAGCTTTGCCATATAAATTTTTATTTATATCGCTAGATATGAGATATATATCACTGCAATGGTTTTTGGGATTCAGAGAATCAATACGCCCAATTTCGGATTTGAGGTTGTATGTCTTAGTACTGTTTCGCCTTCATTTTCTCTACACATTCTTAGAAGAGTCGCAATTTGAATCTACCTGAAAGCTCACACAATGCAGGCCTCAGTGCCATGTATCAAAGAGAGCAATTGCAACATGCATTCTTGCCAGTTTCACTATTCATTAGGATTCTTAATAGCAGTATTAAATTTATTGGGTGATATCATGATTTAGCTTATCAAAATTCACCATCACAGATAAAAGTAAATAAATCGATAGGAAGGGTAGTCTTTTGAGAAAGAAATTTTACAATGTGATGAGATTCATAATGTGATGATGAGAAGGGGAAGAGGAAAATCAACAAAACTGTTGTAAATGAAGACGATGATGAGAATCGATGGTCCTCATAAGGGACTCCACAAAAAGTTGGGATGCACTACCATGGTCTACGATCACATATTGTCAAACAATGGTAGTGACTAGTGTTGCGAAAATTGCGATTTTTCACCAAAAATCTTAATTTTTGTATTTTTTTTTTTAATTTAATTAATTTTTAATTTTTTAGTATTTTTTTTTTGTTGTTTCTTTTAATTTTGCCGATTTTATCTTGATTTTTATGATTTTTTTTTTTAATTTAATCTTGGACCCTCACCGATTTAATCCCGATTGCAATTATCGCAACTTTGGTAGTGACGATCATTGCAAGGAGTTCTTCTACAACATCATTCCCTTGAAGGAAAATAATAAGAAGACATCATGGGATGACCTTGTGCCGCTTTCTTTTGTCCAAATAGTACCACCCTCAAAAAGCAAAATGAGAGCAATAACATTATTGGTATTTGTGATCAATATAAAAAACAATGTTCCAATGTTGATGAGTCTCCCAAGTTTCCATGGATGTTCTCTACTTTTCGTAAGTAGATAGATGAGGAGAATAGTTCATCACCGTGTTTTATGAGTAGATGTGGCTGCAACGTTGATATTCTTATCAAAACTGATAGGAAATCTTAGCAAGATCCGCTTAGTATATTTTTTGGGGGCCCTTTGTTAATTAATTCATTAAGCCTTTCACTGATTCATGGAAAACCTAATAATCTTACAATTTTGACAAGAGAAGCTTATGATAGCTTGCTTTCTCTTTTTGTTGTGAATTGCTACGTTGAGTTTTTGTATACTCCATTATAGTGCAAATTGATGAATTTCCTTGAAAAAATTGACATGATTTCTTTGTGATTTTGGTTTTTTTCCAATTATCATGGTTTTGTATTATCATATGGAAAAAGCACAAAAAGTTTATTTGTGGTAGTTTTAACACAATTTCCTTATTTGATTCCCTTCTTAATTTCCAATTTCGGTACCTCATGTCATCATGCTATTTCTTTTGTAAAAAAGAATTATTTCTTTATTAAAGATTCATTTTCTTCATGGTTTGAATTAATATTACACTTAAATCCTTAACATATATATTATAATAATTTATTTTGCTCCACAGTGTCTGCCAATGAAAATAATCACTGTTGCACATATCATGATAATATCAAAATTATCACAATATTATCGCCAAATTGCCCCTTTCTGATACTATTGCCATAAATTATCGTGATAATTTCCCTGTTTTGAATTTATCATGATAATTTATATAATTATCGTGATAATTTTGAAATTATTGCCCTGTCTCCGTCAATTTCAACTTATTACCATTTTTCTTTCTTTCTTTTAACCTTTATTTTTAAAAGTGAGATATGAGATTGTGCTGTGAGAATACTCTGCCTATTTCCATCAAGCAAAGATTGGAAATCTATTGTTTGAGAGTAGTTCTGACCTCATTGGATTTCATATGGAGAAAGTAGAATTTTAGATCCCACTCAAAATTCAACAGAATTAACAGTTTTTAGGGTTTCAAGATTGGCAGGATTGCAACATTTCTACTTGACTTTGTGATGTACGAGGGTATGGAAATAACATTTAATCAAGATCACCGAGCCCTCTATGTACCTTGATGTTGGTGGCATTGATTGTTGAACTCCTCCTTCATGATCATAGTAAAAATGTACATTTCACTCAAGCAAAATGATTGATTAGAATGTTAAGCCTTTTCTATCTTATTTTAATGCTTTGTGGGTGATATAGATGAGGAGGATCCCAATATAAGCAATAATTTTGATGTTATGTTGCTATTTGTTATAGCATGATTTTCTTTGGACTTCAGAGGCCATTTAGAGCCTTACTATTGGTCTATTTTGATTTAGAGATGGATGCACCCTTGCTATATATATGAGAAATTTTGTATATTTGTGAATAATAAGTTGGATTCATATGGATGCACAAGAATTATATGTTCTTTTCAGAATTTGAATATTTTATGTATTTTTGTTCAACCTTTTGGTCCAATTCTGATAACATTGCTGTGGATGGTGTGACCATTTTCCATCAAGCAAACAAAGGGAAATCTATTGTTTTCATTGCCATGGTTCATCTCATGCTATATATATATATATATATTTTGATATGGTTTTGTATCATTCTCTTAGATCGTATGACTCAGGGCAAATACCATATTTCAATATCGGAATCTGATGTATCACTTGACATCTTATACATTTTATATATCGATTTTATTTTCATATTTATGTAGCAATGTGTTTATTTGATTTTGATGTTGTTTTATAAGTTAAAAATTAAAAAAATGATTATATATATTATATATATATATATAATTTTTTTTTTTTTGATAATTTTCAACATTTCTCCCAATATTGCCGATAATTTAAATCTTGGACCTGAAATGATAAATTGTCAATAATGATAAATGTTACATTGAAAACATATGTATATATATATATATATATTCACTTTAATCGAAGAAGAAAAAGAATAGAAGCTCGAAAAAAGGTATCTTTAAATTATTGAAAGAACTTACTTTTGCAACATCTTTTCAGAAATGTTTTTGATATTAATGTTGATTAGATAGCTATCAAATATGATAAATATATTGAATATTAAGTGGAAAATCAAATCTAAAATATTAAAATGAAATACTTCAATATTGAAGTGTTTCAAACTCTGATGTGTGGATGTAAATTTGGTCATAATTTAAGTGAATTTACATACATTTGATTTAAGTAGTTGTGGTTTTGATGTCCTGTGTCTTTGATATTCATTTAATTTGTTGTGGTCTCAATGTTATTCTTGTTCATTGCATTTTTAACATTCATTTAATTTGTTATGGTCTTGGTGTTATTGTTATCCCCTGCATCTTGGACATACCATTGTATCGTATTGTTGCAAATTATTGCAATGGGTATCAAGACGAGAATGGTGGGTACCAATAAAATATAGATGGATTGGTTGCTTCATTGTACAAGGGAGAAACTAGGGTTGGAGAATTCTTAGAAATAACTAGCTCAACCCTGTAGAAATCATAAGCTCTCTTATATAATTATCATGTTACCATTTAGGTTCAATTTATTTTAACTTATTTAACTTATGTCTTTTCCCTCTTCTTCGTTGTAAATATATGGCTATTTTAACATATGTTTTGATGGAGAAATCTATACATAATAAAAGTATTAATCTATTAACATGAAAGAAAGAAAGAAAAAATTATTTTAAAATCCACGAGGCTAAAGATAGCCTATGGGACAGATTGCTTCTTCCTCGTTGATGTATTCGGCCCTTTTCTTGTGAAGCCTCACAATAAACACTCCTAGTTTCTCAACAAACCCCTCACTAAATAGATTATCCCAAGAGCTAGCTGCCAGAATATCTGCATAACTTTCCCTGTTGTCTTTGAAGGCCTCGCATTCAAAAATGAAATGCTTTTCTGCTTCCACTTTTCCGGAATAACAAAAAATACATACTCTTTCTTCCCACAGTGCTTTTGGCCTTTTCCAATGCCTTGTTTCACAATGGAGTTGATGAGAATTAGTCTTTAACTGAGCAATAAGAATTTTGGCTCTCCAAGAAATATTGGCCTCTATATATGCTTTTTGTTGATGATTATGAGTGGGATTAAACACTTCAATATAGTACTTTTTCTTTCTCCCTAGCTCCTTATCCCAAGTACGCTTGTGGAACTTATCCATAACAAAAGCTTTTATCTCTTCACTGTTTATGGGACACATGTTCAAGCAAATACCCCATTTACAAAACCATTTGTTATTTAGCTGCAACCAAGTCTTTTTTCTTTTGCACAATATGTCATTAAAGGCAACCTTAGGCCATATGTCCTCTTCCATTTGCTCAATTTTTTTTAAATACCTTATGACTCGCACCATAGCAATTGCTTCAATAGGAACATCCCCTGTTTCACTTAACAAGATAGCATAAGGAACTGCACTTTTTTTGAATTTGTTCGTAATCAAATGCTTATGAAATTTTTCAATTTGTTTCCATTGCATGTCGGATGTACAACTGGCCCACAGTTCACAACCATAGAAAATCACCAGAATCACTAGAAGCCCAAAAAGAGTTTGAGTGGTGTTCTAGTCCCATAACTTTGCCTCCCTACACCTATTTTGAAAAGCATAAAATGCTTTCCAATCCCCTAAAGTTCTTTTCTTTCTACAACCGTTCCAACTTATATTTTTGTTGAAGTCGATTCCAAGGTATTTATAATCCGCAACTTCTTCCAGAACGCTGTCTTCAAAGTAGAACTTACATCGGTTATGTTTTTTTTTTAGAGAAAACCACTACTTTTGTTTTGCTAATATTGACTTGCATCCCCACCCTTCTACAAAAATGCTCTTGCAAACCAAGAGCAGATTTAGCAATTAGAATAACGTCATCTGCATACAAAAGAAGCCTTATAATAAGGTCATGTAAGGTTTAAATTTTTTTATTAATATTTTTCATTTTCATTACACTGTAAAGAATCAAGACTCATAAAAATATTTCTTTAAATATTTATGTTGTTAATCTTTTCATACTCGTACTCTTTTTTTTTTAATTTGTATAATTATTTTACCAATTATAAATAATTACTCTTGAAATAAACAATTATTCTCAAAATAATAATATTATACCTAAGTTGCACAAAACGGGGAAACGGAAACGAGTTTCCGAAACGGGAAGCGAAACGAATCTTTTCATATATATGTGCAATCATAAAGCATGAATGATACATTTACATTATATGATTATAATTTATTACATTTAAACATTAAGATTAAATTTACATCACATTTACTCATGAGTCATGAATGGTCACATAATGAAAATAAAAATATAGGAAAATCCAAAATCAGCCTTTATTTATATTAGTATATGAGGCTGCAAGTACAATAAAGACTATAAGGCTGCAAGAACTATAGAGACAAGTCACAAAAGACTAATCCTCATCATAACAATCCTCATCAAAAATAGAAGCAGCACAATGTTCAACAGTGGATGGTAGTGCTGAAGAATATGATGCACCAATTCCACTATCAGATTCGGCCTCAATATTCAGGGCAGCAAGAGAGAGATCCAAATCAGGATTTTCTGCATCCACATCCCATTCTTTAGAAGGACCACTGTTGTATTCTGGACCCCTACGAGATGCAAGGCGGAGGTTGGAGTGCACATAAACAAGATCCTCTGGTTTCTGTGAGCCCAACCTATTGCGCTTCACAGAATGAATAAAACCATAAGTGGTCCAATTCCTTTCTGCTGATGAAGAGCTTGCCACTTGTGAAAGAATACGAATGGCAAGGTTTTGCAAATGTACACCATTTGCTCCATGACAAATCCACCACCTAACTGGATTCATGGTGCTTCTCTCCTCCAAAGCTGATATATCTGCATAATCATCTATTCCTGCAGCAAAACTGGCAAATTCCTCCTTTACCTCCCTATGTAGATGAGAAGGAAACATTCTCATAAGGGCTTTTTTCACCCCAGTAGCCACCTCTCTATCCTTATGGGGTGCCTTCCTCTTCCCATTGCTTTTAGCAATAAGCTCCTCATCATAAAATTTGGGGTTCAAAGCATGTGCTAAAGTGTGCAATGGTGTATTGAAATTGTTCCACCTATCAACAATGATTTTCTTGATCAAACTAGCAAAATGATCATCAACAAACAAAAGTTGTGGAGACTCCTGCGAAATTATTTCCATAGTTTTCTCAACCATGGAATCCATGCCATCATATACCTCTCCCAAGAAAGGTTGGTCAGTGTCAGCACTCCGGAGAAGCTCAAATGCAGGGGTTGTGAACTTTAGCAAGAAATCTACCTTGCTCCACCAATCCTCATCAAGGCACAATCTACGCACCATAGATCCTCGCTCTGAATCTGCTTGTCTCCACTCAATCCAAAGTTGACTCACCACCATAGAAACTAATGCATGCTTAACCTCAACAAGGCGGCGCAACATCACGAAGTTTGAGGCATATCTTGTCTCAACAACTTTTAACAACTCCAATTTGGAGTACTCTCGAAATATGGCCTGAGACTGGTGGTGGTTGGTGATGAATTTGATAATCTCCCTTGCTTCCCCTGTGAGTTCCTTTATCCAGGAAACTTTGTTGTCGATCTCCTCTAAGATCAGATTCAGATTATGGACAATGCATGGTGTCCAAAAGATGTGGTCATACCTCCCCTCAATAATTAAACCTGCAGCTTTGCAAACCGGTGCATTATTCGTGATAACTTGCACCACCCTGTTAGGCCCTATTTGTTCAATAGCTTTTATAATAACATCAGCAATGTATTGTGCATCTTTCACCTCTCCTGAGCAGTCTTCTGCCTTGATAGACATTGCTCCTTTGGGGGAAGTGGCAATGATATTTATCAATGGTCTGCGCCTCATATCTGTCCAACCATCTGAGACTATGGTAACCCCAGAGCTACTCCAGGAAGAACGAATTGGAGCTAAAATGTCCTCCACAAGGTCCTTCTCATTTTTGAGAAGCTGGGTTCTGACTTTCTCATAGTTGGGCCCCTTGTACCCTTGAGGAGCTTTGTTAACTGCCCTTATCATATCTTGCCAGTAAGGAGAGCGAAAAACATTGAATGGGATACCACATGCATAAATGCACCTAGCCACTCTGGAATCAGTTTCTTCTCTTGCTTGCACATTCACCAATCTAGCAATTCTGCTATCCTGAACTGAAGGGGATGCCCTTGGGCCTCTGGTATTTTTAGGTGCTGGTTGTTCATGTTGTTGAGTGTGACCAGCTCTCCTCTTTCTTGCTTCAACTACAATCCTTGGCTCAGTGTTAGATGGAGCTTGAGTAAGCTCATCATGCCTTCTCTTAGTACCGTCCGCCTCATCTTGCTCTCTTTTATATGCCCTCCTTGCCAACGGATCTGATGTTTTTGTGCAACCTGAAATCCCCTGTCCTCCTCCATGCAATAGATGCGCCTTCACTCTTGGGTAGGAGCCCTTGTACGTATTATTGCAAAGATTGCATCGCCATTCCCATGAGCCACCACCTCCACATCTTTGAAGCTTCGTCACATGCCTCCAAAGAGGATAATATTCAGCCCTTGGGTTGGCCCTAGGGATTGAACTTGCAGCTGCACTTTGGCTGGAAGCCATTGCTGCAAAAATAAATTAAAAAGACAAATCTGTAAATAATAAAAACGTTTTTCATATTTTTGGCTGTATAAACCCTAGAAAAATTAAAGAAATAGTAAGAAAAAAACTAAGAAATGAATGTGGCTTATCCAAATTAATTTTCTGTGGCTGAATCTACCCTAAAATGCCAGAAAAGAGGAGAAATATGGCTGTAGCTGAGCCAAATCTGCTGCAAAAATAAATTTAAAAAACAAATCTATCAATAAAAAACGTTTTTCATATTTTTGGCTGCCTAAACCCTAGAAAAATTGAAGAAATAGTAAGAAAAAACTAAAAAAATGAATGTGGCTTACCCAAATTAATTATCTGTAGCTGAGACTACCCCGAAATGCCAGAAAAGAGAAGAGAAATATGGTTGTAGCTGAGCCAAATCTGCTGCTACTGAAATCTCCTGCTGAAATCTCTTTTCTCCTGTTGCTGAAATCTCTTTCTCCTGCTGCTGAAATCTACTTTGCTCACTGCGCAAAACACCCTAGCTGAAACAACTGCCAGTCTCCAAGAGAAACGACTTGTTGAATAGTGTGATGAGAGAATGAGACAAACTGCTCTTTTATAACTTTAGAATAGGTTTCTAGAACATCTCGGAAACCTAAAAAAAATTTAAAAACAAATAAAAAAAAAATTTAAAAAACAACACATAAATTTGGGGAAACGTGGCTCGTACGGCCTGGAAACGCGTTTCCGGCCGTACTGCCACGTTTCCGTTTCGGGAAACGTGGCAGTACGGCCGGAAACGCGTTTCCAGGCCGTACGGTACGCGTTTCCGGGTTTCGTTCGTTTCCCGGGAGGAAACGACCCCTAGGGCCACGTTTCCTGCAACTTAGTAATATACTCTTCCTGTTATTCTACGAATCAAGGAAGAGTTAGTATATAGCCCTCCCCAGGAATGGACCGTAGGACTTGTGGGGACTAAACTACGACACACAACCATTGGACAACAACCTCAGACCACCAATTATTTAAATAATAACATTAAAATAGTCTCCCTAAAATTACGACCACATTTTTATTAGTCTTTTTAGGAAATATCAAATATGGTTATTATCAAAATTTATAATAAAAATTAATTCTTTCATTATAGAATTTAATTTATTTTTATTTTTAATAGTATTTAAATATATATAATCTTGAAAATAATTTATTAATAATTTTTTTAGATTAGAGGAATGGGCAACTGAGTCAGTTTTGTACTTGTGTGAAACAAGGTTGATTCCAACCACTACAACTATAACCCCTAGGTGCCTACGTATGCCGCTTCCACAAACATGGGTAAGTTGGAGGATTTCAACGAGTGTAGCACATAACACGATACTATTAGAATTATCACCAAACTCCCCCTCACCGATGTTATTGTCATAACTTATCACGATAATTTTGAAATTATTGTCCTGTTTCTGTGAATTTCAACTTATTACCATTTTTTTTTTCTTTTAACTCTATTTTCTAAAAGTGAGTTAGGGGATTGAGCTTTGAGGACACTCTTGCCTTTTTCCATCCAGGGAACAAGAGGAAATCTATTGTTTTCATTTCCTAAGATTTATCTCATGAGATACATACCCTAGTGGTTAATGGTAATATTAAATTCTTAAATTGAAAGTGACATTTTTCTTTATCTTTCATTTTCATCCATTTACTTAATTTTTTAACATTATTATTAATTGACTCAAGATGTTTGAAAGTGGTTGGATTTCATAGGAAGAAAATAGAATTTTAGATGCCACAACATTAATAGTTTTTAGTATATTTGATATATCACTTGACATCTTATATATTGGTTTTATTTTCATATTTTTGTAGCAAAGAGTTTGTTTGATGCCGATGTTATTTTATAATTTAAAAAATTGAAAAAAAAATTTGTATTCAGGTTTCTGTGACCCATAATGAATTAAACAAAGTCTTTCGGTTGATATCACATAAGAGAAATTTTTGGCCGACGCGTTTTGAACCAATAAGTGTGGTTCGTCATCAGGACCAGATGAAGAGGCAGACCATGGCAAAGGCTTAAATAGGGAGCAATGTAGAGACATAATTTCAATATTATTGTTCAAATATAGCCATGGTCTGCCTCTTCATCTGGTCATGATGATGAACCACACTTGTTTGTTCGAAACGCGTCCGCCAAAAATTTCTCTTATGTGATTTTTACCGAAAGAATTTGCTTAATTATTTTTACATTTTTTATGTTTCTTTTTAATTTTGGATAATTCCAATATTTTCCTTAATATTGCTCATTATTTAAGTTTTGGACCCCCGATTGCTGAGAATTTAAATTTTGGACCCTTGATTGCTGAGAATTTAAATTTTAGATCCCTAACCATAAATCGACAATAACAATAAATATAACATTGATTTGAAATTCAAATTTCTCAATTAAATTGCCCCCAAATTATTTATTAATAATTCAAACACAATTTCACTAAACTAAATTACTTATAATAACAATAATTTTTTTTATTTTAACATTTAGAAATTCTTTTTTCTCCCCAGAGCTATTTAAACATCACCCTTAAATGTAGAAATTTCTGTTTTCCCACACCGGTTTTCAGTTTCTCCTTATTTCTCCTATATAGTTAAATGCCCTTTCCCATAACCATACATTTAACAAGCTGAAAAAAATAAATTTGCTGAAAACACAAATTCTGGAAATTTTACAGAATGCTGGAAATTGCAGAAATAAAAATCGGCAGTGATAAACAACCATTAAAACATATTTAAACATTGAGATTTTTGGTCAATGTGACCCTGGAAAAACCCCCTACAACTCTTGGGGAAAACCAGTTTGAGAGCTCTTCTTTATTTCTGAAAATTGCCTTTTACAGTGAGAAATTTTCAGCAAAAAATCAGCAAGCAAATTTACAACTTATCTCTTTTCCCATGCTTCACAGCAAACTAGAAATTACAGCAAACAGGACAGCAATAAATGCTGTACGGTTTCCTTGATTTTCGTGCCCACTTTCAGCATTAAATGCTGCTGTATGGCCCTCGTTTTGTGTGCAGAAAAACCAGCAAACTGCTCCTCGATTTTTGTGCAAACCTCTCCTCGAAAATCGTGCCAAAATCTGCCTTTCACTGTGTGCTGAATCAACTGTACAAATCTGCTCAACTGCTGCCTTGGAATATGTGCCAAGCTGCTGTCTCCTTCTCCTCCCTGCTCAGAAATCTCTCTTGCTCTCTTGCTCTCCTTCTCCCAATCTGCTCATGAAAGAATTGAATCGAATGTGATCTTTTCCTCCTTTTCCTCTCTTAATATAACTCCAAATGACTTTTGGGTGACCCAAGTGACTTTTGGGTGATCTCTAAATCCAATGGCTGAAATAGATTTAGATCAATGGTTGAGATTAAATGCTCATTTAAATCTCACTTTTTATTTTTTAATTCACCCCACTTTAATAAAGACCCACTTAGTCATTTATTTCCAAAGTCACTTTTCCTTTCTAATTTTTCATTGACTTTATAAAAGTCACTTTAAAATTAGACTCAGTAACTTTATCACTTAAAGTCACTTTTAAATTAGATTTAACTTTATAAAATTATAAAGTCACTTTAGGAGAAAAATTAAATTCTTTTGGACACTTTTCCCTAGGCCAAAGATCAAAGCCTAAGGGAACCAACCTGTCCTCCGGTACCAAATTTCAACACTAAATTGTGGTCTTTTTAAAATATCGAAAGGAGAGTGACTGTTATTTTATTTATTTTTATTAATTATAATAGTTTAAACTCTTCCAAAATAAATGAAATAATGTTTTCGAAACTAAAATTATCGTCAAATAATTAGCTGTAAATATTCAAACTTTTATTAAATTTTAAAAGTATAAAAAATTCAAATTAAATGTAAACTCTTTGGGAAAAAGGATGTTGTTATACCCATTGTAAGTGTTGGATTCTCTCAGCATTAAGGACATACGCCATTAGCCAGCAGTGGAACAGCAAGCATGTACTCAGCCAAAAGGACAGCTTGCCTTAGCAAGCAAGGTTATCAATTAACGAAGAAACTGCTATTTTGGCAAACAAACCAGCAAAAGACAGCAAAAGACTGTATGCATCCCATAGATAGATTAGTGTGAGGAAATTTATTATAAGAGGAGATGATTTTGTGGAGTAATGAAATCAGGGTATCCAAACCATAGATTATATATTAGGACGATACCAAAGCGTTCAGCAATCTCATGGATGAGTCTAGAAAAAACATTTAAAGCAAATATCCTGAGAAAGTGGATTTGACCTTCACATGGATTCAGCCTCCAATAAAAATTCTTGGAAGTCTCTTCTAGATTGCAAAAATATTGCCCAAAGGATCCATCGCAAGCCCATAATTAGGGAGTTCCCCTCCTCCTGTAACCTCCATTCAGGAAAGGTTCAAGACGCAAGAATAAGGATTACTCTTTGTAAATGTGGGCCTCCTTTGGAACCTATTATGGGTATTGAAGCTTTGGGTAAATCTCTGTAACCCTGGACTTGGTCATCAATTGGTGACTTTCTTTTCAAATTCACTTAAGCAATAAGTAGTCAACTACTTTAGTTCTAATAGGTACAGCTAGCTGTCTACGGTGCGCTCTTTTAATTCTTTTATGTGACGTTTATTAGTGAACTCAACCCCCTTTTGCATTTTATGTGTCTGGCTTATGAGTGCTAGATTTTAATGCTGAATGCAAGGCTTCAAGGCTCACGTAGACTAGAATAATGCAATATATTTCTTTTGTTTTTTTTCTCAAAGCATTTGTGCATCTTTTTCCCTGTTGTATACATTAATGAGTTTCTGCTGTTGTCCGTTTGTTCAGGGTGTACTGGCACATGGTTTTGGGAATTGGGAGGCTATCTTCGAAGACAATAACCTAAACTTCAGAGTTTCTGATTCTTTTTCAGAGACTGGTAATCACCCGGATCCTAAAGATTGCATGAAGCGCCTCAGATTTATCGGAAGTCATCTGCGCCGTCGTCTTCGTAAGCTCAAGGTCGTTCTCATTATTCAGACACATGTTTAGGCTTAAATGCTCTTTTGTGATTAAAGTCTGTCAAAGTTTTTGGTTTTGATGGTTTGGTGGATTTATACGTAATATTTTTAATGGAACCTAATATACTAGTGTGTTGCATGTGAATCATCCTCCAGGTAATAACTTGTAGGTCATGAGTAAAATATTATAGGAAGGGAATGTACACTTTTCATCTTGGGATGTACGCTTAATATGTAAAAAGAAATATTTTGTGACTGTCCTTTGGTACTATGAATTATTAATAGGCTGAAAGTTCTCTATTCAACTTGGATGACAAAACACGAGAAGTGAAAAATGATTGGAGCTCACAGTGCTTAATCTGCAAGCAAAATTTTGAATTCTTATTTTACGATTCTACTAATTATTCCTGTGCAGAATATTATTGGGCTGTTAGCGCAAAAGGAATAAACTGAGACTTAACTTGATCTCCAGAGGTTGACCACTATCTTGTGGCGAATAGCCTCTGAGTTACTAAACTTGTGTAGTTTTCTAAAAGCCATTTTTTCCTCAGAAAAAAATTATCATTTTATTTCATCAACAAAACTACATTTTTCAGATGCATATGAGAAAGCAATAACAAAAACTACCTCCATTTGAAGCAGATAAACCTGCTCAAAGAGAAAGCATGACCTGGTTATCACAACCCTAGAAAATATATTTCAGACCAACTAACAGCCTTTCACATGACAGTCATCAAAATACTGAACTACAATCCAAAATAGACATATCAAAATAAAGCCACATGCCTTCAAGAAGGGAAGAAACCCTCTTCAATAGAAGTCCAAAATCTCCTGGAAAGTTCTCTATTCAACTTCGATGACAAAACACGATAACTGAAAAATGAGTGGAAAATCTGCGAGCAAAAAATTTCAATTCTTATTTTACGGTTCTACTCATTATTCCTATGCAGGATATTATTGGGCTGTTAGTGCAAAGGAATAAACTGAGAATTAACTTGATCTCCAGCGGTTGACCACTATCTTGTGGCGAATATCTTCTGAGTTACTAAACTTGTGTAGTTTTCTAGAAGCCATTTTTTTCTGAGTGAAGCCGATCCAAACCATTTCTTTAAGCCTTTAAGGTTGTGGATGATAGACCTCTCATACTAGTACCTTATGTGGACGATCTCTTTCTGGCAGGTACAAACCCTCTCATTTACAAAAGTAAGAGGGAGTTGGATTCCGGATTTGAAATGGTGAACTGCAAGCCTGTGACTACCTCGATGAAGCATAACTTTAAGAAGTTATGCGGTAGTGATGCCAGACCTGATTTGGGAAATGCCTCTGAGTTTCATAAACTCATACTAGGATTGATGTTCTTCGTGAACTCCCGTCTGGATATATGTTTTTAGCATGTTGAGTTCATATATGGTTGAGCCTCATTGGATTGGTGCCAAGAATCATTTGAGATATATTTAGGGCACAATCTCTCATGGATTGAGATACACTGTCGGAAATGTGAAGCTGCATGATTATTCTGATGCTGATTAGGCAGGCAATGTGGAGGATCGCAAGAGCACTTCTGGGTGCTAGTTCTCTTTGGGTTCTGCTTTGATATCTTGGATGAGCAGGAAGCAGAAGTTGGTTGCTTTGAGCACCGTAGAGGCCGGATATATAATTACGAGTATGACCTCGTGTGAAGCTGCTTGGTTGAGGAATCTCTTCAGTGAGCTGTTTGGATACGTGCTTGATACCATCGTGATCTTCTGTGACAACCAAAGGGGGATTCGATTGTTGAGTAATCTCGTGTTATATGATCTCTCCAAGCATATAAACATCAGGTACCACTTTATCTGGGATATGGTACATCGAAGAGAAAGAAGGCTCCATTGCATTGGGACTGATGTGTAGGTTGCCGATATTCTGTTGAAGCCCCTGGGAAAGGTCAAATTCTTGACTTTCCGAGAACAACTAGGAGTCGTGGAGAGACTCTCTCCTAAGGGCCCTGTATGATATGGACATTGAGCTCTGGGAGCTCCAGGGGGCTTGGGGTTACTTCTTGGAGCGATGAGCAACCATAGGGTGAATGGTTCAACCAGTGAAACATGAATCTCAGATCACTCGCGATTAATCACGAGTCAAACTCCGCTCTTCCCTCAAATGATCTGATTCAACTTTGGGCGAGTCAAACTCGCGTTGACTAAGTTTTGACTCTTGGTCAACGCGAGTTTGACTTGCGGCTCACTGATTAATTGCGATTTAGGCCACTGAGGTGATTTTCAGCCCTCAACTCGGTGAGCACAAGTTTTAAATTTTAGGGTTCCCACACTATTTGTTGTGTGGTTTAGTTAGGTTATGTTGGTCTGTAACTGACTTCTCATAGCTCAGGCCTGCAACTCATACACCGAGAGGTAATAGAGGCATGGTTTCAGTTTCACACTTCGCGTAATAAAGTTGCAGTGTAATAGAGGCGTACTGTGCAGTGTGCTCTAGTGTAGCTTTAGCGTGTGCTTTGTTAGAGATTTCAGTAGCAAACCATTATCGTATCATTTCAACAGCAATCAAGAGATTTCAGTTACTACTTTTTTACTGATTATTATGCAGTATTTTATAAACTTTTAGAAGCAGATGCTTCTGGTTCTATGTAGTCATTGGTTAGGAGTTAGGACTTAGTACTTTGGATCATGTTTGGACTCGTAACATATATGAGATACTTATTCATTCATGATATTTTGGACATCTATTGATATTATGCATTGTTTGGACATGGCTTTATTGAATATCAATGAAAAATGTCTTTTTTTTGTTTTTTTAATTCGATGTGTATATCTATTTATTGAATTCACCGATTTTTTCCTAATTTTTCCCCAATCCGATTAAAACTCTTCGCTCTTTTGCCTCGCTGATTTATTGTCGATTCCAAATCTGGTAACATTGGGTTCATCCTTCCCCTAGTGGTTTGCTATGTAGGCAGGATGAGTGGTTCATCCTTCTCCTGCTGAGACACAGCCATAGGGTGAGTGGTTCAGCGTTCCCCTGGGATACCCTTGGCGACATGTAGGCAGGATGAGTGGTTCATGCTTCTCTTGCTGAGACATCCTACCCATGCAGTCTGGGACTCATGGGAAGTACCTCTCATTTGGCCAATGAGTAGGGAAATGAGGATAGGGACCATAGTAGTATCGATGGACGCATCGTGTTACTACTGTACTCCCTATGCTAGGATGATATTGATCTGGGATCAATTGGAACTGACTTCGGGTCAATAAGAGTGATATAACTTACTCTCTTTTGGAGCTGATTTCAGATAAGTAAGAATGGTATGATACACTCTTTATTTGGAACTGATTTCGGATCATTAAGAGTGGTATGATACACTCTTTATTTGGAACTGATTTTCGGTCAGTAAGAGTGGTATGAGACACTTCCTTTAACTGACTTCGGGTCAGTAGACGATGGTATGATACATTCTTGGTCACTTCTTCTTCTTCTTAGTTCAGCAGAGCAGAGCAGTGCAAGGCATTGATGGTAGAGATAGTACAGTCTGGTAGATGGATTAGCTGATGGAGTTCTCCCTAGTTGAGAGGGAGTGTTAAAATTGGCAACTAGGGCCAAACTCCATGTAGGTCTACCTATTTATGGCAGCTGATATTTTTCTTGGATTCCTCTCGTCGAGAGGTGTAGGATAGATCTAAAGATCATTCAATTCCGACATGTATTCATGGAGATATGAATTTATATGTTATGTGACAATTCGTCAAGATCGACCATCAACCAAATTACCCCCACTTGTCCTCCATGTTTTAGTATAAATGGAGGTGGCCTTCAAGTCACTCTGACACACACTCTTGTGATCTCTCTTCATTTTGTTTTGGGTTTGATGAAGAAGAGATCTAGAGGGAGTGCCCTCGGATATACATTGGCCTAATGATGCCCTAACGCTGCCATGGAGAGCCCTAATTACAGTCAGGGAGAAGCCCTAGACGAGGAAGAGAAAAGGTCTTCTAGGAGTACCTACGCTGCCCTATATTACAGTCAATGAAGCCAGCCCTATGGATGCTGTCTTAGAGAAGGTACAACCATGCCCTAGCCGCAGATAAAAGAAGGATCTGGCCGCAGTCTTAGAAGGGAGCTCAAGCCCTAAACGCAGTAAAAGGGAGCTTCTATACACAGCCCAAATGGACCCCTATTCGCTGTCCTGACAAGGAGACCTAGATGTTATCATATCTAGCCCTAGCTACTGTCCTATGTTACCCTAGTCGCAGTCCTAAAGGGTGAGCTAAGACGCAGAGGGAGAGGCCTTAACCAGCAGCGTGTGAAGGCCTAAACCACAGTTCTAAAGAGCCCTCATTGTTGTTCAAAGGGTGACCCTTATACATAGTCAAGAGACTCCTATACGTTGGCAGAAAAATCACTGTTTGTAAAGCTCTTATATGCAGCAAGCAGAAGGAGCCTTTAGGTAAGAAAAGGGCCCTCTATTCTAAGACCAAGGGTAGTGGAACTTCCAACGTGGAAGAGAAGGACTACCATTGTTTAGAAGCAGTCATGGAGGAAGACTTATTACGCAACCCTTATCTGCTGCTAAGAGAGGCCCATTAGTAGTCTTGTATTGTTGTTCAAAGAGATCCTTACTGCTATCCTAAGGTGACCTAAACCACTGTCTATTAGCAGCTCAAAGAGAACTTGTTGCAGTCACCTTACTTGCTGACATGATGCCACATTACTGTAGGTGACAACATGGCATAATTAAGGACTGTCTGGGCATATTGGTGATGATCCATGAGCTTGATTTGAAGGGTTGCTTAATCTACAACTACAACCAGCTGCTTTGCTAGGTTGCAAGCCATAGCAAGCAACTAAGGCTGTCCCATGACAATATTGCAGTATGCAGCATATAGGTGACAGTGATGATGGGTGCAACATGGTGCAACATAGTGGATTAGTGCAACATGATGAGATGCAACATAGTGGATTAGTGCAGCATGATGAGATGCATCATAGTGGATGGGTGCAACATGATGATGAGGTGCAGCACAGTGATGGGTGCAACATTGTGACGGGTGCAACATGGTGATGGAATCACCTTGGAGAATCAGTTGAAGCAGTATGCCTTCACCTGAGTTCAGATTAGCTACCTCATGTGTTATCCTCTTAGTGAATATCTCTGCTCTTATTTTGTCAAGTCAAAATGTTGACTTCTGATGTATATGTACTATCTCTCTCTCTATTGAACTATTGAAGAACATAAGAAGAATTGATCAAGGGTTTCCCCACATTGCGGTTTGTCCCTCGCTGGAGCCACATATTGTGTCCTCTTGTCTTGGCTTGTTTTCTACAATTTATGTTTATGTTCTAGCATTTTACTATCATGCTAAATGTGATTGCTAATCTGGAATTGATATTGAGCTAATATGGAAAATTGAAGTAAATTTGCTCTCAGCATAGAACATACTTAAAATTAACAGTATCCCTACACAAACAATACTCAACCAATAGCCTTAGAAGACCAATGCCTATAATCACTTTAATGAAGAGGTTAGGAATTAAATCAGTAATAAAATCTGATTTGGTATATGATATTACAATAGAAAAGTAATGTAGACTAACAAGGAAAATATTCAATAAGATGAAAGTACAAGCTTGAGAAAAAGCACAAATTGAGTATTGGAAGCCCTTATCACAATAGAAGATGATATGACATTGATATGCCTTAGAATTGGGGCTATATGGGATATCATAGGCACATTACTTCAATTAGAGCTTGTTAATTTTTCTTAGGGTTATATTGTTCTTTGCTTTGATAATTGCATTTCTTCATTAACACATAAATTCACCCCATAACATCATAACATTATTCAAATTTACATCATTATTCAGCAACATATGCAACTATGTAGAAAGAACAATATCATCATCATTAATACAGCGAAACATAAAGCAACAATAGGAGAAAAGCATTCACACATAGAGACATCAGGATTGGTTAGAGACCAGGGAAAAACCCCACAGGGGGGAAAACCCTTCCAAATTCTTCTTCTTATTAGATTGTAATAAAATGTTCAGCAAAGAGAGAGTACAATGATCCATATCTTCATCCATACAACTATACAACAAAAATCAGCTAACCAATATCTATGAAATGAACCCAAACATGTTTATACTCAAAACCCTAATTCAGAAACCTGTAACGAACTATCACTGTCTGTTGTCAATTGTCGAACTCTGCGGTCAATGAGCGAAATCTTCGGACAACTGAAATGGCATCATTTAGGTCCCGGTCGCACGGAGGAGGAGTCATGCGTGCGACTGGGAAGCTTCCAGTCGCTCTTTGGAGCCTACAAGTGAGCGATTGTAGTCTGCAACTAAACTTCTGAAACCCTAGGTGCCAGTCGCATGGATGGAGAGTTGTCCGTGCGACTGGAAGGCTCTAGTCGCACGGATGAGCTTTTGTACTAGCGAATTCGTCCTTTGTTATGCCAGCGACTGAGGTCCAAAACCCTAAAATTGAGATGCGAGCTTCGGACCCTGAAATTACATCTTCGAGTGAACCTGTGTCTCCGCGGGCGAGCCTCAGACCTGTGCGAGCCAAAAACCAAGAAAGAGAACAGAAGAATGTCTCATGCTGATGTCCAAATGAGGTAGAGGTCACTTGCATTTATAGCCTTTCAAGGGTGTCCACTTTGCTTTAGGGCCGACCTTATCAAATATGAACATGTGGGCTTTTCTTCATAAGTACACTTTCCTTCATCCGATTTGAGTGATCTTTAGGTCGATTTTGGTCCTTTCGAAAAGAGGAATTCAATGCAAATCATTATCTCCGTCAAGTGAGCTGTCCAAAGTGGAATTTGACCGCAATTGCATATTTTAACAAAGCCTCCCCAGTAGTGTTCTTTTTAGAACCCTAAAGCCTCAAAGGAGGTCCTGTTACTGCTATCACTAGTAGGGTTGGCAAGATTCAACCAGACATGCTAATTGGTAAGCACTATAAAATCATGCCCTATTGTCACCTCAACGTACTTCTCTCACTATAGGCTAACTCCTATGAAACACCTTGGGGGCTATCCCTACACAAACAATAGTCAACCAATAGATTTAGAAGACCAATGCCTATAACTAAATGAAGAAGTTAGGAGTTGAATCAATAATAAAATCTGATTTGGTATATGATATTATAGCAGAAAAGTAATGCAGACCAGCACGGAAAATATTCAATAAGATGAAAGCACAAGCTTGAGAAAAAACACAAATTGAGTACTGGAAATTCTTACCACAATAGAAGATGACATGGCAGTGATATACCTTAGTGTTCGGGCTGTAAATTGATGATACAGTTGCTGTTCAAACCTGCAATTTTTGAATATTTCACTGTGTGCACAAGGACAACAAGCTTATGCTCACTTGAGAGGGACTTGGAAGGAGCTTGAGGTAGTCCTGAAACTCAAAGGACTTGATTGTATGTGTTAGTAGTAAGTACAATGAAAATCCTTTCCAATGATCACATGGACACCCCAATCCAATAAATAATTTTGAGAGATATCCAACCTTTAGTAAAACTATTCAGGAAATGGCCCCCAACTGGGAGGGCTGAAAATTGAAACTATCCAAATGATAAATCAGACCTGCAAAATGATTTGGATAGCTAATAGAGGGTTTTAAGATAATAAATATTCAATAGGTAAACCTTTAAACCAATAAGAAAAAGATACAATAATATTTGGCACCAATTCACGTATCCCAAGGTAAGAGCTTGCCTTCCAAACTTCAGATTTGCTGCAATAAATTTCCTGATCTGGTATTTAACCCCGAAATGCTTGAAAATTTAGTTAGAACAACACATTAAAGGCAAATAAGGTAGGGGTGCATATCCTTAGGGCTTTTAGGGTGTCCTAAAAATTAATTTTGAGGTTTAGACGATGGAAATGATTAGAAGTGCAATTCTAGACCAGGACATGTGAAGAAATTCACTAGTGAAATTTAATTTTGGATTTTCTTATTTTTTTTTGTTTTTTGTTTTTTGAAATATATAAATTTTTATAGGCTTTTTTATATTTATCTTCTCTGTAAAAATATACAAAATACACAAGAATTTTGGAAAATTTGGGAAAAAAGTGATTGTAAAATTGTTGGAATAAGGGAAATGATCGTTTTTCCATGAGATCCAAGGGGACAAGGAATTTTCCCTCTAAAAATTGGCATCACAATGCTCGAGATCTAGAGATCAAGGTGGAATCCCAAAATCATCTCAATATCTAAATAATACAAGTTATGGAACCAAGGCTCCACTAGGAGAGTTTCTTTTGGAATGGTCTCCAACTAATGAAAATCAACAATAATGCCAAAAAAATTATTTACACATGAGGGGAGCTATTGTATGGCCCAAAAGAGAACAATTTTATCTTGCATGAATAAAGAGAAGATGCAAGTACAAACCCCATATCTCCTCTTCCAAGTGACAATGTTGCTCCTTAATGGATTGATTTTACTAGGCTTGTAGTAATCTTGAAAGAAATTCCACAATTTCCTTTGAAAATAAATCGATCAACCACGACAGAGAGGAAATTGCACATGTACACATTTGTTCTCATGAAAAAATTCACATTTTTATTCATAGCCAACAAGTTCAGATTGATTTTCCAAGGAGGGAGAGGCCTATATTTATAGGTGAGGCTCTTTGAAAATTTCCTTGTTGTCTCCCAAAAAGTAGGACTTGGCATCCACAAAATGCTTGGAGGCTAAGTCAAAGGAAAATTAATTTTCAAAATTACAAGGTAAAACCTTCATAAGAGGCAAAACAACTACATCAAGAGGCAAAGAATTGAGTTCCCTTCAAGATAGGCTTGAAAACTTGCTTGAAAAATACCTTTACTTGTGTAATTTGGGTTCAAATGCTGACATAATTAGCCCTTGTGGGCTTAACTTGCAAAGAGAACTTCCAATGCTCCAATTCTTCATTGATTTTGCCTTCAAACTTCATCCAATGGCCAAGAGAGAGGTGACGACACGCCCCATATGTGGTATTTAATGCTTGAAAGACTTGATTTGATGTCTTCTGGCTTGAGTGTTGAGATGAATTGGCTTGGTGATGACGTGCACTTGATACTTAGGTGATGATGCTGTTGGACACCTAATCCTAAAGGGTTAGTGTGGAATTCGAAAGGACAAAAGCAGTCCAAGAGACCTTGGGATCTGAATCCCAAGAGTCACGTATTGTACTATAAATGTGTATCTTATGTTAATAAAAAAATGCATTGAATGATTTATCTTTCCTATTGTCTTGCTATCCATGTGTGTTTAACATGGTATCAGAGCCATGATGTGTGGCCTGTGTAGTTTTGTGCAACTGGTCTGAGCACTGACCTTTGTCATTCTGACTTGAGCACAGATCCCAGTCCTCAGAATAGTCGTAACTCCTTTTCTCTGGAGCACCAGCGCTGCCTTTGTAACGCCAGTCTGTCCACAACGTTCTCTGCGCATCTGTGCCTCTACCCTTGAACGTTAATGCATTCATTAACTTCTGCATATGCTCTCTGCTCTCTATCCGTTTTCTCTGCGCATCTGACAAACCCTCCGCTCCGTCGATGACTCCAATCCTTTTGGTAATCTCGGCCTTTGCATTCGTTCTGTAGGAATGAAATATTGTTGCCGATAGATCGTTTCCGATCCTTCTGGTAATCTCGGCCTTTGCATTCCTTCTGTTGGATTGAGATATCGTTCCTGATAGATTGCTCTCGTTAATTCATACGGGGCACTTTCATGCTGCCTGTCCCGGTGGTGAAATCTGGGATGATTTCATAAAATCCATGAGCAGATTGATGTGCATGCCTTAATTGGCTTTTGAAACCAAAGATTTTTTAGTGATTTCAGCAGTCTTTGAATTGGAGAGATTTCAGAGAGACTGGTATTATAGAAGCAAGATGGTGCTACGAAGCGGCGATGAAGTCCGGCCTGTCCAGATAGCAGACTATTGCGTGGGAGCGGGGAACGACTTACAAGGGATCGATCTCACGATCAACTAAAAATTTCCGACAAAATCCTTGCTGCCTAAATTTTTACGAGGGCCAAACTTTACTTCTCTTCCACCTTGGAAGTCAGTGGACTGTTAACGCTCACGCAATGGAAGATCTCGGCGCGATTTCTTTCAGATTTCAGCCATGGAAGTTTCTTGACTTAGAGCAATAAAATACGCTATATTTTTGGTTGATTGGAAGTATGATGAGGAGAAGGATAGTGGAAGACGGTTTGAACATGAAAGTCGCCCTGGTGTCAAGCCGTAGAAGAAAGAAGTGAATCAGGATTCTGATTTCCCCATAGCGCTTTTCTCCATATTGATGTCCGCCACCTCGGCCTGTAGGATTTCACCTTTGGAAAATGACAAGTGCGCTCCATCCTCTAGCCTTTTGATGCTGGCATCTCTGTCTGCATTTAGTTTTTTTCGCTTGTATAAGTAAACTATTCTCATTCTGCAACACTGCTATTTCCTCCTTGAGTTTTTGATGCTCTTTAACTCTATTGGGATCTGCTTTGAGGCACTTGATCTCCTCCTTGAAGTGAAGCAGGAGTTGCACAAGCAAAACAAATTCCTCTTTGAGACTCTTCTGCCTATCTGGTGTCGTTAGCCGTTCTTCTGTGAGTGATTCTGTCTCTTGTTGGAAAAGCTCACATTTTTTCAGCAGATTATGAAGTTGCTGCTTACCCCAGGTGATCTCATTCATAAGTGCAGCCCTTTCCAATGCTAGACCACTTGTAAACTTTTCCCGTTTCGGTATGGAAGCTTTGAGGTGGGCTATCTCCCTCTTCAATCCGATGTTCCGTTCTTGCAGGTTTTTTGATTTCCTCTTAAAGGCACGGTATCCTTCTGATGTCTTCAGCACTTGTTCTGCCAACTGTTTGTTGCGGTTCTGAAGAGAAGCAATCGTTTCCAGGTTAAGCGGGACTTGGAGTCGGTTTTGCCGTCAGAAGACAAAAGACACAGTGTAATATGCACATGGGAAAATCTTAGCGTGGAAGCCGAGGACAACAATTTGTATATGACTGTGTTAGTTTGGTCTCAACCTATTCATATCACCCATAAAAATCAGACCAGAATTTGTACGAAGGCTTACTTGCACCAAGAGTTAGAAAAGCTTCAGGAGTCGAATAGTCGCAAGGTTGATTTGGATGATGATGCTGAAGATTGTGATGAACATCTTTCTTCAGATCAGAAAACCCTATCGACATGTGTGTTGTAAGGAAGTGCATTCAATAGCCTGGTGTGGATCTGCGTAGTGGAAGCGTGGTGTGTATTGCCTGTTCGAGACTTCATCTGCCGTGACTTCATCGACTGCCGCTGTCACGTTTCTACGCGCCTATTTGGATGCCATCTGGTGGAGCGTTGTAGTAAAGCGCTAAAGGTTGCGACGTGGTAAAGCGTGGTGGTGTCTGTTCGTTGGATCTATTGCTGCTGAGGAATAGTTTGTTGGTGCATGGAAACTACTGCTCTGTGAGGATCGGATCAGAGGCAGCTTTTCTCCGTGGAGCAGCTAAGGATTTGCACCAGACCGATCTGGGTTATCATTCTTCCTAACATTTGCTGACTTTTAATTCTTTTTGCATTCCTGAGCTTCGAGAAGGGATATAGAGGCAAGTTCTATAAAGTTTGAAGGAATCAGCTACGTAATTTAAAAAGTCTAGTCAGATGTGAAATTTCTACAGAATTTAAAGAACAGAATCTCTGAAAGTCGGTGATATTTGTATAATTTTCATAGTTTCAAGATATCTCTGGTTGTTTTTTTTTTCTTTTAAGCTACAGGGCTTTCTTGTGTAAACTTGAAGATATTTAGCAGCTTACATTTTTCTGTGGGATTTGGAGGATTTTTAAGAAATGGCTAAGCCTGAAAGAATATTAGAATTATTGAGAACTCTAATCATGTCCACTGCTAACAGCACAGTCAAAATTAACAAAGCCTCTCTTTCAAACATTCAAACATGTCTGCAATATGCACAAGAAAAGATAGAGTTTTTGCAGCTTGAATCACAACTACAGCAGGAAGAATTACAGCAGTGGAATCATCATTCTGAACCTGTTTCTGTTCAGAACAATGAAACAGACTCCCATGAACAGCAAGTCAATAATGGTACAGTTCATTCAAATAAAGCAGCAGTTGTACATGCAGATGCAGAAACTCAGTCTGCACTTCCCAAGCCCATCATCAGACCTTGGGACCAGCTTGTCCACAACAAGCACAGAACTGGTCTTGGATATGACAAGGACTTGTCCTTTCATATTCCAGACTATGCCAAGCCCATTCAGTTTCAGAGTGCTGGATTCATTTATGACAGTTCACCTGCTCCTCATGACAGCTCACCTTCAGCTGTTCCAGATTTTACTCCTCTTCCACCGCAGCAACAACAACAACAGATCGTGAAATGCCAACACTGTGACCGAGTTGGCCATTTGAAAGATCACTGTTTTGATCTTCATCCATGTGAGCACTGTCATAAAACTAGCCATCCTTCACACAGATGCTTCAGAAACAAACGTCCTGCAAGAACAAAGATTCATCTAGGATGGATCGCTTCTTGGCAATGGGCATCAACAGCCAAGAAGATATTCCAAACACATATCAGAACTTGTTCCAGAGTATTGAACAGTCTTGCAGTTGAGTTTTCTCCATCTTCTCACCTTGTACCTGACAGGGGGGAAAATGATGGTCATCTACAAGCTTCAAAGCCACATCAAGCGAGCCTGAGCCACAACCTGCCACACCAGTTTCAGAGTTGTAGCCAGAGACAAAGATGCCTGAACATGCCTTCAGTTGGCAATCTGGGACACTTCCTCTAGCAGAAGACTCCAGCTTCTTGCCAGTTTTGGAAGAGTTCCAGAGTTGTTGGTCATCCTTAAACCATCACAGATTAAGAACACTTCCTCTAGCAGAGGACTCCAGCTTCTTGCCAGTTTTGGAAGAGTTCCAGGAATTGCATTAAGCATTCTAGAGTTGTTGGTCATCCTTAAACCATCACAGATTGAGAACACTTCCTCTAGCAGAAAACTTCAGTTTCTTGCCAGTTTTGGAAGAGTTTCGGGAACTGCACTAAGCGTTCCAGTGTTGGTGGTCATCCTTAAACCACCGCCCTTTATACCAACATTTCATAGAGCACATTCAGCCTAGTGCTGCCATGCATTTTTTGCACATTTTGTATTACAGCTCTCTTCTTGGACTCATACATAACCCTTCGGATTAAGGGGGGGAATGTTGGACACCTAATCCTAAAGGGTTAGTGTGGAATTCGAAAGGACAAAAGCAGTCCAAGAGACCTTGGGATCTGAATCCCAAGAGTCACGTATTGTACTATAAATGTGTATCTTATGTTAATAAAAAAATGCATTGAATGATTTATCTTTCCTATTGTCTTGCTATCCATGTGTGTTTAGCAGATGCCTCTCTTCCACCTCATCATTTGCCTTAGAAACTTGCTTGCTTGGATGCCACATGGAAGCCTACCTTGCCCCAATAAGAGCTCCACAACTATAACTTCACTTCTAGGAAGGACACCCTCTTTGCCTCAAAGGATGTAGGATGTTGCATCGGGAGACAAATGCACTATTAGGAACCATAGCCAAGGCCAAAGGGGAGTGCAAAATGCATAAGAGACACATGGCACATGTGGAGTAGGAGGTGCATCAGGATTGAAAGGGATATTATAAGGGAAAAGTACATATGGTGATCACTTTTACACGACTATAAGGCACATTATTTGGGCTTATATGGCTTGGCCAAAAAGTTCAAAGTACCCCTGCGAAAGAGGGATAACATTTGGTTCCAACTGTGGGACGAGTGCTCTTATCGAGGGTGTTTGAGAACCTCATAATCTCCAAATGTTCCATCACTTTGAGATCTGCATCCATTAGACAAAAACAAGTATCAAATTCTAAGATAAACAAATAAGGAAAAACAACTAATCTAAAAATGAGATGCATAAATGTAATCACACCAATGACACAATCACACGAGTATGATAAAGAAAAAGGAAAAACTTACTCTACCAGAGGATGCCTTGTAGGCATTAGATATTAACTATGTAGAACGTTTTCAAGGTTTGCCCATTAATGTTCAAGGACAATCTCTCACAGTCCAATTGGCATAAATAAAAAGATTTGGTACTTGCAACTTCATCAATCATTTAAGGGCCTAACAATAAACTTTCAAATTTACCACGGTTACATGCCTTTTCACCTCTTTTGTTCAAAAGGATAAGAATGTCCCCTTTTTGAAAGCTGCGGTGGCGAGCCTTCTTGTCAAACTACTACTTTTTGTTGACCTCACTTTGCCATAGGAGATCATAAGAAAATCTGCAGTTTTCATCAACCTCCATAGTCTGATTGACCCTTTCTTGCAATCCCTCTGAATCAATAGAATATTGTTGCATGAATTTGAATACGAGAATCTTCAAGTGGATCAATAATGTGACATTCATCCCGTAGACCAACTCAAATGGGATTTTACCATTGGAATCGTTCTTGGTGATTCTATCAACCCATAAAGCATAATTTATCTTGCTATCCCAACTATTGTTGTTGTCACCAACTGTCTTCTTGATGATAGTTATGAGATTCTTGTTTCTTGACTCAGCTAAACCATTACCTTGTGGGTAATAGTTGGAGGAATAGGATACGATAATGCCATAATTAAAATAGAAGGTAGACGTTGTTATTGAATTGAAAGGTTTAGTATTATCAGTAGTTTTGCTTGGCACACCAAATCTTTTGAAGATCTTTTATTTAAGAAACTCCATCACAACTACATTGATTGCCTTCTTTGTGGGGATTGCTTCTACCCACCTAATGAAGTAGTTTGTCAGGTGAGAATCTATTGGTGGCAATTGCTTGAATTTTCTTTGAATTCCTTGATGAAATCCAAGCCCCATTGTTGGAAAGGAGCTTCCACTACAACTCGCTGAAGAGGAAGTGCAACTAACTTATTCTTTCCTGTGAAAAGATGGCATGGTTGGCACTCTCTAACATGTTTATGGACATTCAAGAAGATTGAAGGCCAATAGTACCCTGCTCTGAAAATTTTATGCGTTGTACTCTTTGTTGAATGGTGTCCTCCACATAATCTTTGATGAAATTATTTCACTAATTCCTTTCCTTCATCTGAGCTGACACACTTGAGAACCAATCTATCCAGTTTCTTCCATCCAAGTCCTTGCTCAATGAAACAATATTTTGTAGCTCTCAAACTCAAGGACCTCTTCTTGTGATTTGGAAGGTTTCTTGGAGTTGAAAGGTTCTTCAGATAGAAGATGATGTTCCTGTACCATTCATGCTCTTCTAATTTGTCGTTGACCACACACACTAAGGTGCATGAGTCATCCTTTAATCCTAGCACTTCTTCATTTCCCTCTACCATGAGCTGAGCCAATCCTTGACCTTTAATTAGCTTTGTGGGTTTGACCTTTTAATCATATTCCTGAATCTTTGACACCCATTTGCATTGGGTTCCCAGACAATCTTGTTGTGATAAAATGTCCTTAACTATCGGATGTGGAAAATAGCAAATTACTTTATTGTAGCCAACATATGTCTTGAAGTGCTTAAGTTACTTAACTAAGGCATAAGCCTACTTTTCCATGATGGTGTAGTTCAATTATGAATCCTTAAGGGTCTTTCTCATGAAGGCTATAAGTTGCTCTTCACTTTGTTCATTCTTTTGGAGGAAAATACTTGCAATGGTATCATGAGAAGCGAAAAATACAATAAAATCTTTAAAATAATGTAGACTTACCAAAATTGGTGGACTCATTTGGAGGAATCCGAGCAGGTAGAGGTGGATTTTTATCAATGTTGCAAAAGTCAGACTCGGGAATACATTGGCAAGGGAAAGTCGTAAAAGTTGGGGAAAATGGGAAAAAACGGCATAAACTTGGCAAACTTAAAAAAGATTGGTTGAAAAACTCACGATTTGGGGATTTTATTGAGATTTTGATAACACTGGTTTTTACCCTTAGTGTCATCATTTGAAGAACAAACAAGAATAGGAAGAGAAGGTGGCATAAATGTCGAATATGGCTCACATGCCAAAGAGTGCACAATAGTCGAATTATCTACATATTTTAATATGGCCACCTGAAGTGAAATTTTTCTAACCAGTGCCAACCACTTCTCATGGAAATCCCACATGGATGATGTACTAATAAGTAAAGGATTGTACTGGATTACCTTGGGACAAGTAAATACCCCCACTGTTCCTGATAAGAAAGCCAAATGGGATAATACGAATGCTACAACTCGTGGACTAATTGAAATGTCCATTTCTCCTGATTTATCCAAGTGAGTAATCTAAGCTATTTATTAGTGATTCACTTTTATATGACAAGTGAAGTGCACTTTACAATGAAGTTATGTAATAACTTAAGTTTGCATGAACTTTTTCAAAAAGTAAATTGAAAAAAGAGATTTGAACTCAAGACCTCTTACATAATAAAGTAACTTTTAACCAAGTGAGCTAGTGCAAAAGATATAACAATAGTAGTGAAAGAGAGTGGGGTCATTAAAACTCTTCCTTGAATTGTGTGCTTGCCAGAAAAGATGTGCTCATTTAAAAATATATGGTAGTTTGAAAAGAAATTCCAAAACTCAACAACAATAGGGTTAGTTCTGAAGCAACAAAACTTGTAGCTTGTTGACTTTAATGTAAAAATACACAAAAGGTATATATATATATATATATATATATAAAATGTACAAGATGTTTGAATGTTACAATGAGGCCCTGCTTATATACCTAGGCAGGTGTCCTTTCATGATTGGGCATGTCTTTTAGACATGTCTTTTCGCTTAACTAATGGCTATTTAACATAATCATTATTTTGATTTTTATTATTTACATTATTTATTTTTATTTTATTTGTTATGAATGATATTCATAACATTGCCTCTTTCTTCAAAAAGCTTTGTCCTCAAAGCTTAATTGATGACAATTTCTTTCATTTTGCCTACTCCTTCCAGCATGTGTAAGTGGTATTGTTGAGCTTAATCCACTTTCCTCCCACACTTTTTTTTGTTTTGTTTTCCCTTTTATTATTATTATTATTATTATTTTAAATTTATTAATTTTCTCTTTTATTATTTTGAATAACTATATAATTTTTTTTATTATAAAATAACTTTATAATTGAATAAAGTTATTATAATAGCTTTATAAAGTTTTTTTTTGTTACTTAAATAATAATAATTTATTCAAGTATTGGGGGCTTTCATAGTGCATTATATTAGATATCATTTTTTGGATTCAATTGCGTTAAGTAAGTCATTCATCTATGACCATTTCCATGAGAGATGGTCGTAACTGACTAATTTCTCATGATTTTTGAATAGTCCAGTTAGCACTCATTGCATCGGGTGATGCTCATAGGGGTGAAGAAGTGGGATTGAAACTAGTGAAATGAATCACATAGTGTCAATCATTACTTCTGGGGCTTGCAGTTTGGAAGTGCTCATTTGTAACAACCATAAAATTAAGGATTTCAGCATCGATGGTCTCATCTTCTAAGTCTATAACATCCATTTTTTCCCTTATGCACTATAGCGCAGTCTCGGTGCAAAGAGCTGCAAGATCAACTCCAACATATCCATGTGTATCCTTTGCAATTCGTTCAAGATCAACATTGTCCGAAAGCTTCATATTCTTTGTATGTATATGAAGGACTTCCCGCCGCCCCACTTCATCAGGAACCCCAATATCAATTTCCCTGTCAAACCTTCTAAGAGCTGGGTTAATACTATTTCGTTGGTTAGTTGCTCCAATCACAATAACATGGGCTCGAGCTTTTAGCCCATCAGTGTCAGAAGTTGAGAAACAATTCGCCTCTCAACCTCACCATGTGTCTTTTCTCTTTTGGGTGATATTGAATCAATTTCATCAATAAAAATAATGGATGGGGCATTCTTCTCTTCCTCTTCAAAGGCTTTCCTCAGATTGCTTTCACTTTCTCCAGCCAACATCGACATAATTTCGGGCCTGTTAATTAAGAAAAAGAAAGCACCAGTTTCATCCCAAGGTATTTCATAAGATGATGATTGAGCTGCATTTCCCTCTTGCCACTCATTCAGACCATCAGAATATTTAATTTTCCTGCTATGGCTTTCACTTTGCCATTCTCCAATGAGCATTCTTTTGCGAGAGACATAAAGATCATCTAATAAACTAGCTTTGCCTTCTTCCAAGTTACCTTGAAGGGTGTTTGCCCATTTTGTGGATTCTTCATTTAGAATTGTGTTAACAACTTTTGCATCCTCATTATATTGATCTTTTGTTGAACTTATATATTCATCAAGAGACATAATTTCAGGAAGTTCCTTACGTTCCCTCATTACCTCTTCAATAACAATTTCAGCTGGACTCATGTCTGATACATCTACTGCAACTACTTGACCAAATAATGTGCACGATGGGAAAAATCTAGGATTGGATATAGGCCTTGTAGGATATGTATTTGAAGATGTAGGTCCCTGAGGTATTGCTATGAAAAATCAATTGTCTCCATGGAGGTGAACCTTGAATCATGTGGAGCCCAACTACCTATACTCCTTCCCCTTCCTCTTCCTAAAGGAGCACGAAGAAAAGGAATTTCGCACATCAAACCAAGGAGCAGGTTCAACATGATATGTATGAATTCCCTTCATAGATTTTGGACCTCCATCCACATTCAATTGGGCAAAGGGTGAAGAACCATGATGCTTCTTGTCAAACTTTACAGATCCTTCTCTCTCTGTTTGTAATGGAGTATATTCCCTGCAGTGATCTGAAAACTGTGCCTCACCTTCCTGCAATGATTGGCCATTATCTGAAAGCCTGCCCTGCTTCTTGATAGGTCTCGTCTCATCATCCTCTTCACCATCCCGATCAAAAGATTGAGACCGAGTGACTCTCCTTCTATGTTTATGGTTGCGATCATCATCATCTTCATGTGGATCTCCTTCACTACGACCAAGTTTATCTTCACCATTATTAAATGTAATGTTTTGTGCATTATTCTCATCATTTTGATCATGGTTTTCTTCATCCACTCTCCCATAATCCACTTTTTTTTTTTTTTTTCAAACATGTCATCTTCACAAATATCTTTTTCCTTTTCTTCTTCCACATATTCCTCTTCATCATTATCAATGTCTTCTTCAACATCTTCCTCATTGTTATGATATTGTTCATCTTCTTGTTTCTCAAGATACTCCTTGCCCTTATCATATTCATCTGGATCATCATCTTGATCTGTATCATTCTCATCCACATCAAGATCAAATTCATCTGGATCATCATTTTGATCTGTATCATTCTCATCCACATCAAGATCAACTTCATTTGGATCATCATCTTGATCTATATCATCATCATCCACATCAAGATTAGCTTCATTTGGATCCTCATCTTGATCGATGTCATTTTCATATTCATCATTATCTATTTCATCTTCATTCTCAATATCATCATTTTGATCAAAATCTTCTTCTCATGCTTCACCTTGTTTCGTTTCTTCACTGTTGTTATCATCTTCCTTATTATCGATTTCCTTTAGTTGTGTTGTAACTTTTGCACATGTTTTTTCTAATTGCTGAAGCTTTTCTTGAATTTTACTAAACCGCTCAATGAGTTCAGAACGTAAACGTAATGGCATATTGTGCGGCGGATGACGTTCAAAGACTCGCATGGCTCTGATACCATTGAAGCAACAAAAGTTGTAGCTTGTTGACTATATATATATATACACATACAAGATGTTTGAATGTTACAATGAGGCCCTGCTTATATACGTAGGCAGGTGTCCTTTCATGATTGGGCATGTCTTTTAGACATGTCTTTTTGCTTAACTAATGACTATTTAACATAATCGTTATTTTGATTTTTATTATTTACATTATTTATTTCTATTTTATTTGTCATGAATTATATTCATAACAAGGTCTTGGTTAGCTTACTCGGAAAATGCAAGTTTTCTTGTTGTTTCTGATTTCTCGAGATCACACAAAGTGCATAACAAAGAGCATACACAATTAAGAAAACACTTTCCAGTCTGTTTTTGATTTGTCGAGATCACACAAAGCACAGGGAAAAGAGCATACACAGACCAGAAGGGGTAGCAAACTAGGAATATAAATAGAAACTCTGTAATATTTTTTGGATTGTATATATCTGGATCAAACGAAAAATGTTGAATCTCATGAAAACAAACACCTTTTTTGTATGAAACGGAAGGCGTTCTTAACTGAAAACAACATTTTGGATGCAGTGGAATGACTTGTTTAGGCCAAAACGATACAAAAATAACAGATCTCGGAAATGCGAAACACAAGCTTCAAGATCTCGATCACCAAGGGGTGAAGTTCTTAAAACAAGCTTTGATACCATGTTTGGGTTAACAAGGTATTCCATATAGGACGAAAACCTTTAGTAACCACTTACACAACTAGATCAAAGATCATAACGCCAATATTTTTACGTGGTTAAAACCCTCTGAGAGGGAAATAATCCTCGGTCCCACCCAAATGCAACTACTTGAGGAAATTTGATTAATGCAAAAGAAAATATTTTAAGTTAGACTTCTCACAATTGATCATCAACCATGACCCTCCATGCCCTTTAAATAGAGATCATGGACTAGTTGGGTGTTAAGCCACATATCAATAGCTGTTAGTATCAAGGAGAATATGAGTTGTCAGATCACTCTATGTCGAGAACATATCGCGACCTTCAGATTACAATGCAACTAATGCATACTAAAGAAAAACACTTCTACCTAATGGACATATTAAACCAAGTTAAACTTAACCAACTCCTAAGTGTCTAAATATCCTAATAGATTTTATAATTGCCTTTTTGATTGCACTGAGAGGTGCTCTACAACCCAGTATGGGGGAGATGTTGTCACGTAGCGTTACATTTAAAAATAATAAAATAATACTTATATTAACAAATTAAAAATAGTAATAACAAAAAAAATAATGTCGGCCATAAATACAATACTTCAATTTCACCTTAATTTTGCATAAACTTTATATAGAGACATAAAGTAATTGGGAAAAAAAATAAACTAAAATATTTTACTTTTTTAGTATGGGGTAGATATGTACTTTCTTCACTACTTATGGAGTTAACATAAAAAATATTATTGATATTGCATGATGTGTATTTCATTCTATCTTCAATTTCTATGTAATGTTTAAAACAAAAATATGTTAATAACAAAAAAATATTTTACTATCAGCGACAAGTAAAATATTTCAATGTCCATATTAAAAGTGTTGTAGGGCAGCTTAGCCTTGCCACTCAAGTTAGAAATTAAATTGCATAAAAAGTTATAACTGACATTGGTTAATGCTAAATTAATAGAATTCAATAAACAAATCAAATTCTATAGGCTTGCTTAATTTGGAAAGAAGTATTAAATTGAGATGTGAAGTGGATAAATTAATTGTTTACTCAAGCACAAGGGCTTACATAAATTTTGGTGGGTAGTAGCTACTAGTAAATTTATACATTTACAGTTTTACTCCTACATAAATGCTAAGAAAAACATAAATAATGATGGAAAGTAACTCTTGGTAGATATATTTATTTACATCTTATTCCTATCCATTTTTTATGCAAAAGCTTGCTTAAATTATGGTGAAAAGTAAATGATGGTAAATATGTTATTTACTTGAGTATGAGCTATTTTCAAGGATTTTAGTTTTTGATGGTTTTCCTCCAAAGCTTAAGAATAAAAATCACTGCACAAATATCTAAAAATCATGCATGAATATTGCAACCATATCAAAAAATTATCGATATATATATATATATATATATATATATATATATAGAGAGAGAGAGAGAGAGAGAGAGAGATTGTTAATAATTACCATCCTAGCTCCATCTTAACTCTGGAGTCTGGGCATCCAAAGGGACCAAATATCTTTTCACTATAAAAGAGGTTTGCATCTCAAGGGATTTGATTCCTCTCAAGATCTGTCATATTTGTAGGCTCAAAAGAGTTGGGTATGTTGTTATTCCATGGAGGGTTCCTGAATTCATTCTTGGGAGGAAATCTGAACTGTTATTGTTGTTGTTGATTCATCTCTATTTGAAGGATCCTCTCCTATAAAGATGCTTGATTCTTCGTAATATTCAATTCTAACTCTTTGAACTTGTCTACAAGGAAAAACACTGGATCTATGGAAGAAGAAGAAGGCGGAGTCACCTTTTGGGGCTTTTGCTTGACTTTAACCTTTCTGATTGGTCCAAGAAGATCTGTCTTCCATGACATCATCCAACTTTGGTTTGGCCTTTGCTTCATCCAATGCGTTCAAATTTGCTTTATCGAGTATGAAACTGAGCTTTCCTTGGAAGGCTTTGAGATAGTACATGAGTGATGTCTCATTTGTTGGCTAATGTGACCTCGAGATTTCTTCCAATATCCTATCAAATCTCTTGTTAAACTCATTAACAATCTCATTATCAAGACGTTCAATGTTAGTCAAAGCATTTCAAAGAAAACAAACATTCTTCTTTTCAGCCATTTTTCAAGAAATATATCATGAAAAGATTCTAAGTCAATGCAATTATCGGGTAAACTTATAAACCATTTTCTAGCATATTTCTTAAGAGATTATGGAAAACATCTAAGCAAGCATAAAGATGACAAACAAAAATGTCAACCATATATTCCATAAAAGAATCCCAATTTGCTAGGGCTGATACCTAACCATCTCCATGAAAGGAGGGTGCATCTTTCAAGGTTGGCATATCATGGAGCTGAGGAGGGATGATGGCAAATTAATCGGTTTGTAAGTATCTGCTAACCACATAGCAACCATTAGTTCTTATGTATAAATATAAGGTCTATGCTTATCTTAAAACGAACAATAGATGAAAATGAGTTTTCCTCCTTACCCTTTCATTAATAAACTAAATGAGGTTCAGGGACTTGAAGAAACTCACCTCAAGAGTTGGCCTTGGTATTGTACCTTATGTTATTTTGTTGAAGTGGAGTTGCCCGGCGAGACTTGCTAGATTAGTATGAAAGAATTTCAACAAGATACAAATACAAATGAAAATTTACTAAACTTTGAGGAATATATATGTTGTTCTTTGATTAGGGGAATTAGCCTTGTCCTTGGCAACGACGCCGAAGAATGTTACCACTCAAACTAGCAGGGCTGACACAGTTTGACCAAGGATGTTAAGCGTTAAGTACTATAGAAGCATGCCCACTATCACCTTAACTCACTTCTCTCACTTCGGGCTAACTCCTATGAAACAGCTTGGGGTGTATCCTTACACAAACAATACTCAACCAATAGCCTTAGAAAAGTGATCTAGTATAGTTAAATCAATAATAAAATCTGATCTAGTATACGATATTAGAACAGAAAAGTGATGCAGAAAAACAAAGAAAATACTCAATAGGATGAAAGTACAAGCCTGAGAAAAAACACAAATTGAGTATCGGAAGCCCTTACCACAATAGAAGATGATATGGCAGTGATATACTTTAGTGTTGGGGCTGTAAATTGGTGAGATGGTTACTGTTCAAGCCTACAATATCTGAATATTCTGCTGTGCGCACCAAGACGACAAGCCTATGGCTACTTGGGATGCTCAGAATGAGCTTGAGGTAGACTTGAAACTCAACGGTGTTGAATTTTGTAGCTATAGTTGGTCTTCATAATCAATATTTTAGCCCTTGAATTATGTAAGACATGTTCTTTATGTCATTATATTTTAGCCATTGAAATATATATCTTTATTAATATAAGACATGTTCTTCATGTCGGTTTCAAATGAAAAAAATTGAATTTTCAAATTTGAATTTTTGGCTCCTAATAAGGTCAAGTCAGCCCTAGGCAGAAAGACACCCATACGACCAGCCATAATCACTATATATATGCCATTCGACTTCCTCCACATGGGCAATTTGGATCACACAAGATAAATACATCATCTGGGCATCAAAACGAAGAAGAAGAGGACAAGGAGGACAAAGAAGAAGGATGAAGATATCTCAATCATTCTCTCTCTTGTTTGACCTCGCATGTGTGAATTTCTGAGAGTTTTCTGGACAATAGTTTTTGGACAGTAGGACCGAATTTCTGGGTGCAGAAGGAGGCCGAATTTCGGCCTAGACAAATCAGATTAGGCCAAGTTTGTTGGGCAGATTGATGACTTGATATAAGAGCTGTTTGACCAGGTTTGACCAAGACTATGTTGTTGATCAAATTGACTTTACCTTTAACTAGAAGAATTAGATGTATCTTTGTTGAATTAAATAATTTATGTAAGGAAAGGTTGCTGGGTTTTTCCCCATGTGCGTTTTCCTAGGGTAAACTTCTTCTGTCTCTTGTTTGGCTGTCTCTTTACGAGAAAGAGCAATATAAGAAATCATAAGAATTAATTATCGAATTAGGAGATCCATGAGAAGTCAACATGGTATCAAAGCTATGGTGTAAGAGCAGCCAAAAGAGAAAGATGGTTTTGAAGACTATTTGCTAAAATATTTTCTTTGTGCCCTAAAAGAGGGCCAACTCCTCTCTCTATGACCTAATTCCATAGTCAAAAGCATAAAGGAGTCGCAAAACCTCAAAGTCAAGCTGCAACTAGAAGAAAGGCAAAGTTTATGGTTTGATATGTGATGAGAAGAGGGTCGAGTCTGATCAGAAGCTAGGCCAAATTTTTGTGGATGATCTGTGCCCCAAAAAGGGCTCTGTCCAGGTCAAAATAAGGAGGAACCACCAAAATTCTATCGGAAAGAGCGAGTTCTATTCTGTGCATAGGAAGGAGGAAAGACCCTTGAAAATAGGCCTAACTAGCCTCAAATTCGACCTACTGCGGAAGGCTGAAAGGCCTCAGACGATTCACTAAAATTCTGTGGTAAGGCCGAACCCTAGAAGAAGTCCGAAATACCTCTGTGGAAATGCCAACAAGTTGTCTCTTGTACTTAAAGCCTACTAAAGTTCGTTTGCACAAAGTAGATTGGTGAAGGCACTATACATTTTGATCTCAGAAACGAGCCTCTCTCAAAATACTTGAGTAGCATTGACATTTAACAGTTGATAAGATTGAAGTGTTTCAACAAGACATATTGCTTGGTTCCTAGCTTGAAAAAGTTTCCATACAAAGTACTACAATGTTGGGATGTTCGGAAGCTAAGTGTGAAGTTTGATGCCTCCTTGAATCCTTGGAATGTGAGGTATGTATCATCACAATAATTTTGTTTGAAGTTTTCTTAGACCTCAATGATCTCTTGTCAACATAAATGAGGTCTGTCAGTACAGACCAAGTATATGTCTGGTTGAAAAGTCTATATTGATTTCTAGTAAGGGTTGATCTCTGTATGTCCTGAAGGATGAAAATTCATTCGTACAAAATGTGTCATGAAAAATTGTGGACTATTTCGTAAAAGTCTCTATATCTGTAGCATGTAAGCCACCTTGGTATTGGAAGGAGCAATGGCATTGATGTAAACCTTGAATTTGGAGAATTGAACAAGTGTGTTCAGTTCACTAAAATGTGATATAGGTTGAAATTAGTAACCTGTGTAGGACATCTCCTTTGAGTTGAGTGCTACTTTGAAGTTGAAGGTCCCTAATGTGACATACTCTGTACAGAAGTAATACATGTTGCATTGCACCATTATGATTATGATTGTGTTGACTGAGATTTGGTACAAAACATTAGAATTATGTACGTTTGATTTAATCTCTGACTAATTTACCAAGGAAGTTCCTCTCTGAATCAGAGGGAGTTAAGAAAGGACATTGGAATGAACATAGCGCAGCCTGAGCAAAGAAGACATTGCCGTGATAATCTTTTGAAGAAGTTATTCAACCTTTTAGAAGCTTGGCTATTAACTTGGAGAAGATCCTTTTGAGGTCACAGCCTCGTAAGTGGCACAGCCTCGTTAAGTGGCACAGCCTCGGTATGTCTAACGGTTCATTCTCTCCTTGGTATTACTACTAGTAATACCGTTAGATCACTTCATGTCTAGCACATATCGTGACCGTCAGATTGTAAGTTACGAAAGTACATAGTCCTAACTCTACACTAGACCAAGTTATACTTAACTATTTCCTATGTGTCAGAAGATCCTAACTTCCCCCCTTAAGAACAACTTGGGATAGGATTGAAGGATGTACAAATATGACACAATAGGAGAAAGAAGGAGGCATTAGAGCCTATCCCCCCTTAGTGACAACTTCTTGAACTCCAACTATAAATCGGAGTTTAGTAAACTTCGCCTCTGTGAGAGCCTTTGTAAAGATGTCTGCAACTTGATCATCAGTTGAACAATATTGCATTTCAAGAACATGGTCATGGATGAGCTTTCTGATGAAGTGCATGTGTAGTTCAATGTGTTTGTTGCGCTAATGTTGGAATGGATCTTTGCATTGTTGAATGACACTTTGATTATCACACCAAAGTGTAGTCGGATGCTGCTGCTGCTGAAAGCCAAACTCTGACAGGATTTGATGAAGCCATAGGGCTTCTTTACTAGCTTCTACGGCACCACGATACTCTGCTTCTGCTGAAGAAAGAGAAATGGCACTTTGTTTCTTGCAAGCCCATGTAATAGGTCCAGAACCAAGAGTGAAGACATAACTTGCAGTAGACTTACGATCATCAGGGTCACCAGCCCAATCAGAATCAGTGAAACCAACCAATAGAGGAGATGCTTCTGCACTGTAATGAATCCCAAATTGCACTGTACCTCGAACATAACGAAGTATTCTTTTCGCTGCTTTCTAATGACTTTCATGTGGGTTTTGCATAAACCGAGCAATAAGGCCAACAACAAAGGAAAGGTCAGGATGGGTATGGGTCAGATACAAAATTTTTCCTACCAGCTGACGGTATAAGGTAGCATCAACTTTAGGGGAAGTACAAGTAATTGAAAGTTTGGCTCCAGAGTGAAAGGGAGAAGGGGCTGGCTTACAATCTTCCATGTGAAAGTGGCGTAGAAGATCACAGGCATACTTGGACTGGGAAAGGGAAATACCTTCCTTGGATAGCAAGACTAAGAAAATAATGCAAGTGTCCTAAGTCTGTCATTTCAAATTGCTTTTTAAGGCTGGACTTCACATGGTTTATAAGGTTGGGATCACTACTAGTAAGGATAAGATCATCAACATAAAGAACAAGAATGATAAGAGACTTACCCACTTTCTTGGTGTAGATAGTATTGTCAGAATGACTCCTAGAAAAGCCAGTATCTAAAAGAAATCTATCCATTTTGGCATACCAAGCCCGATGGGCTTGCTTGAGACCACAAAGGGATTTCTTAAGCCGACATACAAGGCTGGAGTCTGTTTGTATAAAGCCAGGAGGTTGTTCCATATAGATTTCTTCATGCAAGTCCCCATGCAAGAAGGCAGATTTGACATCCATCTGATGGACTTCCCATTTGAAAGAGGCAGCAAGGGAAAGAACAAGGCGGATAGAGTTCATTTTGGAAACAGGGGAGAAGGTTTTAATATAGTCAATGCCTTCAACTTGTGAAAAACCCTTAGCAACAAGAAGCTTTATGTTTATCAACTTTTCCATCTGGCCCAAACTTGGTTTTGTAAACCCATTTAATGAACGATCCCATGTATCATTTACCAATAATGAATGATATTCTTCATTCATAGCTGCGTCCCAATCTGGATGGCTTGAAGCTTCTGCAGAGGTGTCAGGATCATAATTCGCTGAAGCTTGAGCTAGTAAAGAAGAGGCTCTATCGAACTGAGAACGTGTACGTCGCTGATCTGTAGGATCACCTGCAAGAGCACTTGCTACATCCTGAGTAGCACAAACCCATTGTGGAAGCTGAGGAGCTGAAGGAGGATCCTGAGAAGGTGGGGGAGGATTGTCATCCTCGCTGTCATCATCTGAAGAAGAAATGTTTTCAGAAGTAGAAGGGATAGAGAGAGGTGGCACATCCACCGAACAAGGCTCATAGGCCGATATATTTTCAACGAACTTTGCATCTCTTCTAATGATAACATTTTTGGATTTAGGTGGAAGAAGTCTATATCCTTTGACATCTTCAGAATATCCAACAAAAATACATTTTTCACTCTTAGGTTCTAAGGCTTTATGTTTCTCATCAAGGAATATGGGCCCATGCTTCACTTCCAAAAACACGAAAGTGACTTACATCTGGTTTAATTGAGCTCCATGCTTCATCTGGAGTGATATTCTTTAAAACCTTAGTAGGAGTGCGATTTACTGTGTAATTTGCACATTTAATTGCTTTTGCCCAAAAATTAAGACTAAGTCCTTTAGATTGAAGCATACAATTAGCCATTTCCTTTAAGGTGCGATTCTTCCTTTCAACTACACCATTTTGTTGTGGAGTATATGGAACAATATGTTGCATTTGAATTCCATGCTCAGTGCAAAAGTTGATGAATTTGTTGTTAACATATTCTCTGCCATTATTAGATATTAGCTTAAGAATTTGATGTCCAAATTGTTTCTCAACAAAGGCCTTAAAGGCCAAGAACATGTTAACTACTTCACTCTTGAGTTTTAAGAAGTATACCCAAGTGCGTATGGAGAAATCATCAATGAAAGTTAAGAAATACTTGTAGCCAAAGAAGGAAACAACTGGAAGTGGACCACATAAATCACTATGCACAAGCTGTAAAGGCGCTGAGGCGTGCTAAGAGGCATGTTTTTTAAAACTATCCCGATGATGTTTTCCGAGTACACATTTGGAACAAACACCATCTCTGCAAGATACCATAGGAAGACCTGTCACCATATTTTCTTTACATAGATTTTGAAGGGAGAAATAGTTTAAGTGATTAAATCGCTCATCCCAAAGTTTGCTCACTTCATCATTATGAACAACAAATACCGAGGGAATAAAAGAATGTTCAATGAATTAATTCACATGGAGCAAACAGCTCAATGATAATACAAAGATATTTACAAGAATAGAAACATCAGGTTTCTATGTAGAATATCGAACAAACAGTTTCATCTAAGAAACTGCTAAAAGAATAAGAATAGAAACATCTAAAAGACTGAGCATTACTAAATAGAGATATAGAGATATATTCTAATACCCTCCCTTAATGCTCAATCTATTTACAACACCAATAGACCCGCGAAATTTTACAAATTTATCAGGACCAAGAGGCTTGGTAAAAATATCGGCGGGCTGCTCTGTGGTGGGAACATAGTGCAACTGAACTGAGCCGTCTTCAACCAGCTGTCGAATGTAGTGGCAGTGAGTTTCCACATGCTTTGTTCGTTCATGAAAGACAGGATTCTTGGCAAGTTTGAGCACTCCCTGATTATCACAAAACAAAGAAGTAGGCCCTGTCTGAAAAACATGCATATCTGCAAGCATACGACGAAGCCAAACTGCCTCACAGGCGGCCTTAACTGCTCCCCGATACTCTGCTTCTGTTGAGGAGAGAGCCACTACCTGTTGCTTCTTACTAGTCCAAGTAACAGCTCCAGATCCTAGACTAAACACATACCCAGCTGTAGATTTACGGTCATCAACCGAACCGGCCCAGTCAGAGTCAGTGTAGCCACTGAGAATAGGAGTGGAGCTGTGAGTATATAAGAGGCCATAATCAGAAGTACCACGCACATATCGTAGCACCCGCTTTGCTGCTATCCAATGATCAGCTTTAGGAGCTGACATAAAGCGAGAAATGTAGCTTACTGCAAAACTGATGTCAGGTCTGGTAGCAGTAAGATAGATGAGACTGCCCACTAATTGCCTGAATAAAGTTTCATCCACAAGAGGAGAGGATGACTGTGCTGAAAGTTTGAGCCCTGGTGCCATAGGAGTCGTGGCCGGTTTGCAATCCTGCATTCTGAACCTTTCCACAAGATTTTTGGCATACTTGGACTGAGAAAGAAAGATCTGATTTTCAGTCTGCCACACTTCAACCCCCAGACAGTAATGAAGAAGTCCCAAGTCTGTCATCTCAAAAGTTTTGCATAGATCTTGTTTGATCCCATGGATCAAATGTGCAGAGCTGCCAGTAATGATAAGATCATCCACATAGACAACTACAAACAAGATATCATCATCAGTATGCTTGATATACAGGTTTGAATCAGATGGACTCCGCTGAAAACCCTGATCTGTCAGATACTGATCAATTTTTATGTACCAAGCCCGAGGAGCTTGTTTCAATCCATAGATGGCTTTAACTAACCGACACACTTTCTGTTCTTGACCAGCAACCTTGAATCCTGGAGGCTGCGTCATGTAGACTTCTTCTTGGAGATCACCATTTAGGAAAGCACTTTTGACATCCATCTGATGAACTTTCCAATTGAACTGAGCTGCTAGGGCAAGCACAAGCCTGATAGTACTCATCTTGGCTGTAGGAGCAAAAGTCTCCTCATAGTCGATGCCTTCCTGCTGTGAAAATCCTCGAGCCACAAGCCGAGCTTTATACTTGTCTAAGGTTCCATCAGCTTTGTATTTGACTTTATACACCCATTTGCAGCCTATGGGTTTTTTGTCTGCAGGAAGATCAGAAAGAGTCCATGTGTGATTCTTCTGAAGACTCTGAAATTCTGCTTTCATAGCCTGTTCCCACTCAGATATACCCTTAGCTTCTGAGTATGTTTGAGGCTCAAAAGTACTGTGAAGGTTAGCCATAAGAGCAAAATTGACTGTAGACTGTTGTCTGTTCTTATGCCTAGAAGTTCTACCTTCAAGGAGCTCATCATCCCGGAGATCACCTATGGTTTTAGCCCACCATTTTGGCCGAAGAGAAGAAGAACCAATATCAGGATTAGAGGGACCAATATCAGGAGGAAGAGAGGCAGGCTCAAGAGCAATAGGGACAGCGAGAGGGGGATTAGCTTCTGGAGGAAGCTCAGATAGAGTAGTATCAAATCTTGATGCTACATCATCCCTCCCATCAGATGGAATGACTGGAAGAAGAACACTGTGAGGCGGATCCTCAGAACGCTGCTCAGAAGAAGAAGACTGAAAGAATCCTCTGTCTTCATCAAATACTACATCTCGACTGAAGCTAAGTCGACCAGTGGCTATATCTATCAGCCTATAAGCCTTGTGATGATCACTGTAACCTGTCATCATGAGTTTCTGACTTTTGGAATCCAACTTAGATCGCTTAGCAGATGGAACCCAAACATATGCAACTGAGCCAAAAACTTTGAGATGACTGATCTTAGGCTTACGACCAGACCACACTTCTTCAGGAGTCTTCCCTTTAACAGCCTGAGTAGGGGATCGGTTAAGAAGGTAAACAGCAGTAAATACTGCTTCAGCCCAGAATTTGTTTGGAACACTCCGGTGTTGTAACATGGAACGAGCCATTTCAACAACCGTGCGATTGCGACGCTCGACAACACTGTTCTGCTGGGGAGTGTAAGGTGTGGTGAATTGACGTTTGATGCCATGAATATCACAGAAGTTGGCAAAAGCTGAGGAACAAAATTCCCCCCCATTGTCGGTCCTAAGGGTCATGATATTACAACCAGATTCTTTTTCAACTAAAGTTTTAAACTTCTGAAAGGTACTAAGAGCATCAGATTTATTTTTTAAAAAATACACCCACATCTTTCGACTGAAGTCATCTACAATAAGTAAAAAGTATTTGCAAGCAGTTATAGAAGCTGTATTCATAGGACCACAAATATCAGCATGAAGTAACTGAAGTACCTGGGATGCGCGCCAAGATTCACCATTTTTGAATGACGACCGATGTTGCTTTCCTGCTTGACAGGCGCTGCATACCCCCAACTGCTGAGTCTGAATATCAGGTAATCCTGACACAAGTCCCTCCCGAGAGAGCTGAGAGAGATACTGCATATTGAGATGCCCATATCGTTGATGCCATAGAGTACTGATGGGAGAGACACGAGCTGCTAGTGCCACTTCTGGAAAGTCACCGGTGTCAAGTAGCCTGTATAGGCCATGGTCCTCGAGGCCAGTAGCAACTGTCAGACTGGTCTCCCTGTCAATGATGGAACACTTGTGTGCACTGAACACAACATCAAGCTGAGGAGAATTCCTCATAATCTGACTGACAGAGAGCAGATTAATCTCCATACCAGGAACATAGTATACATTTAGAAATATGAGCGTGCGTCCACCAGACTGAATTTGAACTGTACCCCTGCCAGCAACAGTGTACTTTTCACCTCCACCAAATACAACTGAATCACTGAAAGGTGAAAAGTCAATAAACCAGTCACGCCTGTGAGAGAAGTGGCGTGATGCACCAGAATCAATGTACCATGCAGAGGAAGGAACATGTTCTGAAGACCTTTTAGCCATAAAGGCGTAAAAGGCCGAATCTGTCTGCTCGGAATGTTCTGCAACATTCGCTGTCTGATGTGACCCTCCCTGTTTCTTTTGTTCAGCAGCAATCCTCTGCTTGCAGTCTTTCTTCATGTGACCGAACTTGTGACAGTAATTACACTGTACACTTTTCTTCCTATTAGGATCAAAAGACTGAGATGATCCTCTCTGCTGAAAAGACTGAGAGGACTGATATTTTGCAGCAAATGCATTCTCCAAGGGCACTGATGCAGTACCACTACCAAACTGCTGTTTCCACCTATCTTGCTGCAGAAGTTTGGTACATAAATCTGAAAACTTCAGATCAACATTTGTGGTTGTAATGTTGAGTGTTTCAATGAAGTGTTCATAAGATTTTGGTAGACTCTTCAGGGTAATGACTACCATATCTTCTTCCTCCATGGTCCGACCAATGGCGTCGAGCTGATCTCGAATGTCTTTAATTTTGTTGAGATGTTCCTGTAAAGACATATGTTCATCCATCATGATGGAGAACAACTGATTTTTGAGAAAAAAAGCTCTGCTTTTATCAGATGTCTCATGCAATTCTTTCAACTGTTGCCAGATTTCAGCAGCTGTCTTGCCAGAAGGGATCTGTGGTAACTGATCATCAGCGACAGAGAGCTTGAGAAGCATAACAGCCTCTCGATTTCGATCATCAAATTTATCTTGATCGGTCCCGGCTGTACCTGGACGAAGCTCTTTGCCCAAAATGAGTTGATCAAGACGCCTGTACTCAAAAATGGTCAGCAGTCTTTGTTTCCAAATGTTATAGTTGCTGCCATTAAACCGTTGATTTCCTTCTAACATCAGATTGGTAAGTGTGGCCATTTTCACAAAGAGAAAAAATAAGACACACAAGAACAATGTAGCTGACTGCTTATGCTGGTGAAGATTTAAAGAACAGACTTTCAGCTGTCTAAAACAATAGTAATACTGCTCATACAGTTCTGAGAATACAGTTTTCCACAAGAAAATGCCGGTCTACCATAAGAGTATACTGATGCAATAAACAGATGTCACAGGTCTGAGTTTGTAATGAAGACTGCCAGGATCACAAGAAAAAAAATTCCGCTGATTGGTAACCCACTGCCGGCAACCAGAACCACAAATACAGCAAATATAAATGATGAAAAAATGAACCCACATGTGCTGTCTCAGATTCACACTTCTGCTGAATGGTAACCCACTGTCAGCAAACACCACGGATATATATATATACACGTCTCAGGTTTCAAAATGGCCCACACAACATCTCAGCTACAGGTCATATGTTTTTGAAAAAAGGACCACGTGAGCTATGCACGTTCCGTCTCAGCTCAGCGACTGGTCATATGATTTGAAGTTTGAACCACGTGAGTTATCAAAACTGCACGTTCCGTCTCAGCTATTTTATATATGAAAAAACCACAGGTGAATATAACCACGCATATGTGTTTTATAAACACGGGTTACGGTGCCGTCTCAGCGATTACAATGAACCACGGATTTTTATAACACGCGGATGACAGGTTACGTATTACGTATTACATCAGGTTACGTATCAGGTTGAAAAACACGGGTTTCAGATCAGAGTTTGACTGAGACAATATAACGGCGTTTGCACAGGTTACAATGAACCACGGGTTTCAGATCAGAGCCACGGGTTTTCAGATCAGAGCACACGCGTATATCCACGCGAATTACAGGGTTTCAGATCAGAGCACACGCGTATATCCACGCGAATTACAGGGTTTCAAAATATCCACGGGTTTTCAGATATATATCTAAGAGTTCTTAACTGTAATACCATCCACGGGTTTCAAATATCCTCGGGTTTCAAAGCGTATATCACAAGTTTGACAGCGTTTGAAAATATCACAAGCGTATATCACTTGTTTGCACAGCGATTGAAAATAAAAAAATAGACAGTTGCCCGCAGATCAAATTTTCAGACCACGACTCTGATTTTTAAAAAACAAATAAGTTATAAACCGAGAGAAAACACCTGGATCACGATTGCTGACGATTGCTGAGGGATTCCACGATGTGGTCGAAGAAAATAGCTGGATTCAATATTCCAAGCAAACTGGCCAGCCAAAAAAAAAAAATTCCGCTTCCACGAAAACAGTCGCCGCCACAAAGTTATTTCCTTAGTAAACTGATCATGCAAGAGAAGAATCCAATTCTGTATCGAGATGGACGACTGTAAGCTTTTATCACAGCGAGCAAAGCCGAGGCTAAGACTCAGTGAAGGCTGCCTGGCTTACAGAGGGCTCGACCTTAGAAAGGACTCAAGAGATTACAATGCAAAGAGAATTACTGTTTCAAGAAGAATCTCTTAACCTTGCTCTGATACCATAAAAGAATGTTCAATGAATTAATTCACATGGAGCAAACAGCTCAATGATAATACAAAGATATTTACAAGAATAGAAACATCAGGTTTCTATGTAGAATATCGAACAAACAGTTTCATCTAAGAAACTGCTAAAAGAATAAGAATAGAAACATCTAAAAGACTGAGCATTACTAAATAGAGATATAGAGATATATTCTAATAGGGAAGAGTTGATGACCCAAAGTTGTTAAACTTATACAACCTTGTAGAATCATCAACAATTTCAGTAGCTAAAATCTGTCTAGGATCTCTTAGGTCCTTAATTACAACATCGTGAGGTGAAAATTCAATGGGTTTACCTTCACCTGAATGAGTTATCTGATATACAGATAGAAGGTTGCAGGATAAGGTTGGAATACATAATACATCATTAAATTGACCATTGTCTAGATGAATAGTTCTAGTCTCTACAACACTAAGAGATCTATCATCGCCAACATATATATTTTTGGTGTTACAATCATTTAAATAAGAAAACATGGCTTTGTTTTTGGCCATGTGATAAGAAGCTCCAGAATCAATGAGCCACTCATGAGAATGAGAAGAAGAAGATACATTTAGTGCATAACCAGACCGAGATGCTTGACAACCACCGAGATGCTTGACAACCACATGCAGAAAGTGCTATTCCAGAAGATGAAGTTGAAATTGAAGAGTGCTCCAAATGGATGTTATACTCATTGCTTTAAGATCCGACCGGCTCGGAACCGACTCGGCCGAGTTGGTCCGAGCCGGAAAAAAAATTCAACTCGGCAGAAAAAATGGTTCAGTCGGCTGAGTTATGACTGACTCGGCCAAGTTATAGCATGACTCGGCTGAGTCAGTCATAACTCGGCTGACTCGACCGGATCTGTAACTACTCGGCCTGGTCAATTCATGCGGCCAGTAAACCCCAAAAACAACCTTTTTTTATATATATTTTTTTACTTTTTAAGATTTTGCGGAGTGTTGGGGAGTCCAAGTTGTTTTAAAAATTGGTTAAGTGCTATTTGGGGTCCATTCCCCTCTCCCAAACCCTATTTAACCCACTCTGATCCCTAGTATTGATATGCTATTCATGGTAGTGTTAAATTCTTAAAGTAAAAGTGACATTCTCCTTGATCTTCATTTTTATCCTTTTACTTAAATTTTTGACATTACCATGAAATGACTCAAGATGTTTGAGAGTGGTTCCGGCCTCATTCGATTTCATATGGAGAAAGTAAAAGTTTAGATTTCATTCAAAATCCAGCAGACTTATCAGTTTTTCAGGATTTTAGGATTGGGGGATTGTAATGTTTCCATTGAATTTTGCCATGTATTAGGGTATGGAATTCGTATTTAATCAAGAGCACCAATCCCTCTATGTACCTTGATGTTAGTGACATTGGTTGTTGAACTTCTCTGGGATTCGCTCCCAAACCGAGAGCTTTTGAAAATGTCGCTCCCGCTCCCTTTTTCGCTCTCGCTCCCCGCTTTCGCTCCTGCTCCCAAGTAACACTGAGCCAGATGATGTTGGCAACTCTAGCAGTAGCCAGTAGTACTGGTCACAAACTTTTGTTGTAGAGGCCATTTCTAGCCTCCTTGGTTATGTGTTTTTGTTTTGATCTCTATATCATCATCGTGTATGTATTGGACAGTGCACTGGGTGCCATTTTGATATAATGGATATATTCATGAGCCTACTTTGATCATATGTTGTCTTCCATCTATATTATAATGTTGTATGTTTGGAAACATGAATGAAAATCTTTAAAATTATGTTTTTTTTATAAAAAAATTAATATTTAATATATTTTTTACAATGACCAAGTCATTGAAATCGAGTCGGCCGAGTCGATACCGAGTTTGAGTCGGAGTCAGAGTCGACTCTCGGCCAAGTCAGAGTTCGAGTCGGAGTTTTAAAACATTGGTTATGCTTCGTCATTGCTGCGTCCAAGGCTTCCATCTTCTTAAAGCATTTGGATTCTAAGTGGCCATCTCGATTACAAAAGTTGCAATGTCTATCAGTGTTCTTCTCTTTGTTTTTATTTGCCTTGACATTTTGTTGAAGTGATTTTTCATTTGGAGACTGAAAGTGCTTGGGACCCTTTGTTGGTTTAGGACCATTCTTTTTAGGATGCTGCTTCTTAGGATTCTTTGAACTTGGTTGTTGTTGGGTGGCTAAGGCTTTCTTAGAAGAGTTTCCAAGATTAAGAAGACCAAGATGTAAGAGTTTTTCTTGTTCTCTTATTAAAGAATCACAAAAGACATCAAAAGAGGGGGACTTGTAGTCTTGTCCTTGAGAAATAAAGGCTTCTCTAGTAGAATGGAAGGTGGAAACAAACACAGAGTAGGCTAGTCCCAACTTAGTAAGAATGGAATAGATAAGGCTACCATCTTCTTTCTTAACCTTAGCACCTTCCAAGAGAAGTCTAAGGGTCTTGAATTTGGACAAAAAATCTTCAATGGAAGAAAAATTATTGGGTCCAATGTAAGCGACTCATTTTCGCGTTGATGAGCTCTAATTTCATTTTTAATTCCAAAAACTTTATTGAGATGTTTCATTGCTTCATCAAGGGTATCAAGTTCTGCGATATGGAATCTAAGGTCTGGAGAAATAGACATCTCTATCAACCCATGTGCTTGATTTTGCTTATTTTTCCATTAGGCTTGCTTATCTTCATCTTTAGGTTTAAACTTTTGGCCTGAGACTATTCTATAAAGACCTTTACTTTTAAGTAAATCCTCCATGTAAGACACCCATTGGAAGTAGTTGGTACTGTCAAGAATAACTTGGCTTGGACTTTCCATTTTAACAGAAATTGAAGCTGTAGATGCTAAAACTAAGTGTTCCAATGCAAAGATCTTGAAAAATTAAGCCGATTAAAAAATAACAGCTTTGAAAATAACTTCCGGATGAAGAAGTTATGACTTTTTGAAGAAAAGTTGTTGAAGATGCCGACGAAGTACATGAATGTGCGGAAGTGAATGATAATGTTATATTAAAATCCCCCCTCTTTCCAAACTTAATCTAATTAGCTCACTTTTTAATTTTTTTTATGTGACCCACTTTTATAAATAAGTGAAAGTCACCTTTAAAATGGTACTTTATGAGCTACCCACTAAATTGTAACTTAAATAAAAGATAAAAAGACTTTAGAATTATAAGCGACTCACTTTTTATAATGGGTGAGAACACTTTTACATAAAGTAACTTTAAAACATAAGTTACATGTGTTTTTTGAAAAAGTAACTCAACAAAAAAAAAACTTGAACCCAAGACCTCTATTTTCAGAAAGTAACTTTGGACCAAGTGAGCTAGTTTAAAATGTTAGTAATTTTTGGAAAAGAGGAAGGGTTTTTTTTTTAGTATCTTTACTAGTCACTGAAGCTTTGGAGTGCGTACTTACTTGAAAAAGCCCTTTTTTCCTACCAAACAAAAAACCACACACCCCAACACGGACATTCAAAAAAAAACCAAGCCTTATGGCTTGAAGTTAGATTTTGCCGCAAACTAAATATTTTCCTCAATGTTTCTGATTTTTCGAGATCACACTAAAGCGCGGCGGAAAAAAGCATACGCATGAGAAAAATCCTTCCTTTCTGTTTTTGATTTGCCTAAATCGCACAGAGTCGCGGGGCAAAGAGCATACACAGAAATGAAAGGTATATATCCGGTAATAAAAAACAGAGAGATAAATAGACCGAAATAAACAGAGAGATAAATAACTAAAATTGCAAATAAACACTGTATACCTCTAGATCTTAATAATGATGTAGCTAGGGCTACCGGAAACCTTTTCGTGTGAAATGAAAGGGGTTCCTTATTGGAACAGATGCTCCTAACACAATAGAACAATCCTCTCAGCCCGAAAGCGGTCAAAAACAGTAGATTTAGGAAACGACAGTCGAATGCAGTTGTACCGGCTTCAGATTTGGATCATCAATGGATGTGGCCCTCAAATAGCTCTGATACCATGTAGGAATATACAGGGTACGTTCCTTAGAACACTAAAGGACACTGCTCAGAAACAGATCACAGATCAGTACACCAGTATTCTTGACATGGTTAAAACCCTCAAAGAGGGAAACAGTCCACGGCCTGAGCCAACGCGGCCACTTCAGACAATTATTAATGTAAAAGAAAGAAAATTTACATAAGCTTCTCTCATGAACGGTCACCTTACAATGACCCTCCATGCTCTTTAAATAGAGATCATGGACCAATCGGGTGTTAAGCCACGGATCAAGTGTCGGTAATACCGAGGTGAGAATGAACCGTCGGATCACTTCATGTCTAGAACATATCATGACCGTCAGATTGCAAGTTACAAAAGTACATAGTAAATAAACACACTTTACCTAACTCTACACTAGACCAAGTTATACTTAACTATTTCCTATGTGTCAGAATATCCTAACATGCATAGAAGTGATCAATAAGCAAGGATTTAATAGGTGATAATTAGATTTTTCACTTCAAACTTTGATGTAGATACATTGTAGTGACTGAACACATTAAAGAGATCATAAGTCCTATTATCATTCTTTGAATATTTTAATTTAAGACTTCACATTTCAGTTTTTTTCCCAGTTTTCAAGAATCCTTGTTTCGTGGATATTTGGAAATTCAAGCATAAGATGTTCGATGTTATTATGGTTAATAATTGCAATCTATGGTTAAAGTGTCGACTACAAATTAATGATACCCTAAACTTGTGGGATTGATAAGTTACTTACAAAAGAATTGGGCTCACCTGCAAGCTATTTGTTTGTTTTTTTTTCTTCATATTCCAAATCACAAAGCACATTGATGGGTTGGACGATGGTGATGTGGTCAACTGAGTTTTGTATTTTGACGTAAACATGCTCCGTTGCTCTTTATGTGAACTTTGTCATTTGAGAACAATAGAATCATTTGTTTATGATTTGTTTGCTAGAATGCCAATAAATTGGGAAAGTATTCCCAATTGTTGATTTGTTTCACTTTTCATGTATTCTTTTCTGGAATTGGTCTGAAATTTTATGAATTGCCTCTGATATTGTTTTAACAGTGTCTGAATCTTATACTGAAGCTTAGCATTTTTATATTATTAGGCTCGGCGTAAGCGACATTTTTTTGATGACAAGGAGAACGAAATCTCCACAGAGCCTAGACGTTTCAAGCGTTCTCGTCCTAACATTCCACGGACTCCAGATGGGAGGCCTATTCTTCCACTTGCTCTAACAGAACGTCTTACCATTGTGGATCTTGTAAGTTTTCTTGCAGTATAAACTTGTCAAAATATTTTAGGGTTTGTGCATTTGGAAGTTGAGAATTTAATTGAAGCTACATTGTATAGTTGTTTGAATGAGCCTAATAAAGAAGGGGTATTGTCATTCATAGAGATTTGGGGAGAGTAGAGTATTGATACTTTCGGTCAAGTTATATGAAAATTTCATTAATATGTATGTGTTTGCAAGGTAAATATTTTTTTTCTGTTTTTGCTCATCTGTATATTGGATGATGTTCCTATTCAGCAAGCCTGAAAGTTTGATGGGCTCCAAATCTATTACAGCATGCATAAAGGATCCAAAACTTTCATTGATATGAGTAGTGCACAACTTGTGGATGTGCTTAGCTGTGATTCTGCATGGCAAGTGCCTTGTTAGAAAAGCCATGTTCATGTTTGAGATACTTTCTCAATTAAGCCATTTTCTTTGACATTTTGCTTCTTTGAAGTCTGAACCTCCTCCCATAAGACTAATTATTGGTTCCAGAAGCTTAGATTATTTGCTAAATAGCTTTCAGTCATACTAGGTGATTGAGAGAAGCTGTAAATTTATGAACCCTATATATGAATGACTGAAAAAAATGTTCCATGGGCGCATGTTCCTAGGTGTTGGGGATGTGCCCTTTATGCTTCCCCCACTCCTGGACTTGTGGACTTCATTGGCAATGTCCCCTGCTGTCATTGGGTACATCCCTTGTTGTCACATGTATGGCACCAGTACTTAGGGGACTTCAATGGGGATTCTGCCTGCAGAAATGGGATGCTCCCAGCACTTGGGGTTACTCTGGGATTCCCTCTATGGGGCACACTCGTAAAAACACAAAATAAGTACAGAAAGCATACCTTATTATTATTTTTTTTTTTCCTTTGAAGGATGGTGAGGGTCTCACCATTTATCTTTCATTTTCCTGTCTATATAACCCTAAATTGTTTCTCACCTAAAACATGCTAGCTGGAGTACATTAAGGAGGTTGAAGTTGGATTTATCAATTTTCGAAGGAAGAAAAGTCTGCACAGCACGGATTCTGTATCATATTTCAACTTCCAAATGAATCAGGTCCAGCTAGCATTATTTTGTGAAAAGTTAGAAGCATACATGTTTTTTCGTTTCTTTGTCTGGAAAAGTTAGAACAACAGTTATATTTGAATTAAGGGCTGGCTATCTGTACATTCCCATAGAAGACAATGAAAGTTGCGGCACATAGATGCAGAGGACCACACGCAGGCTGATTGAGGCATGACAGTGGCATGCGTGTTGTTCCATTTCTCTTTTTTGTCATTTTTTGATTTGACAGTTTTGACTCTAATATTTAAAAGGTGATGAATGTAATTATATGTCATTTGATTTGGACATTAATTTTTTACTATGAGAAATTTGTGGATTGGATAATGGATGTTGCTGCTTTAATTGTTTATGAAAAGATAAGATAACTGTGAGATTACTTATGCATAAAAAACCTCTTCTATTTTTCCGTTTTGAATTTTTTATATTCTCAATATCTGGGGCATGGTTCCCTTTTGGGGACCCCAACATCCCCTGTGACATCCTGTGAGATTTGCAGGGTCTGTCCACTGGAGAGTGCAACCATGATTAGTCCAGACTTGAGAGAAAGATATTGAGACAAAGATCCAAAACCATTAAGAAGTTATTCATGGATTGCAAACTGGATTAACATAGATTTATTTTCGGTGTAATGAATCAATTTTCCCAACGAACGTTCCGAGTCGGGTCAACTTCCTGAGAAATTATAATACTTTGAAGTCTTTTCCTAGTTTTCTTGAGTTCTTGATGGTGGGGGAAATTTATATCTCAAAATACTTATATGGCACATCTCGAACATCGAGTAAATATCTTTTATTGATAAAGACAATAATTTGCCACCGAATGGAAATATTACATATAATCAATTTTTGACACAATGATGTAATAGTACTTACAAGGTCTACAAGTGTCACGGTGAAACATTTCTTCAGGCTATCCATGTTCCATAATCAAACTGACTAAAAAGGGCAATTGAATAGGCTTTCTGTCACAAGTCGATCTGCTAATAGATTATTATCAAAAATAACATATGAAACCATTGATTAAAGTGCACCAGATCAAAATGATAAGAGTTCACTGCACCGAAGAAATTTATGCATACTTTACATTTTCATTGTGACCATTAGCTAGTGATTACGGTACCCGACCCCTTTTCATCATACATGGTTTCTTTGATTATTAAACATCTAACATTCCTCTATAGAGAATTCGCAGGAAAACCTTTACTGCTTGTTGCTAGCCACGTTGTTACAGTCTATCAACAAAAATTCTTTGATTGACCTATCAGTCACTAGTTCGCAGAAATATTTGAAGTCGACAATTTCTTGAAGATATGAGCGGTATTAAGTTGAGCAGAACTTACTCTAATAGCACAAATTTTCATGTCAATGACCAGGGGACAATTGAATATAAACGTGCTGGATTTCATACAGACCGACACATATTCCCTATTGGCTATAAATCTATAAGAAACTATGCCAGTATGGTGGAAAAGGATGGACGGACTACATACACCTGTACAATTCTTGACGGTGGAAGTGCAGGTCCTATTTTTCGTGTAGTTCCAGATGACAGCCCTGAAAAAGTCATTGAAAGGGATTCTGCATCTGGTGCATGGGCTGTTGTTTGTGGAACTGGCAACAAGATGCGTGGAATTGAACGCGGCAAGGTTTGATACATTGTGCACATGCATAATCTGTTTGATAAAAAATCGAAGTCCTCCGTGTTGTGTATGTATAGAGACTGGTTTGTCTTGAAAATGCTGACATTTTATAGTATTTGATTCAGATCACCATTAGCGGGACGGAGATGTTCGGCCTCTCACATCCTACAGTTATTCAATTATTACGTGAGCTGCCTGGAGCAGAGTACTGTTCTACCTTCTTCTCTGACTATCCCACTTTTGGATCTCACTCTCGAAGACAATCAATTAGTACCCCAGTTATTCCTTCCGTTCAAGATGGTTCCGAATTCAGAGATACCGAGGTGAAGCAAAAGCCAATGAGTAGCTTTGGAGATCAATCAGAGCAATCATTATCTGACTCATCTGAAGAAACAGACAGCAGCGATTCATCTGATGAAGTGGATGGTTCTTATCAGGGTGTCACTTCAGATAAGATGGCTGAAGATCAAAGTTTCACTAGAAGAAACATGTTAGTTCATTCAGGTAATAGGGAAAGAACTTATCTTGACATAAATGCAGACCCAGAGGAGCTTGAATCACCATAAACATATAAATATATAGTACAAGGAAAAGTTTTCATACCAGACTTGTGCTATGGGTTGATAGTTCACGGGTGAACAAGCTTCATTGGTGTTCCTTTAAGATGGCAGGCTGTGGTTTTTGGTCTGGCTTACTTGTCACCATGATATTATAGTCTTGGATGTATACTACGACATATTAGAGTCTTGTAGAAGATTCAATTTCATTGTCAAAATTAGAGCACATCTGTATCTTGGAAATCAGAATGTGTCCAGTTATTATTTGATTTTCATTCAGGTGCTGTTTCCTGATTCAGTTTTATGGCGAATGTTCCAGACGGCTAGAGTGTTTGGAAGTGAGAGTCTGGGGAATTCTTTGAATACCAGTGTGATAATTTAGGATCATTGCCTATGGCTAACACGACCTTGATGTGACTTTCATTTAAGCATTGGGGGATTGGACGGGACTTATAAAACCGAACCAGATAACTAGTCATCACCCTGAAAATTCTCTTTGGGTGGTGGTGCTTATTGTTTATGGAGATTTCTACTAATGATATATCTAATCTGTGCTCTGAAGATTCATTCTAAACAGGTGTTAGAAACTGTGGGGAAACTTTCAACTGATTTCTCGCATATCTAAAGAGATCTTAGCAGTAAGCATGATTTTTTGACTTCCAGACCATGTTTAAGGTCATTGAATTTGACCTGAGAATTGGTTTTTATATTTTTAGTTGCACCACTATGATTCATAAATGTGTACTTAAATATAGCGGCTTACTACTCGATTTCCAGATGTTGAGATGGATAATTTACACGCAGATGGATTATATGCACCTAACAAAAAGTTAAGATAGAAAACTACCTAAACGTATCCTTAAATATAGTGGCTTAATGCTCGATTTCCAGATGTTGAGATGGATTATTTCCAGCCAGATGGATTATTTACAGCCAGTAAAAAGGTCAAAGAGAACTTGTACAAGTTATTTGAACCGTCTTTTGGATTAAGTTATGATTCTTAAAATGCTTAAATAGTGGCTTAGTAATCACTATAGTACTTGTACTTTTCAGATATTGAGATGGATTTTGTATATTAAGAAGTTTGTTAATTTAGTAATTTTTTTGTACTGTGAAAGTTATTTTTTTTGAATAACATTACAGAAAAAATATGGAAACTGTTTAAATTTCTAAAGATTTTATATATATGTTTAGAAAATTTTGAGGATTCTTAATTTAAAGTAAAGTATTTTTATCCTATAGAAATATTAAATGATTTGAAGGAAAGGGAAATTGGTTAATATTTTTAAAAAATATGTAAAATTAGTTTATAGGAAAAATTTAACCCCTAAATTATTCTTTGAAAACAGATCATTAACTTTCTTGTATTCAATGGAAAGACAATGATTTTTTTTTACCTTAATTTTTTTAAGGTTTTTCTACTACATAATATTCTTTTACCTTGTAAGCGATAGTAATTACTATAGAAGATAGACACTTCTTGTTATTAGTTTGGGGTTACTACTAAAATGATTTTTATGTTTCAACTCTTCAGATTTTCACTTGGCTTCAGTTTTCTCATGTATTTCAATATGTATATTTATATTTGTTTAAGGAATTAATAAATATGCTTTAATTTGAATGGATATGATTGAAAACTCAGGTTAAAATTTACCATCCTCTTTTTATTCTTTTCCCTTTTCTTTTGTGAATTTTGAAACAATAATAATTATATTAATATCTTAACACCATGACATTATTGAAAACACTCCATTAAAACCATTTGACTAAAATGGATTTATGCACCAAATTTACATGTTCTAATATGCTTTCTTGTTGAAAAACTATGATATGTAATTTGTAATCTTCTTGACACATTTTATTTTACATGTGGATAATATTGGAATAAACGGTCCTTAAAGTATAAAACAAAGATTGTGATATCAAACTAAAATCATCATTTGGATGACCACTTATTTAGATTGACAATTTTTATTGGTAAAAATCATTCATCTGATGATTTTTTATTTTTATTTTATTTGATGCCACAAATATTTTGTAAGTCTTTTTTGTAGTGCTTGGGTTCTTTGTACTTGGGATATAGTTGATTAGACATAGGTATAGCCTTCTCCATCATGTATTTTAAGAATCTACACCTAGCCCTTTCCCTAAATAAAAAGTAGTTGACATAAGAAAGTCATTCACTATTGTCTTTCGGCACAAGAATTTCACTTCTTAAGAGCTTGGTTAATAATGCCTCTTCGAAAATTTCCAAGATTGATGCCCTCAGTAAGGTTTGGTTTGTGGTGGACTAGAGGTGCTTTTGATGGGGGTAGGGGAAGAAGCCAAACTTGAGGTCATAGGCTGGGAAAAATCTCTCCTAGCATCCAAGGATGAAGAACTCCTGTTATTAGAGAAGTTGGTGCTTAGAGGATGGCTTGAATTGATGGGTCCTAGAGGAGTGAACTGTGAGTGCCTTTAAATGCTTTTGCTAGTGGTAAGAGAATAAGCTAAAGATGAGATGGAAGATAGGATAGAATCTCTTCTAACATCCAAGGATGTTAAACTCCCTGTAGCAGAGAAGAAATTAATCAAACTAGGACTCATAGTATCACTCTAATGCCACCATTGAGAAGCTCTTGTCATCTTCTGAAGTGACAAAACTTAAGAATGTTTGTGCTTTTAATATAAAATACACAAATGTATTTGTAAATAATATTATATTAATAATATGAATGTACAAGTACGTTGAATGTTACAATCAGGGCCTATTTATATACCTAGGTAGATGTCCTTTCATGATTGGGCATGTCTTTTAGACATGCCTTTTCACTTAACTAAGGACTATTTAAAATATCATTATTTTGATATTTATATTTATTTATATTCGTAACATTGCCTCTTCCTTCAAAAGCTTTGTCGTCAAAGCTTATCGATGACAATTTTCTTCACCTTAATCGTGAACAATTTTCTTTACTTTGCTCACGTCATTTTTTTTTTTAATTTCTATATATATATATATATATATATATATAGATATAATTTTTAAATAACTTTATAAAAATAATTAATAAAGTCACTTTATAATTAAATAAAGTAACCTTATTATATTTTTATAAAATTGCTTTATAATAATTTATTTAATTCACTTAGTATAATTAATTTGTATAGTCGCCTCTCTCTTGAAACGCAAGGTGGTCGCATCGGAGTTGAGATGCCTCTTCGCTCTATTTTCGTTAGGTAATGGTTTGTCGACATTTGCAAGTTTATCATACAAATCTATGGGAAAGGAATAGTTTGGTAGCATACTCCATGAATTTTGGGTCAAGTTGTAAACTTGCTTCCATCCAACTCCTTGGATTATGAAGTAGATGGAATCCCCCATTCAAACACCTGCCTCAACTCGAATGCCACGCGAGGAAGCGTGTGTGGAAGCTCCCACGAAGTAGTCAACTGATTAATCTGCCTCTTGGTATTTACATCTAACAATTTTGTGTGAACAATATGTTGTGGTAGGTAGGGAATCGAACTTGCGAAGCGTAGCGGTAATGGCAGCGTTAGCAACAAACTGGTAATCTTCAGAAACTTGTCCCCCTCCACTATAAATGAAAAATTCGGCGAGGGATGTGTGAAACGACACTTGTCATGCTCTGTAAATTTCCATTCTAGTTCATTGGTTTTCATTACCATGAAGTTATAAGGACCCTCTCCTGCAACTATGAAGTTGAGCACCAAGGATTCATTTGCAGACAATTTTGAATCTTGATGCCAAAGTTCTCCAATGTTAAACTTTTCTCAACGTCCTTCATATACAACTAAATGTTTTCTTGGAATCATGCCAATTTCTAGCGTCACAACACCATTGCCTGCTTTTACCAAATGTACTTCTCTAGCCATAAGTGCTCTCTGTACACTGATTTCATCTGAATTTTGTGCCTAAAATATTATGAGACTATACCCATCTTATTGTTTTTCTATTTCCATTTGTAGATCTTCTTCAACACTTCTTGCATTCTCAGCAGACTAAACAATGCTCGATCAAAAGAATTATGATAATCCCCATTTGTAAATACGTATAGGATATTGCAAGAAGGGTTTATAGATTTACAAAGCAATTTACATACTTCCACAAAACGAAGAATATCCCCATTGTCATTTGCATTAAAGAAAAACAACCATTGATGGGGATATTTTGAAATGGGTTTGAATGCATTTATTTCGAACTTTCCACCATTTTCGCCATAACTAAGACAAAAACCTTCCCATATCATTGCTCTTAAAGCTAAAGCTTCCCTTGTATTTGATTGTTTTGATTCATCATCCAATTGAATGAGAGTCATTGTTCGGTGATTAGAAGTAGGCAATGCCTTAGAGTATCTATGGGCATCATTAACATCAATGCCAAACACTTCAAGGAGTGTGGTAGAGATGTTGAGGCTACCCCCCCTTCAAATATAAATTTATTTGCACTTGCTTTTGTCAATACAGATTTACATCCCATCTCTTGATATTCATTTTCTTTCATATGGGTTTCTTCTTCCAATATTTTTTTCCTCTTTGGTGGGAATTTCTATTGTAGCTACATTACGCTGTCTTTCTACCAAATTAGAAAGGGTAATGATTGGAGTTGATTGCTTGTTTTTAGAAAATTTTCTCGAAATTTCTAACATGCTTTTATTCTTTATAATCTCCATTTGAAAAATATTTGAAGATACATGTTTTTGATTGGAATTTGGGCACATATTTAGTTCCCGCTGAAGATGGATTTCACACTGTATTTCTTTTGGTTCATTCTCATTTATAGCTTCTACATCTTCAGGGGATGTATTTTTATTAATTTCATCCTCCTCTTCTATATGTTGGCTTGTTTCATTTAGGTGATACATAGGATCTTTTACACTCTAAAAATGTTTAAACTTACCTGCCATGACAACCATTGCTAGATGAGTCATGCACTGTATTTTCCTCCTTCGTCTATTGCAAATAAACTGTATTGGAAATTGACTTAACTAGAGCATAATCCACGATTTCTTGGCTTGCAACATCAATTTTTTCATCTTCTTCAACAATCTTATCTATGTTTCCTTGAGGATTTCCTAATTCAACATGTTTGACATCATTTTTTTTGATTTGGGCATTCTTAATTGTTAGTCTTTTTCATGTCAATGTTTTCTCTCGTTAGACATGTTGTATATTCTGCGAATAATTTTTTCAATTGTTGAAACGATTTTCAAATTTCACTTAACTGCTCAATGATTTCAGGACATAAACTTAATGGCATATTGTGTTGCAGATAACGTCCAAAGGCTCGCATGACTTTGATACCACTAAAGCGACAAAAATTAAGAGTGTGTGTGCTTTTAACATAAAATACACAAGCGTATTTGTAAATAATATTTTATTAATAAGATAAATGTACAATTATGTTGAATGCTACAATGAGGGTCTGCTTATATACCTAGGCAGGTGTTCTTTCATGATTGGGCATGTGTTTTAGACATGACTTTTCACTTAACTAACGACTTTAAAATAATCATTATTTTGAGTATTTATTATTTATATTTATTTATTTTCGTTTTATTTTATATAATTAATATTCATAACATCCTTGTCTCAAACTTGGCTTGACTGGTAGGTTGGAGAGTTTCAAGGACAATGCTTGATGGACATGTGATTTCTATTTTTTTGTTGTTTTTGGGTGTTTGTCCTTTCGAATGGTAGTGAAAGGGTGGAATGGAGCCAATTATGTTTGGTTGGGGTATTTGAAGGTGGTGGAAAGTGAACCCATAAAATCCCTAAAAATGTAGTTGTGTCTGCCTCAAGCTTTGTAATAAAGAAGTGAACAAAAGAGTTGTTCTATTACCTCCACGCCATGCAAAGAGCATAACCCACATTTGTTCTCCCTCAGAAAATGCTGATCCTTCACCATCAATTGGTGTGAGCATACTTGAAATTACACAAGAGGAATATGAACCATATGCATTAAAATATGTTGGAGGTATAGCTTCACTAAGCACTAAAGGAAATGTTTAGAATAGAAAGGTAGTTTGGGACTAAGTGGTCTATGTTGGGCAATCCAAAAGATTTGAGCATAGTGCTTGTGAATCACTCCCAAGAGATGCATTAATCTTCTCTTTCGAGGTAGATGATTTTGGACATGTAGATAGATCTTATATCAAGGCACACTATCTATCTCTAGAAAAGAACAGGTCTCATAAAACCAAAATGGTTATTTACTTGCATGGTCGAAGGAGGTTAAATTCTTAGAGGATCAAAATTCTAAGAAAGAGTATTTGTGCCATCATAAGAGAATGTATGGGTTTCATTGCACCAGATGGAGGTACATAATGAGCCCAAAGGTGGTCTCAAGTACAAGGGGTTCAATTTGAGACTTGCTTGTATAATGATTTGGGGATAATTTGTTTGTAATGAAAGAGGTGCTAAAGCCTTATCTTCTAAACTCTCTCCACACAAGCTCACTCCATGTGAGTAAGTTTGGTCCCCAAATCTCAGAACTATATGGTGTCATAGGTTTGACCAATGAATGAATAACTTCATTTTTGATGTGATATCCCGGAAATGAAGCTATAACCATTGCCTCTCACACTGGTATGGAAGCATAGACTTTAAATACATGACGCTGGGAAGTAGGGATCACATTGATGATAAGATTGGTAAATTGGATTCTTAAGCATGCATAAGTGGGAGTGGTCTTCACTTGTCTGTGAACGTAAAATGCAGTCTCAAGTGGGCATCCTTAGTAGTGTTAGATGCCATTATCTTTGGTTATACTAAGATTGGTCGGCAATAACTAAAGGTTACAATATCAATCAAGGGCATCTTGTTTCCATTGTAGACCCTTCGGTTAAAATCAACGCCACGCATTTGAAGACAAGAGGATTGAAATCAATGCTCCATGAAAATGATGACTACCATCTAGATGTGTGTTATCCCTTGATGAAGTGCTCAAGTTTATTAATGTAGACTCCAAAAGTGAGTTGGGGAAAGGGGGCATGCTTGTTTTACCACCAGAAGTCTTTTGAAAGCCTATGTGATATATGAAAGCTCTTGTTTATTAATGTAGACTCCAAAATGGAGTTGGCGAGAAGGGGCATTCTTGTTTTACCATTGGAAGTCTTTTTGAAAGCCTATGTGATGTATGAAAGAAACTTATCATTGACTTATAAAGTCTCAACATTATTGAAACAAGTTCTTTGGGATCAATAAGAACAAGTAGTCTCTTGATAAGCAAATATTTGGGCATTTTTTATGAGGCCTTTTGGAAGATGACAAAGCATCAATAGGGTTTGATAGATGTATGACTAGTGCCTTGAATAATAGCATGGAGGGTGAAGATGTGGCTTATAGTATGACAACCTATGTTGAAACAAACTTGTTTCATGGTCCTAAAGTCTTGTTTCTGTTGAATTTCCACGACCTGGGGTCGAGGTTAGAGTCTTGAAATAACTGACCCTACCAAACCAAGAATCTCAGCCATAAAATACTTTGCACAGCGGAAATATAAAGCAATAAATCACATATGCACAAATATACACAATTTTTAACTAAATTGTACAATCCTAATCTTTGTTATATTAACCAAATCTGAATAATACAACAGTCTATGGTATACAAGTTACAATGACAAACTTCATTGAAACATCAATGTCGTATCTTGTCCTGCAGGTCCTTCACTCCCGTATTGCTCATTAGTAGTTCTTTAGTCCATCAAGGCCACTACACATCGAGACTCCAAGAGGGCTACCACCTAGCAATGCTACAAGTCACTTATGCTGCATGTGCATGGGCTCATCAAACTGCTCTCTAGGCTGGCCAATACCTGAGCTCCAATTTGCCTTCTAGTAGCCTCTTTCGTCCATCAAATAGCTACTCATAAGGCTCCAAACTTCACCCAACCACACATCAACAATGTCCTTCTTGTTTGCTTCTCTAGGGCTACTTTGGGTAGCCAACACACTACCCTCTAGTTAGATTAATGGCACCCAATTACGTCACTATCAATTTTGCTCCTAGGAATGCTCTTCACCTCCTCGGAAGATCCTCCACATAGCACCAACAGGTTGCTACAATCATGATCCAAACTGGTCAACTCCTTTGACCGACAATCCTCCACAAAACACTGTTGTCACTACTGTCTGCACTACTGCTCCTACAATTCTGGTTAGGGCACACAATACAACCCTCAATCCTCCACTCAATCAACAAATAATCCCTTCTAGGGCTGCAGTCCACCTTGGAGAAGGCCCTACCATGCCACATTGCCTTGTTAAGGGACAATCCTCCCTAACGCAACCCTTAAAATCCTCCAGCTGCTTGCTATGGCCTGCGACCTAGCAAAGAAACTAGTTGTAGCTGCGGCTCCCCTCCAAAACTAACCCAAACAGTCACCTGATAACCCTGGCTCGTCCCTCTGCTCCTCGGCTTTTCTACCTATCAATTATGGCCGTATAACAACCTTCTCTGGACTTGTATTTAGCCCTAAGACAATCCCAAACAAATCCGCAATCAACCCAACACTTCGGCCTTCAAACAAACCTCTCCCATGCTTCTCCTCGACCTCCACTTTAGACTTGTCCCCATGTTGTCCTTGACCCTTTCTTGCTGCAACTAGGCCATCCGAATTTCAGAGCTAATTCTTGGAGGAATGTCTCAAATGAATCTCATTCACCCTCTTTTTATAGCCTAAAGAAGGGCTGCAACGAATTATTGAAGAGACCCATCTATTGGAGTAATTTACATCAAGCCTACATGACTTGAAAACCAATAATTAATTTGTGAAATTCAAAAATTCGTTTCTCCACTTCTACAACTCGGAATTTGATGATTCTTGAAACGTTGGATTCTCCTTTCCGCCCTCTATCGTCTCATGCCATCACATGTAGAAATGTGCCTCTGGGATTGCCCTAAACATGATTGGGTGCAAAACCCCATCCTTGGGTTCCAAGCCCATAAGTGACCCTTGTGGCGCTTTGCCCTCCAAACCTTGAACCCTAGGGCTTGGAGTACCTCCCAAGCTACACAAATCAACACTCCCTCTTAGCGAGGGAAGTACTTCAAAGACTAGGAACTCTCTTGTCATCATCATCACTGCTTGCAACACTTTCCCAACTCTTGGCGCTCACAATCGCAACAATCCCTATACGGTGAACTACACCCTTCTCAGAAGTGTCGCTATCACTGTTTGAAGCACCCTGCTTCTTCTTCTTACCTTGTAACGCCTTCCACTCTCTCCATGATTCCTTCTTAGCAGTTGTAGGAGCACCCTTGCTCCTCACCGACCACGCGCTCTTCTTGGATTGTAGAGTCTCCCTCTGAATTTGCAAGCTCCCTCTCGAACTAGACTCCCTATGAGTCTCTGGCACTTGTACCTTCTCAGGAAGGTGTACCTTCTTCTCGGAAACCTGTACCTTCTCCTTTGAAGCCTGCACCTGCACCTACTTCTCTAGGGCTACTTTAGGTAGCTAACGCACTGCCCTCCAATCAGATCAATGGCACCCAATTACGTCACTGTCAATTTTTCTCCTAGGAAGACTCTTCACCTCCTTGAAAGATCCTCCATATGGCACCAACAAGTTGCCACAATCACAATCCAAATTGTTCAACTCCTTTGACCAACAATCCTCCACAAAACACTGCTGTCACTACTGTCTACACTACTTCTCTTGCAATTCTAGTTAGGGCACACAATACAACCCTCAATCCTCCATCCAGTCGGCAGATAAGCCCTTCTAGGGCTGCAGTTCACCTTGGAGAAGGCCCTACCGTGCCATGTTGCCTTGTTAAGGGACTGTCCTCCCTAACACAACCCTTAAACTCCTCCAACTGCTTTCTATGGCTTGCGGCCTGGCAAAGAAACTTGCCATTGCTATGGCTCCCCTCCAAAACTAACCCAAACAATCACCTAACAACCCTGTCTTGTCCCTCCACTCCTTGGCTTATTTGCCCAACAATTATGGCCCTAGAACAACCTTCTTCAGACCCGTATTTAACCCTAATACAGTACCAAACAAATCCACTATCAACCCAACACTTCGACCTTCAAACATACCTCTTCCACGCCACTCCTCGAACTCCACTTCAGACTTGTCCCCACACTGTCCTTGACCCTTTCTTGCTGCGGATAGGGCATTCAAATTTCAAAGCTAATTCTTGGAGGAATGTCTCACAAATGGATGTCTCAAATGAATCTCATTCACCCTCTTTTTATAGCCTAAAGAGGGGCTCCAACAAATTATTGAAGAGGCCCATCTATTGGAGTAATTTACATAAAGCCCACATGACCTGAAATCCAATAATTAATTTGTCAACTTCAAAAAATTATACAACTTGGAATTTGACGATTCTCGAGGCATTGGATTCTCCTTTCCACCCTTTATCGTCTCATGCCATCATATGTAGAAATGTGCTTCCAAAATTGCCCCAAACATGATTGGGTGCAAAACCCCATCATTGAGTTCCAAGCCCACAAGTGACCCTTGTGGCGCTTTTCCCTCCAAACCCTGAACCCTAGGGCTTGGAGTACCTCACAAGCTACACAAATCAATAGTTTCTAAGTCCATAAAATAGAGAAAAGCTTGTGTCTTAGGTTAATATGGATTTGCTACACTTAACACTATTGAGATGTTTTAACAAAATGATACTTTTCTAAAGGTAGTTTAATGAACTTATAGATTTTCATGAGGTTTTTGCACCAAAATTGAGAGTACTGTCGTGTTTTAACTTTTAAGTCTACTTAGGCTATTGACTTTAAAGTTTTCCAATTCCTTTGCAAGGCTCTCCTAGCTAATTTGAGAAAGTTTCAACTAAGTTATTGAAAATTTGGTGCATATATCATATTGTATGTGTAATTTGGGAGTTGTAGGGTGTATTGTAGCATATAGTTGTATAAATCAACCATGCTTGAAACTTGTACGATTGTATTGCAATGGCTTAGTTGAAACTTGTATAAGTTGGGAATTGGAGGGTGTATTGTAACATCTAGGTGTATAACTCAACCGTGTTTTCAAGACAAGTTCACCATGCTCCTAGTTTACATTTCATCTTATACAAGAAAGTTGGAAAACTTAATGCCCTTGGCGGTCTAATTAAGAGTGGAATTCAAATATCTCTTTAAGACATTTCACTCTTTATTCTTTGGACTTGACATGAGGTCTATAAGATTATTCATTTTCCTATTGTTAAGATGGATAAGCATAAGTTTGAATTTCTTAGAAGTTTTCTTATCACTTAAGGCAACACCAAATGATGATTCAACACTACTTGATTAGCCTCCCTTGTGAAAGTGGTTCTATGTGGTTGTTGGCATATCTAATATGCTAGCTTGTAAGTAGCCAACATTTTGGGACAAATTTGATGACACTTATTTGCAAATGATTAATGTAATTTTTTTGAGGCATTTAGATTTGAGTCATGAAACTCATCACGTGTTTTTGGACATTGTATGGTATGGACTCATCTTGAATGAATTTTGAGGTCATGTTGGGAGAATGATTAGACTAGATGGGGTTGTCATTGTCACAATCATTTGGAAGATGATATTCTATGGAGACATTTTGTGCTCTTGGTGAAGAAATATGAGCGATTATATGGAATAGACATGGAAATTGATGCATTAGGGAGATGATGAACAAGGAGTTGTGGTATCACAAAGGACATGACAAAAAATCCAATACTTGAAGGGACATTAGGTATAACATTTGATTTGACTTTAGGTTGGATAGTGGATTTCAAAGTTGATGGAAGCTTATCCAAGGAGAAGACATGGACAAGAATAATGAGGATGACCAAATGTAAGATAGAGAAAACTTTCTTAAGTTGGAAAAAGAAAAGATAGAGAAAACTACGATATTTCATTTGTTTTAGTTTTGCATATGAATGTGTAATGATCTATAGGGGTAAGATTAAATATGTTGGGAAAAGTTAGGTGCATGCCCTAAACAAGTCATTGGTTCACTTTAAGCGAGATAGATAAATATTTGAGCTAAGACTAAAGATGGCATAAAGGATTAATGCAAATAAAAAGAAACATGACAAAAATAAGTGGGTGGAGAAATAGATAGCTAAAAAATATATTCATAACCAAATGTAAATTTGGAGGTATGCGTTGTAAGGTCATTATTGATTTGGGTAGCATAGAAAATATGTTTGTATTAGATAATTGAGATAGTAAATTTAACACAATAGAAGCACCAATAACCATATAGGATTTTATAATTTTAGCACATATATGAAGTAAATGCGATGGTTTGATGCAAGGTGTCATTTAATATAGTAGAATATAACGATGATATTTTCTATTGCCATTTCTATTGATTCTTTCCATTTGTTTTTGGTTCACATGCTAGGGGCGATGGGACAAGGTTGAATAGGGTTGTCATTGGAAAACATTTGAAAGATGAGATCGCTAGGACATGTCATGCATTGAAGTTTAAAGTGAACTAGCCATCTATGTCAAGAGATATTAGAGATTAGGCATGTTAGACATGGATATTAATGAATAAGGTGGAGAATGGACAAGGACATTTTGTATCGCAAGAAATGTTGAAATATGTAACTAGGTTCGGTCTTCATAATGACACATGTAAACATGATTTTATGTATTTTTTGTAAAGAGAAAAATAAATTTATTATTTTCATTCTTGAGGCATGGGTTTCATGCTCAAGGAAAATTTATTTTTATAGGTCAAGCACCCATTGAGTGCTTCTAGGGCTTGTCATTAAGTCTACAAGTCAATTGAGTCATTGTCATGTATGGAAGACCCTTTTGGGCATATTGTATATTATAAAGAAAATTTTATTTGAGTCAAAATTAGAGTCAAAGACCCTCCAAGACCTTGTCAATGTGCAAGCAACAAGTCAGCCTTTACAAGTGACAAGTCAACCTAGGGACAGTGACAAGTCGACCTACAAGCTGTGACAAGAAGCCTATATATAAAGGACTCGACCTCATTTGTAAAGGGCATCAAGAAAGTTTGTTGAAAGCATAAGAAGCACAAGTACATCCAATGAAGGAGAGAGAAACAAAAGAAGAAAACCGAATCTTTGAGGACTGTTTTAGGGCTAAATCTATTCACACGTGAGAGGAGACTAGGATAGAATTTGTTGCAGCAGAGCCGAAGTACAGTCACTTTCAAAGGAAAAAACAAGATGTCAAAGGTTCAGATTGCAAAGAAAAATTTGTCAAGGAAGAAGGATTATCCCAAGAGAAGAAGAAGAGACTCACAAATCTGCCCTAAATTGTCCACACGTGTGGAACCACAAAGATTACAGGAAGGTCGAGAATTGCAGACCTGTGACAGAGTCCGAGACTTTGAAGAGGAGCTAAAATTTGGAGAAGTGAGGAAAGTTTGACTTGGGTTGACTTCATGAGAAGAAAGTTCTTCAAGGAGGAGTTTTGACTTGGTCTTGGAGGGGTCTTGGTCAAGGGTCAAAGGTCTTGGAATTCGTCATTTGAAGTTCTATAAGAAGAGAAGAATTCTTGTGGGCTTTTATCTCAAGAGGAGTGGTTTTGGCCTTGGCTGATAGCCTATATCTTGTGTCCTCTTCTCTCATTATTCTTTATTGTTTGGTTGCTGTTTGATGTTAAGAACAGTAACTATAATCAAGCTAAGTAAAAATGCATTACAAGCAATTATCAATGTAAGAGAAATCACCTAATTTAGCTGCCTATAGATTTCTCAACATGTTATCAGAGCTAAGGTGAAAAAACAAGGAAGGAAACTTGAAGAAGAGTCATCAAAAGGAATATCAAGAAAGTCAAGACATCAAGGTGATCTCCCTCTCGTTGAAGCAAGGATAACATCTCAAGCATCTTTGAAGAAAGATATCTCTAGAAGAAGTATCGTCATCTTCAAGGAAGCTATCATCATCATCTATCATCAAAATCAAAGTAGGCATCAAGTTGAATATATCATCATCAAAGAAGCATCTTCACTTGACAAGTAAGTACCTTTAAACACATATTTCATTAAATTTGGAATTAAACAATGGATCTAGAATTTCAAAGTACCCATAAAACTCAATTCTATTAATTTTATTGTAATATAATTTTTCTAATTTTAATGAAATATGTGTTTTTATATCTACGTCTGAATCTACTATTAAATGACTTCACTATGCAAGGAGAGAAAAAAAACTGGTTGGTTCATCAAATTTCCTTGCATGGAAGAAGAGGACATATTTGATCCACATAGAAAATGAAGTCATTGGACATGTTGATGTAGGAGTATTCAGCTCAGAAGAATCATTGTACTTTAGTAGACATAGGGGGGTCTTGTGTTTTAAGGAAGTTGGTTTCCTAAGTGTTAAAATTAATGTAATTACTTAGGATTTTGAGTGATTTTAATGAGAATAGGATTTAATTAAGTATTGTGAGGCATATTTGTAAATGTTCTCGAATGTTGGAGAACATGAGAGATTCAGGATAGTTGAAAGATTTGAGAATCAGTTGTAAATCTTAGATTAGGAGTTGGTTTCATGATTTGTGGATTAAAGAGGATCCTTAGGGATAAAGATGAGATTTTAGGATTTTGTTGAGAAGTTTATGGATCTAAACTAGGAATTGGTTATAGAATCCTTTTGTATAAATGTAAGCCAAAAAGGCATAGAAAAATAGTCAAATTAGTCAAGTTAGATAGTTAGCTGGTTAGCTAGTTAGAGGTTGTGAGTTAGAGGTTTGATTGTAAGCCTATGGGCAGTTAGGAAAACAAAGGCCACTGATACAGAAGATCATGCCAAGGAGAGAGTTCTTGTGTAAATACCTGTTTATTAATACAAACAACTCGATTATGAGTTTATGTGTGTGTATGGAGTAATTTAGTTATAATCTATGTGTGAACTAGAGTAAGTTCTGTGTAACAGAGGTTGCAGGTGGAGTTCGAGAAGAACACAGAGAATAAGTGATATGAAGGATCGTATTGGATCGCTTGAATCCATTTGAAGGATCATAGTTGATATTCAGGAGTGACAATGGTTAAAGTATGCAGAGTTAAGTTCAAGAGGGGGTTGTGTTGTAGGACAACTAAATACCCTGAACCCTGAAGTAAACCGAAACCACGTAAAAACAAAGTAGAGGAAGGACGAAGAAATGAGGTGATGATGTACAGGAGTCGTTGGATCTATAAGATCAACGAATGAGGCTGAAGGCGATGGGCGACCAAGATTAAGTCGCGCAGCATAATGTAAAAGAAATGAACGTCAGAGATTAAATCCAAGTGCTAGTGGAAGAGAAGAGCGGTTTCTGTAAGTGGGTAGCTGTTTATCGGATGGAGAAAAAGTGGTAAGTGGTAATTCGAGGTGGTCACCCGATTCCATTTATCGACCGACACATAGCACTCGGGTGGAGAGAGAAAACCACTTTATCAGGCGGGTGTGGTCTGTCTGATATCGCTGTTAACCATTGGATCAAATGTGCTTTGATCAACGGTGGAGGATTACTGATTAGGTTTGTTGATCGGGTGAACCAACAACCATTGGATTGAATGGTGAGATCAACGACGAAGATTGAATTCGATAAGGCTTGGGGAAAAGCGGACCCGATATGTTATCAATGTGGGTTAAGTTCATTTGAGTTTCGACGGATGAATGGGTTTAAGTGGTGATACGACGTGACAACCATTGATCTAATGGAGTGAAATCAATGGTGGAGGATGAATGCGATGAAAGAGCATCAATAAATGTGCAAAGACCGAGGAAAGGTGAAAAGGTAAGGTTTACATGTGATTTGTGGAGTATCTTTATTATATGAACATTATAATAGAAATAAAGCGGAGTTAAAAGTATTTTGGGTTAAGTCGGGTTTAACCAAAGTCTAACCATGGTATGATTAAGACGAGCGGATAATGAATTAAACCAGAGGGTTAAGTACTAAGGTATAAGAATTAACCAAAGTTTATGAACGTTGGGTAAAATTCCACTGGAAATGTTAATGAAGGTTTAGACTATTGAATAGTCAAATATAACGTTTCCGCATAAAACTTAATTAAGAACATTAAACCTTGGTTTAAGAAGGTTTTCACCACGGATCAGGTGATTAAGGCTTGGGACCAGTGACATGCAATTTTATTTGCATAATGTGGGTATTGTCGGCTTAGGCTGGCATCATTTGGTATCAGAGCAGAATTGTGGTTGAAACAATTGATATCAGAACAAAATAAGGAAATTATGTGTAAAAGGTCTTTGAGAAATTTAGAACAGAGTTATGTTTTAAGATGTGTATGCAGGCAAGAGGAGATCAAATTTTAATATGACAAGCAGTAGGCACACAGGGATAAAGTGCAACATAATTTATAGATGCAAGAAATAGAGAACAATCCACTCAAAGTGCAAGTGAATGGTAGAACAAGATCATGAAAAGGTCTTGAAGGTGAGATGACATGTTTTGTTTTAATTTGATTTGAAGATTGGAGAGTTTTTGGTCTTTATATTGTTGCATAGGTAGCAACATAAGAAGGTGAGAAGACTGCAACAACTTAGAGCAAGGAGTGCTCAATTGGTTCCAGAGGAGAGAACCAGAGAGATATCAAAATACTAAGCTCAGGGGAGAGAAGCTTAGTGAGGTATATGTAGAAAGAAGGAGACTTATTGCTGTAGGGGTTTTGTTGTAGCTCACAAAGGAAATTCCACAGAGGATGTGGGTAGAATTTCTAAGGGATGAAGGAAGCTGGTAAGAGTTTCTAAGTGCAAGAAGAGGTGGTCAGAACCTAGTATTTCATTAGTGATTGAAATACAAGAGGACCTTTGTGTTCTTAAAAGGCGCAGATGAGTTGAAGCCTAGAAGGAGCAGAGGGAAGTGCTCAAAGAGGTTCTAGAGACAGAGAACCAAGTGCTAGCCAAAAGACCAAGTACAAAGGAAAGCTTGGTGAGGTAAGTGGTAGCAGGGAGGACTTGCTGTTGCAGAGGCTTTAATGCAGCTCATAGTAAGTGAGTAAGGAGCTCATGAAGATAGAGAAGGAGAAAATGACTACTGATAGTCATAGTAGAGGTTTTGAGGAAAACCACAACAGAAGAAAGGTGAAGAAGGAGGATGCCAAGGCAAATGGCAAGAGAATGAGTCAAGAGGAAATTGACAAAGAGATTGCTGAGATGAAAGAACAACTCAATGTATTAAGGATGATACTTGAGGAAAACCAAAGACTAGGTTGGGTATTAAAGAAAAAGCCAGTGAAGTGGTCTAAGTTACAGAGAAGGCTACAACAGAAGCAAGTGAAGTGGCTGATGGAAAAACTTAGAGAAGCTAAGTTGGAAATGGAAGTTTCCATTTGTGAAGCAGAGCAGGGTGAAGTTCTGGGTGAAGAAGAAGGAATTATTGATGATTTTCTGAACTATTGGACAAATGCAGACCAGCAAGAGAATGTAAAACCTTATATTGTTGAATCTAATAATTTTGATGTGATTACAGGTTTTGCAGAGGATGAGCAATCCCTTGACGTTGTCAAAAATATGGAAGAGTATCTTTCAGAAGATAAAAACTCTGAAGTAAATAATGATGGAGAATGTCTCTTGAATGAGAAAAGTAGCGAATTATTGTAGTAGAAAGAATTTAGTAATACATTGATGTTTGAAGCTGTGACAACACAGGAAAACTTTCTTGTGAAAGGAGATGAAATTTAGTCTGAAGATCTGATATGTGAGGAAACAATTGAGACTGTTGAACCTTGTAATTTTCAAACTGATAATTTAAGTATAAATGCAGGAGTCATAAGTAATGATGAAGTACTTATGAAATATCACAAAGAACTTGAGTTGCTGGAGTATTTGCTGGGAAATTCAGAGTATGACAGTGTGATTGCAGAGGAAGTAGTCCACTACAATGGACAAGAGCAAAAAGACATCATTAGAGAAAATGATGTGGAGGGGAGACTAACTGATAATCTTGAGAGTACTTCAGAGAATTATTTAGAGAATTATTTAAAGAGGTTGAATCCACATACTGATGTGTTGATAGAAGAGGAGAAATCAGAGTAGCATACTTAAGTGTTGCCAGAGGAAGAAGAGGCACTGAGGCCTTATGTTTTTTATTTTAATAATTTTTTTGTGGGTGTAGGTTTAGTTGCAGATACTGGAGGAAATTTGGCACATATGAGAAGCAAAGTAAAGATGGTAGAAGAGGATTCTGTAGAAGAATTTAATCCATGGAACAAAGATGTTCAATTGCTGGAGAGAATGCTGGAAAGTCAGGATTCAATGCAGAAAGAGATAATCATGAAAGAGGGTAAGGATGAAAGGGCGGCAGTAAGAATTCGACAACTTCAAAGAGAAGAACAACATTTTGAAGAGTTAGTGGACAACAACAACAACCTGAAACAAAGAGAAAGAGGTAACAGTAAGTGGCAGAGTATGGACCAACCCAAGGATGTGTTGGAGATGGAGATTGAAGAATTATGGCAGTTGATGATGAAACAGTCCAGGATGAGGGAAATGACAACAGGAAGGATGATCAATCAGAACTTGAACCTGATTGACAAGGAGAGGAAGATGAAACAAAAGACAACAGACATACAACAGCAATAAAGGTGTAGAGCATTCAAACAACTACAAACTAAAGTTTTGGACCCTGGAGGTTTTCTATCAACATATGAAGACACATGATCAAGAGATCATTAATGTTTTCTACTTTGGGAGTCTGATGCAAGAGCATTCAGCTCAGAACAATCATTGTACTTTAGTAGACATAGGGCCGTCTTGTGTTTTAAGGAAGTTGGTTTCCTAAGTGTTAAAATTAATGTAATTACTTAGGCTTTTGAGTGATTTTAATGAGAATAGGAATTAATTAAGTATTGTGAGGCATATTTGTAAATGTTCTCGAATGTTGGAGAACATGAGAGATTTAGGATAGTTGAAAGATTCGAGAATCAGTTGTAAATCTTAGATTAGGAGTTGGTTTCATGATTTTTGGATTAAAGAGGATCTTTAGGGATAAAGATGAGATTTTAGGATTTTGTTGAGAATTTTATGGATCTAAACCAGGAATTGGCTATATAATCATTTTGTATAAATGTAAGCCAAAAAGGTAGAGAAAAAGTAGTCAAGTTAGTCAAGTTAGATAGTTAGCTGGTTAGCTAGTTAGAGGTTGTGAGTTAGAGGTTTGATTGTAAGCCTATGGGCAGTTAGGAAAACAGAGGCCACTGATACAAAAGATCAGGCCAAGGAGAGAGTTCCTATGTAAATACCTATTTATTAATACAAACAACTCGATTATGAGTTTATGTGTGTGTATGGAGTAATTTAGTTATAATCTGTGTGTGAACTAGAGTAAGTTTTGTGTAACAGAGGTTGCAGGTGGAGTTCGAGCAGAACATAGAGAAGAAGTGATATGAAGGATCGTATTGGATCGCTTGAATCCATTTGAAGGATCATAGTTGAGATTCAGGAGTGATAATGATTAAAGTATGCAGAGTTAAGTTCAAGAGGGGGTTGTGTTGTAGGACAACTAAATACCCTAAGCCCTGAAGTAAAACGAAACCACGTAAAAATGAAGTAGAGGAAGGACGAAGAAATGAGGTGACGATGTACAGGAGTCGTTGGATCTATAAGATCAACGAACGAGGTTGAAGGTGATGGGCGGCCAAGATTAAGTTGCGCAACATAATGTAAAATAAATGAATGGTAGAGACTAAATCCAAGTGCTAGCGGAAGAGAAGAGCGGTTTCCGTAAGTAGGTAGCTGTTTATCGGATGGAGAAAAAGTGGTAAGTGGTAATTTGAGGTGGTCACTCGATTCCATTTATCGACCGACATGTAGCATTCGGGTGGAGAGAGAAAACCACTTTATCAGGTGGGTAATCCTCGTGTAAGTGGTCCGTCTGATATTGCTGTTAACCGTTGGATCAAATGTGCTTTGATCAACGGTGGAGGATTACCGATTAGGTTTTTTGATCGGGTGAACCAACAACCGTCAGATTGAATGGTGAGATCAATGACAGATTGAAACCGATAAGTCTTGGGGAAAAGCGGACCTGATATGTTATCAACGTGGGTTAAGTTCATTTGAGTTCCGGCGATGAATGAGTTCAAGTGGTGATATGACATGACAACCGTTGATCTGATGGAGTGAAATCAATGGTGGAGGCTGAACGCGATGAAAGAGCATCGATAAATGTGCAAAGACCGAGGAAAGGTGAAGAGGTAAGGTTTACGTGTGCTTTGTGGAGTATTTCTATTATATCAACATTATAATATAAATAAAGCAGAGTTAAAAGTATTTTGGGTTAAGTCGGGTTTAACCAAAGTCTAACCATGGTATTATTAAGACAAGCGGTTAGTGAATTGAGCCAGAGGGTTAAGTACTAAGGTATAAGAATTAACCAAAGTTTATGAACATTGGGTAAAATTCCGCTGGAAAGGTTAATGAAGGCTTAGACTATTGAATAGTCAAATATAACGTTTCCGCATAAAACTTAATTAAGAACATTAAACCTTGGTTTAAGAAGGTTTTCACCACGGATCAGGTGATTAAGGCCTGGGACCAGTGACATGCAATTTTATTTGCATAATGTGGGTATTGTTGGCTTAGGCTGGCATCACATGTTAAGGGTTCAATCATCAAACCACCGCAAGAAGAACCTAAAGCTTCATCAAAATATATGAAAGGGGAAATAATGGCTCAAATAATCCTTATAGAATCAATCAAGGATTATCTCATCCCTTACGTAGCAAAGTTGGTGAATTCAAAAGAAAACTATGATAAGTTGGCATAATTGTTCTCCGTAAGAATTGCAAGAGAAGTTATATCATTGAGAACCGAGCTATATAAGATGAAGGTATCAAAGGAAGAAGGGATAGCCTCATATCTTATGAGGGTGTCACAAATAAGAGACCAACTGCAAGAGTTAGGGTAAATAATGTCCGACAAATAAATGACCATCGTGGTGCTCAATACACTACTTGATGAATGGGGAAATTTTGTATTAAGCATCTATGGAAATAAGGAAGCCATCCCATTCATTGAACTCTGGTCATTATGTAAGGTTGAAGAAACTAGGTTGAAGGAAAAAAGCGATGTACTATCAAATGAACAAGTTCAAGCATTTGTTTTGATGGCTAGGAGAAAAGGAAAGTTTGGTCCTCAGAAAAAGAAGAAGATGGACATGTCAAAGATCCAATGCTATGGATGTTAGGAATATGGGAATTTCAAGAGAGATTTTCCTAAACTCAAGAAGGTCAACAAGAAAATGAAAGACAAGAATGAAGCCCATGTCACTGAAGAAGTGGAAGAACCCGAAAAGAGGAAATCCAAGGAGGAAGTGAAAGATCTCTACTATGACTAAGATAATGTTCTTCACTTAGTTCTTTTCAATTTTTTGTAAAATATAACTATCATGATAGGAAGCATCATAAGGATCATATGATGCATTAAAGCTAAAATAAGATGATTTCATCATAAAAATCATGGAAGCATAGCTGGAGTAGAAAGTCTACATGGTTGTAGCAACCATCATGATAGAAAGAAAGTCATGGCATCTCCATTTGAAGAATTCAAGGATAACCATAGCATCAATATGTATGGTTGAAAACAAGTCATCTAGCATAATAGAAGATGAAAAAATCATTATAGGCCATAGCAATTAGGAAGGAGAATTTGTAGGATGAGGATAATCAAGATGCTCCTTTGGAATATTCATTAGAAGTTTCACCTATACTTGGAAGAAGAAAATGTCTCGCTGATAGCCTACGGTCTACTTTGCGTGGGATCCATAGGTAAGGTATGACGATGATATGTGCAACATGTGAAGTTGATTGAAGTACTTTAGTCTTAAAAGGAAAGGAAGCTGTCGAAGGAAGTCTAGATGACCACATGAAGTAAGAGGTATGTACATATTTAATAGATAGATAAAGTCATGTCCTCATGTGGTTGCAGTTAAAATGAGTGAATGCTCTATCTCATGAGCATGATCAGAGAAGAAGAATCTCTTCCTTTAAGAAGATGCATAAAGGCATGAAGATAATATGCCTTGAACTCATTCACATATTGATAAGATGAAACCAACATAATATGTTCTCATATGGAATATGAGGTGGTTGAAAATGATGAAGGAACTATAAATAGAAGTTCCTGGTGAGCTATATGTGAAGCAAGAAAGAAGAGTTCATGAAAGATGCAACCATTGTCACATAAGATACTTGAGCAAAATCCAATAACTAGAAGAATTAGCTATGACATATCCATGGAAAAGGTATAAAGATTCTGAGAAAGTCCGTAAAGGAAGGAGATCCTTGACATTGAAAGTATTGGATATGTGTTTATGAATGTGTAGGATCTTGTTGTTGTAAGAAGCAGATGTCATGATGAAAGACCATCATAAAATGTAACTTTGGTTTGATGTTCATTTTTTTATATTTTAACAATATCTGGTTGGGTTGAAACAAGGCTACTGAAAGAGAGTTGTAGATGTCACCTACAACTAGTACTCATGAGTATCGATGGAAGATCCTGAATGAAACATGAATTAAAAGAGGTAGCTACATGAAGTAAAGCCAAATGTGGACTGGAAGATCAATTTCTGATGTAAAGAAGGATGACATGACTATTATGGATCGTTGAAGGGAAAGTGATGGATGGCCGATGCCCTACAAAGAAAATCTAGAAGATGAAGGCTCCATAATGAAGAAGATGAAGTTCATGACATGAAAAAGATGAGCCCTACAAGAAACTCATAGTACCATGATCTCCACCAAAGAGTAGATAGTTGCTGTTGGTAACAAGTCCCTAGTTAAGAGGGAGCTTGGATAAGTGCCTGGGTAAGAGGGGGCTTAGGTATATTCATTTTATAGGAATGAGTATATCTTGCCTAGTCGAGAGGGAGAGATAGACACATCATTCTTGTCTTCATGTTTTGAAGAAAGAATGGAGGATTGGGTAAGCATATAAGATTGATTATGATACTATTTGAGGATGTGGTAGGGCATCCAATAGGAAAGATTAGTTGAAGAGGAAATTCCTTGAGGGTGTGTTATTCCAAGATTGGAATTGTCATAAAATGACATACCCTGTGAACACCCAGGTGGGGTATGTTCCTTGAGAGACAATGATGACAGTGTCTATCAGTCATTGGTCTTGCCAACATTGTGCTCTGATCTTGTGGAGAGATAGAGATGTTAGTCAATGCCTTGCTATGTGACAATGCTGGTTGATATGATGAGATGCTCTGAATAAGCTGAATTGATAACTTATGAGATGAATTACCAATACAACTCTCCTTATGAGAATGTCCAAGTACCTTGGTGGATTATGAATACCTCCGTAGTTAAGAGGGATTGTTGAAATATGTAACTAGGTCTGGTCTTCATAATGAAACATGTAAACATGAGTTTATTTATTTGTTGTAAGGATAATTTATTATTATTATTATTATCATTCTTGAGGCATGAGTTTCATGCTCAAGGAAAATTTATTTTTATAGGTCAAGCACCCATTGAGTGCTTCTAGGGCTTGTCATTGAGTCTACAAGTCAATTGAGTCATTGTCATGTATGGAAGACCCTTTTGGGCATATTGTATATTGTAAAGAAAATTTTATTTGAGTCAAAATTAGAGTCAAAGACCCTCCAAGACCTTGTCAACATGCAAGCAACAAGTCAACCTTTACAAGTGACAAGTCGACCTAGGGACAGTGACAAGTCAGCCTACAAGCTGTGACAAGAAGCCTATATATAAAGGAATCAACCTCATTTGTGAAGGAAATGAAGTAAGTTAGTTGAAGGCACAAGAATAAAAAGTACATCCAAAAAAGGAGAGATACACAAAAGAAGAAGAAAACCAAATTTTTGAGGATTGTTTTAGGGCTAAATCTATTCACACATGCGAGGAGACTAGGGAAGAATTTGTTGCAGCAGAGCCAAAGAATAGTCATTTCAGGAGGCTGAAATAAGGTGTCAAAGGTTCATATTGCAAAGCTGATTTTGTCAAGGAAGAAGGGTTATCCCAAGCGAAGAAGAAGAGAGTCACAAATCTGCCCTAAATTGTCCACACGTGTGGAACCGCAAAGATTACATGTAGGCCAAGAATTGTAGACCTATGGTAGAGTTTGAGAATTTGAAGAGGAGTCGAAATTTGGAGAAGTGAGGAAAGTTTGACTTGGGTTGACTTCGTGAGAAGCAAGTTCTTCAAGGAGTTTTTATTTGGTCTTGTAGGGGTCTTGGCTAAGGGTCAAAGGTCTTGGAATTCATCATTTGCAATTCTATAAGAAGAGGAATTCTTGTGGGTTTTCCTCTCAAGAGGAGAGGTTTTGGCCCTGGTTGATAACCTATATCTTGTGTCCTCTTGTCTCATTATTCTTTATTGTTTGGTATTGGTAGCTATTTGATGATAAGAACATCAACTATAATAAATTGAAAGAAGAATATAATCCAGTTAAGTAAAAGTACATCACAAGCAGTTATCAATGTAAGAGAAATAACCTAATCTAGCTGCTTATAGATTTCTCAATGAAAAACACATCAAATCCAATACTTGATTGGAAACTAGATATAATGTCTAATTAAATTGTAGGGTTTATAGTGGATTGGGGAATGCATTTATGTCAATCTAAGGAGAAGAAAAAGAAAAGGTCAAAGGAAATGACCAAAAGTAAGATCAGGTAGACGTATGGTATTTCCTTAGTTTTAGCTTTGCATATTATTAGGTATAACGATATGAAAGGGTTAGATAAAATATTTTTGGGTGAAGCTAGGTGCTTGTCCTGGATAAGTCAAATCTCTTCTCCAAGTGAGATGCTTAAAGCTTTGAGGTAACACTAAAGATGTCATGAATGATTTGGGTGTTAAATAAGACACAATAGAAACCAATGCTTGAAGAATATAGATGCATGAAAAATAAGGTCTTAGTATCTAGATGTGAATTTGGGGATAAGTGTTGCAAGGTCATCATTGATTTGGGTAATGTAGAAACCTTGGTTATAGCAAAGATGGTTGAGACATTGAATTTAAAAAGATAGAATCATCCACAACCATATAGGCTATTAAAATTTTAGCATTGATATGAAATAATGTTGTGGACCATGGACAATGTTATTTAATATATGAGTACAAATATGAGACTTGATGTGATGTTATTTCCATTGATATTTTCCATTTGTTGTTGGAAAGAGCACATTAGTATGACATATGCATGATGCACAATTAAAAGAACACCTAAACCATCACCAAGCATGGGAACAGATTTTGGTTGTTTTAGATGAAGAAAGAAGAGCCAAAAGGAGGGTGGTTGTTTACAAAAGTTGTTGTTGTTGTTATTTTTTTTTTTTTGTGCAGTGGAGAGAAAATAATGTGACATGATTGTGTTGAAGAAAGTGACAATACATGATGAGTTAACAATGTGCAAGGAGGGTGTGTTCTTGGAAAAATAAAGAAAAGTAGGAGTACGATGACATGACATGAATGCATTGTGATCAATGTAAATGAACATTAGGTATCATATATGAAACATGAGATCCAATACCCAATTGAATAATAGACAAAATTGAATTATAGTTTGGGTAGGAAAATAAATCAAATCATGGATGAAAGTTGATCAAAAGATGACCACTATGAAGCTATACTGTGAAAGTTATTTTTTTTGAATAACATTACAGAAAAAATATGGAAACTGTTTAAATTTCTAAAGATTTTATATATATGTTTAGAAAATTTTGAGGATTCTTAATTTAAAGTAAAGTATTTTTATCCTATAGAAATATTAAATGATTTGAAGGAAAGGGAAATTGGTTAATATTTTTAAAAAATATGTAAAATTAGTTTATAGGAAAAATTTAACCCCTAAATTATTCTTTGAAAACAGATCATTAACTTTCTTGTATTCAATGGAAAGACAATGATTTTTTTTTACCTTAATTTTTTTAAGGTTTTTCTACTACATAATATTCTTTTACCTTGTAAGCGATAGTAATTACTATAGAAGATAGACACTTCTTGTTATTAGTTTGGGGTTACTACTAAAATGATTTTTATGTTTCAACTCTTCAGATTTTCACTTGGCTTCAGTTTTCTCATGTATTTCAATATGTATATTTATATTTGTTTAAGGAATTAATAAATATGCTTTAATTTGAATGGATATGATTGAAAACTCAGGTTAAAATTTACCATCCTCTTTTTATTCTTTTCCCTTTTCTTTTGTGAATTTTGAAACAATAATAATTATATTAATATCTTAACACCATGACATTATTGAAAACACTCCATTAAAACCATTTGACTAAAATGGATTTATGCACCAAATTTACATGTTCTAATATGCTTTCTTGTTGAAAAACTATGATATGTAATTTGTAATCTTCTTGACACATTTTATTTTACATGTGGATAATATTGGAATAAACGGTCCTTAAAGTATAAAACAAAGATTGTGATATCAAACTAAAATCATCATTTGGATGACCACTTATTTAGATTGACAATTTTTATTGGTAAAAATCATTCATCTGATGATTTTTTATTTTTATTTTATTTGATGCCACAAATATTTTGTAAGTCTTTTTTGTAGTGCTTGGGTTCTTTGTACTTGGGATATAGTTGATTAGACATAGGTATAGCCTTCTCCATCATGTATTTTAAGAATCTACACCTAGCCCTTTCCCTAAATAAAAAGTAGTTGACATAAGAAAGTCATTCACTATTGTCTTTCGGCACAAGAATTTCACTTCTTAAGAGCTTGGTTAATAATGCCTCTTCGAAAATTTCCAAGATTGATGCCCTCAGTAAGGTTTGGTTTGTGGTGGACTAGAGGTGCTTTTGATGGGGGTAGGGGAAGAAGCCAAACTTGAGGTCATAGGCTGGGAAAAATCTCTCCTAGCATCCAAGGATGAAGAACTCCTGTTATTAGAGAAGTTGGTGCTTAGAGGATGGCTTGAATTGATGGGTCCTAGAGGAGTGATCTGTGAGTGCCTTTAAATGCTTTTGCTAGTGGTAAGAGAATAAGCTAAAGATGAGATGGAAGATAGGATAGAATCTCTTCTAACATCCAAGGATGTTAAACTCCCTGTAGCAGAGAAGAAATTAATCAAACTAGGACTCATAGTATCACTCTAATGCCACCATTGAGAAGCTCTTGTCATCTTCTGAAGTGACAAAACTTAAGAATGTTTGTGCTTTTAATATAAAATACACAAATGTATTTGTAAATAATATTATATTAATAATATGAATGTACAAGTACGTTGAATGTTACAATCAGGGCCTATTTATATACCTAGGTGGATGTCCTTTCATGATTGGGCATGTCTTTTAGACATGCCTTTTCACTTAACTAAGGACTATTTAAAATATCATTATTTTGATATTTATATTTATTTATATTCGTAACATTGCCTCTTCCTTCAAAAGCTTTGTCGTCAAAGCTTATCGATGACAATTTTCTTCACCTTAATCGTGAACAATTTTCTTTACTTTGCTCACGTCATTTTTTTTTTTAATTTCTAATATATATATATATATATATATATAGATATAATTTTTAAATAACTTTATAAAAATAATTAATAAAGTCACTTTATAATTAAATAAAGTAACCTTATTATATTTTTATAAAATTGCTTTATAATAATTTATTTAATTCACTTAGTATAATTAATTTGTATAGTCGCCTCTCTCTTGAAACGCAAGGTGGTCGCATCGGAGTTGAGATGCCTCTTCGCTCTATTTTCGTTAGGTAATGGTTTGTCGACATTTGCAAGTTTATCATACAAATCTATGGGAAAGGAATAGTTTGGTAGCATACTCCATGAATTTTGGGTCAAGTTGTAAACTTGCTTCCATCCAACTCCTTGGATTATGAAGTAGATGGAATCCCCATTCGAACACATGCCTCAGCTCGAATGCCACGTGAGGAAGCGTGTGAGGAAAATCCCAGGAAGTAGGCAGCTTCTGCCTCTTGGTATTTACATCTAACAATTCTGTGCCAACTAAATGTTGTGGCTGGAAGGGAATCGAACTCGCAAAGCGTAGCGGCAATGGCAGCATTGGCAGCAAACTGGTAATCTTCAGAAACTTGTCCCCCTCGATTATAAATGAAAAACTTAACGAGGGATGTGTGAAACGACACTTTTCATTCTCTGTGAATTTCCATTCTAGTTCATTGGTTTTCATTACCATGAAGTTATAAGGACCCTCTCCCGCAGCCACGAAGCTGAGCACCGAGGATTCATTTGCAGCAAATTTTGAACCTTGATGCCAAAGTTCTCCAGTGTTAAACGCTTCTCGGCGTCCTTCATATACAACTAAACATTTTTTTAGAGTCATGCCATTTTCAAGCATTACAACACCATTGCTTGCTTTTACCACATGTACTTCTCTATCCTTAACTGCTCTCTGTACACTGATTTCATCTGAATTTTGTGTCTGAAATATTATGAGACTGTACCCATACTTATTGTTTTTCTGTTTCCATTCGTAGATCTTATTCCGCGCTGCTTGCGTTCTCAGCAGACTAAACAATGCTCGATCAAAAGAATTATGATAATCCCCATCTGTTAATACATCTAGGATATTGCGAGAAAGTTCTATAGATTTATGAAGCAATTTACAAGCTTCCACAAGATGAAGAATATCCCCATTGTCATTTGCATTAAAGAAAAGCAACAACTGATGGATATATTTTGAATTGGGTTTGAATGCATTTATTTCAAACTTTCCACCATTTTCGCCATAACTAAGACAAAATCTTTCCCGTTTCACTGGTCTTAAAGCTAAAGCTTGCCTTGTATTTGATTGTTTTGATTCATCATCCAATTGAACGAGAGTCACTATTCGGTGATCAAAAGTAGGTAATGCCTTAGAGTATCTATGGGAATCATTAACATCCTTGCCCGACACTTCAAGGAGTGTGGTAAAAGATGTTGAAACCACCGCCCTTCCAAATATAAATTTATTTGCACTTGCTTTTGTTAATACAGATTTACAATTCAATCTGTTGATCTTCATTCTCTTTTATATGGGTTTCTTCTTCCAATATTTTTTTTTCCTTTCTTTGGTTGGAATTTCTATTGTAGCCATATCGCGATGTCTTTCTACCAAAGTAGAAAGGGTAATGATTGGAGTTGATTGCTTGTTTTTAGAAAATTTTCTCGAAATTTCTACTATGCTTTTATTCTTTATAGTCTGTTTGAAAAATATCTGAAGATACATGTTTTTGATTGGAATTTGGGCACATATTTAGTTCCCGCTGAAGATGGATTTCACACTGTATTTCTTTTGGTTCATTCTCATTTATAGCTTCTACATCTTCAGGGGATGTATTTTTATTAATTTCATCCTCCTCTTCTATATGTTGGCTTGTTTCATTTAGGTGATACATAGGATCTTTTACACTCTAAAAATGTTTAAACTTACCTGCCATGACAACCATTGCTAGATGAGTCATGCACTGTATTTTCCTCCTTCGTCTATTGCAAATAAACTGTATTGGAAATTGACTTAACTAGAGCATAATCCACGATTTCTTGGCTTGCAACATCAATTTTTTCATCTTCTTCAACAATCTTATCTATGTTTCCTTGAGGATTTCCTAATTCAACATGTTTGACATCATTTTTTTTGATTTGGGCATTCTTAATTGTTAGTCTTTTTCATGTCAATGTTTTCTCTCGTTAGACATGTTGTATATTCTGCGAATAATTTTTTCAATTGTTGAAACGATTTTCAAATTTCACTTAACTGCTCAATGATTTCAGGACATAAACTTAATGGCATATTGTGTTGCAGATAACGTCCAAAGGCTCGCATGACTTTGATACCACTAAAGCGACAAAAATTAAGAGTGTGTGTGCTTTTAACATAAAATACACAAGCGTATTTGTAAATAATATTTTATTAATAAGATAAATGTACAATTATGTTGAATGCTACAATGAGGGTCTGCTTATATACCTAGGCAGGTGTTCTTTCATGATTGGGCATGTGTTTTAGACATGACTTTTCACTTAACTAACGACTTTAAAATAATCATTATTTTGAGTATTTATTATTTATATTTATTTATTTTCGTTTTATTTTATATAATTAATATTCATAACATCCTTGTCTCAAACTTGGCTTGACTGGTAGGTTGGAGAGTTTCAAGGACAATGCTTGATGGACATGTGATTTCTATTTTTTTGTTGTTTTTGGGTGTTTGTCCTTTCGAATGGTAGTGAAAGGGTGGAATGGAGCCAATTATGTTTGGTTGGGGTATTTGAAGGTGGTGGAAAGTGAACCCATAAAATCCCTAAAAATGTAGTTGTGTCTGCCTCAAGCTTTGTAATAAAGAAGTGAACAAAAGAGTTGTTCTATTACCTCCACGCCATGCAAAGAGCATAACCCACATTTGTTCTCCCTCAGAAAATGCTGATCCTTCACCATCAATTGGTGTGAGCATACTTGAAATTACACAAGAGGAATATGAACCATATGCATTAAAATATGTTGGAGGTATAGCTTCACTAAGCACTAAAGGAAATGTTTAGAATAGAAAGGTAGTTTGGGACTAAGTGGTCTATGTTGGGCAATCCAAAAGATTTGAGCATAGTGCTTGTGAATCACTCCCAAGAGATGCATTAATCTTCTCTTTCGAGGTAGATGATTTTGGACATGTAGATAGATCTTATATCAAGGCACACTATCTATCTCTAGAAAAGAACAGGTCTCATAAAACCAAAATGGTTATTTACTTGCATGGTCGAAGGAGGTTAAATTCTTAGAGGATCAAAATTCTAAGAAAGAGTATTTGTGCCATCATAAGAGAATGTATGGGTTTCATTGCACCAGATGGAGGTACATAACGAGCCCAAAGGTGGTCTCAAGTACAAGGGGTTCAATTTGAGACTTGCTTGTATAATGATTTGGGGATAATTTGTTTGTAATGAAAGAGGTGCTAAAGCCTTATCTTCTAAACTCTCTCCACACAAGCTCACTCCATGTGAGTAAGTTTGGTCCCCAAATCTCAGAACTATATGGTGTCATAGGTTTGACCAATGAATGAATAACTTCATTTTTGATGTGATATCCCGGAAATGAAGCTATAACCATTGCCTCTCACACTGGTATGGAAGCATAGACTTTAAATACATGACGCTGGGAAGTAGGGATCACATTGATGATAAGATTGGTAAATTGGATTCTTAAGCATGCATAAGTGGGAGTGGTCTTCACTTGTCTGTGAACGTAAAATGCAGTCTCAAGTGGGCATCCTTAGTAGTGTTAGATGCCATTATCTTTGGTTATACTAAGATTGGTCGGCAATAACTAAAGGTTACAATATCAATCAAGGGCATCTTGTTTCCATTGTAGACCCTTCGGTTAAAATCAACGCCACGCATTTGAAGACAAGAGGATTGAAATCAATGCTCCATGAAAATGATGACTACCATCTAGATGTGTGTTATCCCTTGATGAAGTGCTCAAGTTTATTAATGTAGACTCCAAAAGTGAGTTGGGGAAAGGGGGCATGCTTGTTTTACCACCAGAAGTCTTTTGAAAGCCTATGTGATATATGAAAGCTCTTGTTTATTAATGTAGACTCCAAAATGGAGTTGGCGAGAAGGGGCATTCTTGTTTTACCATTGGAAGTCTTTTTGAAAGCCTATGTGATGTATGAAAGAAACTTATCATTGACTTATAAAGTCTCAACATTATTGAAACAAGTTCTTTGGGATCAATAAGAACAAGTAGTCTCTTGATAAGCAAATATTTGGGCATTTTTTATGAGGCCTTTTGGAAGATGACAAAGCATCAATAGGGTTTGATAGATGTATGACTAGTGCCTTGAATAATAGCATGGAGGGTGAAGATGTGGCTTATAGTATGACAACCTATGTTGAAACAAACTTGTTTCATGGTCCTAAAGTCTTGTTTCTGTTGAATTTCCACGACCTGGGGTCGAGGTTAGAGTCTTGAAATAACTGACCCTACCAAACCAAGAATCTCAGCCATAAAATACTTTGCACAGCGGAAATATAAAGCAATAAATCACATATGCACAAATATACACAATTTTTAACTAAATTGTACAATCCTAATCTTTGTTATATTAACCAAATCTGAATAATACAACAGTCTATGGTATACAAGTTACAATGACAAACTTCATTGAAACATCAATGTCGTATCTTGTCCTGCAGGTCCTTCACTCCCGTATTGCTCATTAGTAGTTCTTTAGTCCATCAAGGCCACTACACATCGAGACTCCAAGAGGGCTACCACCTAGCAATGCTACAAGTCACTTATGCTGCATGTGCATGGGCTCATCAAACTGCTCTCTAGGCTGGCCAATACCTGAGCTCCAATTTGCCTTCTAGTAGCCTCTTTCGTCCATCAAATAGCTACTCATAAGGCTCCAAACTTCACCCAACCACACATCAACAATGTCCTTCTTGTTTGCTTCTCTAGGGCTACTTTGGGTAGCCAACACACTACCCTCTAGTTAGATTAATGGCACCCAATTACGTCACTATCAATTTTGCTCCTAGGAATGCTCTTCACCTCCTCGGAAGATCCTCCACATAGCACCAACAGGTTGCTACAATCATGATCCAAACTGGTCAACTCCTTTGACCGACAATCCTCCACAAAACACTGTTGTCACTACTGTCTGCACTACTGCTCCTACAATTCTGGTTAGGGCACACAATACAACCCTCAATCCTCCACTCAATCAACAAATAATCCCTTCTAGGGCTGCAGTCCACCTTGGAGAAGGCCCTACCATGCCACATTGCCTTGTTAAGGGACAATCCTCCCTAACGCAACCCTTAAAATCCTCCAGCTGCTTGCTATGGCCTGCGACCTAGCAAAGAAACTAGTTGTAGCTGCGGCTCCCCTCCAAAACTAACCCAAACAGTCACCTGATAACCCTGGCTCGTCCCTCTGCTCCTCGGCTTTTCTACCTATCAATTATGGCCGTATAACAACCTTCTCTGGACTTGTATTTAGCCCTAAGACAATCCCAAACAAATCCGCAATCAACCCAACACTTCGGCCTTCAAACAAACCTCTCCCATGCTTCTCCTCGACCTCCACTTTAGACTTGTCCCCATGTTGTCCTTGACCCTTTCTTGCTGCAACTAGGCCATCCGAATTTCAGAGCTAATTCTTGGAGGAATGTCTCAAATGAATCTCATTCACCCTCTTTTTATAGCCTAAAGAAGGGCTGCAACGAATTATTGAAGAGACCCATCTATTGGAGTAATTTACATCAAGCCTACATGACTTGAAAACCAATAATTAATTTGTGAAATTCAAAAATTCGTTTCTCCACTTCTACAACTCGGAATTTGATGATTCTTGAAACGTTGGATTCTCCTTTCCGCCCTCTATCGTCTCATGCCATCACATGTAGAAATGTGCCTCTGGGATTGCCCTAAACATGATTGGGTGCAAAACCCCATCCTTGGGTTCCAAGCCCATAAGTGACCCTTGTGGCGCTTTGCCCTCCAAACCTTGAACCCTAGGGCTTGGAGTACCTCCCAAGCTACACAAATCAACACTCCCTCTTAGCGAGGGAAGTACTTCAAAGACTAGGAACTCTCTTGTCATCATCATCACTGCTTGCAACACTTTCCCAACTCTTGGCGCTCACAATCGCAACAATCCCTATACGGTGAACTACACCCTTCTCAGAAGTGTCGCTATCACTGTTTGAAGCACCCTGCTTCTTCTTCTTACCTTGTAACGCCTTCCACTCTCTCCATGATTCCTTCTTAGCAGTTGTAGGAGCACCCTTGCTCCTCACCGACCACGCGCTCTTCTTGGATTGTAGAGTCTCCCTCTGAATTTGCAAGCTCCCTCTCGAACTAGACTCCCTATGAGTCTCTGGCACTTGTACCTTCTCAGGAAGGTGTACCTTCTTCTCGGAAACCTGTACCTTCTCCTTTGAAGCCTGCACCTGCACCTACTTCTCTAGGGCTACTTTAGGTAGCTAACGCACTGCCCTCCAATCAGATCAATGGCACCCAATTACGTCACTGTCAATTTTTCTCCTAGGAAGACTCTTCACCTCCTTGAAAGATCCTCCATATGGCACCAACAAGTTGCCACAATCACAATCCAAATTGTTCAACTCCTTTGACCAACAATCCTCCACAAAACACTGCTGTCACTACTGTCTACACTACTTCTCTTGCAATTCTAGTTAGGGCACACAATACAACCCTCAATCCTCCATCCAGTCGGCAGATAAGCCCTTCTAGGGCTGCAGTTCACCTTGGAGAAGGCCCTACCGTGCCATGTTGCCTTGTTAAGGGACTGTCCTCCCTAACACAACCCTTAAACTCCTCCAACTGCTTTCTATGGCTTGCGGCCTGGCAAAGAAACTTGCCATTGCTATGGCTCCCCTCCAAAACTAACCCAAACAATCACCTAACAACCCTGTCTTGTCCCTCCACTCCTTGGCTTATTTGCCCAACAATTATGGCCCTAGAACAACCTTCTTCAGACCCGTATTTAACCCTAATACAGTACCAAACAAATCCACTATCAACCCAACACTTCGACCTTCAAACATACCTCTTCCACGCCACTCCTCGAACTCCACTTCAGACTTGTCCCCACACTGTCCTTGACCCTTTCTTGCTGCGGATAGGGCATTCAAATTTCAAAGCTAATTCTTGGAGGAATGTCTCACAAATGGATGTCTCAAATGAATCTCATTCACCCTCTTTTTATAGCCTAAAGAGGGGCTCCAACAAATTATTGAAGAGGCCCATCTATTGGAGTAATTTACATAAAGCCCACATGACCTGAAATCCAATAATTAATTTGTCAACTTCAAAAAATTATACAACTTGGAATTTGACGATTCTCGAGGCATTGGATTCTCCTTTCCACCCTTTATCGTCTCATGCCATCATATGTAGAAATGTGCTTCCAAAATTGCCCCAAACATGATTGGGTGCAAAACCCCATCATTGAGTTCCAAGCCCACAAGTGACCCTTGTGGCGCTTTTCCCTCCAAACCCTGAACCCTAGGGCTTGGAGTACCTCACAAGCTACACAAATCAATAGTTTCTAAGTCCATAAAATAGAGAAAAGCTTGTGTCTTAGGTTAATATGGATTTGCTACACTTAACACTATTGAGATGTTTTAACAAAATGATACTTTTCTAAAGGTAGTTTAATGAACTTATAGATTTTCATGAGGTTTTTGCACCAAAATTGAGAGTACTGTCGTGTTTTAACTTTTAAGTCTACTTAGGCTATTGACTTTAAAGTTTTCCAATTCCTTTGCAAGGCTCTCCTAGCTAATTTGAGAAAGTTTCAACTAAGTTATTGAAAATTTGGTGCATATATCATATTGTATGTGTAATTTGGGAGTTGTAGGGTGTATTGTAGCATATAGTTGTATAAATCAACCATGCTTGAAACTTGTACGATTGTATTGCAATGGCTTAGTTGAAACTTGTATAAGTTGGGAATTGGAGGGTGTATTGTAACATCTAGGTGTATAACTCAACCGTGTTTTCAAGACAAGTTCACCATGCTCCTAGTTTACATTTCATCTTATACAAGAAAGTTGGAAAACTTAATGCCCTTGGCGGTCTAATTAAGAGTGGAATTCAAATATCTCTTTAAGACATTTCACTCTTTATTCTTTGGACTTGACATGAGGTCTATAAGATTATTCATTTTCCTATTGTTAAGATGGATAAGCATAAGTTTGAATTTCTTAGAAGTTTTCTTATCACTTAAGGCAACACCAAATGATGATTCAACACTACTTGATTAGCCTCCCTTGTGAAAGTGGTTCTATGTGGTTGTTGGCATATCTAATATGCTAGCTTGTAAGTAGCCAACATTTTGGGACAAATTTGATGACACTTATTTGCAAATGATTAATGTAATTTTTTTGAGGCATTTAGATTTGAGTCATGAAACTCATCACGTGTTTTTGGACATTGTATGGTATGGACTCATCTTGAATGAATTTTGAGGTCATGTTGGGAGAATGATTAGACTAGATGGGGTTGTCATTGTCACAATCATTTGGAAGATGATATTCTATGGAGACATTTTGTGCTCTTGGTGAAGAAATATGAGCGATTATATGGAATAGACATGGAAATTGATGCATTAGGGAGATGATGAACAAGGAGTTGTGGTATCACAAAGGACATGACAAAAAATCCAATACTTGAAGGGACATTAGGTATAACATTTGATTTGACTTTAGGTTGGATAGTGGATTTCAAAGTTGATGGAAGCTTATCCAAGGAGAAGACATGGACAAGAATAATGAGGATGACCAAATGTAAGATAGAGAAAACTTTCTTAAGTTGGAAAAAGAAAAGATAGAGAAAACTACGATATTTCATTTGTTTTAGTTTTGCATATGAATGTGTAATGATCTATAGGGGTAAGATTAAATATGTTGGGAAAAGTTAGGTGCATGCCCTAAACAAGTCATTGGTTCACTTTAAGCGAGATAGATAAATATTTGAGCTAAGACTAAAGATGGCATAAAGGATTAATGCAAATAAAAAGAAACATGACAAAAATAAGTGGGTGGAGAAATAGATAGCTAAAAAATATATTCATAACCAAATGTAAATTTGGAGGTATGCGTTGTAAGGTCATTATTGATTTGGGTAGCATAGAAAATATGTTTGTATTAGATAATTGAGATAGTAAATTTAACACAATAGAAGCACCAATAACCATATAGGATTTTATAATTTTAGCACATATATGAAGTAAATGCGATGGTTTGATGCAAGGTGTCATTTAATATAGTAGAATATAACGATGATATTTTCTATTGCCATTTCTATTGATTCTTTCCATTTGTTTTTGGTTCACATGCTAGGGGCGATGGGACAAGGTTGAATAGGGTTGTCATTGGAAAACATTTGAAAGATGAGATCGCTAGGACATGTCATGCATTGAAGTTTAAAGTGAACTAGCCATCTATGTCAAGAGATATTAGAGATTAGGCATGTTAGACATGGATATTAATGAATAAGGTGGAGAATGGACAAGGACATTTTGTATCGCAAGAAATGTTGAAATATGTAACTAGGTTCGGTCTTCATAATGACACATGTAAACATGATTTTATGTATTTTTTGTAAAGAGAAAAATAAATTTATTATTTTCATTCTTGAGGCATGGGTTTCATGCTCAGGGAAAATTTATTTTTATAGGTCAAGCACCCATTGAGTTCTTTTAGGGCTTGTCATTAAGTCTACAAGTCAATTGAGTCATTGTCATGTATGGAAGACCCTTTTAGGCATATTGTATATTATAAAGAAAATTTTATTCGAGTCAAAATTAGAGTCAAAGACCCTCCAATACCTTGTCAATGTGCAAGTAACAATCAGCCTTTACAAGTGACAAGTCAACCTAGGGACAGTGACAAGTCGACCTACAAGCTGTGACAAGAAGCTTATATATAAAGGACTCGACCTCATTTGTAAAGGACATGAAGAAATGTCGTTGAAGGCATAAGAAGCACAAGTACATCCAATGAAGGAGAGAGAAACAAAAGTAGAAAACTGAATCTTTGAGGACTGTTTTAGGGCTAAATCTATTCACACGTGCATGGAGACTAGGAAGAATTTGTTGCAGCAGAGCCGGAGTACAGACACTTTCAAAGGAAAAAACAAGATGTCAAAGGTTCAAATTGAAAAGAAAAATTTGTCAAGGAAGAAGGATTATCCCAAGTGAAGAAGAAGAGACTCACAAATCCGCCCTAAATTGTCCACACGTGTGGAACCACAAAGATTACAGGTATGTCGAGAATTGCAGACTTATGACAGAGTCCGAGAATTTGAAGAGGAGTAAAAAATTGGAGAAGTGAGGAAAGTTTGACTTGGGTTGACTTCATGAGAAGAAAGTTCTTCAATGAGGATTTTTTACTTGGTCTTGAAGGGGTCTTGGTCAAGGGTCAAAGGTCTTGGAATTCGTCATTTGACATTCTATAAGAAGAGAAGAATTCTTGTGGGCTTTTATCTCAAGAGGAGTGGTTTTGGCCTTGGCTGATAGCCTATATCTTGTGTCCTCTTCTCTCATTATTCTTTATTGTTTGGTTGCTGTTTGATGTTAAGAACAGTAACTATAATCAAGCTAAGTAAAAATGCATTACAAGCAATTATCAATGTAAGAGAAATCACCTAATTTAGCTGCCTATAGATTTCTCAACATGTTATCAGAGCTAAGGTGAAAAAACAAGGAAGGAAACTTGAAGAAGAGTCATCAAAAGGAATATCAAGAAAGTCAAGACATCAAGGTGATCTCCCTCTCGTTGAAGCAAGGATAACATCTCAAGCATCTTTGAAGAAAGATATCTCTAGAAGAAGTATCGTCATCTTCAAGGAAGCTATCATCATCATCTATCATCAAAATCAAAGTAGGCATCAAGTTGAATATATCATCATCAAAGAAGCATCTTCACTTGACAAGTAAGTACCTTTAAACACATATTTCATTAAATTTGGAATTAAACAATGGATCTAGAATTTCAAAGTACCCATAAAACTCAATTCTATTAATTTTATTGTAATATAATTTTTCTAATTTTAATGAAATATGTGTTTTTATATCTACGTCTGAATCTACTATTAAATGACTTCACTATGCAAGGAGAGAAAAAAAACTGGTTGGTTCATCAAATTTCCTTGCATGGAAGAAGAGGACATATTTGATCCACATAGAAAATGAAGTCATTGGACATGTTGATGTAGGAGTATTCAGCTCAGAAGAATCATTGTACTTTAGTAGACATAGGGGGGTCTTGTGTTTTAAGGAAGTTGGTTTCCTAAGTGTTAAAATTAATGTAATTACTTAGGATTTTGAGTGATTTTAATGAGAATAGGATTTAATTAAGTATTGTGAGGCATATTTGTAAATGTTCTCGAATGTTGGAGAACATGAGAGATTCAGGATAGTTGAAAGATTTGAGAATCAGTTGTAAATCTTAGATTAGGAGTTGGTTTCATGATTTGTGGATTAAAGAGGATCCTTAGGGATAAAGATGAGATTTTAGGATTTTGTTGAGAAGTTTATGGATCTAAACTAGGAATTGGTTATAGAATCCTTTTGTATAAATGTAAGCCAAAAAGGCATAGAAAAATAGTCAAATTAGTCAAGTTAGATAGTTAGCTGGTTAGCTAGTTAGAGGTTGTGAGTTAGAGGTTTGATTGTAAGCCTATGGGCAGTTAGGAAAACAAAGGCCACTGATACAGAAGATCAGGCCAAGGAGAGAGTTCTTGTGTAAATACCTGTTTATTAATACAAACAACTCGATTATGAGTTTATGTGTGTGTATGGAGTAATTTAGTTATAATCTATGTGTGAACTAGAGTAAGTTCTGTGTAACAGAGGTTGCAGGTGGAGTTCGAGAAGAACACAGAGAATAAGTGATATGAAGGATCGTATTGGATCGCTTGAATCCATTTGAAGGATCATAGTTGATATTCAGGAGTGACAATGATTAAAGTATGCAGAGTTAAGTTCAAGAGGGGGTTGTGTTGTAGGACAACTAAATACCCTGAACCCTGAAGTAAACCGAAACCACGTAAAAACAAAGTAGAGGAAGGACGAAGAAATGAGGTGATGATGTACAGGAGTCGTTGGATCTATAAGATCAACGAATGAGGCTGAAGGCGATGGGCGACCAAGATTAAGTCGCGCAGCATAATGTAAAAGAAATGAACGTCAGAGATTAAATCCAAGTGCTAGTGGAAGAGAAGAGCGGTTTCTGTAAGTGGGTAGCTGTTTATCGGATGGAGAAAAAGTGGTAAGTGGTAATTCGAGGTGGTCACCCGATTCCATTTATCGACTGACACATAGCACTCGGGTGGAGAGAGAAAACCACTTTATCAGGCGGGTGTGGTCTGTCTGATATCGCTGTTAACCATTGGATCAAATGTGCTTTGATCAACGGTGGAGGATTACTGATTAGGTTTGTTGATCGGGTGAACCAACAACCATTGGATTGAATGGTGAGATCAACGACGAAGATTGAATTCGATAAGGCTTGGGGAAAAGCGGACCCGATATGTTATCAATGTGGGTTAAGTTCATTTGAGTTTCGACGGATGAATGGGTTTAAGTGGTGATACGACGTGACAACCATTGATCTGATGGAGTGAAATCAATGGTGGAGGATGAATGCGATGAAAGAGCATCAATAAATGTGCAAAGACCGAGGAAAGGTGAAAAGGTAAGGTTTACATGTGATTTGTGGAGTATCTTTATTATATGAACATTATAATAGAAATAAAGCGGAGTTAAAAGTATTTTGGGTTAAGTCGGGTTTAACCAAAGTCTAACCATGGTATGATTAAGACGAGCGGATAGTGAATTCAACCAGAGGGTTAAGTACTAAGGTATAAGAATTAACCAAAGTTTATGAACGTTGGGTAAAATTCCACTGGAAAGGTTAATGAAGGTTTAGACTATTGAATAGTCAAATATAACGTTTCCGCATAAAACTTAATTAAGAACATTAAACCTTGGTTTAAGAAGGTTTTCACCATGGATCAGGTGATTAAGGCTTGGGACCAGTGACATGCAATTTTATTTGCATAATGTGGGTATTGTCGGCTTAGGCTGGCATCATTTGGTATCAGAGCAGAATTGTGGTTGAAACAATTGATATCAGAACAAAATAAGGAAATTCTGTGTAAAAGGTCTTTGAGAAATTTAGAACAGAGTTATGTTTTAAGATGTGTATGCAGGCAAGAGGAGATCAAATTTTAATATGACAAGCAGTAGGCACACAGGGATAAAGTGCAACATAATTTATAGATGCAAGAAATAGAGAACAATCCATTCAAAGTGCAAGTGAATGGTAGAACAAGATCATGAAAAGGTCTTGAAGGTGAGATGACATGTTTTGTTTTAATTTGATTTGAAGATTGGAGAGTTTTTGGTCTTTATATTGTTGCACAGGTAGCAACATAAGAAGGTGAGAAGACTGCAACAACTTAGAGCAAGGAGTGCTCAATTGGTTCCAGAGGAGAGAACCAGAGAGATATCAAAATACTAAGCTCAGGGGAGAGAAGCTTAGTGAGGTATATGTAGAAAGAAGGAGACTTATTGCTGTAGGGGTTTTGTTGTAGCTCACAAAGGAAATTCCACAGAGGATGTGGGTAGAATTTCTAAGGGATGAAGGAAGCTGGTAAGAGTTTCTAAGTGAAAGAAGAGGTGGTCAGAACCTAGTATTTCATTAGTGATTGAAATACAAGAGGACAATTGTGTTCTTAAAAGGTGCAGATGAGTTGAAGCCTAGAAGGAGCAGAGAGAAGTGCTCAAAGAGGTTCTAGAGACAGAGAACCAAGTGCTTGCCAAAAGACCAAGTACAAAGGAAAGCTTGGTGAGGTAAGTGGTAGCAGGGAGGACTTGCTGTTGCAGAGGCTTTAATGCAGCTCATAGTAAGTGAGTAAGGAGCTCATGAAGATAGAGAAGGAGAAAATGACTACTGATAGTCATAGTAGAGGTTTTGAGGAAAACCACAACAGAAGAAAGGTGAAGAAGGAGGATGCCAAGGCAAATGGCAAGAGAATGAGTCAAGAGGAAATTGACAAAGAGATTGCTGAGATGAAAGAACAACTCAATGTATTAAGGATGATACTTGAGGAAAACCAAAGACTAGGTTGGGTATTAAAGAAAAAGCCAGTGAAGTGGTCTAAGTTACAGAGAAGGCTACAACAGAAGCAAGTGAAGTGGCTGATGGAAAAACTTAGAAAAGCTAAGTTGGAAATGGAAGTTTCCATTTGTGAAGCAGAGCAGGGTGAATTTCTGGGTGAAGAAGAAGGAATTATCGATGATTTTCTGAACTATTTGACAAATGCAGACCAGTAAGAGAATGTAAAACCTTATATTGTTGAATCTAATAATTTTGATGTGATTACCGGTTTTGCAGAGGATGAGCAATCCCTTGACGTTGTCAAAAATATGGAAGAGTATCTTTCAGAAGATAAAAACTCTGAAGTAAATAATGATGGAGAATGTCTCTTGAATGAGAAAAGTAGCGAATTATTGTAGTAGAAAGAATTTAGTAATACATTGATGTTTGAAGCTGTGACAACACAGGAAAACTTTCTTGTGAAAGGAGATGAAATTTAGTCTGAAGATCTGATATGTGAGGAAACAATTGAGACTGTTGAACCTTGTAATTTTCAAACTGATAATTTAAGTATAAATGCAGGAGTCATAAGTAATGATGAAGTACTTATGAAATATCACAAAGAACTTGAGTTGCTGGAGTATTTGCTGGGAAATTCAGAGTATGACAGTGTGATTGCAGAGGAAGTAGTCCACTACAATGGACAAGAGCAAAAAGACATCATTAGAGAAAATGATGTGGAGGGGAGACTAACTGATAATCTTGAGAGTACTTCAGAGAATTATTTAGAGAATTATTTAAAGAGGTTGAATCAACATACTGATGTGTTGATAGAAGAGGAGAAATCAGAGTAGCATACTTAAGTGTTGCCAGAGGAAGAAGAGGCACTGAGGCCTTATGTTTTTTATTTTAATAATTTTTTTGTGGGTGTAGGTTTAGTTGCAGATACTGGAGGAAATTTGGCACATATGAGAAGCAAAGTAAATATGGTAGAAGAGGATTCTGTAGAAGAATTTAATCCATGGAACAAAGATGTTCAATTGCTGGAGAGAATGCTGGAAAGTCAGGATTCAATGCAGAAAGAGATAATCATGAAAGAGGGTAAGGATGAAAGGGCGGCAGTAAGAATTCGACAACTTCAAAGAGAAGAACAACATTTTGAAGAGTTAGTGGACAACAACAACAACCTGAAACAAAGAGAAAGAGGTAACAGTAAGTGGCAGAGTATGGACCAACCCAAGGATGTGTTGGAGATGGAGATTGAAGAATTATGGCAGTTGATGATGAAACAGTCCAGGATGAGGGAAATGACAACAGGAAGGATGATCAATCAGAACTTGAACCTGATTGACAAGGAGAGGAAGATGAAACAAAAGACAACAGACATACAACAGCAATAAAGGTGTAGAGCATTCAAACAACTACAAACTAAAGTTTTGGACCCTGGAGGTTTTCTATCAACATATGAAGACACATGATCAAGAGATCATTAATGTTTTCTACTTTGGGAGTCTGATGCAAGAGCATTCAGCTCAGAAGAATCATTGTATTTTAGTAGACATAGGGGGGTCTTGTGTTTTAAGGAAGTTGGTTTCCTAAGTGTTAAAATTAATGTAATTACTTAGGCTTTTGAGTGATTTTAATGAGAATAGGAATTAATTAAGTATTGTGAGGCATATTTGTAAATGTTCTCGAATGTTGGAGAACATGAGAGATTTAGGATAGTTGAAAGATTCGAGAATCAGTTGTAAATCTTAGATTAGGAGTTGGTTTCATGATTTGTGGATTAAAGAGGATCTTTAGGGATAAAGATGAGATTTTAGGATTTTGTTGAGAATTTTATGGATCTAAACCAGGAATTGGCTATATAATCATTTTGTATAAATGTAAGCCAAAAAGGTAGAGAAAAAGTAGTCAAGTTAGTCAAGTTAGATAGTTAGCTGGTTAGCTAGTTAGAGGTTGTGAGTTAGAGGTTTGATTGTAAGCCTATGGGCAGTTAGGAAAACAGAGGCCACTGATACAAAAGATCAGGCCAAGGAGAGAGTTCCTATGTAAATACCTATTTATTAATACAAACAACTCGATTATGAGTTTATGTGTGTGTATGGAGTAATTTAGTTATAATCTGTGTGTGAACTAGAGTAAGTTTTGTGTAACAGAGGTTGCAGGTGGAGTTCGAGCAGAACATAGAGAAGAAGTGATATGAAGGATCGTATTGGATCGCTTGAATCCATTTGAAGGATCATAGTTGAGATTCAGGAGTGATAATGATTAAAGTATGCAGAGTTAAGTTCAAGAGGGGGTTGTGTTGTAGGACAACTAAATACCCTAAGCCCTGAAGTAAAACGAAACCACGTAAAAATGAAGTAGAGGAAGGACGAAGAAATGAGGTGACGATGTACAGGAGTCGTTGGATCTATAAGATCAACGAACGAGGTTGAAGGTGATGGGCGGCCAAGATTAAGTTGCGCAACATAATGTAAAATAAATGAATGGTAGAGACTAAATCCAAGTGCTAGCGGAAGAGAAGAGCGGTTTCCGTAAGTAGGTAGCTGTTTATCGGATGGAGAAAAAGTGGTAAGTGGTAATTTGAGGTGGTCACTCGATTCCATTTATCGACCGACATGTAGCATTCGGGTGGAGAGAGAAAACCACTTTATCAGGTGGGTAATCCTCGTGTAAGTGGTCCGTCTGATATTGCTGTTAACCGTTGGATCAAATGTGCTTTGATCAACGGTGGAGGATTACCGATTAGGTTTTTTGATCGGGTGAACCAACAACCGTCAGATTGAATGGTGAGATCAATGACAGATTGAAACCGATAAGTCTTGGGGAAAAGCGGACCTGATATGTTATCAACGTGGGTTAAGTTCATTTGAGTTCCGGCGATGAATGAGTTCAAGTGGTGATATGACATGACAACCGTTGATCTGATGGAGTGAAATCAATGGTGGAGGCTGAACGCGATGAAAGAGCATCGATAAATGTGCAAAGACCGAGGAAAGGTGAAGAGGTAAGGTTTACGTGTGCTTTGTGGAGTATTTCTATTATATCAACATTATAATATAAATAAAGCATAGTTAAAAGTATTTTGGGTTAAGTCGGGTTTAACCAAAGTCTAACCATGGTATTATTAAGACAAGCGGTTAGTGAATTGAGCCAGAGGGTTAAGTACTAAGGTATAAGAATTAACCAAAGTTTATGAACATTGGGTAAAATTCCGCTGGAAAGGTTAATGAAGGCTTAGACTATTGAATAGTCAAATATAACGTTTCCGCATAAAACTTAATTAAGAACATTAAACCTTGGTTTAAGAAGGTTTTCACCACGGATCAGGTGATTAAGGCCTGGGACCAGTGACATGCAATTTTATTTGCATAATGTGGGTATTGTTGGCTTAGGCTGGCATCACATGTTAAGGGTTCAATCATCAAACCACCGCAAGAAGAACCTAAAGCTTCATCAAAATATATGAAAGGGGAAATAATGGCTCAAATAATCCTTATAGAATCAATCAAGGATTATCTCATCCCTTACGTAGCAAAGTTGGTGAATTCAAAAGAAAACTATGATAAGTTGGCATAATTGTTCTCCGTAAGAATTGCAAGAGAAGTTATATCATTGAGAACCGAGCTATATAAGATGAAGGTATCAAAGGAAGAAGGGATAGCCTCATATCTTATGAGGGTGTCACAAATAAGAGACCAACTGCAAGAGTTAGGGTAAATAATGTCCGACAAATAAATGACCATCGTGGTGCTCAATACACTACTTGATGAATGGGGAAATTTTGTATTAAGCATCTATGGAAATAAGGAAGCCATCCCATTCATTGAACTCTGGTCATTATGTAAGGTTGAAGAAACTAGGTTGAAGGAAAAAAGCGATGTACTATCAAATGAACAAGTTCAAGCATTTGTTTTGATGGCTAGGAGAAAAGGAAAGTTTGGTCCTCAGAAAAAGAAGAAGATGGACATGTCAAAGATCCAATGCTATGGATGTTAGGAATATGGGAATTTCAAGAGAGATTTTCCTAAACTCAAGAAGGTCAACAAGAAAATGAAAGACAAGAATGAAGCCCATGTCACTGAAGAAGTGGAAGAACCCGAAAAGAGGAAATCCAAGGAGGAAGTGAAAGATCTCTACTATGACTAAGATAATGTTCTTCACTTAGTTCTTTTCAATTTTTTGTAAAATATAACTATCATGATAGGAAGCATCATAAGGATCATATGATGCATTAAAGCTAAAATAAGATGATTTCATCATAAAAATCATGGAAGCATAGCTGGAGTAGAAAGTCTACATGGTTGTAGCAACCATCATGATAGAAAGAAAGTCATGGCATCTCCATTTGAAGAATTCAAGGATAACCATAGCATCAATATGTATGGTTGAAAACAAGTCATCTAGCATAATAGAAGATGAAAAAATCATTATAGGCCATAGCAATTAGGAAGGAGAATTTGTAGGATGAGGATAATCAAGATGCTCCTTTGGAATATTCATTAGAAGTTTCACCTATACTTGGAAGAAGAAAATGTCTCGCTGATAGCCTACGGTCTACTTTGCGTGGGATCCATAGGTAAGGTATGACGATGATATGTGCAACATGTGAAGTTGATTGAAGTACTTTAGTCTTAAAAGGAAAGGAAGCTGTCGAAGGAAGTCTAGATGACCACATGAAGTAAGAGGTATGTACATATTTAATAGATAGATAAAGTCATGTCCTCATGTGGTTGCAGTTAAAATGAGTGAATGCTCTATCTCATGAGCATGATCAGAGAAGAAGAATCTCTTCCTTTAAGAAGATGCATAAAGGCATGAAGATAATATGCCTTGAACTCATTCACATATTGATAAGATGAAACCAACATAATATGTTCTCATATGGAATATGAGGTGGTTGAAAATGATGAAGGAACTATAAATAGAAGTTTCTGGTGAGCTATATGTGAAGCAAGAAAGAAGAGTTCATGAAAGATGCAACCATTGTCACATAAGATACTTGAGCAAAATCCAATAACTAGAAGAATTAGCTATGACATATCCATGGAAAAGGTATAAAGATTCTGAGAAAGTCCGTAAAGGAAGGAGATCCTTGACATTGAAAGTATTGGATATGTGTTTATGAATGTGTAGGATCTTGTTGTTGTAAGAAGCAGATGTCATGATGAAAGACCATCATAAAATGTAACTTTGGTTTGATGTTCATTTTTTTATATTTTAACAATATCTGGTTGGGTTGAAACAAGGCTACTGAAAGAGAGTTGTAGATGTCACCTACAACTAGTACTCATGAGTATCGATGGAAGATCCTGAATGAAACATGAATTAAAAGAGGTAGCTACATGAAGTAAAGCCAAATGTGGACTGGAAGATCAATTTCTGATGTAAAGAAGGATGACATGACTATTATGGATCGTTGAAGGGAAAGTGATGGATGGCCGATGCCCTACAAAGAAAATCTAGAAGATGAAGGCTCCATAATGAAGAAGATGAAGTTCATGACATGAAAAAGATGAGCCCTACAAGAAACTCATAGTACCATGATCTCCACCAAAGAGTAGATAGTTGCTGTTGGTAACAAGTCCCTAGTTAAGAGGGAGCTTGGATAAGTGCCTGGGTAAGAGGGGGCTTAGGTATATTCATTTTATAGGAATGAGTATATCTTGCCTAGTCGAGAGGGAGAGATAGACACATCATTCTTGTCTTCATGTTTTGAAGAAAGAATGGAGGATTGGGTAAGCATATAAGATTGATTATGATACTATTTGAGGATGTGGTAGGGCATCCAATAGGAAAGATTAGTTGAAGAGGAAATTCCTTGAGGGTGTGTTATTCCAAGATTGGAATTGTCATAAAATGACATACCCTGTGAACACCCAGGTGGGGTATGTTCCTTGAGAGACAATGATGACAGTGTCTATCAGTCATTGGTCTTGCCAACATTGTGCTCTGATCTTGTGGAGAGATAGAGATGTTAGTCAATGCCTTGCTATGTGACAATGCTGGTTGATATGATGAGATGCTCTGAATAAGCTGAATTGATAACTTATGAGATGAATTACCAATACAACTCTCCTTATGAGAATGTCCAAGTACCTTGGTGGATTATGAATACCTCCGTAGTTAAGAGGGATTGTTGAAATATGTAACTAGGTCTGGTCTTCATAATGAAACATGTAAACATGAGTTTATTTATTTGTTGTAAGGATAATTTATTATTATTATTATTGTTATTCTTGAGGCACGAGTTTCATGCTCAAGGAAAATTTATTTTTATAGGTCAAGCACCCATTGAGTGCTTATAGGGCTTGTCATTGAGTCTACAAGTCAATTGAGTCATTGTCATGTATGGAAGACCCTTTTGGGTATATTGTATATTGTAAAGAAAATTTTATTTGAGTCAAAATTAGAGTCAAAGAACCTCCAAGACCTTGTCAACATGCAAGCAACAAATCAACCTTTACAAGTGACAAGTTGACCTAGGGAGAGTGAAAAGTCAGCCTACAAGCTGTGACAAGAAGCCTATATATAAAGGAATCAACCTCATTTGTGAAGGAAATGAAGTAAGTTAGTTGAAGGCACAAGAATAAAAAGTACATCCAAAAAAGGAGAGATACACAAAAGAAGAAGAAAAACAAATTTTTGAGGATTGTTTTAGGGCTAAATCTATTCACACATGCGTGGAGACTAGGGAAGAATTTGTTGCAGCAGAGCCAAAGAATAGTCATTTCAGGAGGCTGAAATAAGGTGTCAAAGGTTCATATTGCAAAGCTGATTTTGTCAAGGAAGAAGGGTTATCCCAAGCGAAGAAGAAGAGAGTCACAAATCTGCCCTAAATTGTCCACACGTGTGGAACCGCAAAGATTACATGTAGGCCAAGAATTGTAGACCTATGGTAGAGTTTGAGAATTTGAAGAGGAGTCGAAATTTGGAGAAGTGAGGAAAGTTTGACTTGGGTTGACTTCGTGAGAAGCAAGTTCTTCAAGGAGTTTTTATTTGGTCTTGTAGGGGTCTTGGCTAAGGGTCAAAGGTCTTGGAATTCATCATTTACAGTTCTATAAGAAGAGGAATTCTTGTGGGTTTTCCTCTCAAGAGGAGAGGTTTTGGCCCTGGTTGATAACCTATATCTTGTGTCCTCTTGTCTCATTATTCTTTATTGTTTGGTATTGGTAGCTATTTGATGATAAGAACATCAACTATAATAAATTGAAAGAAGAATATAATCCAGTTAAGTAAAAGTACATCACAAGCAGTTATCAATGTAAGAGAAATAACCTAATCTAGCTGCTTATAGATTTCTCAATGAAAAACACATCAAATCCAATACTTGATTGGAAACTAGATATAATGTCTAATTAAATTGTAGGGTTTATAGTGGATTGGGGAATGCATTTATGTCAATCTAAGGAGAAGAAAAAGAAAAGGTCAAAGGAAATGACCAAAAGTAAGATCAGGTAGACGTATGGTATTTCCTTAGTTTTAGCTTTGCATATTATTAGGTATAACGATATGAAAGGGTTAGATAAAATATTTTTGGGTGAAGCTAGGTGCTTGTCCTGGATAAGTCAAATCTCTTCTCCAAGTGAGATGCTTAAAGCTTTGAGGTAACACTAAAGATGTCATGAATGATTTGGGTGTTAAATAAGACACAATAGAAACCAATGCTTGAAGAATATAGATGCATGAAAAATAAGGTCTTAGTATCTAGATGTGAATTTGGGGATAAGTGTTGCAAGGTCATCATTGATTTGGGTAATGTAGAAACCTTGGTTATAGCAAAGATGGTTGAGACATTGAATTTAAAAAGATAGAATCATCCACAACCATATAGGCTATTAAAATTTTAGCATTGATATGAAATAATGTTGTGGACCATGGACAATGTTATTTAATATATGAGTACAAATATGAGACTTGATGTGATGTTATTTCCATTGATATTTTCCATTTGTTGTTGGAAAGAGCACATTAGTATGACATATGCATGATGCACAATTAAAAGAACACCTAAACCATCACCAAGCATGGGAACAGATTTTGGTTGTTTTAGATGAAGAAAGAAGAGCCAAAAGGAGGGTGGTTGTTTACAAAAGTTGTTGTTGTTGTTATTTTTTTTTTTTTGTGCAGTGGAGAGAAAATAATGTGACATGATTGTGTTGAAGAAAGTGACAATACATGATGAGTTAACAATGTGCAAGGAGGTGTGTTCTTGGAAAAATAAAGAAAAGTAGGAGTACGATGACATGACATGAATGCATTGTGATCAATGTAAATGAACATTAGGTATCATATATGAAACATGAGATCCAATACCCAATTGAATAATAGACAAAATTGAATTATAGTTTGGGTAGGAAAATAAATCAAATCATGGATGAAAGTTGATCAAAAGATGACCACTATAAGAATAGACCATACAACTAGAGGCAAGACAAGCAAAAGTTATCATGTGTCCCATTTACCTTTGAGTCATGGAATATTCAATCCCCCAAGAATAGGGGTTTCGGAATATTCGTCATATGTGGAAAATCAATTGCAGTAGCTCCTTGAGAATGCAAGAACGAAATGAATGGTGTATTAGAGTCTTTGTATACCTATAGGCTATTGACGTTGGCTGGTGAATCCTGTACAAACTAATAGACTCACATTGCAACATGGAAATGTGAAAACTAATGCTTGGAGCAATGCACCAAACATTTCCTTGCCCAACGAACTAATAAATAATAATTAGAGAAGTCATATGACATATATATAAATATTACATGGTTGGAAGCATAGTCTGTGTGTGTGTGTGTATGAATTACATGTTAATGATGTATAGGGAAGATCTACAAGAGGGTGTAATTTGGATGGTTTAGCTCACAAAACTTAGAGGGTAATGAACCCCTTTTTAGGCTTTTAGAAGGTAGAGGTGGCTTTCCACATTGGAAACCCACATTACCACACAAGGAGGGTTCAGTGGCATGTTTAAAGGAACTTTCAATTTTTTGTGGCGCGTTGAAGTTGGATAAATTTCTTGAAAATTTTGTGCCTAAATTTTGGGGGACCTTTGGAGTTACCAAGACATTATATAACTCAATATTCATCATCACTATGTCCCACTTGTTCACTTGAATAATGGCATGGAGATTAGAGGAAGTGTCTTGAAGATTTTTATCTATGCTTAGTGATTGAACTAGCTGATTTCAAGGAAGAGGAATATTGAAGGGACTTTGGAGGTTGGATGCTGCAAAAATAACCACTTGTGCTCCTCATTTATGGAGATGGGTCACCTTTCAAGGGATTGTTTCCATTTATTTTTGAATATGTGGCATTAATGCCCCTCAAATTATGTAATTTTGGTATGATTAATTGTTGAAGAGGACTGGTTTCTCCTCCATAGGTTTATTTAGGGGATTTAGTCTAGATAATTAATATTTTAATGCGAGGGAAGTTGAGAACCTCCTCTAAGCATAGGTTCCCTTCCTCTCATTTTCTCATAGTTGGATTTGGAGGAGAAATCCCTTAGCAAGTTTGAAATTCATGCAAATTTTCTCTTTTATAATCTGGATATGGATGGATGAGTTGAGTGACTTTCTTGGGGACATTTTTGATGTGTATTTTGATCTCTTTTCATGGATGGTTATGGTGGAGCTTGGATGAATGCATAATACATCTCATAGGCTAAATTATTTTATCCTGGTTTTATTGGAGGGACGGATCATGTATTAAATAAGCTAGCATGGTATTTGTTTAATGATCCTTGTTAAACTAACTCTTCTTCCAAGTATTTAAGGAAGTAGCATGTTAACTCCTTACCTAATCCACTTTTTTTAGAAGTTAAGAACCTTGATTCAAACCCTAGTGTAATTAGGTTAAGTTACCCTAGTTATTTTGATATTTTTGAGCCTTGTATCTACTCCAATTCTTTCAAATTTGTTGTTCCTTAACTTGAAAAATACATTGACAAGCTAAGGCATTGGTTTTCCACCCTCCCATCATTCTATTCTTGGTAGAAATCCTTAAAACATTTTGTTAGAGCTTTACTCTCCTTGTAATTCTTGGTTGTGTGTTTGGGGACCTTCTCCTTTGAAATCAAACCTTAAAATTACTCTAACAACCCCTAGCAGTCCTATCTTCCACCTTAAACTCTAACTATCCAAATATTTTGATTGGTGATATTTGAAGTAGAAGCCTTAAGGGGCTCTTGGCTTGGTTTGACTAGGCCATTAGATCCCTAATATCTACTAGGGTGAACCCCACTTGAGCTGGAGGAGGGATGGTTAGAAGTGAGAGGAGGGGAGGGTTGGTGAGATGGTAGTGGCCCTCTCTTTCTCACACTTGAGTTTTTGGAATTTAGTTCAAGAAGCGTGATATTTTTTTATAACAAGCATTGATAAAGGATGCAAATGAATAGTTTCTTGGGGAATCAATTGAGGATGATAGATGTTGAAGTAAATATAATGGTCTTAGTGTTGGTTCTTGGAGCATACTTTATGTCCTATTGAAAGAGATTTTCTAGAGATTTGCTGGCTATGTGTGTGTGTGCGTGTGCGCGCATGCGTGTGTTGATTTGCAACTTGTGCATGCGTGTGTGTGTTGATTTGCAACTTGATATCCTTCTACTTAGACCATTGGATGTTAATGCACAATGGATGACATAAACAACATCTAACAAATCATGTTGGATGGATTTCCATGTATGGTTAGACAATAAGAACATATTTCTATAGAGCTTTTTCCTCCATGTGCTAGGGCTCCCAATATAATATTTTGTTGTTAGTTAATTATTTATGATTGTTTTTGTTGTTTTCTTTCGTAAGTCACTATTACTTAGATATATATGATAATGAATGGATCACGATATTGTTATATTTTTGTATTGAATTTTGGTAATTTGTTAAAACATTGGATACATTAGTCAATATTGTCCTTATTAATTGCAAGCATGTTCGAGGTATGCCCAAAATGTTGGCCATGAAGTGTCCAACAAACAAGTTGCGCAATGATCGAGATCTTGGTAATAACCCAATTTTCAACTAAAGAATTCAATGATCACCTCTAAGAATAAATTGAAGTATAGATATGGTGATGTACTCCTCCTAACAATTGTATTACAAGTAAACCAAACAAGATCCATTTTAACTCCAGTTCTATCAAGCACTAAGAGGGTTCAAACCTATTGAGGTGCATACCTTTTTGATGGATAAAATCTCAAGGTTTGCACCTGGACCAATTTGATTCCTATTGGTGCTTGATAGATCTAAAGCTAATATGGATCTAGATTGGTTCCAATTATAGAGGGTGGTGTCAAATCTTTATATGATCATCATTATGTATATGTATATATATATCTATGTTTTAAATGAATTTGAATATTTAAATTTTATCATCATCTATAATTTAGAGAGTACTATTTAGAAGGCCACTTCAAAAGTTATTTGAGGAATAAGATGGATAATAATAAAGTAACAATGTTCTATAATGAACGTGGTGACAAGAAGAAATTAAGAAGATGCTTACAATGAATTATAGATTGTTTACATAGTGTTGAATCTCAATTTGTTTTCTTCAACTTCTCTTATGGCCATATGTACTTGCTTTCCATCTTTTCATATTGATCATGTGAGAAAGGAGGTTCATATAAAATACTATTCAAAACTTTTATTCGAGATATTATTGTGAAGGACTCCCTCTTTTGGTTTCCAATATTGATAGTTTATTTCTTCAAACTCATATGTTTCTTATAATTCTATTTACATTCTATTGCATGCTTTTAGTTTCCAATGCATTATATACATCAATGCATTTTATATACCTTAACACTATAACAATAAAATATGACGGACATAGTGGTATTAATTTGCAACACTCAAAAAAATCACACTCATCCAAACAAAACCATGGGATTCAACTTATAATTGAGATTTTTTTTCACAACATTATATGAATTTTGAAATTGTTTTACATTATATAATTTTAAAGTTATTTTACTCAATAAATTGCATTAGATGAATTTTATCTTTATCATTGCTTAAAATCGATGCACTAAATCATTGCTGAAATTAATGCAAATATGATTTGGAAATCAATGAAACTACTTGATTTCTCTTAGATATATTTCAGATATAATATATTTCTCTAGAACGAACTATATTATCACCGAAATAAATGAAATAAATACACAAAAACATTTTTTTCTTTATAAAATGACCATTTTTAAAACTTGGTTACTATTTGCTAATCTATAACTTTTCACAAGTAGAAGCATGATTACCAAAAATATTTTTCTTTTACTTATTTGAAATATTTCAATTTAGTTTAAATAAATGAATGCAAATACTACATAATAAAAAACAATATTTTACATAATAGGAAATGTTTTTTTTTTTTTCCTTCTTTAAATTTTAATAAATAAATATAAATGTTACATCACAGAAGAATATATTTCCCTAATAAAAAAATATTTTATTTATTTATTTTTAAAATCAATTTCAATAATATGTTTAATTCCACCAAAATATATTTTTGGTTGAAGTTTTTAATAGTATATTAGATTTTGTAATTAGAATTTGCAATAGAATAATCATAATTCTAAAAAATAAAAAATGTTTGTATTTCAAAATTATAATTTGAATGCTTTAAAATTTTAAGAATTATAATTCCCATTACAAAGTTAAGTGGCTTTTTAAATTATGATTGATAAAATATGGTTGTGGGTAAATTAAAACAATTTTTAAATTTAAATCGTTATGGAATATTGTTATTAGAATAAATTCTTAATTTCACATTTATCAAATCTCATCATTTTTCTATGTTATGATGTTAGATGAGGTAATTGATTACTTATTTGTTTTAATTAAAAAATTTAAAAAAAATAACATAAATTTATCGATTGTACAAATAAGGAAATCACTACACTGTGCTAAAAGCAATGAATAATTTTTTTAATCAATTTTACCAACAAATAAAATCTCTGCAATATGAGGCAAACAAGCAATGCAACTAACATTATATTTATGAGAAAGTAAATACAATCAATTTTAAATTTAAATCACTTATGCAGATAAATACAAATCCAAAATCCAATTTTTATTATTATATATTTCCCTGGGTGATCACGATCTTAAATTATCTATTTTATTAGTGATTTGATGTTTCACTACTAAATTCCTTTGAAATAATTATTTGTCTACACCTTTATTTCCAAATAGTAATAAATTGCTTTTCATATAATCTCCATCCATTGTATAAACACCAAACTCAATGCAAACAACATTTCAAAATTCAACCTTTAATTCGTTAACTAATAATTTACAATTTAAATTGCTTTTCAAATTTTCATTTAGAATTTTCTTCGTGTTTGATACTTCACTATTATTAAATCAATGTTAAGATATATGTTAATGTTGGTCAAAAAAAGAACATGAGAAGCTCAAAACTATGACAAAATAAGTAGCATTATGATATTTCTGAGGTATGATGGGAATTGATATGTTTCGTCTTAGAAAAAATAGGAAGGAAACCATTAATTTTAATGATTGAAATTGAGATTTTCATTATTGCTAACTGAATTTCTAAAATTTTTAACTCTTATAGTTAGTTGTATATGTAAAAAATTTGGTATAAACAATGTAGTATTTATAAAGTGATTTGGATAGAATATAATCCCAATAAGTTGTCCATGGGTTTTTAAGAAAAAATACATTTTTGTTGAAGCAAATATTGGTAAAAGGGTACTTAGCTGGGGACTTTGGACAATGTTTGCAAATATCCAGTACAAAACAATTTAAACGTTATAAATGTCTGATTCAATGGAGAATCACATTATATTACTAAGTATTGGTATTTGTATACAGTTCATGGAAACAATTTAGGTCACCATGGAAATATGAATGCATAAAAATAATGAATTTATCGTTGAATTCAAAGGTACTAAAAACTCAACTATATTTTTTGACACCGAAATCAAGGGAACACATTTATAACCCTACTCTCAATTACCTTGTCACATAAATTTCAAGCTACCTATTGTAAAATAGTAGAATAATGCAACAATGTGCTCTTGTTAGAGAAGATCATAATTAGCAATATATTATGAAAGATTGATTTTCGAGTGTTGCTTTATCATATGTCAAAGCATTTCTTCAAAATGGTTTTCATGTGCAAAAAATAGTGTGATTTAGACTAAAAATGACCCTTTAAAGTTGGCAAAATATTTTAAGGGATTCTCCTAATGGCAAATCTTCAAAGTAAAGTGACATATAAAACTAAACTTTTAAATTGTGATGATTCATAATTAAGTCATAGGAAAAGATATACCTATCACTTTAAAATGAAAGAAGAAAAAACCTTTGACACAACGAATTGTTTGAATGCACTAACTAATTTCTAATTGTGATTTATTTATGTATTTCACAAAATCATAAACTATTTATTGATGATTAGTGGTTAGCCAATCTACTACTAGATTTTCACTACACTTCAATGCAATATGAAATTTAAACCAAACTAAACCCCATTGGCTCTCTTATGGTTTGTAAAAGAGGGGATTTTACATTGAATTGAACTATTCTCACTCTATATCAAGATGGGATACTCCATATGCAAATTTCCTTAGTGTGCTCTCATAGATATTTTTAGGCATTCATGATGTTCCTATCCCATTATCTCCCATCATCATGGATGGAAATTTGGCTTCATATCCAATAGGGATCAACTTCGCTATAGGTATATCACTAGTCTTGTGGTTTTATCTCTTATGAACTAGAGGCTTCATGTTTAGCAATCACGATCTATTCAAAGAAGTGTAAGAAATCATATTTTTTTTTTTGGAATTATCTATGTAGAACTTTACAACTTGAAGTTCACATTTTAAACCAATTTTCTCATTGTAGCTTAATTTGTTGTTCAAACTTAGCTTAGTTTGCTATCTAGAAATAAATCAACTCACTACTTAGTTCACTATTGAGAAACAACTCACACATGATAAGTTGTTTGTTGATTTTGAAAATTCTTAGGTATACTTTATTATACATCTATTATATTATTTTATATTTTTTTAGTTGAAATGTAGTATCAGTTTCGTTTTTGGTCACTTTATGTACTGTTTGAGTCAATGTGCACCACAATAGTGTTTCCCATGTGATACCTATGTCATTCCAGGTTGTAGAGCATCTCTAGAGGCAACAATAGGTAGACCAAGAACTATGACCACATCCGGAACGAGTGAGTATAAATACATACATACATACATACGTATGTACGTACGTACGTACGTACGTACGTACATACATACATACATACATACATACATACATATATACACACACCTTTTTGGGAAGGAGATGTCATTTTTATTAGGAATTTTAGGTGTAACTCATATCATACATGATATTTTTGAACCCATTCTAGATTTTGTGTGTTCATTATTCATTGTGATGTTTTTGCTAGTTTGGTTCATAATGAGATATGTTTATATGATGTTGGGAAAAATACTGAGAGGAGGGGGGGTGAATCAATATTTTAAACTTTCACAATAATACTTTTCCTTTTCAAACTGTATATGCAATTGAAACCAAACAGCGTATGTCCGCGACTATAATGAATGGAACTAGCATATATATAATTAACTTGTAAAACAGCTAATTCATTGTCCATTGAACTTAAATTAGAGTGTGATGAATTTACTAAGCAGTAAATAAATGTAGTAAAAACACAATAAATCAACACACATAAGCAACACACATGAACACTAGGATTTTTCAAGTGGAAACCCAATGTGGGAAAAAAACACTATTGCTGTTGTCTTAGTCTTCAATATTCTTATTATAAAAAGTGTTTACAAGTTTTGTATTGGTGCAGACTTTTTCCAGTATGCAGGCATCTACCTGCTGAAGGCTACAACCTTCACTTGTTTTCCAGCTTCTACTGGAAGGGGGCTCCAACTCCCTAGCTCTTGTACTGGTTGATATGTTTACCAATACGTAGGCTCCGACCTACAGAAGGCTGCAACCTTCACTCGTTCTCAAGCTGCTACTAAAAGGGAGCTCCAACCCCCTAGCTCTTGTATTGGCTGATATGTTTACCAGTAAGTAGGCGTCGGTCTACAGAAGGCTACCACCTTCACCCTTTCTCCAGGGACCATGTTTCATAAATTTTTAGACTGGATATTACTGGTACACATCAACACAATATGTAGGCCAGGTTTCATCAAGTTTTCAGACTGGACTCCTCAGTAACATTGAAGCTCAAAATAAATCCCCACAACTGTAATACAACCATCAAATACAGCTACACCAACCAATCACTGAAACCCATCAACTCTAAAGCAAAACACAATTAATCAATCTGAACAGTCAAATCACTGTCACCAGAACATAGAGCTGAACCAAGAACACTATATCAACAACCAGAACCAATTGCAACCTCAAAAATCATATGTCAGCATGTATACACCACTTCAATGAGGAAAATTGACATGCATACGCTACTTTCTGTAACCCAACCTACATATACCTCTAAAGGTACCGAATCATAAAACTTCTGAACCAAAAACTATACTAACCAAAGACATTCTAAAGATCTACTGTCATATTACAGAGTTGTAAACAGATATCAGCAAAGATCACCCTTCTTACTCAATCAATCAATGAGCCAGACTCAATATTCTTATACAATTAGTTTAACTTTAGATCTAATGAAGACATAATTGAAAAACAATAGTAAAAAAACAACACTGATCAGATAGATCAATGATTTTTGAACAAATAGCCCTTCCTCCGCATACACTACTTGGAAGTCTCGAATTGCGTGTATATGCACCTTCACCGAGGCGAACCTACGTATAGATATGCAAATAATGACTTATAACTTCACAACTTGTCAAAACTTCAGATATACCTAGATCATAACATTTAAAGGATAAAACATGCATTAGCACTCAGATCTAGTCTATCTGTTATCAGATCATACAATGATAAGTCATTTCAGGTCTCATGATCCTATCCATCATTTTATCCATGGGTGCACAAGATGTTTCAGATCTATATCATAACCATAGCCCTTACAACACAAAATACACTTCAGATAGAAGTATTCATGAAAAACCTTTTACTTGCACACTTAGCCCTTTGATCTTCTCCTCCTTATATACTTAGAGTGTTTGTCAATACCATGCACCAAAACAACACTTAGAACTTATGGTATTCTTAGACGGGATCAAGTAACTGTTATTCTACTCAATATTGTGGGCTAATACCATCGTATGGACCCTTGGTATTCTTTAACCTTAATTTTCTATCCCATACACGCTTTTCCTTCTGTGAAATTGTGTGCATATGTATACACTCCTTTTATTCTGTGTACCCGCATATATACACTACTTGGACTAGGTTAAATAGTGTATACAACTGAAAACATTCTCTTTCCTCAATTTCTTGATTCTGATCTGTAATCCTTTGTTTGATCATCCCGTTCTTCTGTACCATTACTCTGTTACCTCTGAATAGACCTGTTACAAAGTGAGTTTCCCTTTATCATCTCTGAACTGACTTGTATATGGGTTGCCATCAAGGACAACACATGTACCATAATGCCAACAATCTCCCCCTTTGGACTCAATGGAAACCATATTGGTGTTGATGACTTCAAGCTATAGAACCTGTTAGATATATCAAGAAACACCAAGATACTCTCCCCCTTTGACATCAAGGGAAAAGGGTAGACTAAGATATTCTCCCCCTTAGTACATGCTGAGATGCACTATACTGTCCATGCTCCCCCCGAGAACATGCAGAGTCTGCAAAAATATTTTTCAAAAGAATAACATGACTCTATAACTCAACTATGTGAGTATGACCTTCCTATCACTAATGAATCATACATACATCAATCACCCAACCAAGTGGGGATACACCAAATGTTCATACATGATTGGAAATTTCAATTATTACATCATCCTTCCCATGCATAGTGGGGGTACTAATTACATCATATGTACAAAAGGACTCATTCATAATAGACTATGACAGAAAGAGTCATATTATTACACCATAGGTCTTTACATGCCCTTTTCAACAAACGACATTAATAACTGAGAACATAACTGAATTCAACAACCATGATGCCAACAATGCATAATATTTTGAAGGCTAATGCTCCCACTGAACCTGTGCTACCTGTGTATTGTCAACAGTTCATTCATCAAGGCATCTTCATCAATCAAATAAACATCAATGAGAAAAGCATATCAACAGACTGTATCCATAAACATAAGACTGAACAACAATGTCAGAAACTGATTTTGAGTCTGACCCACAGTTTTTCTATCAGAAAAACATATACGCTACTGCTGGCACAAAAATTTGCGTGTATACACGACTCTGCTTCATGAAATCCACGTATAGAAAACAATCCTCTGAATCTGAATAAACTGGTTTTAATAGCAAGATGAGGCAGAAACAATTCCCAGCTTTTGTCTGAGATATTCAAATGCTTCTTTGGGAAGAGGTTTAGTAAATATATCAACAACTTGTTCTTTGGAGGGAACATACTCCAATTTAACCTTTTGTTCAAGCACTTGTTCTCGTAGAAAGTGGTACTTAATGGGTATGTGCTTGGTCTTGGAGTGCATAACAAGATTTTTTGAAATACTAATAGCACTTGTATTATCACATAAGATGGAGATGGGTGGAGAACATTTAATTTGAATATCTTGTAATGTCTGCATCATCCAGAGAAGTTGTGTGCAATAAGATGTAGCAGCCACATTTTCTTCTTCCACTATAGATAAGGCAATCGAACTTTGTTTCTTGCTAAACCAAGATACTAATCATGATCCCATATAAAATGCACCTCCACTTGTGCTTTTTCGGTCATCAACATTTCCATCGCAATCCACATCTGTATATGCATGAAGGGTGAGATCTGTATCTTTTTAGGATACCATAAACCAAATTCTTGAGTTCCTTGGAGATATTCGAATATTCTCTTTACTACTTGAAGATGTGATTCCTTTGGATTGGCTTGGAATCTTCCAACAATTCCTACTGCATGTATGATATCTGGTCTGGTACCTGTTAGATAAAGTAGACTTCCAATCATAAATCTGTACGCTGGTTGATTCATTTTAGGAGAATCATCATTAGAACCAAGACTACATCATGTTACCATTGGAGTACATACCGGTTTGGAATCTTCCATTCGACGCTTCTTTAGAATCTTCTTGAGATATTTAGTTTGTGAGAGAAATATGCCATCTTTTATTTGTTGCACTTGTAGACCAAGAGAATAGGTTAGTTCTCCAAGTAAAGGCATTTCAAATTCTTGCTGCATAACATAAGAAAAGTTTTGACTCATAGATTCTTCATTACTACCAAATATGATATCATCAACATAAACAACAATAGTTATAAGTTTATCATTCTCAATTTTTGTAGATAAGTAGCTGTCTGTAGATCCTTTTGTGAAGCCTTGTTGTTGAATATATTTGTCAAGACAATAATACCATGCCCTCGGAGCTTGTTTTAGTCCATATAAAGCCTTTTTGAGTTTGCATACAAGATTTGCATCATTTCCTAGAATGAATCCTTCTGGTTGTTCAATGTATACTTCTTCTTCTAAATCTCCATTAAGAAATGCAGATTTTACATCCATTTGATAAACTTTGAATTTTTGAAAACTTGAAAGAGCAAGAAACATTCTTATGGCTTCAAGTCTAGCTATAGGTGCAAAAGTTTCTTCAAAGTCTATACCTTCTTGTTGTGCATACCCTTTACAAACAAGCCTTGCTTTGTTTCTAATTACCTCTCCATTTTCATTCAACTTATTCTTGAATATCCATTTTGTTCCTATAACATTTTTATCATGAGGTCTAGGAACTAATTCCCAAGTTTCATTCTTTTCAATTTGGTCAAGTTCTTCATCCATGGCCTTAACCCAACATTCATATTTTCTAGCTTCATTTACATTTTTTGGTTCTATGGAGGATAATAAGGCTAGATAACTAGAATATCCTACAAGAATTCTTCTTGTTTGTACTCCAAACCCTTTTTCTCCTAGAATTTGAGATTCTGGATGATTCTTTTGAACATACCTGGATGGAGCCTTTTCCCTGTCAGATGTATCTTCTTCTGATGCTTCATTGGTTTCTTCCTCTATATCATTTCGATTTGATATGGGAAAGAATTCACCGTCTTCATTATCATCTTCGTTTGCTAATGTTACCCGTTTCATATTTCTGCATGCTTCATCGATTACAATATCAATGCATTCAACAATTTTTCGAAGTTTCTTATTATAACATTTGTATCCTTTAATTCTAGATGAATAACCAAGAAATATTCCTTCGTCTGCTCTGGGTTCAAACTTACCAAGTTTTTCATCAGTCTTTTTGATGAAACATTTGCTTCCAAAAACTATGAAGTGTTTTACAGTGGGAAGCTTACCATACCAAAGTTCATATGGAGTTTGATCACTATTTACACATCAATGAGCTTTGTTGAGAATATTTATGCAGTATGTGTAGCTTCACCCCAGAAGGTGTTAGAAGTTCCAAACTCATCAAGCATAGTTCGAGCCATTTGTTGAACTGTTCTATTCATTCTTTCCACCACGCTATTTTGTTGAGGACTTTTGGAAACATAGAACTGTCTCTTTATTCCATGTTGTTCACAAAATTCAAAAAAGTCGTCTGATATGAATTTTCCTCCCCAATTAGATCTGAGACATTTGATTTTTAGATCTAATTAATTTTCAACTAAAGCTTTGAAGACCTTAAACTTTTCAAATGCTTCATATTTATGTTTTATTAAACCAATCCAACACATTCTAGAAAAATCATTAATGAATAAAATGTAGTATTCTTCTCCATGAGGTGACTTTTTCCTTGTTGGTCCACACAAATTAGTATGAATGAGTTCAAGAGGCTTACTTGCTGATCCTTCTTTGGCATTGAACTAAACTCTGGTTTTCTTACCGAATTGACATGGTTTGCAGATGGTATTTTCTAGGATGATGATATCTGGAAGATCACGAACATCCTTGAGCCTGCATGATTTTCTTATTTGAGAAAAAGTTAGATGCTCTAATATTCTATGCCATAACTAGTTCTTGTCTGTTTTGCTTAGATAACATTATTCTTGACCTCCTTCTAGTATATATAGATTTCTTGGTGTTCTTGTACCTTTGATAATGGTCTTTCCTATGTCAAGCTCACGAATCACACATTATTTTGATCAAAACAAAACTTAATTTCCTTGGTCACACATTTGACTAACACTCAATAAGTTATGCTTTAAACCATCAACATACATAAAATTTTCATCTTTAACCTTTTCTTTTAGATAAACATAACCTTTACCCTTAATGGCAGCTGGTGTGTCATTTCCAAAAGAGACATTCTTTTCCTTCTCTAAAGCATTGTATGAAAGGAGTTTATCTTTATCACTTGTCATGTGTTTAGAGCACCCGCTATCAATGTACCACTGATTTTCTTGTCCTTCTACAAATAGAGTTATGCCACATCTTTTTGACTGTAGTTCCTTCTTTTTCCATACCTTGGATTTTGATGATGTTTGCTCCTTTTGATATGTTGGCCGAAATTTTCTCTTGCATTCAGATTATTCATGACCAAAGTTATTGCAAAATGAACATTCAATTTCATCTTCAAGAGGTGAAAATTTATTATAAGAGATCTTCTTGATTCCTGTCATGCTCCTTTGTTTTCTTGCTTCTCTAGTCATGATAGTTTTGTAAGCAACACATTGAGCAACCTTATGACCAAAGTTATGGCATGAAAAGAATTGTCCATTAAAGAAGAAGTTTTTATGATCATAAAATCTTTTGGTATTGTTCACCTTTTGGTTAGTGCTTCTATTGATGTTCACCCTTGGAGTAAAATGAGCATGATTTACCTGGGGAGTACCTTTACGCTTTTGCTGAGGATTGACACATTTTTGACTGGTTTTTGCTGCATCAAGATAGCTTCTGGTGATGGCTAAATATTTTTTGGTTGGGATGTTTATCCAGTGTATCCAAGACCAGTCTTTATAAGAGGAGAAGACTGAACCTTGATGATTTCATTTAAGGTTTCTGATCCTTTAACAATTCTAAGATTCTAAGATTTTGTCTTCTCAAGTTCCTTTCTTAGACTCACTACTTCACACTCTAATTTTTCATTGTACTTTTCCCATTCCGTGAGTTGGTGTGTCAAGATGTCTATGACTATATTATTTTCTTCCAAGCAGATTTTGAGTTGAGTGATTTCTTCAAGAAAATCTTCTTCTTCTAAGGCATCCATAAACTTATCATTTTCATAGGCCATGAGAAGTTTAATTTCTTGATCAGATTCACCTTCATCACTATTAGACAAGCCATCACTATCTTCATGAGTATTATAACTTCTTCTATTAACAAACTATTTCCTATTACCTTTTGCAGAATCCTTTCCTTTGTCATGGTTATCTTTATGGGGACATTTAGCAGCATAATGACCAACTCTACTGCAAGAAAAACATTTGAAAGGAAGTTTACCTTTGAATCTTTCGGTACCCAATTGAAGTTTCTTCACAAAGTTTACGTCGTCTTCTTCTGATATATATCCCGATTCCTTGAGATCTTCCTTTTCTTTTCCCTTTGTAGAGGATTTGAAAGCGGCTTCTTTGATTTTTGATGGACCTCCTTTCCTCATTTCAAAGGCAATTAAAATTTGATGAAGTTGAACAACAGTAAGAGATTTTAGATCCTTCTTCTCTTCAATGGCATATAATTTTGACTCAAATTTAGAAGATAGTGATCTTAAAATTTTCTCTACTATAGTAGCCTCCTTTATTTCTTCACCCATATTCTTCATATGATTTACAATGTCATCTACTCATAAAAAGTAACTAGCAATACTTTCATCACTATGCATCTTGAGAGTTTCATACTGAACTCTGAGGGTTTGGAGCTTAAAACGTTTTACCTGGGAGTCTCCTTCGTAGCTCCGAATGATTTTTTCCCATATTTCTTTGGTTGTGTTGAGCTGCATGACTTTGACGAATTCTGATTCTGATAGACTTCCTAATAATGCATTGACGACTTTGGCATTGGTTTCATATGATTTATTTTCTGCTGGATCTGTGGGGACTGCTGCTGGATATTGGTATCCTCCTTCCACAATTTCCCAAACATCAACTCCAAGTGACTAAAGATAGGCTCTGGTTCTTATCTTCCAATATGCTAAGTTATTTCCATTGAAGATTGGTGGTTTGATAGATCCCATTCCTTCTTGATTTCTCATCTTGAGAGATCTTCCTTCAAGTGATCAAGCTTCTTCTGAAGGACCTACTTTGATACCAATTATTGGGAAAAATACTGGGGGGGGGTGGTGAATTAGTATTTTAAACTTTCACAATAATAATTTTCCTTTTCAAACTGTATACGTGATTTTATAGAAACCAAACAACGTATGTCCGCGACTATAATGAATGGAACCAACATATAGATAATTAACTTGCAAAACAACTAATTCATTGTTTGTTGAACTTAAATCAGAGTGTGATGCATTTACTAAGCAATAAACAGATGCAGTAAAAATAGAATAAATCAACACACATAAGAAGCACACATGAACAACATGATTTTTCAGGTGGAAACACAATGTGGGAAAAAACCACCGCTGCTATCGTCTTAGTGTTCAATCTTGTTATTATAAAAAGTGTTTACAAGTTTTGTACTGGTGCAGAATTTTTCAAGTACGTAAGAATCTACCAGCTGAAGGCTACAACCTTCACTCGTTTTGCAACTTCTACTGGAAGGGAGCTCAAACTCCCTAACTCTTGTATTGGCTAATATTTTTACTAATACATAGGTGTCAGACTACAGAAGGCTGCAACCTTCACTCGTTTTCCAGCTGCTACTGAAAGGTATCTCCAACCCCCTAGCTCTTGTATTGGCTGATATGTTTACAAGTACATAGGCGCTGGCCTACAGAAGGCTACTGCCTTCACTCTTTCTCCAGGGATCATGTTTCATAAATTTTCAGACTGGATACTCCTGGTACACATCAACACAATATGTAGGCCACATTTCATCAAATTTTTAGATTGTACGCATTAGTAACATTGAAGCTCAAAATAAATCACCACAACTGTAATACAACGATCAAATGCAACTGCATCAACTAATCACTGAAACCCATCAACTCTGAAGAAAAACACAATTAATCAATCTGAACAATCTGATCACTATCACCAGAACATAGAGCTGAACCCAAAACACTGCATCAACAACCAGAACCAACTGCAACCTCAAAAATCATATGTCAGCATGTATATGCCACTTCAATGAGGAAAATCTGCGTGTATACGCTACTTTCTGTAACCCAACCGGCGTATACCTCTAAAGATACTAAATCATAAAACTTGTAAAACAAAAACTGTACTAACCAAAGACATTATGAAGATCTACTATCATATTACAGAGTTCTAAATAGATAACAACAAAGATCACCCTTTTTTCTCAATCAATCAGTGAGCCAGACTCAATCTTCTTATACAAATACTTTAAATTCAGATCTAATGAAGACATCACTGACAAACAATAGTAAAACAACAACACTGATAAAATTGTTTAGTCATTTCTGAACAAGTAGCCCTTCCTCTGCATACGCTACTTGGAAGTCCCGAATCTGTGTGTATACGCGCCTTCACCGAGGCGAACCTGCGTATAGATTTTCAAATAATTACTTATAACTTTGCAGCTTTTCAAAACTTTAGATATACCCCGATCATAACATTTAAAGGATAAAACATGCATTAGCACTCAGATCTAGCCTATCCATCAGTAGATCATACAATGATAAGTCATTTCAGGTCTCATGATCCTGATCCATCATTGTATCGATGGGTGCACAAGATGTTTCAGATCTATATCATAACCATAGCCCTTACAACACAAAATATACTTCAGATAAAAGTATTCATGAAAAACCCTTTTACTTGCACACTTATCCCTTTGATCTTCTCCTTCTTGTATGCTTAGAGACTTTGTCAATACCATGCACCAAAACAACACTTAAAACTTATGGTATTATTAGACGAGATCAAGTAACCATTATTCCGCTCAATATTGTGGGCTAATACCATGGTATGGACCCTTGGTATTCTTTAACCTTAATTTTCCATCCCATACGTGCTTTTCCTTCTGTGAAACTGTGTACATACGTATACGCTCGTTTTATTCCGTGTACCTGCGTGTATACACTACTTGGAGTAGGCTAAACAACGTATACAACTGAAAACATTCTCTTTCCTCAATTTCTTGATTATAATCTGTAATCCTTTGTCCCATCGTCCTGTTCTTTTGTACCATTACTCTGTTACCTCTGAATAGACCTGTTACAAAGTGAGTTTCCCTTTATCATTTCTGAATTGAACTGTATGTGGGTTGCCATCAAGGACAACACATGTAGCATAATGCCAACATATTCTTCTAAAAGGTCTCTTATATGTGGAAAAATACTAGATTTTTCATTCACTTGGGATAACTTAGGTGAGATGTCTCATCACCTTAATTTATTTGCGTCATGGTGAGAGTCATGTATAAATTTTTTTTTTCGCTTGTATTCTTTATAGTTTCAGACCAAATAATAGTGGCATATCTTAGATTAACTAGCGTGAGAATTATACAATTCACTCCACAATCACCTTTGGGTCCCAAACTCCATATCGGGAAAGAGTATTGCTTCTTGCATGGTCATAATCATTACATGGATCTGCATTTAATCCCACATGTGGTAACTTGATTATGGTGGATAAATGACCATAGAGTCACTTGATTAAGTTATGAGGATACCTTGAAGGCATTTCCTCAACATCAAAGTAAGATCTTGAAAGAGTTAATGGAGTTAATAATAACCTACACAAATTCTTTTTTCATATATCTTGCCATCTAGTTATCTTAATAAACAAGTAATCTTTGAAGTATTTTTTTCCCATTTATACCATTGGATATTAACACTAGTGTTTATAACATTCTATTGGAAAATAAATTGTTTAGGGTTTGGAATGTAGATTATTTTAATATAAAAAATATTAGAAAATAGTGACAAAGTTAAAAAATGCAAAACTACATTTTTTTTTTCATTTTTTCAGGCATCTAAAATGATATCAAATATCAAATAAACACATGCCACATAAATATAAAAATACCAATGCTAAATAAGATGTATGAGATGTCAAGTGATAAACCACACATCAACACTAAAACTTGATAGCTATCTTAAGCCCTAATAGATTGATACAAAATTGTGGAAAAAAAAATCATAAATTCATCTCATGATTCATCCACGATTCATTTAGATTCTACAATGATAACTATACTATGAAATATTGATTACTTCTAAGTATTTTATAAGAAAAGTAAATTCTTTTTCTCTAGAAATAATAGATTTTAGACCTAAGGTGCAAGACCTTGGTGTTGAGGTGGAAGCTATAGTGGAAGTGAAGTGTCTTCTACTAGTTACTTGGTTTTATGTAGATAATGGTTGTGATGCATTCTTGATCTCATCCTCAAAAGGTGTTTGCATTGGAAGTTTAAAATTATCCTCTTCCCCCTCACCACCTCCTTTAGTGCATTGGCATCATTTTCCAACTACTCATATGCTTCCTACATGATAGGCCTCTTGGCCTTTTCCCTTCATGAAGATGTGGTGTCATGTGTTTTGTCAATCTACTTCACCCATAAATCCTAAGATTGTAATAAATGTAGACCATGTCATTAAGGCACTTAAATTCTAACATATATGAGGGCCATATTATAATTAGAGGGTGACAAGTGTTAAATCATAAATTATAGTCATGTAAAAAAAATTAATTTTAGCATTTCTACCCTTTTGGACTATCTTGGTGTGCATTCTTTCAAACATATTATAGTTTTTCTTGCACCTTAAACAACTACACATTTGAGTGAGCATTAGAATGCCAATTTTTTCTAAATTTGGTACTCTTTTGACATGGTTTGTCCACCAAACATCTACATTGAATAAACAAAAAAGGTCATGGATTTAAATTATATTTCCGTAGACTAACAAGTTTATAGGAAATAAATATTCCATCCTAGAGTATGACATTAAAGTTATTATGATTGGCTAAGAGCTCATCTTCCTTGAATGTAAGGAAACAAGTTAACAAATCAAGAACTAGACATTAACTTTTATAGTTACTTTTAATTTTTTTACACTATATTTTGGGTGCATGGTGTATGTTCATCACCTAGATAGTTTGAGATGGATTAGAACAAGAGAGATAGTCCTTGATGAATGTGCATAATTAAGATAGCTTATAATGGGTGCATGACATTGGATTTCTCTTGATGTTGGGTGTGGAGCTTGATTAGCTTCCTCATTTAGAGGTCTTGTTTCAACCACATTTTGATCCCAATCCCTGATAGGGAGGTGTGTAGGGGCTTTCTCCCCCTCTAGTGCCGCTATGGAGGTTAGTGGAAAAATCCATTTAGCTCCCCCCTGGCGGGGGTTCGGGTGTAGTGTTCCCAAAAGAAAAATTTAGATAAAATTTGCCTTATAAAATATTGTAATTTTGTAGTCAATCTAGGCTATTCATTAGGCAAAAGATATGACAATTGAAATTATGTTAATTTAAGGTTTTTTTCCCTACAAGGAAACCATCGGTTTATATGAGAGAATTCTATTGCAGCTGTGTATCATTCTATGTGAGAAGAAGAGAGGAGACTGTGTGAGAATTAAGAGGAAGTTACAATAGATTTGTTGTAGTGTTATAGACATTTTTGTGCCTTACAGCTCTAAGCATGAAACGTCCATAAACCAAGGGCTCCTAAGTCCCTAAAAGTGTTGTTCTAACCCCTAAAGGAACAAGGTCAACAAATTATAGCTTCTCCCAGAAGTTCTCCACTGGAAACTGCTCAGAATAAGTCAAAACAGGATCATTTCAGCTGCTCCACTGGCTAGGTGCGTTGCATAGCACCTAAATACACTGGCTAGGTGCGTTGCAACACACCTAAATGCACTATGAGGGTGCGTTGGGCGAGAAATGACAAATGGCAGTGTCATTCCGCGAAGTGGAAAGACAATGGAAGCTTCCAGAATCTTCTCCTATGACACTTGCCTCACTGAATTCGACCAAGGATGAGTAAGAGGCCTTCAGTCTCCAAGTGGAAGAAAGAATTGACAGAGAGAAGACACTAATCAAATCACAAGCTGACTCATCCTCCTTGCATACATCTATATATGGATCCCTCATCCCAGAGATCCAGAGGCTGGAATTTTGCACATTGTAAGGAATTGCTGTTGGTTTTGAGACAAATATCAGAGTATTGGGTGATTTATGCTTTGTTGGAGGTGAAGAGGGGCTTCTTTGCTGGGAGGTTGATGCTGGGTCAGGAATCATCGGTTGTAACTCCTCCTGGATCTTCTTGTTTATCAATAAAAACTATTTGAGTTTTTCCTCCATGCTTTTGTATCATTGATGCTTGTTACATTTGTATGGTTAGCTTAAATCTGATCCTAAGCTGTTTATGAATATAGATCCATGTCTTTGTATAGTTTTCTTCTTCTGTGATCTTACAGGTACTTGGTGAAGCTGGGCAAGTAAGGGAGCAGGGAGCTGGAAGCTGTCAAAGAAGAGAGGGATTGGATCAAAGGATTAGCGCAAGACACGGGTTGGTTCTTTCTATTCCTCTCTGTCTATAGTTTATAAAGGAAATACAAAAGTAGTTTTTCTCTGTTTGTTTCTAAGGAAGCTGTCACACCTTAGTGGGATAGAGCAGTTCTAAATAGACACGGCGACTCCACTGGGGAGAATGTCTAATTAGTTTGTTTTTGTATCTCTTTGTTGTTTTTTTCATAAACTTATAAGTAGCATTCGAACTGCATTTTCCATAACAAATGCAAAGTAGACATCTACTGCTTCTATCCATCCACTGGATTTGTTTATGATTTGAACAACTGATTCACAAATAATCTGATTGCCCTTGTGATAGCTCTTAGAACCTCCTTAGATCTACCCCTGATTGTGCATTACTGATTGCTTTTATTCGGCCAAAAACCAAAGACTAAACTGCAAACCGTGACCCAGAACCCGGACAGATTCTTGTTTCTGGCCCAACGCAGGTACTGTTAAGAGTTCCTGCATTTCAGCGCACTTCCCAAAAGGGCAACCTGCGCTGCAATCCAGTTTCTCTGTGTTACAGGTGCGCTGATCAGACTAGCCCTGTGCAGCTAAGGTTCTTATGCTTCATTCTTTCCAGTTTTGTCTCTGACTTTTGCTGCCCGTAATCAGTATATGTATGTCTGTTTAAAACCCCTTTTCCTTATTGTTATTCCACCTCCTTTGTACAAAAGAACTGTAGATGTTTTTGTGTGTTTGTTGAGTCGTTTAGAGTTTTCCATTACAAAAGTAGAATAGTCGTACTGTCGTCCTTTGATTTAGATCTGTCGCAAGTGTCGATTTCGATCATAGGAGGAAGTTTGATTGTTGTTGATAGTCGATTATACTTTTACTATTGCCTTTGGTATGAATTTGTGACTTTCTAGTGTCAAAAACGAGTGTTCATTTCAAAATCATAAAGTGTCGTAATCGTCTCTATCTTTTGATTTCGAAAAGAAGCTTGTTTGTGTTTGTCGCTTGAAAGCAAATTCAGATTTGTACATCAACTTTCTTTTTAGCATCAATATTAAGAAAGTCGAAAACAAATACATGCATGTGCATTTGCATATTGACAGTCTATTTGGCTTGATTTAGGAAAGTGCATTTACAGTGTGCTCTTTGCTCTTTGTGAAAAGATTGTGTCTTTCTTTTCCTCTAGTAGCTAGGATTTTCATTGCACAAAAGAGATAAAAGTTTGTTTATCATCTTTAGATTGCATTTTAGGAATTACATCTACATCTCGTGGTGAACCCAAAAGGAAAAATTCATAAGCAAGATCAACTTAAAATAAATTCAATGAATCTAACAACGCTTTGGAACTTAACACACAACATTTAGAGGTCTAGGCTAGAGACGTATTCCGGCGTCGTAAAGCCTGGTAACTGTTGTCCTCATTGATGGTTGGGTGATTCCTCCACTTTGAGACGATAAGTGCCAGTACGGACTTATGCTCCCACGTACCGTCGAGTATATTTTGGGAGACCCCTATAGGCTTAAATCCTTTATCCATAGGAAGCCGTGTTTGCCGCCCTATCGATCGCAATGCACTGAACACAGCATTCGGGAAGATTGACTGCCGTACCATAAAAAGTATTCTGAAGTTTTGCGATTGGTTTGGTACTCCCTCTACCTAGATCTCCAGAGCAGTCCTCTTTCGTTCCTTTTCAGACTCCTTAACGGAAAAGGTCCATCTGAGCGCTTGTCACTTCAGGCTCATTAAAAATCGAAGGAGACTAGAGTCATCTTTTGTTTTTTCTCGACTCTTAAAAATTGAAAAAACAAGTTGTGTCAAAGCGTCTAAAATTCATTTAATTTGGAAACATACCTTCCCTTTATTTTAGTTGATCGAGTAATCCGAAATCGTGGAAGAAAGTCAATTGAAACCTCATCGTTCGCGGAGGCTTACGAGTCAACCGTCTTTGTCTCCGGAATCGAAACCAGTACAGACAAAGCGAACTCGTTTAACCGGTTCCAAATCTCCTATTAAAGTTAGAACAAGTGTTCCAACGACATCAGAGACTTCGGTTACTCCAAACATTTCTGGAATCCCTGCCTCTACAGAATAATTTCAACAGCCACGGAAGGACAATGATACTGATCCTAGTTTGAGAGTAAACACTTATGGTACCGAACCAGTTCCATCTACAACTGGTTCGGAGAGTAGTACTCTTCAAACATCTGTCGCTGTCGATTCCATACCTTCTTCGGCACCATAAATATTTTACGGACCTGACGGTCTTCCCCTTCCACCTGGTCTGATTGCAATAGAAGAAATTGTAGAAGATCCTCAAACAAGTACTCCAACGCACTTTGGAGTCGGGATCACTCTATATCCTTCTTCATCAGAAGTTAGTCTACCACCAGCGGAAGCTCCTGTAGAATTGCTAGGTAATCTTTTGGATAGACTACAAATGTCTGAACAACCGTCAACATCTAGGACTGTGTCATCTGACACAGCGACGACAGAACTCCCTGCTATCACTCCTACAATGTTCGCCGGCATACCATCTGTCCTGACTAGCTCTCAACCGCTAGAAGAAGCCCACTCAGGGGCTATTACGACAGTATGGTTTGTTCCTGTTTGTTCATCCGGAATAATATCCGGAAACTCTTATGTTGAGTCTCAACAAATTGATCCATTTGGAGGTCAATTTGGGCAGTCCGGTCCCCAAGGGCAAACAATCCCCTTGAGTTCTGGATTACCACCGTATGGGCGGCAATATGCCCTTTCATTATCCCCTCCGGGAGGACATCCATACGGGAGTTCACAACAACATTCAAGTTACACTGGAATTACCTCAAGTGGTTGGGTACCTATACTACCTCAACAACCAAGAGTTGTGTATTCGATGCAACAATGCGTACCTGTGTCAAATATCCCAACTACGCCAGCTATTGTGACGGTGTCGCAAGTTCAAACGCTGCCTGTTGTATGTCAACCTCAGGTTTCTCAGGTTGTAATGCAACAACCCCTTGACCCTGCGACTCAACCAAAATCGCCGACTAGTGGAGCGACACAGGTCCAGACGGGTACAATTACTCCTCACCTTGGTCAAACAGTTAGTATAGCGCAACAGCACATGGCTTCACAACCATGGCTGGTGCAATACCAACAAGTATACCAAGGTTCTGAGCAGCAAATCTTTGCGAACAGTGGACAACCGTACATTCAAAACGGTCAAAATCAACCATTTTACAATGGTCATGTCCACCAACCTTACCAAACATACCAGCATCAAACGCATGATGCTGGTATGCAAAGACCAACTGCTCAGGCAATCCCATCTTATCCTGGGTATGCTTCACCTAACCTGAATCAACAGTTACCCTTTGTGGCAACCTTAGAGTTACCTGATTTAAATCGGTTAACAAACGATCCAATTGCTTACACCCCTTGGTGGCCAGCGATTCTGCATAAACTTCCATCAGATATTCCTAAATTTAATGGAAATCTGGGTGAAGATCCATCGAATCACGTGATGACCTTTTATCTATGGTGTTCATCAAACACCCTAAATGATGATTCGATAAGACTTTGCCTCTTTCAGAGGACGTTAACGGGTCCAGGGGCAAAATGGTACATTGAATTGCCAAGAGCTTCGTTCGACAACTTCATTACCTTAGCCACAACCTTTTTAACCCATTTTCAATTACCAATAAGGTACGAAACGGGAACAGAACTTCTTACCAACTTCAAACAGACAACGGCCACTCACATATCTGATCATATACATGAGTGGCGACGTCGTCGTAGGATGGTAAAAACGTACGTCCCCGATCAGCTCTTAGCTGAATGGTTTATCAAGTCATTACTACCTTCCATCACAGAAGATGTGGCAAAGGGGGGAGTCGTAACAGAAGAGCAAGTTATCGCTCGTGCACAATATCTGGACTTGATCTACACTCAGTCCGGCACGCTCTACGACAAAATACCTGACGCCCCTAGACCATAATTCTCAATTCCTCCTCCTAAATCAAACAATGTCTCTCATGCCGGCGATGGCGTGATTGACACGACAGACATGAAATCGACAAAGGCTACATCCAAAAAGGCCTGTAAGATTTCAGGTCAAAATGCAAAAGACGAACTTCTTGCTTCGGAAGTAAATGCCGTATCGACAGATAAAGGCAAAGAAACCAAACAACCATGAAGCAAGAAGAAAGGCAAAGGGAAGAAGAAGAAACAGGAGGAATCATCACCTGAAAAATATTCTTCAAACCCTCCTGGAAATAGGAAACCAAAATTTCCATGCTTTATATGCGATGAGGATCATTGGACCGCAAATTGTCCACACAGAGCTGAGCTTAAAAAATTCTTCAAGAATTCAAAAACCTCCGCAGCATTAACTGATCTGTTTCCAAATCCAGGAACAAATCTGGTTGAAAGTGGAAATGCTTCCCCGTCTCAAGTGCTAATGTTGTCGGTTTCAAAACAACAAAATGATGCTTTGATATCGACAAGGAACAAAGATTATGGGAATACACAGCTGTCGAACAACAAGGATAAAGATCAACCAAGTAGTTCGACAACAACTTCGACAAAAGTTGTGCCACCCACCATTCCTGAATTAACGATAAAACCGCCAAAGGGAGTAGTACACAAGTTGACATTTAATCCCCGCGCTAGAGCAGCACAACATTATAACATAGTGGAAGATTTGGCCCAATCGCCATCCGCTATGTCGACTCTTGAAGTACTACAAAATTGCCCATCCCAAAGGCAGGCTTTATTATCAGCCATTGGTGGGATTGACCCAAAGGATTCCAATCTTGTATCCTTCGATCATAAAGGATACGATCCTCAGTTACCAGCTCAACTAGCTTTCCTTATTCAAGTGAAAGCCCTCAACAAAACTGTTCATCGAACAATTATTGATGAGGGGGCATCTACATGCATTATGTCGATGAGTTGCTGGAAAACTTTAGGATCTCCAACCTTGTCGCGATCTTCGACGACATTAAAAGCATTCGACGGAAGGACATATACCCCATATAGTATCCTAAATAACTTGAAAGTTGAACTAGGAGGGAAAACAGTAGAAATAGATGTTGAAGTCATCGATGGGAATCTTGATTACAACATCCTACTAGGAAGACCATGGATTTATGCCATGGCAGCTGTTGTGTCGACCTATTTTAGAAATATTGCATTTCCCTTTCAAGGAGGGATTACAATCGTCGATCAACAAAACTTCCTCCCCAATGGTTCTCAAGTTACTAGAAGCATACCCATGATCCATGGAAGCCCCCATTCGCTTCCGAATATCGGAGTAGGCCTACTAAAAGATCCTATACTAATGGGAACTTTCGCTCTTCCACCTCCAATCAATCTGGCGGAAGTATCGTCGATAGGAACCTGCAACATGATATCTTCTACAAAGATCTCAGAAAACGATATCGACATGGATCATGTAGCGGTTTTGCCCCCAAGCCCAACGGAAATATTATAGCAATCAATGTTCCTAGCATGGGAGGCAAACCCAAATCAACACTCATCAAGCGTTTGGATAGATAGGTCTAGAGAATATGGTACTCCTTTAGATCCTTGGTCGCGAGTGCATGTCACCGACAAAGGAATTGTCCAATCAATGGTAATTGAAGGAGCACCATGGAATGATTCCCACCATCGTTCTCTTCTTCCGGATTGTGGAGAAGATACTCAAAATGACCTTTATCATCCTTCAGTCTTTGATTTTCTGTCAAATACTGTAAATACGGTGGATTCCGAGCGAAACTTGTCCAACATTGAAGAGACTATAGCCATAAATATCTCGACCAAAACAGATGTTGTAGAGAATATTTAAGTTTGCAAATGTTGTTCTCCATCAGAACTGAAATATATAACGCTCTTTTTCGCGAATTCAGAGATGTCTTTGCTTGGTCATATAGTGAAATGCCAGCCATTGACTCGAGTATCGTTGAACACGAAATCAAGATGTATCCAGATGTCAAACCAGTAAGACAACGACTACGGCAGGTGCACCCCAAGAAAGCCACTGCCATTAAGGCAGAAGTTGAAAAACTTCTCCATGCTGGTTTCATCTACCCAGTTCCTCTAACCGATTGGGTATCGAATATTGTCCCTGTTATGAAAAAACAGGGGACAATTAGAGTGTGCGTCGATTATAGGGATGTAAATCAAGCTTGTCCAAAAGAAAACTACCCTACACCCTTCATTGACCAGATAATTGATGAATGCGCCGGATGCGAAATCTTTTCATTCATGGATGGATTCTCCGGGTATAATCAAATAAATATCCGCCCACAGGACTAGTCAAAGACTGCATTTACTTGTCCGTGGGGCACATTCGCATATCGAAAATTACCCTTTGGTTTAAAGAACGCAGGGGCGACGTTTCAGAGGGCAATGAATTATGCCTTCCATGACATCAAAAACATCAGTCAACCATACCTCGATGACCTTCCGGCTCATTCGCGAAAGCGGACTGATCATCCACAACATTTAAGAGGGATATTTCTACGTTGCCGACACTACAAGATACGACTCAATCCGCACAAATGTGTATTTTGCGTCAGTTCTGGTCGCTTACTTGGCTTTGTAGTCTCCAAGGATGGGATTCGTCTCGACCCCTGTAAGGTCCAGGCAATCATAAATTTGCCTCCACCTTCGATTTTGCTTCAGATTCAGAAACTCCAAGGGAAAGCAAACTTTCTGAGGAGGTTCATTCCAAATTACACTGAACTTGCTAAAGGTTATACACGTCTTTTGAAAAAGGAGGTACCCTTTGTCTGGGATCAGGTTGCGCAAGCTTCCTTTGATGCTTTAAAAGATTCCCTGATGAAAGCATCATTAATGTACGCCCCTGATTATCAAAGGGATTTTAACCTGTATCTGGCTGCAGCAGATACTACCATCGCAATGGTTTTAGTTCAAGAAGTCGATGGAATTGAGCATCCTATATATTATTTAAGTAAAAACTTAAATGATACAGAAAAAAAATATTCTTACGTTGAAAAGCTAGCGCTTGCAGCTATTCAAGCGATACAAAGATTTCGACACTATGTCCTCTTTCGGAAAACTACCATTCTGTCAGATTGCAACCCCATGACTTATATATTGTCGCGACAGTTACTGGGGGGCAAATACTCAAAATGGATAGCAATCCTACAAGAGTTTGATCTGGAATTTGTAAAATCCAAGTCAAAGAAAGCTCTAGTTTTTGCAGAATTATTGTGCGATCTCCCATCGTCGTCCAACGATGAAACATCCGAAGAATCAATCGTGGATGAGAGTTTGTTTCTGATATCTACAAGCAATGAGTGGTATGGAGATATAATCATTTATCTCCAAACCCAAAAATTTAGGCCGAGCACCTCCCACTCTGAACAAAAACGTATTCGATACCAAGCAAAAGACTACATGATCGTCGGTGATACACTTTACCGTTGTGGTATCGATACAGTTCTGAGAAGGTGCCTCACCCATGAGGAGGCCGAAAAAGTCCTGAACGAGTGTCATGCAGGCGCGTGTGGGGGGCATCAATCTGGATATGCTACAACACAAAAATTTTTACGAGCAGGATACTTCTGGCCAACAATGTTCAAAGATTGCATAACCGCAGTCAGAAGTTACCATGCTTGTCAAATTTTTGATAGCAAAACCAGAAAACCACCCGCACCTCTACAACCAATAGTTGCTGTCGGGCCATTCGCCAAATGGGGCATCGATTTCATGACATGTAACCCCACCTCGACCGGGGGGTATGGGTATATCATAGTCGCAGTTGACTATTTTACCAAATGGGCCGAGGCGATGCCTACATTAGATAATATTGGTGAAATAGATGCCCTCTTCTTTTTCAATCATGTAGTCGCCAGATTCGGTGTACCACAGGCTATAGTCACAGATCATGGATCGCATTTTCGCAATCACATGATGGTTGAATTAGCTGCCAAACTAGGGTTGTCTCACGACAGCTCTACTCCATATTATCCGCAAGCCAACAGACAAGTTGAAGCGATCAACAAGGTCCTGAAACGCATGCTGCAAAGGATGATCGGAGTTCACAAAAGAAGATGGCACCTAATCCTGTACTCAGCTTTGTGGGCTTACCGAACATCGGTAAGGAATGCAACCGGGTTCACACCCTTCCAACTGGTATATGGCCTGGAAGCAATCTTACCAATCCAGTGTGAAATCTTGTCTCTCAAACTCGCAATTGATCTCCTCCCCAGAACTTCAGAAGAAGAGGCTCGTTTCTTGGAATTAATCCAATTGGATGAAACCCGTCGTGACGCCGCTTTGGCTAACGAAGCCCATAAGAAACGAGTCAAGGCGCAGTTCGACAAAAATGTCAAACCCCGTGTCTTCTCTGAAGGTGACTTGGTCTTGCTTTACGACCAAGAATCCGATAAATTGGGAGCAGGTAAATTTAAGTCTTTATGGATGGGCCCCTATATTGTTAAAAGAGTGTTAGCAAAAGGAACCTACGAGTTAATGGATTATGACGGAATTCCACTGGCGCAACCTCGTAATGGGTTGTACCTCAAGCGTTACTATGCGTAATGGTAACCAGTATGCTTTTGTTATGTTTTTGTTTTCGCTAAAGTGTTTGTTTTGGTCAAGTAATCCACTTTTTACATTTATTGCAGATGTCAAACTTATTGGAGCCATGTGTTGGATAGGCCGACGGAGCGAGTCGTAGTTCGCGGAACCTGTCCTCCGCAGCCTGGCCCATTTTTGATCCAAGCGGCGAGTTAGTAAGTTTCAGAGGTGTATGTATTGGTCGATCAACGAATAACATCGCTGAGTACAGCGCGTTGATAGAGCTTCTCTATGATGCCATCACTCATGGTATACGCTGACTAATTGTCAGGCTAGACTCACAACTCGTAATACTACAACTCAATGGTATATATTCCGTCCGAAACCCAGCTATTTATCGCATGTTCCTAAGGGTTAAGATTTTGGAAAGAAAATTTGATCTTATTCAATATCAACATATTTCCAGAAACTTAAACACATTAACTGACTCATTAGCAAACTATGTGTTAGATAGACATTTGCAACATTTATAAAAAGAAACACATTATCAATGTTTTGCATGCGGATCATGTAGCTCGACCAAAATAAAACTCCGAAAATCAAAAATATATATAAGTGTTTATGGTTTACACATAATGTTCTGTAACCAAGACAAAATCGGTCAAATGACCCAAAAACTCAAAATGCTAGGGGGCACCCTAGTCTAATGATGCTCGTGATAGCAAGTCACAGCCTGTGCGATCATGCGTAGGAGACAAGTCTATCGTCTGGGCACACCAGTAGTATGCCGCTGTAACTGCAAAGGTAGCTCGTCGGTCCTCACATCTGGGATACTGAGAGTGAGGCCCTCAACCTGCTCCTGCAAAGCTGTGAGAGTCTCGGCCACATCGAGGTCACGAAGAATAGCCCTTCCGACGACCTCTCCTGCTGGGGCAGCAGCTGGTACTCTCAGGCGAACTACTGGACGAACGGGACCAACATCTGCATGTACACAAGAGTTTGATTAAAGTCTTGATAGAATAAAGCACAAGGACATTATAAACAAAAAACGATAAACAACAATATGGTCAAAGATTTTACCAATGGCGCCCCACTGCTCGCCATCCGGCAGTACTAAATCTGGATCACCCCGGAAGTCCATGCCGGCGTATGGATACTCAGAATAAACCATCTCCTGACAATCAAACCACCTGAAGAAGGTATCAGAAAATGAAATCTGAGACTGGCCAGCATGCCTAGACATATGGTCAACCCATCTCTGCATACGTGGTTCAGTAGGAGAAGGTAAATCGAGTGCAATGTACTGCGGTTGCATCAGTGGTATCTTCTCCAAGGCAAAGGCGGTCAAAATAGAACCATACCCAAAGTTCTTCAACCTCCCGTTCTTTATCTTGGTCAACTGTTCTTTCATCACAAGAAGTACTGCGTCGCACCAGTTGAACACCTTCGGTTGGAGGCATTCCAAGGCATGTTGCATATAAGATCGATTGGCTACATGAAGAGACGCACTACCGGCCATCCTACCAAAAGTAAACAGAATAGTCCTAAGGGACCTGTCAGTGACATCACGGATGATGATCTTGCCATCTTTACTCGGCTGAGATCCTTCTCTGCAGTACTGGCGGACATAGTCTCTCACAGAATCGCCTCCTCGGGCCAAACCTGACAAAGAGATGGGGCACCCCGCCTCGAAAAGCCAGTCAAGAAATAAATGTCTACTGCAGTCAAGGGGATAGATTTGCACCTGATCTGGAAAACCTGATTGGTAGGATCCCAAGCATCGAGCAAATACTACAGTAAGTTGATCTGCTATCTCATGCTAGAAATGCGGAAGAACTTCAGCAAGCCACAATACCACAGCGCGTTCATTGTAACTGGATCATGTAGGGCAAGCAGGTCGTCTTCTTCATGCTCACGTTCTCGCCATGTAATGGTCATCGTACTCCAAAGACCTCTGAAAAACAAACAAGAGAGGAGTTAGGTGTTAACACCCAGGTTGTTCCCTATGACTCCCAAGGGAATACGGCCGGGGTAACCACTAACCAATCTTTGGATCACAGTTCCTAGCCAAACTGTAATCAGAGAGGGCTCTCTCTTTATGATTTGTCTCTGTTTTGATGGTGTTTTAGGCTAGCTATTATGCTCAGGTTTTGGTTTATGTTTTGGTTGAAGGACTTCTTTCAGGGCTTAAGATGTAGTGTTCAGAGAGTAGTATAACATTGGGCAATGGAGTCTAGAGGTGTGAAATGCTTTAAAATGCTGGAGCGATGATGTTTAAACTGCAGGGCCTATTGTGTATTTCAAACAAACAAATTTAAAATTAAGTGGTGAGGCATGGTCAGCCAACAGAAAGCAATTAAGAATTCTCTATTAAGCTGGTGATGTGAAAGTGAAACATGTTGCACAGGAGCAAACTTGAATTCCTGAAACAAAGGTCACTGTGAAAGATATATTCTGAAAGTGCAGCAATTAAGAATTACACTTATCAAGATTATAGCTGAAGAAAAACATTCATTAACAACACAGATTGAACTCAGGGTATTGCATGAATAAGTCCTGAAGGTTATTCTTTTTCTTTGTTGTCAAACACTTAGAAATTAGAAACATATATGGATTTTAATAGATCGAAAATACATAACAAAGAGAGTTACAGAAACTTATTGTATTGTGAAATACACAGGAATCCAGCAGTTTTCAACAGACACCAGAACGCATTCAACACTTCAGAAATCCGAGAAATTCCATCACTTTCTTTATTAAACTCTGAAAGGATTACAACATAAGAACTTCTTCAGGAGAAATCAACAACAACCCTCCAAGCTTGTGCGAGGGGCGAATATATACAAACAGTATTACAAAATATCTCAGGCGTTGAGTCATCTGAGAAATGAAATATCTTCACCAACTTTTCAAGATATTTAGATAAGAAAGTTATTACATCATTGAATACAAAGTAAATGCGTCTTTATGTTTGTCAGAAGATATTTTGGCCTTTGGAGGCCACTGAGTCGGTTGGAGTGATCTGCATTAATACTGAGAAATGCGCTTTTGGAGCTGCTCTGCTGTAGCTTCTCGGCCTGGACACCTGTAGCTTCCTACTTTGCTTTGTTGGCCGAAATTTCTGCTGAGTTGGCTCAGCTTTAATCTTTAATGCATGCTGATTCTTTTTAAACTGTCTTGTGTATGACAATTTTGCATTTTTGATGATCAAAATTTGTTGAATGGCATCCTGTTTATAAAATCGTCTGTATGGCCTTGGTCCACCATTCTAGTGTAGGTAGTTGATGCCGGAGAATTGCATCCATAGTCTCCTCTGCCTCTGTATACTTATAAAAATTGGGAGGCGCCTCAAACAGGTGTTTGATTTCATTCATTATAAAAAATAAATTTTCTACTCTGTTGTAGAGAGTCTGTCCTGTGGCTGGCCCTGTTTCCTCTGAGGTGCTGGGCTTCTCATTGATCTGACTTGTGGCAAATGTGTTAACCCTTTTGGCATACTGGTCATGTGTGAACAATCTCCCTGCGCTGTTCAGTAAGCTAGGGAGCCGTCTGTTTTCTAACACCTGAAACTTTTCCATAAACCTGTTCACCTCAGTCTGCATGTCCTGGGTTCTTCTTTCCAATGTCTGCACTAAGTTTCTCAGTGTGAGAACCCTCTTGATTAACTGAATGTGCTCAGTTCTGTTTGAAATTCCCATGGCAGCCAACTGAGTGCTTGTCCTATTGTTAAGCACATTGATCATCCTGGTGGCTATCTCAGGCATGTTGCTTAGAGCAGCTCTTGATCTCTGAATTTCAGTCTGTGCTTTTGGAATGAGGTCCAACTGCTCATGGATTGTTTCAATATATTTCCATTGCTCATTTATAGATTGGCCAATGTTAGCCCACAACACTATTTTAATCTCAGCCACAACTTTATCTAATTTGAGCTCATTTTCTAGCTCTTTGATCCTGTCTTTAAGGGATTTTATCTCCCTACCCTTTTCTGCCACAGACTGCTTGGATTTATCATATCTTTCATTGACCTTGGCTAGTTTCTCCTTGGCCTCATTCAATTCTGTCATTTGTGCTTCCAAGGCCTAGATCTCATTCCTCAGATTTTGCATGTCCAGGCTTGGGGCCTGCTCTGCTGTTAGTGGTGCTGATGAGGTGGATGTTGCTGCTTGTTCTGTCTGTTGAGGAGGAGGAACAGTAGGTGGAGCAGTTTCCTCAAGATTTATCACTTCGGGAGGAGGCTGGGAGGTCTGACCTTCTTCTCTTTGCTTCAAAGCTGCCTGTGCAGCCTCTGATTCTCCCAGCTTTTCTTGTGTCTGGATTAACTGCTTATATAGAGACACCAGCAAGGTTGAGGCCTCTTGATCATGCCTCTGCTGGGCAACCTCATCTGTTTGAGGGTGGATTGTGGCTGGCATTTTGATCTTTTTCTTCAAAGAAGCCATGTCTGCATCCCTTAACTTCAATATCTCCTGGATGCCCTTGATATCTTTGGGATCATGCCCAATCTCAATAATTATATCTTCTAAGGACCTAATTCTGTTGTCCTTAGCCTGTGATGATGCCCTTTCCAACTCAAGTTGGGCAGCTGTATTATTAAGGCTATTTTCCAGCCTATAATTGTCCAATGTTTTGTCAGCCAAGGAGGCATAGACCATCTCACCTGTTTGCTTATGCAACTCAATTTTATCCATTGGGTGGATGTCTTTGGCAAGGACCTCAAGATTGGTCCTTATATAATCTGCATGAGACTGGGGCTGTGCTACAACTGGCAAAAAATGACTCATGATCATTTTGCCTTCACTAACATCAAAAGCAGACATCAGTCTTTGCTGGTTAGTGGGAGCCATCTTCAGCAAATGATTATAGAGCTGTATTTTTATGGGCTCATTTCTTTTCTTTATGTCTATGAACTGCTGTTTGATGCTCAGTTCACCCTCCCTCTGCTGGCTAGAGGAGCTGACTTCTCCTCCCACAGTTCTGTTCTGTTCCTCTTGGAAGGAACTTGCAGATGCTTCCCTGCTAGGTGGGCCCATGCCCAGAGACTGCCCTGTTGGCATTTCCTCATCAGAGAAAGGGTTCATTCTCTGTCTTTTCTCACCATGACTTTCTGATGTGGTCAAGGGAGTCTCTCTGTCCCTTTTTCTGCTAGTATCCTCCTTTTGTGGAGCTTGGAGGATTGATGCATCAACTGATGTTTCTTGCCTAGGAGGCACCGTATTTTGTGCCTGCTGTTCTGTGGAAATTGGGGCCTCAACTGCCCCTTCTTGCTGTGGGGGCTGCTCTTTATTATGCTGCCCTTCTTCTTGCTACAATTCCTGTTGTTGTTGTTGTTGTACCTGTTGCTGCTGTGGCTGTTCAGTATCCATCTCTTTTTCCTTGCCCTTGCTAGATATGTCTTCAGTGGCTTTGGGTGCTTGCTGATTTACAATCGAGGAGGATGCAACTGCTCCCACTTGTGTGCTTGGCAGTGACAACACCTGTGAACAAAGTTCAAGGTCAGCCATCTTTTTAAGATTCCTCACCGCTCTTTGATTCAGCTCTTCTTGTGTAACTGGTTCTTCTAGGGTTCCTCTCCTCCATTTTGCTTGGTTTGCATGTTTTTCAATGTGAGGGATCTTTACATGATCATAGCCAGAGAGCCTATATCTGAGCCTTCTCAAAGTGATGAAGTGGTTGGGGTCATAAGGTTTCCAGAGGAAACTGGTTTGAAGGCCAAGGGACTCAAGCATCCTGTCTGCTTCTCTCCAACCTTCCTCCCTTTGGTTATAGACAAAGTGGCCAAGTTGGTTCTCGACTTTCAACTGTGCTTTCTTGCCTTTGCCTGAAAAGTGAAGCACATCAACATTGCCAAACTGCCTGAAGTATTCTAGGGCAAATAGCCTCATAGGCACATATCTGGGTAGTCTGTAGGGAGGCAGTTGACACCCATACATCCTGATGACGGTGTGGTGCTGGTAAAAGTACCAGTCCCCAATGCTGTATGATTTGGATAACTGCAGGATCCTTTGCATTTCATCTGTGAGCCTCGGAGGAGGTGAGCCCATCATCATTGACATAGCTGGGTGGATGAACTGATCTATGAACTCAAAATAAGTATAAGGAGTTTCAAATCTACAGTGGAAAACAGATGACCAATAGACCACTGATCTTGGATTGCCTTGGGCATCCTCTCTTTTGATTGGGAAAGAGAATTTCTGATGTTGATGATATAAGATCAAGTGGTAAATGTAGGAGGTATACCTGAACACTCTTTCTCTTGCCAGGTTCATTAGTTGCTCATGTATTTTGTCTGCTATATAGGTGGCATAGTCATAGCAGATAGGAGACTTGCCAGGAGCAAACATGAGCATGATTACCAGCACAGTTTGATCAACAAACTCAATGGAGTTGTAGCCCAAAATGGGACTAATCATGTCTGCCAGATCTCTGCCCAGTTGGTTGAGGTATACTTGATTGATAGGTGGATACTTCACAGAGTCAGAGCCAATGTATAGCTGGTTTAGTTTGGTGACATCAAATCAGGGAATTGGTTAACTTGAGGGAGCTTAAAAATAGGGAGGAATGAGTCCCATATGCCCAGCACATCTGTTCCAGCCTCATGCTTGGCCTTCAATTCATTGAGCAGGTGGATGTGGAACTTAGTACCCATCAGCATTTCCTCTGAAATCTGATAGTCCATGTCTGCCAGAGACTGCCATTCCAATTGTCTCTGAGGGGCATTTAATGGAGCAACGTTCAATGCTATTGGAGCTACTGGTGGATCCATGATTTCACCTAAGATTATGGATGGAGTTGCTATGCAGAGCAACACAAAGAGTTTTCTTCAACGAAAAATGTGAATTGTATGGCACAGAGGGTGAGTGAAACAGCTGCAGCAATTGAAATACTGTTTAAGGTGCGAATAAGACCAATGTGTGGTCTCAATCTGTCCTTTTTAACAGGTAGGTGTAGTTTCAGTAAGTTGTTTCGCGATTGCGCGAACAAAGTGCAGTTTTTTGTGAAAATATGGGCAAACAAGGCTCAGCTAGTGTTTTTCGAGCTCACAGTTGTAAATGGGGGCTAGGCACCAAGATTTCGCCGGTGAATTTTGCGAGTTTTTTGTCGTTTAAGCTCTTTTGAGGGAATTCACAGACAAAGTAGGCATATGAAGAATTTATAATGGAGAATACCTGGTAAAGAGCGAGCAATGGTCACGGATGACTGTGGAAATAGCGCGCTGGACGTCTCCGAGTCGATTTCAGCAAAGGTGGTATAATTTGGACGTAAAATCATGCAGAGAAAACAACAGCTCTTGCGGCAAAAAGTATGAAAAAACGCGAAAATTGGCCTAAATATGGATTTTTGACATATTGGCGCGTTTTTTGGATGACGTTAACATGACGTCATCAGGTGGGGTCAAGGTCGGATGACGTCAGCATGACGTCATCGGGTGAGGTGGCAGGCTCTGATTGGTCCACGGGGATGATGAAGTGGCAAGACAGATCAGCATGGGGGCGGATGCAGGGGCTGACGCGACGGCGGGGTGGCACTGACGTGGGTATGACGTGGGGGTGACGTTGGCTGGGCGGATCGACCGAAAACCGGGAGCGGTTAGCGGTTTCTCATCGCACCGCTTATGATACGGAAGAGGGATTTGTCAGGCGTACCTCCGATAAACTGTGGGGATGACGCGTGGCGGAGGCCTGACGTCACCTTCTGACAGATATCGGAAGGTATCTGTCGGACGTCGGGGCCGGTCCGATATGGATTGAGGCCGTCCGATCAAAAGCGCTCGATCGGACGGTTGACGGGTCGCTGAGTTGATCGGATGATACGGACGGGGATGAGGATTAAAATAATATATTTTTGGGGCGCGCGCTCAGCGGAAACTTTTGGAATATAGTGTTTGTAATGTTTTCCAATGAAAAATAATGCGGCCCCGACACTTTGGATAATTGGCAAAAGTGGGTTTTGATATTATTTTGCAATTCAGAGCGGGTATGGGTAAAATGGGTCTTTTTATAAGTTTTTCTTGGTAAATGAAGGTTTTAAAGGGCAAAATGAATTCAGAAGAGGGGGGGGTTAGGTTTAGGTTTATCAAAGTGACCAGATGTCATTTTGATCCCTGACAGAAGGCATATGGCTATAATGCCAAGGGGAGGGATATTTATACAATGTTTGGGGTTTATACACCATGGTGTTATAATACTAGGGAAAGGGTAATATAGGGGAGTTATATAATAGAGTTAGGGTTAATATGGATGAAAGGAGTGGATGAGGGGAGATAACACTAAGTTTTTTTTTTTTGAAAATAACTTAGCTTAAGGAGTAGATTAAAATGGAAAGAGTTTTAGACAAGAAATGTGGCTTCTAATAGGACTAAGAACCACCATAGAACCATGAATTGTTTCATGAATCACAACTGATGAGGGGATATTAGTAATGAATGGGAAAGGGAATAAGTGGGAAGTTAGACATGCTTCTTTGCTTGCTGCAACCTGATAGAGAAGAAGACTTCTCCATCAATTGACTTTGCTTTGTGAGATAGGTTAGCATACCTTCAATTGTAAGGAATGATACTTCTGCAACCCCAACTGCCTACCCATCTACTTGCCTAGCATTTTTTGTTTCTTCTTGGAGGGTGCACTTAGGCTTGCAGACCCTTATTTGCCTTTTCTTTTCTTTGGCTTTTTCTTTTGTTTTTCTATCTACTTCTACCCTTATTTCTTCCAAGGTCCCAGATTAAGCTGTTGGGAGCCTTTCTTCTCTATCTAAACTACTTGTCTGCCAAGATTAAACAGTTTGGACAGACTTCTTTCTCTATTCTACAACCGAAAATTCAAAACATGGCATGATCCAGATTAGGCTGTTGGACCATCCATCAAAATTTGAGTCCACATCAAGCTATAAGCACAGATTATATTCTCTTGGAAATATGTGATCTTTGCATCATCAAAGCAGAGCATATTTGGACCTTTTCAATGCCAATCATGAAATATGAAACCTATTGGTATAGGTAGCTAACAGTGGCTCCACATGGGGATGGTTTTTCATTTGAAAGACCAAGAACAGCAGGTCAGATTGCCTTGCCCCTTGACTGCTCTTGCCAATCTTGAAGTTTGCTGCTTTGAAATGCCAAAATTGTGTGCTTCTCTCCTTGGTAGACCTCTGATTCTATTTACCTTTTGCTGGCAGTTTAAGAAAACTTTGAGAAATTGCATTTTTACATGTTGACAGAAAATAATATATACATTTGGATATGTACAAGGGAAAACTCAAGCTGCACTTATGGGTGATATTCAAAATAGTGCTTCAGCATCCTGCCATTCACAGGACCTTCATCCAAATCAGTTTCATTAAGACCTTTAAGGAAATAAGTGTTGTTTCCTTGTACAGCTTGGACAGCAAATGGTCCTCTCCAAAGGGAATCAAATTTTCCATGTTTTCCCTTATCCTCTCTTCTTGAATCCCACTTGAGGACTTTGTCACCAATGTTGAAATCTTCTGCCTTAGTTCTCCTATCAAAGGCCTTCTTTAATTTTTCTTGTAGAACTTGAACTCTGCTGAAAACTTGGTCTCTAGTTTGCTATAAACATATGATTTGATTGATTCTTCTTTGCATATCATTTGGTTCAGCTTGGCTTTCTTGAAGAAGTTTCATAACAGGTACCCCTAGTGATGAGGGAAATTTGGCTTCCAATCCATAAACCAACTCATATGGGCTGGTTCCAATTGATCTCTTGGTTGTTAGTCTATCTGCCCATAGAGCATTCACAAGCTTCTTATGCCAATTCTTTTTGTTCTCTTCTAGCACTTTCTTTATGATGTTTACCAGACTTTTATTTGATGACTCAGCAAGGCCATTTCCTTGGGGATAGTATGTAGTAGAATGGCCTAAGGTAATGTGAAATTTTTGGCAGAAATTCACCATTTTCTTGGATCTGAAAGCAACAGCATTGTCTGTTATTATTTTATCAGGACAGCCAAATCTAGCCAATATGTTGTTCTCCAAGAACTGAATGATAGTGGAATCATTTGCTTGTCTGCATGGAACAGCTTCAATCCACTTGGTGAAGTAGTCTGTGGCTGTTAAGATCCATCTATGTTGGCCTGAAGATGAGGGATGAATTTCCCCAATGAAATCCAAGCCCCATTGTTGAAAAGGTCTCTCTGTTGCAATAGGCCTCAAGGGAAGTGGCAGCAACTGTCTCTTTCCCTCAAACACTTGACATTTATGACATGAGGTGGTGAATTTCTTGACATTAGAGAACATGGTGGGCCAGTAGTAACCAGCCCTTAGTATTTTATCCACAGTGGACTTCCAGTACAAGTGTCCACCACAGTCACCTGCATGAAATTCCTTTATGATATTGTCAGTTTCATTCTCAATTAGGAAGTTTAGCAATATTCCTTCATGGTTTTTCCACAATAAATTTCCATCCATAACACAGAATTTAGCAGCTTTCATTTTTAAGAACCTACATTCAGTTCTGGACAATCCTGGGGGAGCACACAGGTTTTGCAATACATAACATATATCAGAGTACCAAGGGGATTGCTCAAAGGCTACATTGATCTTTGGAGTCGCCAGCTCCGGTTCACTGTCCAGCTGGTTGATGTCTAAGGCTTGGAAATTTGCTTCTGTCATTAGTTTGGCCAAACCTTGCCCTTTTATTAGTTTTGTAGGTTTTATTTCAATATCAAATTCCAAGATGTTTGCAATCCACTTTCCTCTTCTGCCCTCTAAATTTTCTTGGGTGAGAATGTCTTTGACAATAGGACTTGGTACATAAGCTATAACATGTGAATAAAGGATGTAAATCCTAAAGTCCTTAATGGCCTTAACCAAAGCATAAGCCTGCTTTTCCATGATTTGATATTTTAAGGGTGCATCCCTAAGAGCTCTGCTAAAGAAAGCAATTGGCTTCTCATTTCCTTGGTCATCTTTCTGTAACAAAACAACATCAATAGTATGCTGGGAGGCAAAAGAGAAAATGATAAATTCTCTGTCAAACTGAGGATTGGTCAACACTGGGGTTTGGGTAAGGGCCAGTTTTATACCTTCAAAGGCTTGATTGGCTTCAACAGTCCATTTGACTTTTGAATCTTTCTTTAGCATGTTATTTAATAATCTGATTAGTTCTGCTAAGTTTGGGATAAACCTTCTCAAGAAATTGATTTTTCCCAAGAATCCTTGCAACTCTTTGATATTTCTTGGGTGGGGCATTTGTAAGATAGCCTGTATCCTATCTGGGTCAATTCTAATGCCATCTTTAGAAATGATGTGGCCCAATAGCTTACCTTCCTCTAAACCAAACAGGGATTTCTTGGGATTCAAGGAAATTCCATATTTTCTGCATTTTAGGAAGATCTGTCTCAAATGTTTTATATGTTCTTGGTCTGATTTTGAGAAAGGTGTAAGGTCATCTAAGTAAATGACTAAAAAGTCATGAATCTCCTTGGCAAAAGCAATATCCATTGCTCTTTGAAATGTTGCCCCTGCATTTTTCAATCCAAAAGGCATCTTTACATATTTGAAAGTTCCCCATGGGATTGTGAATGCTGTTTTGTCTTGATCATCAGGGTGTACCAGGATTTGATTGAAGCCTGAAAATCCATCCAGTAATGAGATCCTTGAGGCCCCTACCACTCTTTGGAGAATGTGATCCATCTTGGGTAAGGGACAGTTGTCTTTGAGGGATACTTGGTTCAGATTTCTCAGGTCCACACACAGCCTTATTTCACCAGTTTTCTTTCTTGTAGGGACTAAGTTGGAGATCCATTCAGAGAATCTGATTGGTGCTATGATGCCTGCCTTGAACATTTTCTGTACCTCTTGTTCCATTGCTGGGAGGAGCATTGGATTGATTCTCCTCAGTTTTTGTTTAAAGGGTTTTTGATCAGGCTTGAGAGGGATAGTATGCTGAATAACAGAGGTATCATAGGATTTTAGGTCCTCATAACTCCATGCAAAGACATCGTGGAACTCTTTAAAGAGGTCAATGTATTTAGGCTTTTGATTAGGAGGTAAAGATGCAGACAATTTAATTGTTTTGGGTTTGTCAATTGTACCAATGTTGCATTCTTCAATGGCTGCATTTAAGGGCTGCATTTTTGGTTTTCTGGGAATATCATTTGAATCAAAGATGTCCTCTAGTGGAGTTAGGCCTGTTGGTAGAAAATTGTCTTTCAGCTCTATGATGTCAGTTTCAGCATTGGCCACTTCTTCACAACTGATTGGTTGAATTTGTTGAATGTTTTCCTTGCTGAAAATAGTTGGATTTAGCATTTGTTTTGCTGTTCTAGGTGATATTGGGTGAGTAATCTGTTGAAACTGTATTTGTGATGGACTTGCTCTTTCAAGTATTTGTGATTGACTTGCTGTATCAGTGTCAATATTTATTCTTGCAAATTCTTGTTGCAGAGTTAAAAAATGGTTTATTTGCTTGTCATCCTCAAATACTTGCCAATCATTAACATTGTTTGGAATGGAGGGTCTGTGTTTTACCTCAGCTATAAAACAATGATGGGGCTCAAAAGGCAGCTTGCAGGTACTTGCAAATGTGGCTAAACTATGAGCATGCAGATTGTGGGTTCTAGGAATTTTAGTGATTTGGAATTCAGAGAAAAAGTTTAGTACCTCAGCAACAACAGACCTATAGGTCCTTAGTCTCTTGTCATTGGTGACAAAATTTCCCTTCACTTGTTGGATAACTAAATCTGAATCACCCATGATTGAAACCCTGGCAGCTTGTAAGAACTTTACTAACTTGAGGCCTAGTAAAAGAGCTTCATATTCTGCCATATTATTAGTACATCTGAAGTTTAATCTATAGGCTCTGCCTTCTGCATGACTATTTTCTTTATTGTGTACCCAAACTCCAGCTCCTGCCCCTAACTTGTTGACTGAGCCATCAAATTCAAGGAACCATAGAATATCCTGTTGGGAAGGAGATTTAATGATCTGTTCATGGGCTGGCAATGTAAGTAGAAGTTTTGGTTTTTCATCTGGCTTGTCTTCTAGGACAGTTTCATCATTTGATTGGGTATGCTTGATATTTAGAATAGCAGCAGTGTCTAGCATTTGATTGACTGTTGTTTCATGGGTGGTAATTCTTTCATTAGAGTCTTCCTCCTGTATGAGTATTTTGGTTTCAACATCATTTTTTGAGAGAATTGTGCTGTTATTGAAGAGAATGTATGAGTCTATGTCTGAATGGACAACATATATGGGAAAGTTTTGAGGCTTTTCTTCACTGCTGACCATGTATTTCATGAGTGTTTCTCTGTATAGTCTTTTTGGTTGCCCAAAAACATAGATGGTGGCGTATGACATGTCTAATTGTAGGGAGCCTTGGAGTTTAGCTCCCCATGATCTTGATAACAGCATCCCATACTTAGGTGGGATATCAGCAACTACCACATCCATTAGGATTGTTTTGTTTGGGTATTGAACCAGAGACACACATAAATCTTTTATGAGACCCAGACACTTGACTTGGATGGAGTCAAAGGAAAACAGGTCCTTGTATGGTCTTGTTATATCTAGATTCAATCTCTCCATGACTGCTTTTGGCATGAGATTGTGAGAGGCACCTGAGTCAAACATTGCATTATGTAATATTTTATCATGAATATGTAAGCTGACATAGAAAGGTAACACCCCTGTGACTACCGTTTTTCCATCCACTTCTGGGCCGAACAGTAATTCTCGGGTGTCATCCAGCACATTGACATCATCTTTGTTGCTAGTGAGTTGAAGGGACTTCTTAATCTGTAGTTTATAGATGTCATGCTTGGCTAGTTCTGAGAGAGGAATTGCTATCTTTAGTTTGCCAATTTCAGTTTCTAGGTCAAAGGGTTTTTCAGATTGGGTCTTAGGGTTATGGATAACAGTCCTTTCCTTGTTCATTAAATCTTCTTCTTGATTTTTATCTTGACTTTGGGACTTGTCTCTTTTACTCATCTCTTGGGGAGTAACATTTAAATTAGGTTGAGAGGGTGAAGTGGCCATAGGCTGCTGTTTTAAGGGCAGTGTTTCAGTGATCTCTTCAATAACCACTTCTTCTGCAGGTGAATTTGTTTTGTCATTAGGCTCTGTGACTATGACTCTTTTAGGCTGCTGATTATCCTTTATCTTTTCAGGCTGATTTACGTTCACAGTTCTGCTCCTTAGCTTGTATTGTTTATGGACTTCATAGACAGCAGTGTCATAGCCTTGTTTAAAGTCAAAGGATTCACCTGATTTAGTTTGGAACAGTTTGATTTCATCATCCTCATGATCTTCTTGTGTTAAGAAAACTTGACTTTCACCATCTAGACCCATTAAATTAATCTCAGGATCTTCATTGGGCTCTGTTGATGTGGAAGTTTCTGCATAATTTTCTTGGAAAGGGGGTCTTATGTCTTGGTCAGCACTGGCCTTGCCAACGTTTGGGTTTTGAGTTCTCCTAAAATTTGGATTCCTAGGAGGGTTGTTTTGTGGTGCTTCCCATGATGATTTTCTCTCAACCGATTCCACTCTATCACCCAATCTTTTCATTCCAGTGAGTATTGCATCGAGCTTTTGATCAAAAGCAGAGGGTTCCTCTTTGAAAACAGTCCTCTTTTCCAACCTTGCTCTGTTTCTTTTGGCAATTAGGTTGGCCTCCACTGTAACAGCAACCCTTTGGGCCTCTGCAAGGGATTGAGGATCTCTTTCCTTCAACTGATAGGCCATGTCAGGGTCAAAACCATCAGGGAATTTGTACAAAGCTAAATCAGGAGGGGGTCTTAAATTTTGTGGGATTGCGTTATATACATTGTTAAATCTTGCACAGTACTCCAAAACAGTCTCTTGGGGACCTCTTTTGATAGTGTCATATTCACCAAGTATGTGCAGAGGATCCTTCTTCTTCTCCCATCTGCTAGTAAAGGCTTGATAAAGCTCATCAGGAGTAGTGATGGAATTTGCATTCAGGGATCTAAACCAAGTTCTTACATCCCCAGTTAGGCTTTGAACAAACATCCTCATTCTCACACTGTCATCATCTATTTCATAGGTCTCAAAATGGTCTTGCATCCTTTTGGCATGCTGGACAGCTGTCAGAGGGCCATTGGAGTCAAAATATGAGATTTTGGTTTGGTAATCTTGGGGTAGAGCTGCAGCATTAGCTGGTATCTGCAAGGGTGCATATCTGTTAGCCATATTTACAGGGTTTAGAGGATTAACAGGGGCAGCTGGGATAATAGGAACAGTGGGTACCACAGGGGTAATAGGTAAGGGTGAACCTAGAGTGTTGGTCAAGGGGATATGTGCAGTGGATGAAGATGTGAGAGGAGGACTTTGAGATGTGGATGGTGAACTAGGGGAACTAGGGGTAGACCGGAAAAGGACTTTGCATGGAGTAGAGATAAGGCTGGGATAATCTGAATCTGAGGTTAGATCAGCAGGCTGCTCCTGCCTTTGCTGCCTCCTAATGTTTCTAGGGATAGTATTTGGGTTATCAACAATGATGGGTGGATTAGGGTCGGGATTTGCCCTAGTATGCCGTGGATTTTTCTTGGGAGCCAACTTCTAACTGTTTTTTAGGATTTTATAGGAAGTTTTTTTATATTTGCAAGGACTGGATAAAGATTTTGGAATGGCTATATATATTCCAAAGCTGAGATGAAGACTCACTGAAAAAGCTCTTCCCTAAAGCTGTCCATGTGATACAGAAACAGTTTTGAAGGCCTCCTGACTGATTTCAGGCTTGATTTGCAGCTTTGAGAGATGTATAGAAATTGGAAAATCCTAAGAAGTTCCCCAGTGGAGTCGCCAATTATGTTAACACCCAGGTTGTTCCCTATGACTCCCAAGGGAATACGGCCGGGGTAACCACTAACCAATCTTTGGATCACAGTTCCTAGCCAAACTGTAATCAGAGAGGGCTCTCTCTTTATGATTTGTCTCTGTTTTGATGGTGTTTTAGGCTAGCTATTATGCTCAGGTTTTGGTTTATGTTTTGGTTGAAGGACTTCTTTCAGGGCTTAAGATGTAGTGTTCAGAGAGTAGTATAACATTGGGCAATGGAGTCTAGAGGTGTGAAATGCTTTAAAATGCTGGAGCGATGATGTTTAAACTACAGGGCCTATTGTGTATTTCAAACAAACAAATTTAAAATTAAGTGGTCAGGCATGGTCAGCCAACAGAAAGCAATTAAGAATTCTCTATTAAGCTGGTGATGTGAAAGTGAAACATGTTGCACAGGAGCAAACTTGAATTCCTGAAACAAAGGTCACTGTGAAAGATATATTCTGAAAGTGCAGCAATTAAGAATTACACTTATCAAGATTATAGCTGAAGAAAAACATTCATTAACAACACAGATTGAACTCAGGGTATTGCATGAATAAGTCCTGAAGGTTATTCTTTTTCTTTGTTGTCAAACACTTAGAAATTCGAAACATATATGGATTTTAATAGATCGAAAATACATAACAAAGAGAGTTACAGAAACTTATTGTATTGTGAAATACACAGGAATCCAGCAGTTTTCAACAGACACCAGAACACATTCAACACTTCAGAAATCCGAGAAATTCCATCACTTTCTTTATTAAAATCTGAAAGGATTACAACATAAGAACTTCTTCAGGAGAAATCAACAACAACCCTCCAAGCTTGTGCGAGGGGCGAATATATACAAACAGTATTACAAAATATCTCAGGCGTTGAGTCATCTGAGAAATGAAATATCTTCACCAACTTTTCAAGATATTTAGATAAGAAAGTTATTACATCATTGAATACAAAGTAAATGCATCTTTATGTTTGTCAGAAGATATTTTGGCCTTTGGAGGCCACTGAGTCGGTTGGAGTGATCTGCATTAATACTGAGAAATGCGCTTTTGGAGCTGCTCTGCTGTAGCTTCTCGGCCTGGACACCTGTAGCTTCCTACTTTGCTTTGTTGGCCGAAATTTCTGCTGAGTTGGCTCAACTTTAATCTTTAATGCATGCTGATTCTTTTTAAACTGTCCTGTGTATGACAATTTTGCATTTTTGATGATCAAAATTTGTTGAATGGCATCCTGTTTATAAAATCGTCTGTATGGCCTTGGTCCACCATTCTAGTGTAGGTAGTTGATGCCTGAGAATTGCATCCATAGTCTCCTCTGCCTCTGTATACTTATAAAAATTGGGAGGCGCCTCAAACAGGTGTTTGATTTCATTCATTATAAAAAATAAATTTTCTACTCTGTTGTAGAGAGTTTGTCCTGTGGCTGGCCCTGTTTCCTCTGAGGTGCTGGGCTTCTCATTGATCTGACTTGTGGCAAATGTGTTAACCCTTTTGGCATACTGGTCATGTGTGAACAATCTCCCTGCGCTGTTCAGTAAGCTAGGGAGCCCTCTGTTTTCTAACACCTGAAACTTTTCCATAAACCTGTTCACCTCAGTCTGCATGTCCTGGGTTCTTCTTTCCAATGTCTGCACTAAGTTTCTCAGTGTGAGAACCCTCTTGATTAACTGAATGTGCTCAGTTCTGTTTGAAATTCCCATGGCAGCCAACTGAGTGCTTGTCCTATTGTTAAGCACATTGATCATCCTGGTGGCTATCTCAGGCATGTTGCTTAGAGTAGCTCTTGATCTCTGAATTTCAGTCTGTGCTTTTGGAATGAGGTCCAACTGCTCATGGATTGTTTCAATATATTGCCATTGCTCATTTATAGATTGGCCAATGTTAGCCCACAACACTATTTTAAGCTCCGCCACAACTTTATCTAATTTGAGCTCATTTTCTAGCTCTTTGATCCTGTCTTTAAGGGCTTTTATCTCCCTGCCCTTTTCTGCCACAGACTGCTTGGATTTATCATATCTTTCATTGACCTTGGCTAGTTTCTCCTTGGCCTCATTCAATTCTGTCATTTGTGCTTCCAAGGCCTAGATCTCATTCCTCAGCTTTTGCATGTCCAGGCTTGGGGCCTGCTCTGCTGTTAGTGGTGCTGCTGAGGTGGATGTTGCTACTTGTTCTGTCTGTTGAGGAGGAGGAACATTAGGTGGAGCAGTTTCCTCAAGATTTATCACTTCGGGAGGAGGCTGGGAGGTCTGACCTTCTTCTCTTTGCTTCAAAGCTGCCTGTAATGCTGCCTGTGCAGCCTCTGATTCTCCCAGCTTTTCTTGTGTCTGGATTAACTGCTTATATAGAGACACCAGCAAGGTTGAGGCCTCTTGATCATGCCTCTGCTGGGCAACCTCATCTGTTTGAGGGTGGATTGTGGCTGGCATTTTGATCTTTTTCTTCAAAGCAGCCATGTCTGCATCCCTTAACTTCAATATCTCCTGGATGCCCTTGATATCTTTGGGATCATGCCCAATCTCAATAATTATATCTTCTAAGGACCTAATTCTGTTGTCCTTAGCCTGTGATGATGCCCTTTCCAACTCAAGTTGGGCAGCTGTATTATTAAGGCTATTTTCCAGCCTATAATTGTCCAATGTTTTGTCAGCCAAGGAGGCATAGACCATCTCACCTGTTTGCTTATGCAACTCAATTTTATCCATTGGGTGGATGTCTTTGGCAAGGACCTCAAGATTGGTCCTTATATAATCTGCATGAGACTGGGGCTGTGCTACAGCTGGCAAAAAATGACTCATGATCATTTTGCCTTCACTAACATCAAAAGCAGACATCAGTCTTTGCTGGTTAGTGGGAGCCATCTTCAGCAAATGATTATAGAGCTGTATTTTTATGGGCTCATTTCTTTTCTTTATGTCTATGAACTGCTGTTTGATGCTCAGTTCACCCTCCCTCTGCTGGCTAGAGGAGCTGACTTCTCCTCCCACAGTTCTGTTCTGTTCCTCTTGGAAGGAACTTGCAGATGCTTCCCTGCTAGGTGGGCCCATGCCCAGAGACTGCCCTGTTGGCATTTCCTCATCAGAGAAAGGGTTCATTCTCTGTATTTTCTCACCATGACTTTCTGATGTGGTCAAGGGAGTCTCTCTGTCCCTTTTTCTGCTAGTATCCTCCTTTTGTGGAGTTTGGAGGATTGATGCATCAACTGATGTTTCTTGCCTAGGAGGCACCGTATTTTGTGCCTGCTGTTCTGTGGAAATTGGGGCCTCAACTGCCCCTTCTTGCTGTGGGGGCTGCTCTTTATTATGCTGCCCTTCTTCTTGCTGCAATTCCTGTTGTTGTTGTTGTTGTACCTGTTTCTGCTGTGGCTGTTCAGTATCCATCTCTTTTTCCTTGCCCTTGCTAGATATGTCTTCAGTGGCTTTGGGTGCTTGCTGATTTACAGTCGAGGAGGATGCAACTGCTCCCACTTGTGTGCTTGGCAGTGACAACACCTGTGAACAAAGTTCAAGGTCAGCCATCTTTTTAAGATTCCTCACCGCTCTTTGATTCAGCTCTTCTTGTGTAACTGGTTCTTCTAGGGTTCCTCTCCTCCATTTTGCTTGGTTTGCATGTTTTTCAATGTGAGGGATCTTTACATGATCATAGCCAGAGAGCCTATATCTGAGCCTTCTCAAAGTGATGAAGTGGTTGGGGTCATAAGGTTTCCAGAGGAAACTGGTTTGAAGGCCAAGGGACTCAAGCATCCTGTCTGCTTCTCTCCAACCTTCCTCCCTTTGGTTATAGACAAAGTGGCCAAGTTGGTTCCTGACTTTCAACTGTGCTTTCTTGCCTTTGCCTGAAAAGTGAAGCACATCAACATTGCCAAACTGCCTGAAGTATTCTAGGGAAAATAGCCTCATAGGCACATATCTGGGTAGTCTGTAGGGAGGCAGTTGACACCCATACATCCTGATGACGGTGTGGTGCTGGTAAAAGTACCAGTCCCCAATGCTGTATGATTTGGATAACTGCAGGATCCTTTGCATTTCATCTGTGAGCCTCGGAGGAGGTGAGCCCATCATCATTGACATAGCTGGGTGGATGAACTGATCTATGAACTCACAATAAGTATAAGGAGTTTCAAATCTACAGTGGAAAACAGATGACCAATAGACCACTGATCTTGGATTGCCTTGGGCATCCTCTCTTTTGATTGGGAAAGAGAATTTCTGATGTTGATGATATAAGATCAAGTGGTAAATGTAGGAGGTATACCTGAACACTCTTTCTCTTGCCAGGTTCATTAGTTGCTCATGTATTTTGTCTGCTATATAGGTGGCATAGTCATAGCAGATAGGAGACTTGCCAGGAGCAAACATGAGCATGATTACCAGCACAGTTTGATCAACAAACTCAATGGAGTTGTAGCCCAAAATGGGACTAATCATGTCTGCCAGATCTCTGCCCAGTTGGTTGAGGTATACTTGATTGATAGGAGGATACTTCACAGAGTCAGAGCCAATGTATAGCTGGTTTAGTTTGGTGACCTGAGCATCTGTCATTCTGGCTCCTTGATTTATCAGGTCTACAAGTGATAGAGGGACCAGTTTCTTCTCAGTCCTGAAGCAGAGCATATCCTTGATAGCTTCTGGGGTGACATAAAACACAGCTGATCCTGAAGGGTCAAGAACTGCCCTCTGAGTGGGGTCATAGTTTTCAGCACACAGATGGATCAAATCAGGGAATTGGTTAACTTGAGGGAGCTTAAAAATAGGGAGGAATGAGTCCCATATGCCCAGCACATCTGTTCCAGCCTCATGCTTGGCCTTCAATTCATTGAGCAGGTGGATGTGGAACTTAGTACCCATCAGCATTTCCTCTGAAATCTGATAGTCCATGTCTGCCAGAGACTGCCATTCCAATTGTCTCTGAGGGGCATTTAATGGAGCAACGTTCAATGCTATTGGAGCTACTGGTGGATCCATGATTTCACCTAAGATTATGGATGGAGTTGCTATGCAAAGCAACACAAAGAGTTTTCTTCAACGAAAAATGTGAATTGTATGGCACAGAGGGTGAGTGAAACAGCTGCAGCAATTGAAATACTGTTTAAGGTGCAAATAAGACCAATGTGTGGTCTCAATCTGTCCTTTTTAACAGGTAGGTGCAGTTTCAGTAAGTTGTTTCGCGATTGCGCGAACAAAGTGCAGTTTTTTGTGAAAATATGGGCAAACAAGGCTCAGCTAGTGTTTTTCGAGCTCACAGTTGTAAATGGGGGCTAGGCACCAAGATTTCGCCGGTGAATTTTGCGAGTTTTTTTTCGTTTAAGCTCTTTTGAGGGAATTCACAGACAAAGTAGGCATATGAAGAATTTATAATGGAGAATACCTGGTAAAGAGCGAGCAATGGTCACGGATGACTGTGGAAATAGCGCGCTGGACGTCTCCGAGTCGATTTCAGCGAAGGTGGTATAATTTGGACGTAAAATCATGTAGAGAAAACAACAGCTCTTGCGGCAAAAAGTATGAAAAAACGCGAAAATTGGCCTAAATATGGATTTTTTGCATATTGGCGCGTTTTTTGGATGACGTTAACATGACGTCATCAGGTGGGGTCAAGGTCGGATGACGTCAGAATGACGTCATCGGGTGAGGTGGCAGGCTCTGATTGGTCCACGGGGATGATGAAGTGGCAAGACAGATCAACATGGGGGCGGATGCAGGGGCTGATGCGACGGCGGGGTGGCACTGACGTGGGTATGACGTGGGGGTGACGTTGGCTGGGCGGATCGACCGAAAACCGGGAGCGGTTAGCGGTTTCTCATCGCACCGCTTATGATACGGAAGAGGGATTTGTTAGGCGTACCTCCGATAAACTGTGGGGATGACGCGTGGCGGAGGCCTGACGTCACCTTCTAACAGATATCGGAAGGTATCTGTCGGACGTCGGGGCCGGTCCGATATGGATTGAGGCCGTCCGATCAAAAGCGCTCGATCGGATGGTTGATGGGTCGCTGAGTTGATCGGATGATACGGACGGGGATGAGGATTAAAATAATATATTTTTGGGGCACGCGCTCAGCGGAAACTTTTGGAATATAGTGTTTGTAATGTTTTCCAATGAAAAATAATGCGGCCCCGACACTTTGGATAATTGGCAAAAGTGGGTTTTGATATTATTTTGCAATTCAGAGCGGGTATGGGTAAAATGGGTCTTTTTATAAGGTTTTCTTGGTAAATGAAGGTTTTAAAGGGCAAAATGAATTCAGAAGAGGGGGGGGGGTTAGGTTTAGGTTTATCAAAGTGACCAGATGTCATTTTGATCCCTGACAGAAGGCATATGGCTATAATGCCAAGGGGAGGGATATTTATACAATGTTTGGGGTTTATACACCATGGTGTTATAATACTAGGGAAAGGGTAATATAGGGGAGTTATATAATAGAGTTAGGGTTAATATGGATGAAAGGAGTGGATGAGGGGAGATAACACTAAGCTTTTTTGAAAATAACTTAGCTTAAGGAGTAGATCAAAATGAAAAGAGTTTTAGACAAGAAATGTGGCTTCTAATAGGACTAAGAACCACCATAGAACCATGAATTGTTTCATGAATCACAACTGATGAGGGGATATTAGTAATGAATGGGAAAGGGAATAAGTGGGAAGTTAGACATGCTTCTTTGCTTGCTGCAACCTGATAGAGAAGAAGACTTCTCCATCCATTGACTTTGCTTTGTGAAATAGGTTAGCATACCTTCAATTGTAAGGAATGATACTTCTGCAACCCCAACTGCCTACCCATCTACTTGCCTAGCATTTTTTGTTTCTTCTTGGAGGGTGCACTTAGGCTTGCAGACCCTTATTTGCCTTTTCTTTTCTTTGGCTTTTTCTTTTGTTTTTCTATCTACTTCTACCCTTATTTCTTCCAAGGTCCCAGATTAAGCTGTTGGGAGCCTTTCTTCTCTATCTAAACTACTTGTCTGCCAAGATTAAACAGTTTGGACAGACTTCTTTCTCTATTCTACAACCGAAAATTCAAAACATGGCATGATCCAGATTAGGCTGTTGGACCATCCATCAAAATTTGAGTCCACATCAAGCTATAAGCACAGATTATATTCTCTTGGAAATATGTGATCTTTGCATCATCAAAGCAGAGCATATTTGGACCTTTTCAATGCCAATAATGAAATATGAAACCTATTGGTATAGGTAGCTAACATTAGGTCCTAATTTTGGTGAGACACAGGCAAAAATTCCATCAAAAATTGTGCATCAAATTCCCCTTTTGCGCCCAACGCACCTGCAGCAGTGTTCTAGGTGCATTGAATGTTAGATAGCCTTTAGACAGGCCAACATTCAGCACAGGTTTCGATACACTGAAGGTGCGTTGATAGCAGAACGAGTTCCTTAAACCCCAGGGGCTCAGAAAAGCTAGGAATCAAGCTCAAAATGCAAAATGGAAACCATGAAATGAAAGAGCTCAGGTTTAGCTCCTACCTGGTCCAGAGGGCGCCGAGAATCGTCCACAGAATCTCCCGAAATCAACTGATGAAAAATCGAGGGGGAAAAGCACCTCCAAAGCTCCAACAAACCAAGTTCAAATGAAATGGTAAAATGAGAGGTAAAAAACACTTTTTCATTACTTTTACATAGTTCAAAGTAAAATATTAGCGTTTTAAATTCGTTTTCAAGCAAATATTGTTCATTTCTGACTAGTTTGATGAAGCAGTTGAAAATACAGTACGATCTTTGAAAGGACAAAGCTATTTATGGTAAAAATCAAAACAAGACCATCTAATCGAGCAGTGTTACCGCAAGGTTCAAGCTCGTTAAAAAATAAACCTGCACCGAGCAAATGTTTCCACCCGCATTTAAGCTCGTTAAAAAATGAACTATTCCCCGGTAAATAACCACCGTGAATGTAGCACTTCAGCCATTAAAGCCTTGGTCGTGTTTGCACCGTCACCTCCACTTTTTCATTGGCCAATCATTCACCTCCATTTGATTGTTTACCCATTTTGAGGAACAGCTGCGAAGAGTGATTTCACTAGCCATCCTTGTGACACTGTCGTGATTGGAAAATTCCAAACCTTACCTGGAATCAGCTGCTACCCATTTTATCACTCGTTCCTCAAAATACGAGTCTTCTTTAAGCTCTTTTCAACTGACTCGTAAAATATGAAAAGATTGCCGAGCCATTGGCCTCTCCATCTCGTTAAAGGGACAGGAAGTGCTATCCCTCATCTAGATTTTAATCTTTTTGGACCTGAGGGATTATTGCACAAAAAGATCGAGCACTTGTTTTATTCGGCTCGTTAAAACTATCGAAAATTCATCCCTTCTGTATTGTTTTATACTTTTTCGGACTTAAGGGATTAGATGACGAAAAAGGAATTTTGGAGTTACCTTTACGTACCTTTTCAGACTCTCTAAAAATGAAAAGGACCGAGTTATCTTTGTCGTTAAACTTGTTAAAAAGATTAATAGCGACAAACTTGTCTTTAGACGAGAACGAGTTTCACTATCGCTAGGCTCGTTAAAACATAGCGATGGGTTTTCCCGAAGGGCAAATTATAGAACAAGCATATGTTATCCTCCTCAAGCTTGACAAAAATAAAGAGGTACTGGTCAGCAATGACTGGGGAAAAATTGGGAAGAAAACTCAAAGAATCTTTATTGGTAGCAAGTCGCTTTTGAACATGACACTTCCACTCCGTGTCCAAGTCGGGTTGGGTTGTTTCATTCACCGGTCACATCGCCATGGTCACACCATACCATCCACATTTTGGGTTAATGCTACCAATCCATCACATCAGTGTCACCGACATGTTCAAGAGAAGTCATCCAGAGAAGTCACCTGTGTCCCACCCACTACCATACATTATACTCCATTCTTTCATGACCGCCACCCTGAACCGTATATCATCAGATCGTTTTCACCTCCATCAAAATCATTTGCTCCGTTCCATGTCATTGATGTGGGATTCATTAAGGCCCTCCTTTGACGGATCACTTCTTGTCAACATCAGCTCATTATCCAAGAAGTTGGTCTAGAAACACCCCATTCGGTACTTTGAAGCTTGCATGCCTCAATGGCAAGTTTCTCACTTCCGGCGACAGGTTTACATCAATGACCTTCGACCGAAAGATTTTGCGTGGTGTTCGACGCCAAGTCCTTTATTCACACCACGTGAATTGTACTTTAGTACCTTGAGGGTCATTATCATTATCGGTGATTCCTCTCGCGCTTGTTAACAGTTTACATCATTGACTGGTAATCAAGCGATGTCTTTCCATGTTCGACTTCAAGACATTTCTCACATGGATCGACTTGTACTTCGAGTGAAGATCGAACGAGATTGAAGACCCCGGATCTAGTTTCATCCATCCGGGCTGCGATATATATTCAGGGAAATAAAGACATTAAATGTACAACATTGCAGCACATATAATCATCCTACCAAAAGGATGATGGCTCTATCAGAATCATCAGTCTACACTCAGACGATTGTCTGTCCTATGTACATGAGAATGAATTTATAAAGCTGAACATGGGAATGCCCGCCTCAGCTAGATCATGAAAAACAGTATGAAGATAATGTATTATATTGTATCTTATTACAGGTCTCCTCCCAGCATTGAAAGAACTTCGGATCCTCATAATAAAGCATTTCACCCGATTAATGGCCTCATACTTTAGGGGGCAACTGTTATAGAAATTTTTGTGCCTTACAGCTCTAAGCATGAAATGTCCATAAACCAAGGGCTCCTAAGTCTCTAAAAGTGTTGTTCTAACCCCTAAAGGAACAAGGTCAACAAATTACAGCTTCTCCCAGAAGTTCTCCACCAGAAACTGCTCAGAATAAGTCAAAACAGGATCATTTCAGCTGCTCCACTGGCTAGGTGCATTGCATAGCACCTAAATACACTGGCTAGGTGCGTTGCAACGCACCTAAATGCACTATGAGGGTGCGTTGGGTGAGAAATGACAAATGGCAGTGTCATTCCGCGAAGTGGAAAGACAATGGAAGCTTCCAGAATCTTCTCCTATTGACACTTGCTTCACTGAATTCGACCAAGGATGAGTAAGAGGCCTTCAGTCTCCAAGTGGAAGCAAGAACTGACAGAGAGAAGACACTAATCAAATCACAAGCTGAATCATCCTCCTTGCATACATCTATATATGGATCCCTCATCCCAGAGATCCAAAGGCTGGAATTTTGCACATTGTAAGGAATTGCTGTTGGTTTTGAGACAAATATCAGAGTATTGGGTGATTTATGATTTGTTGGAGGTGAAGAGGGGCTTCTTTGCTGGGAGGTTGATGCTGGGTCAGGAATCATCGGTTGTAACTCCTCCTGGATCTTCTTGTTTATCAATAAAAACTATTTGAGTTTTTCCTCCATGCTTTTGTATCATTGATGCTTGTTACATTTGTATGGTTAGCTTAAATCTGATCCTAAGCTGTTTATGAATATAGATCCATGTCTTTGTATAGTTTTCTTCTTCTGTGATCTTACAGGTACTTGGTGAAGCTGGGCAAGTAAGGGAGCAGGGAGCTGGAAGCTGTCAAAGAAGAGAGGGATTGGATCAAAGGATTAGCGCAAGACACGGGTTGGTTCTTTCCATTCCTCTCTGTCTATAGTTTATAAAGGAAATACAAAAGTAGTTTTTCTCTGTTTGTTTCTAAGGCAGCTGTCACACCTTAGTGGGATAGAGCAGTTCTAAATAGACACTTTTCCCGGTAACATGTAGGTTTCCCTTTGATGGATAATAAAACGGATTGGCCATTTCTCCATGGACGTAGCCCAAATTGTGTGAACCATGAATATTTGTGCCTATTTTGTTCTATTCTTTTTTGTTTTGTATTTTCGCAATATTTTATGTGATCCATTGCTCTGTTAATTAATTTCTAACATGTATCAAAGCTAAAGGTCTATTTGGTTGATAAACTCGTAGGAAAGAAGGGTTCCTAGTTCAAGTGGGAGCAATGATAGAAGATGGTAGATTTAGGGGTGAGAAATTTAGAGACCAAAATTACCACCTATGGAAGATGAATATGGAATATTATTTATATAAAAAAGATCTTTACCTACCATTGGGTGGAAAAGCAAAGAAGACGACAAGTATGACATATGAAGAATGGGAGATTATTGATAGAAAGGAACTAGGAACAATACGACTGTGCTTGGGAATGTTAGTGGCCTTCAACATTTCAAAGGAAATGACAACGAAAGATCTAATGAAGGCATTGACCAAACTATATGAAAAACCCTCAACCTCAAGAAAGGTATTTCTTATGAAGCATTTATTTAATATGAATATGTCAAAAGGTGGATCTGTTTATAATCATTAAAATAAATTTCGCATGATTATAAATCAGTTAAGTTCCATAGGGGTAAATTTTGATGATGAAGTTAGGGATCTACTATTTCTGTGTTCATTTCCAGAAATTTGGAATGGTTTAGTTATAGCTATCAATAATTTTGTCTCTAGATCTAGTACTTTAAAATTTGATAATGTTGTTGGTGCTATCCTTAGCGAGGAAATGCGACGGAAAAGCTTAGGTGAGGCAACAGGTAATGCTCTGATTGTAGATACTAGGGGAAGAAAAATAGAGAGAGGAAAGAAACCAGAGCATCGCAATAATTCAAAGAAAGGAAAATCCAAATCCAAATCAGGGATAATGTGCTAGAAATGTGGGAAGAGAGGACACCTAAATAAATATTGTAAATCTTGGAAGGGAAAAGAAGGAGATGAAAAACAAGAGAACAATTAAGAAGCGAATGTAACAGGTGATATGTTGCAAGATGCTTTTATTGTTTCACTAGAAAATATTATTGATTTATGGATGGTAGATTTAAGGGCTTCATTCCATGCCACACATGATAGGAAGCATTTTCACGACTATGTTCAAGGGGATTTTGGATAGGTTCGTCTGGGTGATGACATAACCTATAAAATCATTGGAATCGGTAAGATAGTTATAAAACAAAAAAATGGAAACCAATTCATATTAAAGGGGATAAGGCATGTTCTACATCTAAAGAAAAATCTAATTTCAACAAGGTAGTTGGGAGGTGAAGGCTGTGTAATGTTAGTCAATAATTGTCATTGATGGTGTTGGCTTGATGGGGCTTGACCCAGGTTCGGAGTTAATTAGCCAAAAAAATCCCTACACTACTAGCCCTTTTTTCATTAGCCCACAGTGTGCAGACTGAAGTCTCACCCAAAGCAGTATGGGGGGATGCTGGAACCAAGTTTCCACACCCTGGAGATGTTTGAGGGGTCGATTTAGTCCAACTGTGAATACCTTTGTGCAGGTCACTTCACACACTATCTTGACCTGCGATACCTTCGTGATCTGTTATAAACGCCTTCGCGCAACCCTCACCAAGGGTTGAGTTGCTTTTGTGTTGCTATGGCAGCGATCTGTGCTATTTCCCTGAATTACACTACATATCTTACTTATCCTCTTACATATGTTAGTTAACTTCTCGTAAACAGATACTTTATCTCACACTTACTTAATCAACACAATCATATATGTTCGCGCATCTTATAAACAACAGAAATGTAATTTATACCCAATACATTCAATGCAGAGTAAATAAATACACAGGAATGGTATAAAACTTCTCTTTATTAATGCTTCAATCGGTTACAAACTTAACCTACCCTGTGCACTGAGTTACAGGGGTCCGTGCACTCAGCTGCGGACTACTAGGCCTCTGCGCACTCAGGTGTAGAGCCTTCTCCTACTGTACGACCCAAAGATTCGACTCTACACTTCAGACCAGACTCAATTCTTCATCGTTTCTCTTTCTATTTCTATTGCTAACTTACAACTTAGAGCCTCTCTATTTATACAATCCCATGGTCCGCTGACCATGGGTAGATCTCTAAAGCCGACATTACATTACAAAATTGAGGGTGGAAAACCCTATGACTCATTTACGACTTCGCGCTCTGTGCCCACAAATTGCGGAGTCTTTATATCGGATTTATACTGACCAAAATGTGGGCTCTTAGCCCCAAAACTTCCCTTGGGGGATCCCGTGCCCAATAGGCCCCCAACACAAACATCGTGACTTGCCCTCGAGTCACTCTATCGGTGTGGAGATCTTCGCGTGGAGACCTCCTAACTTTGCCTGGATTGCTGTAAGATCGAAAACACACTGAGTAGCTGCTTGTTGCACTTCATGGACACGCTGTTCAGTGTTATATACCTAGGGGGAAATGTTATATACCTAGGGGGATAATATGGGGTACCAAGGGAGGTACCCAAGTTAATAATGTAATAATGGGATGGGCCATAGTAATAAATAAGGTGGTTAACCCACATCATGTAAGAGACCACAAGTAGTTAGTAATAATGTAATGGGCCCATGGTATTAGTTGATGGTATGAGGGAACCATGGTAATGACCCTTGGTATTGTATGTATGAGGCCTATATAGAGGCTAGAGACTCCACTTGGAATATAGTGAAGGATTATTGTATGAACATGCATATGGCTTGTGGAGTGTTCTCCTTCCTTAAGGAGTGAATGTATGGTGTTGCCCTACCTTAAGGGTTTGATTAATAAAGAAGCATTTCTATCTATTTTGATCTTGTTATTTATTGAGTATATTTGTATTCTCATATATTTTTCGGTTAGATCTACAACAATTCGTATCAGAGCTATATTTTCATATTAGATCTACAACAAGTGGTATCAGAGCTATATTTTCATATTAGATCTACAACAAGTGGTATCAGAGCACTTTCTTGGGCAAACTGTGGAGATTTTTTTTTTTTTTTTTTAAATTTTTTGCAAGGTTTCTGGGGCGGCGAGTTTGCAGATCAGATCTGTAAGTTTTGGTGCCAGCTCTATAAATTATAATTGCATATCTAGATTCTATGTGAAAAAATAGCCGATTTCAAAAAAAATATTGGTTGAATCGGAGTCCGGATGAAGGAGATATTGCTGATCTAAAAATCAGTGGGGTTGCAGACAATTTTCAGGGCAGTGAGTTTGTGGCACAGATCTGGATGTCTTGGTGCAAGATATGCAAGATATAATTGTAGATCCGGAATCTTTGTGAAAAAACAACTAATTTCAAAAAAAAAATCAGTCGAATCAGAGTCCGGATGAGGGAGATATCGCTAATTTAAAATCAGCTCTTTTTCAGAAATTTTGGTTGACGGCGGGAGAGTAGCAGCGCAGATCTGGAATTCTAGTGCCTGGATCAGGATTTCTATCACATGGGCAGATGAAGAAGGATTGTGCAATTTCTAAAAATAGGTCATAATAGGGATTCTGAGCAATATTGATAGAATTGTGACAATTTCAAATTTTCGCCAAGTGAATTTTTTTCAAAACCCTCTTCATGGCTTCTAGCAAGGTTATGTTATTTACAGGAAAAGATAATGGTCCTACTATTGAAGAATACATAAAATAACAGAAGTGCTTATGGAACAACAATTGGAAATGGTGGACAGTGCAGAACTTTAGAGATGAGACAACCACATGGTGGGGATTACTTAACCAAAAGAAGTGTTCCAACCTGCCTGATGAAGAATTTGAAAAATTACTTTTAGACAGATGGTCTCATGCTAAAACAAGATAAGGAGAAACATGTGGGGTTATTTCCTACTAGTATATCCTTATTGCAGGTTCCTGGATTAATTCAGAAAGAGAAGATCATTGTTTCTATCAATCCTAGTTGTAAACATAATTTTATCAATGTTAATTTGGCAAAAAAATTGCAAGTCCCAACAAAACATATTGAAAATACACAGGTTGATGATAAGGATGTTCAAATTTATAAGGATTTGAAACTTTCTATGGATAAGTATGTGTTTCGTGGTGACTTTTATACTTCAGATATGGATAACATGGATGTTGTTTTGGGATATCCTTGGATGGAATCTGTGGGTACGGTCAATATTAATGTGCAAAAGAAATTCCTGAAGCTCTGGTATAAAAAGAAGAAAATTACATTACAAGATATTTCCATCAATAAACAGGTAGAGTCCACGGAGGTTGACGCAGAAGATGTTCTAGGGACGGACATATCAGATGATGAGCAGTTGATGGTCTACAATCAAACACAAACAGAGGCTGAAGCCGAAAAGGTAACAGGTGCTGACACATCTGATGAGGGTTCAGTGGTTGAAGTCATATTGGAAAAGAAGACACCACAACAGGCACCACAGCAGGGTGAATTAAAGAAAAAGACATCGTGGGTTAAAACTTCAACATATCATCACCCACATCACCCCGCAAGACAACCATCAAGATGGAAACCATGTAGTCACAAGGACAACAACCCCCGTATGACGGATAGCGAGGAGAGAAGATCCACCTACGATACATCAACACAGAAGAGCTACCACAGTCAACTTCCATCTCAAGCGAGCGAGGCACCAGCGAGATCGAGGGTTCACCTTTCTCTTGGATGGCTAGATGCACGTGCATGGTACCAGTGGACTACTCTTTTGAGTAGATCTTATTATTTGTGTTCTTCCCATGTTTCGGGGACGAAACATGCTTAGGGGGGTGGAATGTTATATACCTAGGGGGGATAATATGGGGTACCAAGGGAGGTACCCAAGGTAATAATGTAATAATGGGATGGGCCATAGTAATAAATAAGGTGGTTAACCCACATCATGTAAGGGACCACCAGTAGTTAGTAATAATGTAATGGGCCCATGATATTAGTTGATGGTATGAGGGAACCATGGTAATGACCCATGGTATTGTATGTATGAGGCCTATATAGAGGCTAGAGACTCCACTTGGAATATAGTGAAGGATTATTGTATGAACAAGCATATGGCTTGTGGAGTGTTCTCCTTCCTTAAGGAGTGAATGTATGGTGTTGCCCTACCTTAAGGGTTTGATTAATAAAGAAGCATTTCTATCTATTTTGATCTTGTTATTTATTGGGTATATTTGTATTCTCATATACTTTTGGGTCAGATCTACAACAATTGGTATCAGAGCTATATTTTCATATTAGATCTACAACATTCAGAGATTGCTGTGTCTGAACTGCTGCCCTGCACCTGTTCCTGCGTTCCCTGCATCTGCGTGAGCTTGGCTTTAATCGAGGCTGTAATGATGAATGCCTCATCGCTCCATGTTTTTATGGGCACCTTCAGGATAACTTCCTTATGTCGCGCATCGTCTACCTGCTCCTTGAGTGTTTTTGCTTGCTGCATCTGCGCGAGCCTCTGTGTAAGGGACACCGTCTGCATGGTCCCTTTTATGTCATCATATTGTTGCTGCAGCTCGCGCACCTCTGTTTCCAGGCGCTGTATGTTCAGGTCCTCCTACAAAGTGGTGAGGACCTCAAATGATTCTTCAAAAAGTTTGGTGCAGTCCTTCACTGCATTGTTGATCTCCACTATTCCTGCTGTAATGGCACTGGCGCAGTGCTCTTTCACCTCTGTCGGAGTTGAAGGCTGCGCCTTCAATTGCAACTCAATTTTCTGAAGGTTTAGCTCCAGCTGAACCTTAGCCATCTCTTCTTTCGCCTCGTACACCCCTGTTGCTAATCTCGGGATGTGCGCCTCTGCTGGGATGGCCAACTTAGGGACCATCTAGCAGGCCTCTCCGACCACCTGCACTAGCTTCCTATTCTGTGTGACAACCTATCGCTCTGCAGGCTCAGTTGTTCTATATTAATTCATTGCTCGCTCATCACCTCGAGTGCGTGATTCTCCCTAGCTTGGAGTTCTGCAGTCACTCCATCCTACAACACATAGAGCATCTTGTGAGGGAGCACATCCATGTTTATCCCAGCTCCCTTCAGTACACTGACCATAGACCTATGGGCCTCATTTTTTGTAACCAATTCCCCCTCTGGAAACACTATAGTGTTGGTCATGTGGGCGTGCAGCGTTTCCTCAGCCGCGGATGTCCCTACTGCGAGGCTGGTCGATAGAGTACCAACCTGAGGAGTGCGCACCTACAACTCCTGTATCTATGTCCGAAGGGCCCCCAACACCATCTGATTTTCCTCCGCGAACTGCTGGAGCACCTCAGTGGTGACATCAAGCACTGTTTCCCCTATATCATGTAGATCCCTCTCTGTGAGGGTGATCGGGTTGAAAGAAGTCTTGGAGGCTTTTGACTTCTTCCGCAGCCCCACCTGCTCTCTCAGGTGCTATTGCTTTAGCTATGTGGACGCTGTCTATGGGTCTGCGCCACCTTCCTCTGTTTCGGGCTCCTGTTCAGACGAGGGTGGATTTGGCCCTCACGCTCCTTCTCTGCTGCCTGTTGCTGTTCTGTTGCTGCCTTCGTGGCATCGCGTGTCTCCTGCACCTTGGCTACTGCCGCTTCATTTCTTCTCTTCTCTGCCAACTACGCCATCTGCAGTTTTTCCTCCTCCTTTTTCCTTTATGCAGCGAACTTATCTGATTCCACCGCGGAGCTCGTTGGAGCGTGCCATTCCGGCGGCCATGACTCAAGCATGGCGAATGTGACATCATCTGTGGCTAGGTAGGGGAGCTCATTCCATTTCTTCATGGGGTCCTTGCATGCCATAATATATACATGATGGAAGTCTACCTTGAACTCCGCAAAGCTCTGCAGAATGTTATAGACAGTGGGCAATAACCGTGGCTTGCAGTTAATCCCAATTATGATGTTCATCTCCATGAACACCCATAATATCTTGCTGTCTCTTATTTTCTGTGCGTCTTTAGTTGCCCACAGCGAAGCGTACTTCGTTACCTCCGAAAGGTCCTTCACAATCGTGGGGAACTGGCTATCCTCGGGCAATTCCCAAGCCACCAACACTATGGATAGCAGAAGCCATGCATAGTGGAAAGTCTTCCCCTGTTCCTGTGCCTCAAAAAAATTCTCTAGGAACTCCTTGCACAATTACTCTGACCAGTTAAACTAGACCCCCTCTGCGTATTGCGTGGAAAGTGTAACCATTGGCGCGAGCACCTCATCCGTGCGACACTTCCACATAACCTTTGCAGCCAGTATCTGCGTCACGACTATGACCACATTGTTGTTGATACTGAAGATCATGTACCCCCTCTTCTTCTTCTCCAACTCAAATTTTTTCTTCATGGCCTCTGCGATGGCCAAATCGTTACTCTTACCCTCTGAAATATCTGCTGGGTCCTCCCCCTTGCAAGGGAGTCGGGTAATTCTGTGGATTAGGTGGTTCGTGATGGGGATGGGCTCCTCTAGCCACAAACACCCATCATGCACCAGGTAGAGCAGTTGCCTGATGACAAAAATAGTTACTGGGGCGCGATGGTAATGCGGCACCCAGAGCAAGTTTAACAACCCTGCTTTCTCTACTCCTTGCAACCACTTGTGCGGCTCCAACTCTATGACTCCCATCGCTGTATTTTTCTTCAGCCACATTAGTTGCGTGGTTGCCAAGTGTGGGAATTTCTCGTGGTCCGCGAGATCCAAATCTTCAAACTTTAGAACCGGCACCCATCCTAAGTGCGCTCCTTCAAAAATGATATCATCGGGGAGCAGCAGAGTCTGTAGAGAGATTTTGCTCTCATCTAGGTCCTTGGGCACCCTTGCTTTCCCTTTCCATGGAGGAACATATGTGGGCAACCTGGTTAGAGGGTCCGCACCCTGGGTTTCTTCCTCCATTTCTTCGTCCTCCTCCTCTTCCACCAGGATTTCCTCAAGGTATTCCTCCTCCTCATTGGCTTCCAAATTAATGCCTTCCCATTTTCTTCCATGGTCAATTTAGTTCTCAGCGGGTTTCTAGGGGACATGCACACTGTTACCATAGGCTGCTTGTCTTTTTTGGGCCTCAGCGTGCGCGACGATTTAGGGATTTCTACAACTATCCCGGTGCTTTCTAGGGTGTCTCCTATCGTCATGGCCTGTGCGGCCTCTTCAACGGTCATCTCTCCAATATCCATGGCTTCCTCTGGCGTGGTCATACTACTGTTCCACAAATCTCTCAACGGTTCAGGTAGGTGCTCAAATAATGCCTTCGACTTCAAAAGATTGAACAAATCAGCGTTCATGAATCTCCGGGCCTATAATAGCTCAATTCTCAAATGGCCAGGTGTTGTTTGCTGGGTAGCCCTTTGCATTTCTAGCGCCTTTGGAATTTGAATTCGACAGTTCCCCCCAAATCCTGTCCATTAATGCTCCCTTGGTGGTAGATTTTCCCAAATCTAGCCCATAAAGTTTACCTTAAATGCCTATCACCCGTTCCATTTGGTCTCAAACCAAGCATCACATCGTGAATAGTGACTATAACAGTCACTTTCCAGCCAACCTGTGTGGCAGCGTAGCTACCCTTGTGCTGTCGCAGACCCTATGACACCTCACTACTGCATGCAGTCCTGACATCACACAGCTCTCGGGCAGAGTAGTTTATAGTCTCGCGCCTCCTTTTAGCTGCCTGTAGCTCCAAGAATATGCTTCCTGTGGCTAGTCAGCTGGCCGGGCCACTTGTGTACGACTTCAACCAACTACCATTTACTTTCTCAGGGAAGATTTCATTATTTAACTTCTCCAACTGTACCGTGCTGCCATCTGTGATTTCCTTAATAACATATGGTCCCATCCCATGCAACAAACTGAGAAACTCTCGACGGTGATCCCCAAGTTTGTCAATGTAATCGAGCTCGTCCTGCTTTATCACTATGGTTTTTCTATCAAGAAAGTCCTTCTTTATTCCTTCCTCAAGCTTCTTGACTTCTGCTTCTGCCATGGTGCTTTTCTCCCTCAACCGAACTCTTTCATTCATGAGTTCTTGGAGCCTAAGATCACCCTGCTGGATCTCCTCATTGAGTCCCAACCGTTCATCTTCGCGCTCTTCTAATGACGCGAGCCTTTCTTCCAGGGCTTCACGGTCCGTTACCCCTGCTAGCACCACGAGGCGCGGACTAGGCATGATAGACTCCATAGGTATTACGGCCTCTACTCTATCAACCAATCGAAAAGGCGTCTGTCCGAGTATGCGCAGGTCCCAACCACTTCGCGGCGCGTTGCATATCTTGTCAAATGCTTCCACGTGGATAACCTTCTATGGGATTGTTCTTCCCACATATTGTCTGTCCAACCTTAAGAGCCAACTGCACATCTGCCTCCCCAACACAAGTTTATTGACCATACCTCTTAGCGTGGAGTTCATACACATCTGCATAGGTTGTTTTCCATATGTCGGCATCCACCTAGCTAGATGTGTGCGTAGATTATCCTGTCCATCATACTTGTCTGTTAATCACATCTTAGGCTTCCCAAAACATGTGCGTATCATTCTCCTGCATTCACGCCACTCTTCAAAGCTCCCTTTGTGCCTACCCCACCACCTCCCGGGCGTAGCGCACAGTACCCAATTCAAAGCCTGGAAGTGTTTCTTTTCCGACACTTCTTTTTCAAATCTATCCAAGAAGGTATCTACCTCACTTAACCCATCATAAGTAGGCAGGTCCCTTACTTCTATCGATACGCGGTGCAGCGATCTTGTCATCATATTACAGTTCGGCGTGGTTACCTTGTGTAACCGGTTCTTCCATCACTCTATCTCCTCATCAGTATCCGATGTACAGGAGATTTTGCGCTCACATGAGATCCGTCCATCTGCGGTGGGATTCACCCAGTCCTAGTTTCGTGTTGCTATCTTGTAGATGCAGTCCAAATCATCATCGCTTTCATAGTCATGCATCGGCTCTGTATAGTGTGATCCTTCAGCAGGGTTCAAAGGTATAACTATGCACAATGACTTCTTTTCAAAAATCATCTTAAGCTTCTTCAGATTAATCACCCCATTCATGTTAGTGGCCTAATCAATTCATAAGAGCGCGGGGTAGGGATTGCTGTCATCAACAATGTCTATTACTTCAAAGTCTGCTAGTGCGCTCGCTCCCTCAATATCCATAGTGATTCCCTGCAATCTCCCCATAGGTATTATCTTTTGTTGGTTTGCCATTTGCAACTGAATAGGAGACCATTGCAGCGTAGGCCTCCCCATGCACTCCCATGTCTGCTTCGGTAGAACGTTCGCATCCGATCCTAAATCCAGAATTATTTGGTCCATTTGATATTCTCCAATCTGCATGATTAACCTAATTTCTCTTCCCATCCTCATCTTATGCTTTCCAATCTTTCAGACTACGTGTGGTTCTCCTGGCACGATCCCAACGCATCTATTAATGAATTCCTGTAGTCCGTTTACAACCTTACTGTCGCACAATAGCTTCATGCATGTTTCCAAGAACGTCGTAAGCATAGATGGGTCTATTTCTGGCTCCGGTCTATCTTTGCTTCCTGAAGTGGAGGCATCAACAAATCTCTTCTTAGCTTCCATGAATGTTTCCTTAGCACGCTCCAAATCAAACTTTGCTTCTTTCATCGGAGCCTTGCGAAGCCAAGTACTATCTTCGGGCTATTTGCCTTTATCATCTCCCGTCATGGTTCCACTTTGGAGCACAATGTTCACATTTGGATCTTCCTCGTGTGGCTCAGACCTCATCATTTGCAGGTTTTGAGTCGGGGGAGGCAGTAGCGCTCCCTTGGCGCGTATACTAGCTATCAGAATAGGACAATCTTCCATGTCATGATTAAATAAGGTACAATACAGATATGATGGACGCATTGGTTTCATACAATCACGGGCATAATGTCCTGGCCCTCTGTAATTGTAGCATATCAGCTGTCTGCGACCTCTTCCAGGTCATCCTCCACCTCGGCCTCGTCTGCGTCCCTGAAATCCTATTCGTGCCACTCATGCGTTCTGGTCTAGGGGTCACGTTTCAGCCTGAACCCTGTAGGTGGGAGTTCTATCCATCATTAACTCATAGCTTCTACAAGTGCACTCATCATGTCCTAATGACCTACAAAAGTTACAGAACAATTGCTGTGAATTTTATGTATACTTCTATAAAAAATGGCAGTTGTTCGTAGCGTGTTTCCCTCTTATTTGACAAATCATGCACCACAAAATGGGAGCCGTGCTAGGTCCTGCTTGTGCTTTCGGCCTTAACGGCATCGATCCTCCTCCTGTGAGGTAATTTGCGAACACCAGGAAATGGTCCTTATCATGACCATGGCCCTTGCATTTTACGCACCATACCTCTTCATGCACTTCCAAGTGAGCTGTCCTGTCTTGTTTCAGACTCTACATCTCAAGGTATAAGTTTTTCAACTACGCATGGATCTGCTAAACTCCCAAGTTAAGATCCTCCATCAGGGTCTCATGCAGCCTCATCGCGATCTCTAAGGCCTCTTCCTGAGTCGTTAACTTCTGCTACTATAGCACGCTCCTTAAATGTGGCATTAATGATGCTACAAACCATTCGCGATGTTGTCCATCTGTCAGATTCATATTAGCTTTGTGAAAATACACTTCAACCTCTGATCCAACTCCCAAGGAGTTTCACCTGGTAGCGTTGTGATTTCTTTGAACCCAATGATTGACTGTGCTTCAGACTTTGGCCTGCTAAATTCTCTGTTTAGCGTTGCTTGGCTATCCGTGATTCCCGCATTCAGATTATCATTGGAGTGCTTAATATTCCAGGTCAGCGCGCGATCCTGTAAAGCGCTGACCATCGTCGCTTTCTTTATATTATCATCTGTAACTCCTTGCACTTCCTGTACGACTCTTATCACGAACCAAAACTGGTCTGGATAGTCATTTCCCATGCCCTTGAACACATGAAACTTTATTGTGCTTGCCATATTGACTCGCGGTGGTGGTGGAGGTGGTACGAGTGAAGATGGAGGTGAAGACGGTGAAGCTGGTGGCGGTGTGGGTGGGGTTGGTATGCGCAGAATCCTTTTCCTTATCAAATGGATCGCACTTCGTGGTGAGACCTTCGTGAGCTCTTCCTTGTCCCCTCATAGAGGTGAAATCAAAGGGCTATTCTTTGGTCCCTTACTTCCTTCGTTTCTGTAGGTTTTTCTACTTCGCGTAGCTCCGAACATCAAGGTAATTTCATAACCCTCTTTTCACACAATATCATTTTAATCCAGGTATTCAGAGATTTTACATGCTTACCTTGCAGTCCTTTGAGAAAGTGTCGCTCTACCTCGCTATAGTTGACTAAAGTATCTACCGCGAACTCAAATAATGAATCCTCCTATAATCCAATCGAGCCAGTGTTCAACAACGCGCGTGATCTTATCCTTTGATGCTTCCAATCTGCACACCAACTTTGGGGTCCACACAATGGGACCGTTGAGCTTCCACCTTCCTTGGCTATTTGCTAGCTTCACGATCCACTCATACAACTCAGTAGGGAAAGATGCGAAAAATATCTCGTGGATTTTTGTGTATAGGTAGCAACCTAACCACTCTTCTTTTATTAGTCACAATTCCTGTTCTCCTGCTCCGCGAACTCGTGAATCCTCCTGTCCAACCAACCTTCAATTTCCTTCTTAGTTGGATTCCAATGATATGACATCAGACATCTCTATGCAGATTCCAGTCTCGACAACGGAACCATTTGTTGGCTTGATGGGGCCTGACCCAGGTTTAAAGTTAATTAGTCAAACAAATCCCTACACTATTGGCCCTTTTGGCATCAGCCCGTAGTGCGTGGATTGAAGTCTCACCCAAAGCAGAATGAGGGGATGATGGAACCAAGTTTCTGCACCCTGGAGATGTCCAAGGGGTCAATTTAGTCCAACTGTGAATACCTTTGTGCAGGTGACTTCGCGCACTATCCTGACCTATGATACCTCTGCGATCTGTTATAACCACCTTAGCGCAACCCTCACCAGGGGTTGGGGTGCTTTCACATTGCTATGGCAACGACCTGTGCTATTTCCTCGAATTACACTGCGTATCTTACTTATCCTCTTGCAAATGTTAGTTAACTTCGCGTAAACATATACTTTATCTCACACTTACTTAATCAACACAATCATATATGTTTGTGCATCATATAAACAAAAAAAATGTAATTTATACCCAATACATTCAATGTAGAAAATAGTAAATAAATACATGGGAATGGTATAAAATTTCTATTTATTAATGCTTCAATTAGTTACAGACTCAACTTGCCCTGTGCACTCAGCTGCAGGGGTCGGCGCACTCAGCTGTGGACTACTAGGCCTCTGCGCACTTAGCTACAGAGCCTTCTCCTACTCTACGACCCAAAGACTCGACTCTACACTTCAGACCAGACTCAATTCTTCATCATTTCTCTTTCTATTTCTATTGCTAACTTACAACTTAGAGCCTCACTCTATTTATACAATCCTATGGTCCGCGTACCATGGGTAGATCTCTAAAGCCGACATTACATTATAAAATTGAGGGAGGACAAACCTATGACTCATTTACAACTTCACGCTCCGCGCCCACAAATTGCAGAGTCTCTATATCAGATTTACATCTTTTGACCAAAATCTGGGCTCTTAGCCCCAAAACTTCCCTTGGGGGATCTCGTGCCCAACATATGGAAAATATACCAGTTAAACTCTCCTATACTACACCATCACTATACTACTTTCATGATGAATTGACTCCTATAACAAAGACACATTGTCCTAATCACTCTCCTATGGATTACTACACCATCCCTACACTACCTTCATGATGACTTGACTCCTATAAGAAATCCACACTGTCCTAATCCTCTTTTGCACCTAATAACTCAAAGGAAGTGACAAAATACATTTATTCTCTTTTATTACATCATTTACAAAGATCATGTCATTATGAAGATTGAACCTAGTTACACTTTCTTCAACACTTCGACCTCTTAGGAATAAACTCAAGCATACACCTCTTGGATTTGATCTAGAGTTCGAAGAAGGGTACGAAGACCTTGAAAAGCAAGGAGAAGGATAGAAAAACAAGGAAGAAGCCCTATAAAGTTTTAGAAACACATTTTTTCACTCCTTAGAGGCATCTCTTCTTAATAATTCCCATGCCATTTGAAAGATTATTTTTTCCTCTTTCCAATGAGCCCTTACTTGCCTCCAAAATCCTGGTGAATAGTGAGAAAATGAATTTTTAAGTCAAAATTTATTTATTTACTTATGATCTGACCTATACATAGGGGTACTTATGTCGACCTGTTTGTAAAGACATGTCTATTCACTTACCATTACAGAAACACTATATATTAGGCATTCGAACTCATTATTTGATCATCAATTCAAGCATCAACAAAGATCAGAGGAAGTCACATGTTCAAATATCATGATCATTTCAGAAAGAGGAAGAAAGGGTATATTTCAGTGACTAAAGAGACTATTTTCTCAAGACTGCAACAAATCTATTCCTTGGCCTCCTTCGGGACTGCGTCTCGTCCACCTTGAGGACTATTTCTCGAGTCTCCTATAGAATTGTTCCTCGGCCTCCTTCAGGACCACTTCTCGGCCTCTTTCAAGACTGTTTCTCAGGCCTTCAACAAAACTAATGCTCGGCCTCCTTTAGGACTGTATATTTATCGACTTGCTTCAGAATTAACTCTCGGTATCCTATAGGTCTATCTCTTGGAAATGATTGTTAAGATAAGAAAGGCAGATATAAGGTTCTATAATCTCATCTCCATAGCATATCACCTTCTATACTTGAAGTGTGGTGCCTATACGCTTGAAGTGTGTCCACAACTCCATTTTGAGCAGCTTCTTATACACAGTGGAACTCGAATTTTTGTGAACAGTTAGTTGATTAAGTGAAGCCCAGAATTGAAGACAACATAGTGAGAGCTCACCTTTGAACAATGAAGTAATATCTTGAATGATGGATTGGTAAAGAAGAGCATGTTGACACATTACAATAAGGTGATTCAGCAACAGAGTCTTTGGAGCTGATTGTACAATGAAGAATTTTTCAAAGACATTCAAGTAAGTATTATTCTTATTCTCTCTAAAAAAAAACAAAAGGATTGGTGTCCTAGGGGTTGGTGCCCCTAAACACAAGGATCCAACTCCTAAACACAAGGTAGGAACCTTGAAAGGAATAGGGTATAAGCCCTATAGATCGAAGCCTTATTAAATGTTGAAGTTGGTGCTTGGCTACAGGTTGGTGCCTGGAACATTGAAGGGTCAGTGCCATCAACAATTATTGTATTCAATTATTTATACTTAATAAAATTATCATTCTACCTTTCTCTGATTAAATTGTGAAGAATCTAACTGGTAAAATAAAATTGAAAAGAAATACTGATTCACCCCCCTCTCAGTATTTCCAACAATTGGTATCAGAGCTAGCTTCTTCATTATCAGCCTAACAACTGGAAGAAGGATTCGCGTCACAATGAAGAATCAAGAAATGACAAGAAGGATACCTTTGTTTGACGGTACAAATTTTGGTTTTTGGAAAAAGAGGATGCCCTACTATTTAATGTCTCTTGAATCTGAAGTATGGAAATATGTTTTGGATGAGTATAAAACCCCTCCCACTCTTTTGACTGATCAAAATGGAAGGAAAGTTTACATTGAAAATGCCAAATCATTGAATTCCATAACTAGTGGAATCACTAACTCTGAATTCACAAAAGTCACGGGTTGTGATTCTAAAAAACAAATGTGGGACAAACTCATTGCGTTATATGACGGGGACACCAAATTTAAGAAGGCAAAGCTCCAAACTCATAGAAGATAATTTGAGAGTCTTAAGATGGATGCCAAAGAAGATATTGCATCATAATTTTTCCGAGTGACTGAAGGTATCAACTCACTTAAAGGCTTAGAAGAAAATATTGAAGAAAGCACAATTGTTCAAAAAGTCTTGAGATCTCTTCCAGAAAGATTCGACGCTAAAGTAAGTGCCATAGAAGAAATGAAGGATTTGGATAATTTAACAATGAATGAACTTCATGGAATTCTCATTGCCTATGAAATGAGAAAGGGGATCCCAAACTCCAAGGAAGCAACATTCAAATATTCAAAATAAAAAAATAAGGGGAAGAATTGGAATACTAGCAGTGGTGACTCCGATACTAAATTTGAACTTGCACAAATGTACGAAAGCTAAGAAAATGATCCAAGTTAAAAGGTAAGTATCCTCTCATCTATTTTAAATGTGGAAGGATTGGCCATTATGCTGCAAAATGTCCACATAAATATGATAGTGATGATGAGGAGGAATATAAAAAGGGGATGTTCAAAAAGAAAGGATTTAAAAAGAAGTACTTCTTCTCAAAATAAGACGATTTTGATGAAGATGAATTCATAATTACCAAGAAGAAATTAACTAAAAATATCACTTTTCACAAAAGAAATGATGATGAGTCAGATGAAGAAAATGACTATGCTGGAAGCAAAGAAGTATTATTCATGGAATTTACAAATGTTGATGACTCCGAACAAGAAGGGGAAGGAAATGCAGATGAGTTACTAATGAGTGTCATTGAATAAAATGAGAAATTATGAAAGAAGATTATTTCTCTCAAAGTAGGAAAGGAGGAAGCAAAAAGGAGGCAAGATTTCTTGAACAATAAACTAAAAGAGAAAGAAGAGATTTGCGAAAAATGTGACACTGAAATTGTTTCACTAAAAAAAGAATTGGATCAAGTTAAAAGGATTTGGAAAAGATATCAAACGCTCGATAACATCCTTAATTCTCAAATATCTCATTATGAAAAATCTGGGATTGGCTTCAAAGGAGAATCATCAAGTACAAAGGATAATGTGAATAAGGAAATCCAAAGAAGCTATGCTGACATTCTTTCTAGTCATCCAAAAGAAGAGAAGTCATCTCACCCAGGATAAAGGTTCACCTTTATCAATCTAAGGAATGAAGGAAGGATAACTCCAAGGAAGAATACTACCTCAAGTCAAGGCTATTCTAATAGGTACCAAACAATATTTCTTGGTTATTTTTTTTATTGTAAAAGCTTTGGTCATCAAGCCAAGCATTGCAAAGCTCGTAAGGAAAATTCTTCAAGAAATAAGAATCAATAAAGCAAGCCACTTGGCCTCAAAGAACAAGGACAAATCAAGACTTACAACTCTTTTGATCCTTTGGCCAAGTATGATCCAAGTTTCTCATTATGTAATGATTATGGTCACGATGAACAAAATTGTCCATTCAAAAGAGAAGACCTACAAAAGGATGAACGCACTATTGATAAATGTGGCCTAGCCCTATGTGCTCATAGTGATGAAAATCAATGGTTCATAGATAGTGGATGTTCAAGACACATGTCAGGTGACTGAAAGAAATTTACCTCCTTAATAAAGAAAGATGGAAATGTGTCTTTTGGAAGTGGATTTGCCAAGATATCTGGAAAAGGAATTGTTGCTCTCATCAATGGAAAAGGAAAAGCCCAAAATGCATTGTTGGTGGAAGGAATTAAACACAATCTTTTGAGTGTAAGCTAAATTTGTGATCAAGGACACAAGATTATCTTTAGTACAAAAGATTGAGAGATAAGAAGCTCCTCCTCAGGTGAACTTATAGCTAAAGGAATAAGAACACCAGATAATGTATATATTTTGAACAAAATTCAAGAAGATAAATGTTATGTAAGTCGAGAAGATGAAAGTTGACTATGGCACAAATGATTGGGACATATAAGCTTTAATAACTTGATCAATATCAATGAAACAAATGTATTAGGGGACATTCCAAAAATCATCAAGCCAGATCAAGTTGTCTGTGGACCATGTCAACATGGAAAACAAACAAGAATCAGTTTCAAGACCAAGGAGTTCTACACATCAAAACCTTTGGATATCATCCATGCAGATTTATGTGGACCAACCAAAACTCCATCTCTTCAAGGCGAAAGGTACTTTGCTTGATTTGTTGATGATTATACTAGAATGTTGTGGGTATACTTTATAAAATACAAATCTAAAGCATTTGAATGTTTCAAGAATCTTAAGGCCTTTGTAGAAAATGAAAAAGATACAAAGATTAAATGTCTTAGAATAGATAGAGGAGGAGAATTTACTTCAAAAGAATTTGATGAATTCTGCAAAGTTCATGGAATCAAGAGAGAACTCTCTGTTGCTAGAACTCCTAAACAAAATGGAGTTGTAGAAAGAAGAAACCAAACCGTATAGGAAATGGCAAGAACAATGTTATTAGCAACAGATTTACAACCCAAATTTTGGAGGGAAGCAGTTGGGACAACAGTCTACACCTTGAACCGAACTCAACTAAGACCAAACAACAAGACACCATACGAACTATGGAAAGGAAGACCTGCTTCGATAAAGTACTTTAGAATATTTGGAAGAAAATGTTTTATGAAGATCAATGATGACTCACATGGAAAATTTTATTCTTGTGTCGATGAAGGAATTCTCCTTGGATATTCTACAAGAAGCAAAGCCTACAAATGCTACAATAATTGACTACAAAAAATAGTAGAGAGCATAGATGTAAAAATTGATGAAGCTCTTCCAGAGAAAGAGGTTGAAGTGCATGAAGAAGATCCCATCCTGAATAATTTGAAGAAGAAGAGTCAAAAAAAGAGGAAAAAGATTAAGAAAAACAAAAAGAACTATCTCAAACTCCTTCAAAGTTGAAATTCCTCCAAAAACATCATCTAGAAGAGCAGATTATTGGCAATGTAGATGAGGGAATACAAACCCGGAGAAGGATGACAAGTACACCAAGGAAAAATGATGTTGATCTCTTATCTATGATAGAACTAGGAAATTTTACTCAAGCAAGGATCCTCATTGGGTAGAAGCCATGGAAGAAGAAATGTCTCGAATCGAGAAGAGTGAGATATGGGAGCTAGTATCTCATCCAAAATATAAAAATATAAATGGAACCAAGTGGGTGTTCAAAAACAAAATGAATGAGGATGGACAAATAATCATAAATAAGGCAAGGCTTGTTTGTAAAGGTTATTCACAAATTGAAGGAATCGACTTTGAAGAAACCTTTGCACCAATAGCATGTATGGAGGCTATAAGGATGTTTTTTGCATTTTCTTGCTCTAAAAGATTAAAATTATATCAAATGGACGTAAAATCAACATTTCTAAATGGGGAACTCAAGGAAGAAGTCTACGTGGAGCAACCAGAAGGGTTTGATCTAGCATAAGGAAAAGACTTTGTATGTAAGTTGAAAAAAGCATTATATGGGTTGAAACAAGCTCCTAAAGCTTGGTACGCAATATTGGATCACTATCTACAACAACAAGGCTTCAAAAAGAGGGCAACAGGAAGTAATCTCTACATGAAGATGGACAAGGATAAACTACTAGTCACTCTTGTATATGTTGATGATCTGATTTTTGCTAGCAATGATGATGAGATGAGCCATGAGTTTTCCCAAAATATGTCAAAAGAGTTTTAAATGTCAATGATTGGTGATTTATCTTACTTCCTTGGACTACAAGTATCTCAAACCACAACAGACATGTTCACATCTCAAGCAAAATATCTTAAAGACATGCTTAAAATATATGGGATGGAAGAATGTGCACCTATGAGCACACCGATGACCACAAACTGCAAATTGAGCAAAGATGATGAATCCCCTCAGTAGATGCAACTATTTATAGGTCAATAATTGGAGCTCTCCTATACCTAACTGCTACAATACCCGACATTATGCAAGCAGTAGGAATGGTGGGAAGATTTCAATCAGCTCCTAAGCAATCCCATTTGTTGGCTGTGAAAAGAATTCTTAGATACTTGAATGGAGCTCCTGATTTTGGTATTTGGTACCCCAAAAACACAACTCTTATAGTGACAACTTACACCAATTCTGATTGGGTTGGAAGTATGGATGATTGAAAAAGTACCAGTGGAAATGCATTCTTTATGGGAGATTGTCTAGTATATTGGCTCAGCAAAAAATAATCATCTACATCTCTTTCCACAACTGAAGCCGAATATATAGCTGCTGCAGATTGTTGTACACAAATACTATGGATGAAGGAAGATTTGAAGGAAATCAACATAGAAACTAAAAAACCAGTCACCATCTATTGTGACAACACTACGCCATCAATCTCTCAAAGAATCCAGTAATGCACTCAAAAACCAAACATATTCCAATCAAGTATCACTTCCTCTGCGAACAAGTTGTTGAACAAAACATCAAGTTGGAATACATCAATGCAAAAGAACAAATTGCAGATATCTTCACAAGAGTAGGAGAGACATGTTAGGGGGAATAACATGAAAAAGGAAACAATTTGATAGGGGGAGTACTTGGGCACCCCATTTATAGATAAAATTTGGAAGGTCACCATGGGAGCCCTGGTAATAAAAAAAGGAGAAAAGGTTGGTACATTGTATTTAAGTATTTCTAATTCTACTAATGCTTTAACCTCCACATATATGACGCTATGGAATCATAGGCTTGGGTACATGAGTGAGAAGGGGATGCATATTCTTCACTCAATAAATTTGTTGCCAGGTTTGAAACATGTTGATTTGGATTTATCTGAGAATTGTGTTTATGGAAAACATAAGAGAGTCAAATTTCTTAGAGTTGAGAAAGAAACCAAGAGTGAAAAAATAGATCTTGTGCATACAGATGTATGGGAACTTTCTCAGGTATCATCTCTTGGTGGATCTCTCTATTATGTTACTTTTATTGATGATGCAACTAGAAAAACCTAGGTTTATTATATTCAAAATAAATTGTATGCCTTTCATACTTTTAAGAAATGGAAATATTTGGTTGAGAATGAGACATGAAAGAAGTTTAAGTGTATCATATCAGATAATGGAAGTGAATATTGCAACAAGGAGTTTGACAATTATTATTCAGACCATGGAATTTGTAGATAGAAGACAGTTCTAGGAACACCACAAGAAAATGGTGTGTCAGAAAGGATGATTGGGAAAATCATGGAACATGCAAGGTGTATGAGATTGCATGTAGGGTTACTCTTACAATTTTTGGCAGATGTTAGAGATATGACTGTTTATTTAATAAACAAAGGGCCTTCAAGTTCCTTGGATGGTGGTATTCGAGGGGAGGCATGGACATGTAAGAAGGTAAACTACTCATTTCTAAAGACTTTTGGTACAAATCATTTGTCCACATTAATAAAGAAAACAAAACAAAGCTTGAGGAAAAATCAAATAAGTGTACCTTTATTGGATATGGTGTTAATGATTTTGGTTATTTCTTATATGATTATGAAAACCATAAAATCATTAGGAGTATAGATGTCGTATTCAATGAAAGGGTTTTGTACAAAGATCAATTATAGGAAAAGAAACAGGAAAAAGAAAACATAGAATACACAGTGCTTGATGAGATCATAGGAAAGGTAAAGTCAAAGGTGTCAGGAAATCATAATGATCAACAACAAAAACAACAACAACAATAGAAACAATAGCAACAAACATCTCAAACTCTTGCTAGTGCTGTTAGAAAATATGCCAGGTTAAGTAGACCCCCTGAACCATATTCTCCTTCATTATATTATGTATTGTATTCTGGTGAAACATAAGGGTATGAAGAAGTAATGAAAGTAGAAACTAGGAAGAAGTGGGAGCAAGCCATGAAAGAAGAGATGGACTCCTTGGTACATAACCAAATTTGGGACTTAGTCAGGTTTCCTGCAAGTAAAACAACATTGAAATATAAGTGGGTTTACAGGTTGAAGGAAGGTAGAGGAAAACAAAGGTATAAGGCTAGAATTGTGGTGAAGGAGTTTGCATGAAATAAAGGTAGGTATATAATTTGATGAAGTATTTTCTGCTATTGTTAAAATGACTTTAGTCAGAACTATTTTAAGTCTAACGGCAATAGAAGATTTGCATCTTAAATAGTTAGATGTAAATAAAACCTTTCTCCATGGGGATTTGGAGGAAGAAATCTATATTCAGTAGCCACAAGGGTATGAGGTCAAAGGGAAGGAGAAAAACGTGTGTAAGTTGAAAAAGAGGCTACATGGATTAAAAAAATCTCCAAGGTTGTGGTACCTAAAATTTGATAAGTTTATTTTGGCATTTTGGCACAGGTGTGGCCCTATGGTACATGTGTTGTCCTTGATGGCAACTCTCTTTGGTGTCAGACCTCAGTTCAGGCGCTTAGAATGAAGGAAATCTTTTATATGCAGGTTCACCTCACCAAAGACGCGTATACACGCGGGTTATACGTTAAGAAGTCGCGTATGTGTATACACGCACTTTTATGCACAGAAAAGCGCATACATGGCGGGAAACTTATTTTTGGTCCATGGTTGTTAGTCCTTGGAATTTGAACCTATGGTTTTGGACCATGGTATCTCGTCAGAAGTATTGACCCCAGGTTTTGGGCCCTTGGTATTGGTTTATTATGGTTTTGGATCGTGGTATTGTGGAAGGCCTAAAACTATAAAAGAGGAAGGAGATCATGTGACAAGGGATCATCTGAATTATTATTGAATATATGATAATGTATGAGATCTGAAATATTGGTGATTAGCATTGTGGAGCAGATCTGGATCTGAATGAAGGAGGAATCTTAGCGAAAATAAGGATAAGTTCTATTGATGGGTCATAATCTCTTGGCTTGAATGATAATATCTTTACATGATTTTGATCTGTTATATCTGGCGCATGCAAATATGATAATTTGGGTTAATCAGTGCCTAAATACTTGAAAGAGTGAATTATTTTTTTTGTAGATCTGTATGCAGGTTTAGTTCAGCTAAGGCGCGTATGTACGCAGGTTCAGTGAAGGAAAACAACGTATACGCAGGTTGCTCCATACGAAGAAGCGTATGCACACAGGTTTCAGGCCATTAAAGTAGCGTATACATTTTGAAGTTGTGTTTTTGCTGCTTCTGTTTATTGCTGCAGTGTTCTGGGTTTAGATTTGGTGTGTGGTACTGTTACTGTGATCTGGGTACATTCGTCAGAGAAGTGTTTATGTTGATTCAGTTTTGATTAGTGAAAAGGTGATTGGTTGATGCAAAAATTCTTGATGGTTGATTGATGTTATTTGTGGATCCAGTCTGAAAATTTATGAAACGTGGTCCCTGAAAGAAAGAGAAGGTTGTAGCCTTCTGTAGGCCAGCACCTACGTACTAGTATCTTGGCTAGTGCAAGAGCTAAGGGGGTTGTATCTCCCTTCCAGGAGAAGCTAGAAAACGAGAGAGGGTTGTAGCTCTCTGCAGGTTGCAGCCTGCGTACTGGTAAAGGACTACACCAGTACATTTGTAAAAAGAAGTTTTTAATTAAAGAGAAGATAGAGACGAATTGCAGCAGGTGGTTTTCACCCACATTGGGTTTCCACCTTATATCTTGTGTTCTTGTGTGCGATTTTCTTTCTGCTCTATTTTCTTGTGTCTAGTTACTGGTTATTTGCTTCTGAATCACAGATTAACAATCAACATCAGAAAGATAAAGTAAATTAAAAGTTTGCATTATATACACGGGTTTTCTTCTGCATAGTTGCGTATATATGTGGGTTTAATTAACTGAAGTAGCGTATAGCTTTTGATTTTGAAAAAGGAATATTTGACTTGATAATACTGATTCACCCCCCCTCTCAGTATTATTTTCAACAATTGGTAACAGAGCAAGTCCTTCAGAAGAAGCTTGATCGCTTGAAGGAAGATCATTCATCATGAGCAACTACGAGAGGGAAGCATCAATCAGGCCACCAATTTTTGATGGGACAAACTTCATTTGTTGGAAGGTAAGAGTTACTGCCTATCTTCAATATCTTGGTACAGAAGTCTGGGGTATCATAGATACAGGGTATACTTTTCCATCAACAACTCCTACAGATCCGGCTGAAAAGAAGAAATATGAAACAAATGCAAAGGCGGTCAATACTCTATTAGGATGCCTATCTCAATCTAAATTTGTCAAGGTAATGCAGTTTAAGTCCGCAAAAGATATATGGGACAAGATTGTTATGAGCTATGAAGGAGATGATCAGGTAAAATGAGCAAAACTTTAAACCCTCAGGATTCAGTATGAAAATCTCAGGATGTATAATGATGAAAGTGTGGCTAACTATTTTCTTTGTGTAGATGAGATTGTTAATTGTATGAAAAATTTGGGTGAAGAAATAAAAGAGGTTGTTATGGTTGAAAAATTTCTAAGATCTTTGTCCCCTAGGTTTGAATCTAAAGTTTCTGCAATAGAAGAAAAAGAGAATCTACAAAACCTTAAAATGTCACAGCTGCACGGAATTCTAACTGCTTATGAAATGAGGAAAGGAGGTCCATCAGACAGGAGAGAAGCTGCCTTCAAGGCTTCAGGTAAAGGAGAGTACTATGAGTCGGGACACGTGTCAGAAGAAGAAGAAGAATCAAATTTTGTCAGAAATCTTCAACGGGGTACTGGACGGTTCCGAGGTAAGTTACCTTTCAAATGATTTGCTTGTGGAAGGGTCGGTCACTATGCTACCAAATGTCCTCACAAGGATAAGATTGAAAAAGGGAAGGAACCTGTTAGATGGAACAAGAAACAAAATGCAACTAAGAAAAGTTACTACACTCATGAAGACAGTGATGGCCTATCAAATAGTGACGAAGATGAACGAGGTAATGATTATAAACTTTTAATGGCTTTTGAAGATGATGATTACATGGATGCTATAGATATGGATGACTTTTATGAAGAGATTTCTAGACTCAAGACATGTTTAGAAGAAAAGAATGTGATCATTGATCCTCTGCAATTTCAACTTGATGAAAAAGAAAAATCTCTTGAGAAGTTAGAATGTGAAATTGTTGGCCTTAGAAAAGAAATTGAGAAAACAAAGGTTCTTAATCTTAAGTTTGTTAAAGGATATGAAACTCTGGATGAGATTATCAATGTACAACGTTCTCCACTAATCAAGACAGGTCTGGGTTACAATGGAGAAACATCTCAAGCATCCACCTCAAAGAGTTATCTTGATGCAGCAAGGAGGAATGAGAAAAATGGAGATCATCAGGTAAAGCAGGGACAAATTACATCAAGAACAAACAAAGACTACCAGATAAACTAGGGGCAATCCATCTTAAGGGTAAACAAAAGCTACAACCAGCCACAGGTAAAAACTTCTCAATTTGCTTCAAGAATGGATGACAATAGAAATTACAATCCTTTGGCTGGTAGATTTGATAATCGTAGAAGTTTCTTCAATGACCAATGTTTCTCTTGCCATAAATTTGGCCACAAAGCAGCTCAATGTGTTGCTTATAAGACAATCATGAATAGAGAAGCTCAAAAACAGAGAAGTATGACTGGGATTATGAAAAGGACCTATAACAACTTTTCGGCACTTGAAAATGAAATTGAATGTTCTATTTGTAATAACTTCGAGCATGAAGATTATGAATGCAGGAGCAGGTTTTGGCAGACAAAGGAACAAGCCTCAAGCACCAGAACATGGAGAATAAAGGAACCAAAAATAGAAAGATGTGGGATAGCTTTTTATGCAGAAGGACAAGAAAATCTATGGTACATCGATAGCGGATGTTCAAAGCATATGAACGGTGATAAAGAAAAACTTGAATCATATACTGCTTTAGAAAAGGGAAAGAAAGTTTCTTTTGGAAATGATACCCCTGCAGCCATAAAAGGAAAAGGCATTGCTCAGTTGAAAGAAAAGGTCAAAGCTGGAAATGTTTTGTATGTTGATGGCTTGAAGCATAATCTACTAAGTGTCAGTCACATGTGTGATCAAGGAACAAAGGTAATATTTCGATCAAATGGATGTAGTGTTCGTGATCTTGATACAGGAAAAACAATGATCAAAGGCAGAAGAACTCCAAATAATCTATACATATTTGAAGAAGGACCACAACAATGCTATTTGAGCAAGGATGATGAACATTGGTTATGGCACCGGAGGTTGGGGCATCTAAGCTTTTCACAAATAAGGAAAGCATTCAAATACCAGGCAGTTCGTGGTCTTCCAGATATCAAAATTCCAGACAACACCATATGCAAATCATGTCAGTTTGGTAAGCAAACTAGAACTAACTTCCCTGAGAAGGAAGGATCAGCCAGCAGGCCTCTTGAACTAGTCCATACAGATGTATGTGGTCCATTTAGGACAAGGTCACCTCGAGGAGAAGAATACTTTATATTATTCATTAACGACTTGTCCAGGATGGTTTGGTTGGGACTTATGAAACACAAGGACGAAGCATTCAAAAAATTCAAATCTTTCAAAGCCTTGGCTGAAAATGAATCAGATCATAAAATTAAGTGCCTCAGGTTCGACAGAGGTGGGGAGTTTACCTCAAATGAATTTTTCGACTTCTGTGAAGAACATGGAATAAGAAGGGAATTCTCTACAGCTAGGACTCCTCAACAAAATGGAGTGGTGGAAAGGATGAACAGAACGGTCCAACAAATGGCTCGTGCTATGCTTGATGAGTCTGGGACTCCTGCAACCTTCTGGGGTGAAGCTGCATTTGCTGCAGTTGTTATTCTCAACAAAACAAATGTCAGAGTGAACAACACTCAAACTCCTCATGAGCTCTGGTATGGTGAGACTCCTTCGGTAAAGCATTTCAAAATTTTTGGGAGCAAATACTATATTAAGAATACTGATGAACAACTTGGCAAACTTGAACCTAGAGAATATGAAGGCATTCTCCTTGGTTATTCTCCCCACAGAAAAGCATATAAGTGTTACAATAAAAGACTTGGAAGAATTGTTGACAACATTGATGTAGTGGTTGATGAAAAAGGATACATCCCTAGGCAAGTAAATCATGAAAATATCGAAGAGGATGAAGACTACTCTCCAAATCAGACAGATGATGAAGAAGAACCTCAAGAGGCACCTGAGGAGCAAATAAGGATAGAAGAGAAGACTCCATCCAGGTACGTTCAGAAGAATCATCCAGAATCTCAGATTTTGGGGCAGAAAGAAGCAGGTGTACAAACAAGAAGAACAATTGCAGAAGCCTCAAGCTATTTGGCATTGCTCTCCTCCACTGAACCACAAAATGTAAGAGAGGCATGCAAAGATGAATGCTGGGTCAAGGCGATGGATGAAGAACTTGAGCAGATCTAAAAGAAAAACACTTGGGAGTTGGTTCCTAGACCAAAAGATAAGAATGTCATAGGGACAAAATGGATCTTCAAAAATAAGATGAATGAAAATGGGGAAGTAATTAGAAACAAGGCCAGAATTGTGTGTAAAGGGTATGCTCAACAAGAAGGAATAGACTTTGAAGAAACTTTTGCTCCCGGTGCTAGACTTGAGGCCATCTGAATGCTCCTTGCTCTCTCAAGCTTTCAGAAATTCAAAGTTTTTCAAATGGACGTGAAATCAGCCTTTCTGAATGGGGACTTAGAAGAAGAAGTGTACATTGAGCAACCAGATGGTTTAATCCTTGGGAATGATCCAAATCTTGTATGTAGACTAAAAAAGGTTCTCTATGGTCTTAAACAAGCTCCAAGGGCTTGGTACTACCGTTTGGACAAATATCTTCATCAACAAGGTTTTTCAAAGGGATCAACAGATAGCAATCTTTACATAAAAATTGAAAATGACAGATTGCTAATACTTGTTGTGTATGTAGATGATATTATCTTTGGCAGCAATGAAGAAGCTATGAGTCAAAGTTTTGCCTTGGTGATGCAGAAAGAATTCGAAATGTCTTTGCTTGGAGAACTGACATATTTTCTTGGTTTGCAAATCCAACGAAATGAAGGTGGTATCTTCTTGTCTCAAACCAAGTATCTCAAGCATATTTTGAAGAAATATGGCATGGAAGATTCGAAACCAGTATGTACCCCCATGGTCATAGGATGCAGCCTCAGTGCAAATGATGAATCAATAGCAGTGCATCAACCAACCTACAGATCTATGATTGGAAGTCTACTTTATTTGACAGGTACCCGACCAGACATCATGCATGCAGTGGGAATAGTTGGAAGATTTCAGGAAAATCCAAAGGAAACTCATCTTCAGGCAGTCAAGAGAATCTTCAAGTACCTTCAAGGAACTCAAAACTATGGCTTATGGTATCCTAGAGATACAGATCTCACACTTCATGCTTACACAGATGCAGATTGGGCCGAAAGCGTGGATGACAGGAAGAGCACAAGTGGTGGTGCATTCTTTATGGGTTCCAGATTAGTATCTTGGTTCAGCAAGAAACAGAGTTCAATTGCTTTATCTACAGCTGAAGCGGAATATATGGTTGCTGCATCTTGCCGCACTCAACTTCTTTGAATGATACAGACCTTGCAGGATTTACAAATCACTTGTACACCACCTATCTCCATCTTATGTGATAATACAAGTGAAATCAGCATTTCAAAGAACCCAGTCATGCATTCAAAGACCAAGCACATACCGATCAAGTATCACTTTCTCCGGGAACAAGTGTTGGAACAAAAGGTCAAATTGGAGTATGTTCCTTCTAAGGAACAAGTTGCTGATATACTCACCAAACCACTGCCCAGGGAAACTTTTGAATATCTCAGACAGAAGCTGGGAGTAGTTGATGCTTCATCCTGCTGTTGAAGCTTGTCTGTTTCAGAGAAAATATGGTGTACGCGAGTTGGATGAGGGGCATCCGCGTACATACGCCGATTTATGCAGGTGCAGTCGCGTATATGGAGTTCTGAAGAAAATCAGCAAGGACAGACTCTGGTTGGAGAGAGCCTGATATGGGTTTGTCAGAGACCATCAGGCTCAGGTTCAGGGGGAGCAGATAATCTTCTAATAACACATTGTTGGCATTACCTTAGAAGCTCTTGGTTCTAGTACTCAAGCTGTTTTTGGGTGGATCAGCTGCAGAAAGGAGAACAAAAGGAGAACATGGTTGCTGATATATACAGTGATTGTCAGATGTTGCTGATAGTAGTTATTGGTGATTTGCATAGTCTTAATATTTCGTCTCTATGTCATGTATATCTTTTTTTTATTAAGGTCATGTAACGACCTATTTTGGTTTCCCCACTATGCCTGGGATGATTGATGCAATGTGATTGGTTGTCATATGTAAATTTCTGATGTATCCCCAACTTGGTTGGGTGATGGTTGTATGTATCGAGTCTTTTATGATGTATAAGTCATGGTTCCTCTTGAAGAACACCTTTTTGCAGATCGTGCCTACAGTCAGGGGGAGCATTTTCAGCACAGCAGAGTAGAGATATCAGCATGTACTCAGGGGGAGCACATCCCTTTGCCCTTGATGACAAAGGGGGAGAATGACTTTGAGGATCTTGGGGTTGCCATCATGTCCAAAGGGGGAGATTGTTGGCATTTTGGCACAGGTGTGGCCCTATGGTACAAGTGTTTTCCTTGATGGCAACTCTCTTTGGTGTCAGACCTCAGTTCAGGTGCTTAGAATGAAGGAAATCTTGTATACGCAGGTTCACCTCGCCGAAGATGCGTATACACGCGGGTTATACGTTCAGAAGTCGCGTATGCGTATACACACACTTTTATGCACAGAAAAGCACGTACATGGCGGGAAACTTATTTTTGGTCCATGGTTGTTAGTCCTTGGAATTTGAACCTACGGTTTTGGACCATGGTATCTCGTCAGAAGTATTGACCCCAGGTTTTGGGCCCTTGGTATTGGTTTATTATGGTTTTGGACCGTGGTAATGTGGAAGGCCTAAAACTATAAAAGAGGAAGGAGATCATGTGACAAGGGATCATTTGAATTATTATTGAATATCTGATAATGTACGAGATCTGAAATATTGGTGATTAGCATTGTGGAGCAGATCTGGATCTGAATGAAGGAGGAATCTTAGCGAAAAGAAGGATAAGTTCTATTGATGGGTCATAATCTCTTGGCTTGAATGATAAAATCTTTACATGATTTTGATCTGTTATATCTAGCGCATGCAAATCTGATAATATGGGTTAATCAGTGCCTAAATACTTGAAAGAGTGAATTATTTTTTTTGTAGATCTGTACGCAGGTTTAGTTCAGCTAAGGCGCGTATGTACGCAGGTTCAGTGAAGGAAAACAGCGTATACGCAGGTTGCTCCATACACAGAAGTGTATGCACGTAGGTTTCAGGCCATTAAAGTAACGTATACATTTTGAAGTTGTGTTTTTGCTGCTTCTATTTATTGCTGCAGTGTTCTGCCTTCAGATTTGGTGTGTGGTACTGTTACTGTGATCTGGGTATAGTCGTCAGAGAAGTGTTTATGTTGATTCAGTTTTGATTAGTGAAAAGGTGATTGGTTGATGCAGAAATTCTTGATGGTTGATTGATGTTATTTGTGGATCCAGTCTGAAAATTTATGAAACGTTGTCCCTGAAAGAAAGAGAAGGTTGTAGCCTTTTTTAGGCCAGCACCTACGTACTAGTATCTTGGCTAGTGCAAGAGCTAAGGGGGTTGTAGCTCCCTTCCAGGAGAAGCTGGAAAATGAGAGAGGGTTGTAGCTCTCTGTAGGTTGCAGCCTGCGTACTGGTAAAGGACTGCACCAGTACATTTGTAAAAAGAAGTTTCTAATTAAAGAGAAGATAGAGACGAATTGCAGCAGGTGGTTTTCACCCACATTGGGTTTCCACCTTATATCTTGTGTTCTTGTGTGCGATTGTCTTTCTGCTCTATTTTACTGTGTTTGGTTACCAGTTATTTGCTTATGAATCACAGATTAACAATCAACATCAGAAAGATAAAGTAAATTACAAGTTTGCATTATATATGCAGGTTTTCTTCTGCATAGTTGCGTATATACGCAGGTTTAATTAACTGAAGTAGCGTATAGCTTTTGATTTTGAAAAAGGAATATTTGACTTGATAATACTGATTCACCCCCCTCTCAGTATTATTTTCAACATTTATGTCTGAACATGGATATACTAGATGTCATTCTGACCACTGTGTTTATATTAAGGAACAAAATGATGACAACTATATTATATTGTTATTGTATGTAGATGACATGCTTGTTGTAGGGTCTAACATGCAGGAAATAAATGTGATTAAAGGAAAATTGCCTAATTCATTTGCAATGAAGTATTTGGGTGTTGCAAAGAAAATCCTTGGCATGAGAATAACTAGAGATAAGAAAAATCCCAAATTAACATCATCTCAGAGTGATTACATAGAAAAGGTGTTAGAAAGATTCAATATGCATAATGAAAAACTAGGTAGGAAACCTTTGGTTAGCCATTTCAGACTAGGGAGATGTGCCCCGTGACCCAAGAAGTGATGGATTATATGTCTAAATTTCCATATGCATCAATGTTGGGTTGTGTTATATTCTTTCCATGACTAGCCCACGTAGTGAACTGGGGGGTTAGAGGAGGGGTGGAGCCCCCGCTTTGTTGCACTGATTGCGTAGTGGGGGGGTCACAGGGGGGGCGGGTAGCCCCCCTCGATGGGGTCCGGGGCATTGTCCCGGGAATTTTTTTTTTGGACCCTATATTAGGTTGGGCAGACCTACCTATGGTTTTCGGTCCATGGTTTTGGATGCGATGGTTTTCGGTCCATGGTATTGGATGCTTTGGCATGTATAAATATGTATTGTAACATTGAAAGGAATATAATGAAAAATCAAGCTGGTAGTCCCAGTTTTGGGATCCAGGGGAAAATCTCTGTGTATATGTGTTTTATGTGTTATGATCTCGCATTGTTTATTTTCTGTGTTTTAGAATTCGTATGCAGGTAATTTCTGTACAGGGTTAAAACCTACATTTGGTATCGAAGTTGTTTTGGCTTCAAGGAGACGCCTTTGTTGCTGAGGGGTTTCGATTGGGCCTATGGTAGACCATGTTCAGTGGGAGATATGTGGGATCGATTCTGGTGGTGAAAGAATATGGCAAGCAGTGGAAAGATAGAGATCGAGAAATTTAATGGTTAGAGTTTTGAGTTGTGGAGACTCAAGATGGAGGATCTGTTGGTGGATAAAGATCAGTGGATCATGGTAGATCCAGGTACTAAACCAATGGGAGTGACTGATGAAGAACGGAAGAAGTTGGATCGAAAGGCAAAGAGCACAATACGATTGCATGTCTCAGATTCAGTATTGTTGAATGTATCAGGTGAAGCTACAACGAAGGTTTTGTGGGACAAGTTAGGGACTTTGTACCAATCTAAGTCTCTGGTGAATAAACTGTTCCTGTGGAAAAAGCTGTATAACCTGAGGATGAAAGATGGAGACTCAGTGAAAGAGCATTTGAACGCATTTAATATTGTGGTAATTCAGTTAACATCTGTTGATATTAAAATTTCAGATGAAGATAAGTGCATCAGTTTGTTGTGTTTGCTACTAGATTCGTGGGATAGTCTGGTTATTGCAATAGGTAGCAATGCAACTACCTTGCAGTTTGATGAAATAGTCTCATCCTTGCCAATGGAGGAGATGAGACAGAAAAATATGGAGAGACAGAATGGTGATGCATTGTCTGTACGAGGATGGTCCCTAAACAGAAACAAAAGTAAGTCATCGAGTGGGAGATCTAAATCTAGAGGGAGATCTAAATCTCCACGAAAACCTGTAAAGGTGGTGTGCTGGAAATGCGGAAAGGAAGGGCACTACAAAAGGGCTGTAAATCTAAAGCTCTTGATAAAGGAAAGGGATCTGATGATTCTATTTTCGCAGAGGCGAAAACCACCTCAGATGAAGGTGGGGATGTGTACTTGGCTTCTTCAAGTACACATGTAGATCATGAGGCACGCTTGATTGACTTAGGTGCATCCTTTCACTTCACTCCCCATAGAGAGTGGTTCTACGAGTATGAGAAATACGATGGTGGTGATGTCTTCTTAGGGGATGATAGGAAGGCTAGAATCATTGATCGTGGAAAAGTAAAGTTGAAGTTGCAAGGTGGAAGGGTTAGAACACTTCCGAGTGTTTTGCATATTCCTGCATTGGCCAGAAATTTGATTTCTGTAAGAAAGTTGGCTGATGCAGGTGTAAAAACAATGTTTGAGAAGGATACCTACAAGATGGTTCGGGGAGCACTAGTATTGATGTGGGGAGTTTGGATTGGAACTCTGTACAAGCTGCAAGGTAGCACTGTTGTTGAGGGTGCAATAGTACTATGGTTCCTGAAAGAGGAACATAAAATCTAGTGGTCTCTGGAGAGAAGACCATGTTGTGGCATCAAAGTCTTGGACATATTGGATAGAAGGGCCTTCGATTACTTCATGGTAAAGGTATGGTAGAAGGTATGAGTAATAGCTCTCTGGATTTTGAATTTTGTGAAAATTGTGTATATGGGAAGCAAAATCGGGTGAGTTTTCCCTCTAGTGGTAAGAGGGCAAAACAAATATTAGAGCTTATGCACAGTGATGTGTTTAGACTTGTGAAGGTTCCATCAATGGGTAAATCTGTGTACTATGTATCATTTATAAATGACTTCTTAAGGAATACATGGATATATTTCCTTAAGAAGAAAATTGAAGTCTTTGATAAGTTTAAAGAATTTAAGGCTCTGGTGGAAAACCAGACAGAGAAGAAGATAAAGGTGCCGAGGACAGATAATGGTGGAGAGTTTTGCAGTAAGGAATTTGAAGAATTCTGTAAGAAGTGTGGTATAGCATGGTAGAAGACTACTCCATATACACCTCAACAAAATGGAGTTGTAGAAAGAATGAAAAAGACTATAGGTTTTAACCTCATACAGAAATTACTTGCATACGTATTCTAAAACACATAAAATAAACAATGCAAGAGCATAACACATAAAACACATATACACAAAGATTTTCCCCTGGATCCCAAAACTGGGACTACCAGCTTGATTTTTCATTATATTCCTTTCAATGTTATAATACATATTTATACATGCTGAAGCGTCCAATACCATGGACTGAAAACCATCACGTCCAATAGCATGGACCGAAAACCATCGCGTCCAAAAAACATGTGTGAAAATCATGCACAAAAACATAGGTGGGTCTGCCCAACCTAACATAGGGTCCAAAACCAAAATTTTCTGGGGCGCTGCCCCGGACCCCATAAAGTGGGGTTACGAGTACACTTCAAACCCTCTGTGACCCCCCCTCTAACCCCCTGGTTAACTACGTGGGCTAGTCATCGAAAGAATATAACACAACCCAACATTCTCCCACTTGTTGTTTTCTTTCCACAGGGGGCCACAAGAGAGCTTAGTCATTTATTCAGCCCTGCAACACCCATTGTTTCTCTACACTAAAAGAACTTCTCAGAGCTCACAGATTTTTTCAATGCATCTGCAGTATTCTTCAAAGTGTCCACCTTTACCAGCAACACCTTCTTGTCTTCTATCATATCCCTCACAAAGTGATATTGAACATCAATGTGCTTTGTCATTGAATGATGTGCAGGGTTCTTTGCCAAGAAAATTGCACTTTGGCTGTCACAGTCTATCGTTATAGCTTTCTGTACTAACCCCATACTTGAACACAATCTCTGCAACCAAACTACTTCCTTGCTTGCATGAGTGGCTTCCATGTATTCTGCCTCTATAGTTAATAATTCCACTACAGATTGTTTCTTACTCATCCCACTGACTGCACCTCCAAATAGGTTAAACACATACCCACTTGTAGATCTTCTCTGATCCAAATCTCCAACCCAATCCACATCGACAAAGCCATGGATATCCAAAACTCTATCCAATCCTGATCTTCCTTGGTAGCACATACCATAATCACTAGTGCCACGCAAATACTTGAAAACCCACTTCACTGCTGTCCAATGCTCCTTCCCTGGTTTTGACATAAACCTGCTCAATACTCCCATTGCATGTGCAATGTCTGGTCTAGTACAGACCATTGCATACATCAAGCTACCAACTGCACTTGCATATAGAACACGGGACGTATCCTCTTCCTCTTCTTGTGTCTTGGGACAGTGTTCAACAGATAACTTTACACCTACAGGAATGGGAACCTTCACCAATTTACTATCCTGCATATTAAACCTCTGCAATATTGTCTTGACATACTTCCTCTGGTTTAACCAGAGCTTCCTCTTTGCTCGATCTCTTTTAATTTCCATACCCAAAATATAGTTTGTAACACCAATATCTTTCATGTCGAATTTGGAGGACAATTGGGTCTTCAAATCTTGGATAATTTATTTGTCATTTCCAACCAGCAACATATCATCCACATACAAGACAAAATAAATAACACAGTCGCCAATTAATTTAAAATACACACAGTGATCTGCTTTGCTTCTGGTGAAGCCAAGTCCCTATATAAATGTATCAAATTTCTGATACCACATCCTTGGTGACTGTTTTAACCCATACAGAGACTTCTTTAACTTCCATACCAGTTCTTTCTTACCCTTCACTGCAAAGCCTTCAGGTTGCTTCATGTAGATTTCCTCTTCTAGATTACCATGAAGAAATGCTATATTCACATCCATTTGTTCTACCTCAAAATCAAAATAAAAAATATCACCAAAATCAATTTCCGGCACTTGGGAATAACCTTTTGCTACCAATCGAGCTTTGTGTTTCTCCACCTTTCCTTCTACATTTGTCTTCTTCTTGAACACCCATTTTCTACCAATGGGTTTCCTTCCAGCCGGCAACTCCACCAGATCCCAAGCCTCATTTTTTTGCAAAGATGCCATTTCATCAACCATGGCCTCTTTACAGAGTTTTCCATCCTCTGAATCCACTGCTTCCTTCACAGTTCTGCGATCATCATTAGTAACAGACAAAGCAAAATTTGAACAGAAAGCAGATGGACTATACCTTTCTGGCTACCTTCTTTCTCGAATTGGTCTTCTCACAGCTGGAGTTTGTGGCTCTTCATCTTCTAATTCTTCCTCTGCTGTAGAGTTTGATTCTTCCTCCTTTAGCTCAAACTCTATCTTCTCAGGTTCCTTTGGTTGGACTTCATGTTTAATAACATATTTTACCTCCTTGAACACCACATCTCGGCTATACACAAATTTCCTTGTTACTGGGTTCCAAAGCTTATAACCCTTTAAACCATCCTTATACCCAATAAAGATGCACTTTTCAGATTTACTATCCAACTTGGTTCGTTTCTCCTTTGGAACATGTACATATGCATCACATCCAAATACCCTCAGATTTGAAAGAGAGGGTTTCTTACCAGTCCATACCTCTTGAGGAGTCTTATCCTCCAACGCTAATGAAGGTGACCTGTTGACCAAGTAACATGCAGTATCCACCGCCTCTACCCAGAATTCCTATCCTAACCCGACACCACTGAGCATGATTCTTTCCCTTTCCATCAATGTCTTGTTCATTCTTTCTGCAACTCCATTGTGCTGAGGTGTATATGGAGTAGTCTTCTGCTGTGCTATACCATAATTCTTATATAATTCTTCAAATTCCTTGCTGCAAAACTCTCCACCTTTGTCTGTCCTCAGCACCTTTATCTTCTTCTCTGTTTGACTTTCCACGAGAGCCTTAAATTCTTTAAACCTGTCAAAGACTTCAAATTTCTTTTTAAGGAAATATATCCATGTGTTCCTTGAGAAGTCATCTATAAATGATACATAGTACACAGACTTACCCAGTGATGGAACCTTCATAGGCCCAAACACATCACTGTGCACAAGCTCTAATATCTGTTTTTCCCTCTTACTACCAGAGGGGAAACTCACCTGATTCTGCTTCCCATATACACAATTTTCACAGAAATCAAAATCTAGAGAGCTATTACTCATACCTTCTACCATACCTTTACCATGAAGTATTCGAAGGCCCTTCTCTCCAATATGTCCAAGCCTTTGATGCCACAACATGTTCTTCTCTCCAGAGACCACTAGATTTTCTGCTCCACTTTCAAGAACCATAGAACTATAGCACCCATCAATAACAGTGCTACCTTGCAGCTTGTACAGAGTTCCAATCCGAACTCCCTGCATCAATATTAGCGCTCCCCAAGCCATTTTGTAGGTATCCTTATCGAACGCTATTTTTACACCTACATCATTTAGCTTGCTTACAGAAATCAGATTTCTAGCTAATGCAGGAATATGTAGAACACTTGGAAGCGTTCTAACCCTTCCACCTTGCAATTTCAACTTTACTTTTCCACGACCAATGATTCTAGCCTTCCTATCATCCCCCAAGAAGACATCACCACCATCATATTTCTCATACTCACAGAACCACTCTCTATGGGGAGTGAAGTGAAAGGATACACCTGAGTCAATCAACCATTCTTCATGATCTACATGTGTACTTCAAGAAGCCAAGTGCACATCCCCACCTTCATCTGAGGTGGTTTTCATCTCTGCAGAAGGAGCTTCATCAAATCCATTTCCTTTGTTAGGATCTTAATATTTACAGTCCCTTTTGAAGTGGCCTTCCCTTTTGCATTTCCAGCACACCACCTTTACAGGTTTTCCTGGAGATTTAGATCTCCCTCTAGATTTAGATATCCCCCTCGATGGCTTATTTTTGTTTCTGTTCTGGGACCGTCCTCATACAGACAAGGCATCACCATTCTGGCTCTCCATATTTTTCCATCTCATCTCCTCCATTAGAAAGGCTGAGACTATTTCATCAAACTGCAAGGTAGTTGCATTGCTACCTATTGCAATAACCAGACTATCCCACGAATCTGGTAGAGAACACAACAAACTGATGCACTTATCTTCATTTGAAATTTTAATATCAACAAATGCTAACTGACTTACCACAGTGTTAAATGCATTCAGATGCTCTGTCACCGAGTCTCCATCTTTCATCCTCAAGTTATGCAAATTTTTCCGCAGGAACATTTTATTCACTAGAGAATTAGATTGGTATAAAGTCCCTAACTTGTCCCACAAAGCCTTCACCGAAGCTTCCCCTGATACATTCAACAATACTGAATCTGAGACACATAATCGTATTGTGCTCTTTTCCTTCCAATTCAAATTTTTCCATTCTTCATCAGACACTCCCGTTGGTTTAGTGTCTGGATCTATTGCGATCCACTGATCTTTATCCACCAAAAGATTCTCCATCTTGAGTTTCCATAACTCAAAAATTTAACCATTAAATTTCTCGATCTCTATCTTTCCACTGCTCGTCATCTTCTTTCACCACTAGAATCGATCTCGCAAATCTCCCACTAAACAGGGTCTACCATAGGCCCGAGCGAAACCCCTCAGCAACAAAGGCATCCCCTTGAAGCCAAAACTGCTCTGATACCAAATTTTTGGGTGTGGAGCATGATTATTTAGAGGTCTTTGTTTCAGCCGGATGTATACCGCAAGAAGTTTGTACACCCCTCCACGCAGGGGGTGCGGGGTGGGGGGACTTGTCCCCCCCGCGGGGGTTCGGGGGGGCCAATCGCCCCCGACTGGGGAGTCCGGGGGCTAGTGGTCCCCTGACGGGGGTTTCGGGGGCAGCGACCCCGAAGCTAAAAACAGATGTAAAATTGCGTTGTAAAAGTATAGTAATTTCTAGTCTATCTGAGTCGTTCATTAGGCAGATGATCTGACAGTAGAACTTATGTTTAGTTTAGGGTTTTTTGCCCTAGAAGGCAACCCCTCTCTTTGTATGAGGGCATTGTATTGAGGCTATGATATAGATGTGTATTCTGCGAGCGAGAAACAGAGAGGCGAGACTGTGAGAGAGAACAGAGGATATTACAGTGGATCTATTTAGGTTGTGTCTCTTCCTTTTGCTGGATAATAAAAAGGAAGGACTGGTTGTTCGAGGTGGACGTAGCCCAAACTAGGTGAACAACGTATATCTGTGTCTCTCTCGTTTTATGCGTTTTCTGTGTTTATATTTCTGCTATATTCTATGTGTTCCATTGCTCTGTAATTTATAATTTTCTAACAACTGGTATCAGAACCGAAGGTCTATTTGACTGAAAAACTCATAGGAGAGAAGGGTTCATGGTTTGAGTGGGAGCAATGGCAGAAGATGGTAAGTTTAGGGTCGAGAAATTTAATGACCAAAACTTCTCGTTGTGGAAGATGTAGATGGAAGATTATTTGTATTAGAAAGATCTGTACCTACCATTGGGCGGAAAAACAAAGATGTCGACGGGTATGACAGATGAAGAATGTAACCTTCTCGATAGAAAGGCACTCAGAAAAGTACGGTTGTGCCTTGCAGCATCGGTCGCCTTCAACATTTCGAAGGAAACAACAATAGAGGGTTTGATTAAGGCATTGGCGAAACTATATGAAAAACCCTCGGCCTCAAACAAGGTATTTCTTATGAAACAATTATTTAATATGAAGATGTCGGAAGGTGGATCTATTGTAGACCATTTAAATGATTTTAATACTGTTACAAGTCAGTTAATTTATGTAGGGGTAAACTTTGATGATGAAGTTAGAGATCTGTTATTCTTGTGCTCATTGCCAGAAAGTTGGAATGCTTTAGTAATGGCCATTAGTAACTCTGTTTCTGGATCTAGTACTTCAAAGTTTGATGATGTTTTCGGTGCTATCCTTAGTGAGGAAATGTGACGGAAAAGCTCTGGTGAGACATCGAGTAATTCTTTGAGTGCAGAGTCTAAGGGAAGAAAAATGGAAAGAGGAAAGAGCTTAGGATATCACAGTAAATCAAGGAAAGGTAGATCCAAGTCCAGATCAAGGATAGTGTGCTGGAAATGCAAAAAGAAAGGACACCTAAAGAAAGACTGTAGATCTCGGAAGGGAAAAGAAGGAGATGCACAACAAGAAAACAATCACGAAGCAAATGTGATAGGTGAGGTGTTACAAGATGCTTTGATTCTTTCTTTCGAAAATATTACTGATTCCTAGGTGGTAGATTCTGGGGTCTCATTCCATGCTACATCTGATAAGTAATATTTTCATGACTATGTTCAAGGAGATTTTGGACAAGTCAGTTTGGGTGATGATAAACCCTGTAAAATTGTTGGAATGGGTAAGGTTCTTGTAAAATAGTAGAATGGAAACCAATGGCTACTAAAGGAGGTAAGGCATGTTCCAGATCTGAAGAAAAATCTGATTTCAACAGGGCAATTAGGTGGTGAAGGTTGTATGACAACTTTCACAGATAAAGCTTTGAAGGTCACCAAAGGAGCCCTAGTAATAGCAAAAGGCGAAAAGCTTGGTACATTTTATTTATGCAACGGTATTTCTAACTTTGTTAATGATTTAACTTCCAAAGGAGCAGATGTAGAATTATGGCATCATAGGCTCGGACACATGAGTGAGAAGGGGAAGAAGATTCTTCAATCAAGGATTTTGTTGTCGGTTTTGAAGAATGTTGATTTGGACTTCTGTGAGAATTACATTTATGGAAAACATAAGAGAGTCAGATTTCTTAGAGTTGGGAAAGAAAAGAAGAGTGAAAAATTAGAGCTTGTGCATACAGATGTATGGGGACCTACTCAGGTATCATATCTCGGTGGCTCTCATTATTATGTTACTTTTATTGATGATGCAACTAGAAAAAATTGGATTTATTGTATTAAGAATAAATCTGATGTATTTGATACTTTCATAAAATGGAAAGCTTTGGTTGAGATTGAGATAGGAAAGAAATTGAAGTGTCTCAAATAAGACAATGGAGATGAATATTGCAACAAAGAGTTTGATAGGTACTGTTCAGAGCATGGAATTCGTCGAGAGAAGACAGGTCCAAGAACACCACAAGAAAATGGTCTGTCAGAAAGGATGAACAGAACAATGATGGAGCGTACAAGGTGCATGAGATTGCATGCAAGATTGCCTTTACAATTTTGGGTCGATGCTATAGATACTGTTGTTTATCTAATACACTTAGGGCCTTCAAGTTCCTTGGATGGTGGTGTTCCAGAGGAAGCATGGACATGTAAAAATGTAAACTAATCTTTTTTAAAGCCTTTTGGTTGTGAGGCCTTTGTCCATATTAATAGAAAATATAACAAAGCTTGAGGCAAAATCAAAGAAATGTACCTTTATTAGATATAGTGTTAATGATTCTGGTTATTGCTTATATGATTATGAAAATCACAAAATCATTAGGAGCAGAGATGTAATATTCAATGAAAAGGTCTTGTATAAGAATCAGTTGCAGGAAAAAAAAGAAGAAAAAGAAAACAAGGAATACACAGTTCTTGATGAGATCACTGAAAAAGTAAAGGTGCCTAAAAATAATAATAGTCAGCAACCACCACAATAGCAACAGACACCCCAAACACCTAAAAGTGGTGTTAGAAGATCTACTGAGATAAGTATACCCCTTGAACGATACTATCCTTCATTATATTATTTATTGTTGACTGGTTTTGGTGAACCTGAATGTTATGAAGAAGCAATGCAAGTTGAAAGAAGGAAGAAGTGGGAGCTAGCCATGGAAGAAGAGATGGAATCCTTAATGCATAACTAGACTTGGGACTTAGTCAGGTTGCCTATAGGAAAAACTACATTGAAGAATAAATGGGTTTACAGGCTGAAGGAAGAAGATGGAGGAAAACAAAGGTACAAAGCTAGACTTGTGGTGAAGGGGTTTGCACAGAAGAAAGGTATTGATTTTGATGAAATATTTTCTCCTGTTATTAAAATGACTTCAATTAGAACTATTTTAAGTCTAGTAGAAGTTGAAGATTTTCATCTTGAGAAGTTAGATATAAAGACAACATTTTTCCATGGGAATTTGGAAGAAGAGATATATATACAACAACCACAAGGATATGAGCTGAAAGGGAAGGAGAAACTAGTGTGCAGGTTGAAGAAGAGCTTGTATGGATTAAAATAGGCTCCAAGGCAGTGGTATCTAAAATTTGACGAGTTTATGTCTAAACAAGGTTATACTAGATGTCACTCTGATCATTGTGTTTATCTGAAAAAGGAAAAATGATGGCAACTATATTATTTTGTCATTGTATGTGGATGACATGCTTGTTGCAGGGTCTAACATGCAGGAAATAAATGTGCTCAAAAGAAAATTGGCAAATTCATTTGCAATGAAGGATTTGGGAGCTGCAAAACAAATCCTTGGTGTGAGAATAACTAGAGACAGGAAAAATCACAAATTAACATTGTCTCAGAATGAGTATACAAAAGGTGTTGAAATATTTAATATGCACAATGCAAAACCAGTTAGTACACCTTTTGCTAGCCATTTCAAACTTAGTAAGGAAATGTGCCCAAAGACCCAAGAAGACATGGATTATATGTCTAAAGTTCCATATGCATCAGCAGTTGGAAGCTTAATGTATGCAATGGTATGCACAAGGCCTGATATTGCACATGCAGTGGGAGTTGTAAGCAGGTACATGAACAATCCAGGAAAGGAACATTGGATGGTAGTGAAATGGATTCTCAGATATTTGAAAGGTACCACAAATCAAGCATTATACTTTGGTAGTTCAAAAATTTCTCTACAGGGATATGTTTATGCAGATATGGCAGGTGACAGAGATAACAGGAGGAGCACTACATGATATGTATTTATTGTAGGTGGAACAACTGTCAGTTGGGTTTCAAAAATCCAAAGTGTTGTTGCACTTTCAACAACAGAAGCAGAGTATGTTGCTGCTATAGAGGCTAGTAAAGAAATTATTTGGTTACAAAGGTTTATGGGTGAATTGGGTAAGAAGCATGATATGGGCACGTTATACAGTGATAGCCAAAGTGCCATTCATCTTGCAAAGAACTCAACATTTCATTCCAAGACTAAACACATACAACTCAAGTACCATTTCATATGATCAGTGTTGGAAGATGGAGAGTTGAAGCTGGAAAAGATACACACTAGCCAGAATCCTGCAGATATGCTAATAAAAGTTGTAACCAGGGAGAAACTAAGAATATGCTCAGTTTCAATTGGTCTTCAAGGATGACGATGAAGATGAGAAACAACCAGGTCCAAAGAGGAGTCATTGTCCAGCAAATGAAGCAGCAGTGGAGTTGCTACAATCATTATCCAAGTGGGAGATTGTTGGGTGTGGAGCATGATTATTTAGAGGTCTTTGTTTCAGCCAGATGCATACCCCATGAAGGTGTTGCATTGCTCTGTAATTTATAATTTTCTAACACAAATGTAGGTTTTAACCTCGTACAAAAATTACTTGCATTCGAATTCTAAAACACATAAAATAAACAATGCGAGAGCATAACACATAAAACACATATACACAGAGATTTTTCCCCTGGATCCCAAAACTTGGACTACCAGCTTGATTTTTCATTATATTCCTTTCAATGTTATAATACATATTTATACATGTCGAAGCATCCAATACCATGGACCGAAAACCATCGCGTCCAATACCATGAACCGAAAACCATCGCGTCCAAAAAACGTGCAAAAATCATGCACAAAACCATAGGTGGGTCCTCCCAACCTAACATAGGGTCCAAAACCAAAATTTTAAAGTGGGGTTATGGGTACACCTCAAACCCCCTGTGACGCCCCCTCTAACCCCCCGGTTAACTATGTGGGCTAGTCGTGGAAAGAATATAACACAACCCAACAAAGACGTTGATGGAAAGGGCAAGAAGCATGCTCAGTGGTGCCGGGTTAGGACAAGAATTCTGGGGAGAGGTGGTGGAGACAACATGTTACCTGGTCAATAGATCACCTTCATCAGAATTAGAGGATAAGACTCCATAAGAGGTATGGACTGGTAAGAAACCATCTCTTTCACATATGAGGGTATTTGTATGTGATGCATGTTCCAAAGGAGAAACGAACCAAGTTGGATAGTAATTTTGAAAAGTGCATCTTTATTGGGAATAAGGATGGTTTAAAGGGTTATAAGCTTTGGAACCCATAAACAAGGAAGGTTATGTACAACTGAGATGTGGTGTTCATAGAGGTGAAAGATGTTATTAAACATGAAGTCCAATCAAAGGAACCTGAGAAGATAGAGCTTGAGCTAAAGGAGGAAGAATCAGACTCTACATTAGAGGAGGAATCAGAAGATGAAGAGCCACAAACTCTAGGTGTAAGAAGATCAGTTCAAGAAAGAAGGTAGCCAGAAAGGTATAGTCCATCTACTTTCTGTTCAAATTTTTCTTTATCTATTACTGATGATGATCCCAGAACTGTGAAGGAAGCAATAGATTCAGAGGATGGAAAACTTTGGAAAGAGGCCATGGTTGATGAAATGGCATCTTTGCACAAAAATGAGGCTTGGGACCTAGTGGAGTTGTCAGTTGGAAGGAAATCCATTGGTAGCAAATGGGTGTTCAAGAAGAAGAAAAATGCAGAAGGAAAGGTGGAGAAATACAAAGCTCGGTTGGTAGAAAAAGGTTATTCCTAGGTGCTAGGAATTTATTTTGGTGATATTTTTTCTCCTGTTGCCAAGGTAACTTCTATTAGATTACTTTTATCTGTTGCTACTGCTTTTGATTTTGAGGTAGAACAAATGGATGTGAAGACAACATTTCTTCACGGGGATCTGGAAGAGGAGATCTACATGAAGCAACTTGAAGGCTTTGCAGTGAAGGGTAAGAAAGAACTGGTATGCAAGTTAAAGAAGTCTCTGTATGGGTTAAAACAATCACCAAGGATGTGGTATCAGAAATTTGATACATTTATACAGGGACTTGGCTTCACCAGAAGCAAAGCAGATCACTATGTGTATTTTAAATTAATTGGTGACCGTGTTATTTATCTGGTCTTGTATGTGGATGATATGTCGCTGGTTGGAAATGACAAAGAAATTATCCAGGATTTGAAGACCTAATTGTCCTCCAAATTCGACATGAAAGATCTTGGTGCTGCAAACTATATTTTGGGCAAAATTAAAAGAGATCAGGCAAAGAGGAAGCTTTGGTTAAACTAGAGGAAGTATGTCGAGACAATACTATAGAGGTTTAATATGCAGGATAGTAAACGGTGAAGGTTCCTATTCCTATAGGTGTAAAGTTATCCGCTGAACAGTGTCCCAAGACACAAGAAGAGGAAGAGGATATGTCCCGTGTTCCATATGCAAGTGCTGTCAGTAGCCTGATGTATGTAATGGTCTGTACTAGACCAGACATTGCACATGTAGTGGGAGTATTGAGCAGGTTTATGTCAAAACCAGGGAAGGAGAATTGGACAATAGTGAAGCGGGTTTTCAGGTATTTGCGTGGCACTAGTGATTATGGTTTGTGCTACTAAGGAAGATCAGGATTGGATAGAGTTTTGGATATCCATGGCTTTGTCGATGCAGATTGGGTTGGAGATTTGGATCAGAGAAGATCTACAAGTGGGTATGTGTTTAACCTATTTGGAGGTGCAGTCAGTGGGATGAGTAAGAAACAATCTGTAGTGGAATTATTAACTACAGAGGCAAAATACATGGCAGCCACTCATGCAAGAAAGGAAGCAGTTTGGTTGCAGAGATTGTGTTCAAGTATGGGGTTAGTACAAGGAGCTATAAGGATAGACTGTGATAGCCAAAGTGCAATTTTCTTGGCAAAGAACCCTGATTATCATTCAAAGACAAAGCACATTGATGTTCAATATCACTTTGTGAGGGATATGATAGAAGACAAAAAGGTGTCGCTAGTAAAGGTGGACATTTTGAAGAATACTGCAAATGCATTGACAAAATCGACGAGCTCTGAGAAGTTCTCTTGGTGTAGAGAAACAATGGGCATTGCAGGGCTGGATAAATGACTCAACTCTCTTGTGGCCCCCTGTGGAAAGAAAACAACAAGTGGGAGAATGTTGGGTTGTGTTATATTCTTTCCACGACTAGCCCATGTAGTGAACCGAGGGGTTAGAGGGGGGGCAGAGCCCCCCCTTCATTGCACCGATTGCGCGGCGGGGGGTTTGAGGGGGACGGGTAGCCCCCCTCTATGGGGTCCGGGGTAGCGCCTTGGGAAATTTTTTTTTGGACCCTATATTAGGTTAGGCAAACCTACCTATGGTTTTTGGTCCATGGTTTTGGATGCGATGGTTTTCGGTCCATGGTATTGGATGCTTCGGCATGTATAAATATGTATTGTAACATTGAAAGGAATATAATGAAAAATCAAGATGGTAGTCCCAGTTTTGGGATCCATGGGAAAATCTCTGTGTATATGTGTTTTATGTGTTATTCTCTCGCCTTTTTTATTTTCTATGTTTTAGAATTCGCATGCAGGTAATTTCTGTACGGGGTTAAAACCTACAATCGATAGTTGGAAGCTTAATGTATCCAATGGTGTGCACAAGACTTGATATTTCACATGCAGTGGGAGTTGTGAGAAAAATATGAACAATCCACAAAAAGTGAATTGGATGACAGTGAGGTGGATTCTCAAGTATTTGAGAGATGCCAGTAATCAAGCATTATGTTTTGGAGGTTCAAACATTGTTCTATATGGATATGTCGATGTAGATATGGCAGGTGATAGAGATAATGTTATGCAACCAACTCACAAAATAGAAGAAAAAATAGATCAACGACTTGAGAAATAGCCTCTCCGAGGGGGAAACCTCCTTTACATCACATAAATGAGCAATTATTGGATAATAAGAATGATAATACCTCCTTGGTATATATATGATTTTAAGGGGTCACAATATAATAAGAGCCTATATAACAATAATAATGTAAGGAGACAACAATAAAAATAATGGGATTTTATAGGGCACACCAATAACAACATGGGGGATACGTGGGCAATACAATAACAATAATGGGCTTTTATGGGGCACACCAATAAAAACATGGGGGATACATGGGCACACCGATAACAATAGGGGGATACGCTAACAATAATGATAAGGGGAATACACTAGTATTATAGGGATCTAACATGCCTCTCTCCTTCAAAAAAGTGTTGTTCTCAACGCTTGAGTAGTTCCAGTTGCTTCTATATAAAATTCTCATGCCCCCATGTGGAATCTTCAGTGGGTAATTTCTTCCACTTAACGAGATACTATGAAATTAATCAATTTCGTAGCCTTCGAGTTCTTGTTTCTGTGTTTGCTTCAGGATTAAATATGATTTTTCCTTCTTCGTCAAGTTCTGGCAACACTTTTTGAAATGGGAGCTTGTCACTAATAGCCTTATTTAAGCATGAACCATGGAAAAATGGGTGTTCATGGGAAGACGCAGGCAATTCCAATTTGTATGCCATAGTACCAATATTTTGCAACACCTTGTAAGGACCATAGTACTTGGGTGGTAATTTATTGTCCTTCTTAGCTTGCTTGAGGGATGTTTGTTTGTATGGTTGTAGCTATAAAAATACCCAGTCATCTACATCAAAACTTCTCTCCCTTTGATGTTGATCTACCTACTGTTTCATTCGATTTTGTTCCAGAGTGAGGTTATCCTTTAAGAGTAGGAGAAATTGTTTTTGATGTTCGATGTGATCTTCCACTGCTTGAACCTTATAATTTTCTCTTAAATATGATGTGATGGATGGTGGATGATATCCATAAAGTGCCATAAATGGGGTCAGTTTCGCTACAGTATGGAAGGAAGCGTTATACCACCATTCAACTAGAGGTAACCACTTGATATGTTGTGTTCGTTTATCAGATACAAAGCAACGAAGATATTCTTCTAAACATTTGTTCACTATCTTAGTTTTCTCGTCAGATTGAGGATGATAAGATGAGTTATGAGCTAATTGAGTACCAAGAAAAGAAAATAATTTCATCCAAAAATTTCTAGTGAAAATGGGATCTCTGCCACTTACAATAATCTTTGGGTTTCCATGTAGATTTTGAATTGTTTCCATAAATGTAATAGCAACTGTACTGGCTTTAAAAGGATGATATAATCCGCAAGAGTGTGCATACTTGGTAAGTCTATCAACTACCACCATGATGTTGAAAATAACAACAAGAAATGTTAAAAATAACATCAAGAAATATCCTAATTTAAATTTTTCCTTGAATTAAATTGGGAATAGTATTGTAACTCCACATCTCATGATAACTTGTAATAGTTAACTAAGTGAATTTGACTTAGTTAGCTCAGTTAATTTGAGTTGAGGGTCTAACTAGAGTCACGTAGAATGTATCCTACAATTAGGAGCACTAGTTGAGTTGATTTTGAGTTGTAATTATATAATTCAGTCTAACTGAGTTAAAGTTAGTTAAACTAGTTCCAAATGATGGAGGAATTAGTGGGAGGTCCAGTAGTGGGGTGCTTCCTGAAGTGATCAACTAGTAAACTGAAGATTCACTCATAATTAATTCATGCATGTTAGATCCGGGAAAGACCCAGTTGAGATTGGAGTTAAGGGATAATGTACTATCAGTTGTAAAATAATCTAAATTAAATTGATGGTGCATGAAATCATGGGAAGGCTATGAGTATTGCACAATTCATAATTGATGAATTTCCCCATTAAATAGGGGCTAATTCCCAAGGGATCTGTGCAAGGAACTAGGAGCTTGGAGGCTTGGAAATTTGGCTAAGTATTGGCCAAAGGCAGTTAGTGAGGAAGAGGATAGAAAATATTTGTGTAGATTGAGAAGATCATATTGTATTCATCCAAGGATTTCCTAGGAAGCACTGAAATAGATAGAGATAATGTAGAGGTTGCACGAGCTTGTGTAAAGCATTATAACCTTCTCATATTTTCTGATTAATGAAATATATAGATAGCAGGGGGTTTAGCTGTGGATTTCCCTAGGAAATTATTGTGTAATGTGTTGATTGAATTCTTTCTATTGTATGCTTTGTGATTTCTCGATCAATTAATTGTTTCTGCTGATAAGTAGAGTAGATTCAAGGCTTTTGTTTTAGAAAATTACATAAGCAGTTTGAATCTACAAGGAATTTATACATGGTATTAGAGCTATATTTGTAGAAATTTCTACATGGTATCAGAGCTAGATTTGTATAAATTTCTACATGGTATCAAAGCTATATTTGTAGAAATCTCAACATGGTATCAGAGCTATATTTTTAGAAATCTCTACATGGTATCAGAGCGAGATTTGTAGAAATTTTTACATGGTATCAAAGGTAGATTTGTATAAATTTCTACATGGTATCAGAGCTGAAATCACAATAGAAGAGAAGACTTCGAATTTATCCTTACAGATTTATGGAGCTCTAGTTCAGGGCAGATCCATAAGAACCTATGTGAAAATTTCTTAATGGAGCTAGCGTTGGATTGGTTTGGGCTGACCCAGGTTCAATCTATACTGCGCACCAACAAAACCCTCAATTGTTGGCCCTTTCTGAAATGACTTGCAAGCAAATCACAGTCTCACACGAAGTGACTATGGGAGGATGTAGGACTAGATTTTTGCAACCTTGAAGGATTAGGGGATGTGGTATTATTATGTTATCTTATTCTTAGCACTTATAAATCACTTCTCCATATTAGATTAATCACTAACACATGACATATAAACCCATAAACCATCACAATTTTGAAATAAAATGCAACTGTAATAACTGCTACTCTACAACAAATAATAAACAAATATACACATCAAGACACCAAATTACCATGGTTCACCCCAATGTGGGGCTACATCCACAAGAATTATTGTTGATATAATGAATCTTTGAACAAATAGGCCTGTGCACTAAGTTGTAGGCTATTTGCGCACTCAGATGTAGACTCAGGCCTCTGTGCACTCAACTACAGAGCCTCACCTTCTCTTTCAAATTACAGATCACAACAATTCACCCTTAACATTGATCTGAATCTCAAATATGATTCTCTTCTTATTATTTTATCCTATATATACTATGACATCGAAGGGTTACATCATAAAAATACCATGGTACAAATACCATGGTTTCCCTAAAACAAGAAACTATGACCCAAAATCCCATTGATCTTTTACAAAATTATGTTCTTTTACAAAAAGGAGGGGCTTCGACCCACCCCGAAGCCCTTACACCGTGTGGTATATTCAATTATGCTCGTCTGCGCACTCCACTTCATGATCTACCACATGCTCCACTGCGCGCTTCGCCCCACAAAATGCGGAGTCTTTGCCAAAATCTAGGCCAAGCTGGGTTGTGCCCAACAGGCCCCAACACTCACATGTGACTCGTCCCGAGTCACTTAGTCAATTTTCTTTTGATCTTTGCTACAATGCTATTGTAGGCACTGTTGAACTACTACATAATGTCTGTGACCTGTTTTTCTTTGCTACACACTGCCTCTCGCAGTGCTTCTGTCACAACTTTTGTGCCCTTCTACATCATTGATGTATCTCTTTGTCAAAGCTCTTGAAGCTTTCCATCTATAGCTTGGGACAATTGGAGAGCCTCATCCTGCCATGGCTGAGTTCTCTCTGTCAGAAGATGCTCTTCCTTCCTCAGCTCCTCTATCTTCTTCTAGAAGGCATTTCCCTCATTGATATTTGCGAGCTTCTGTGAGATTGGTAAGGTTCTCACAATTGCCTGAAGCTCCTCCAGATTCTATTGCTTCTACTGAATATCCTCTTGTAGTTTCTGCACATTTGGATCTTCCTACAACGAAGTCCAAATATGTAAAATTTCATCCAATATCTTCCCACAATTTTCCAATGCTGCAAAGGTGCTTACCATTACATTCTTCAGGTCGACCTCCCTCTGCTCTCGCACTTCCTGTGGTGTGGTTGGCTGTAGCTTCATCTGCAGCTTGCTGATTTTCATCTCATATGAAAATTGCACTTTTGTAAACTTATCCTTGTATATTTTTACTGCAAGGCCAAGCTTCGCAACCTTGTCCTCCACGGGTTCCTCTTCTCAGACCTCAATGTACAGAATCTCGCAGCATGTTGCTTCAACTAGCTCCTTCAGCTTCTGCTGCCGCTGTACTTCCTGATCCCTCTCCTAGATTGCCTGGTCGAGCTTTTGCTATAGGGAAGCTCGCTCTCTTTATACCTGAATGTTTAACTTCGAAGTGAGTTGTTCGCACTGCTTCAACTCATCTATAATATCTTGATGCAACTTGTGTAATCCCCGAAGTCGCACTGCTGTGATGTTCATATTCACACACCTCCACTCTTTGGCCTACTATTATACATTGACGGAGTCAAACTGCAGGGATCCGATAGGTATCCATGCTATCTACGCTACAAGTGTAGGCTTTATTGATCTTTCCTCTACAATATTTTCCTATGCCAACACTGAATATCTGATTGTCTGTGCCAATATCTTCAGTTCTGCAATGCACTTCTTGACACCTATAAGGAGCCTAGGTATTGCAACAAGAATGCTGCAACTCCCAGGGCTACCAGCTTTACTTGTCAACCTGGGGTTAGTACAAAATTGGAGGTGACAGTGCTATATGCACAAGTAAAAGTGACGGTACTGCCTGTTGTCACTACTCATCTGGAAAGAGACCCCAGGGGTTCCAAGCCAAACTTCTATAGGGTCAGAAGAAGCTTAACTCTTTGATGGTAGAAGAGCTAATCTATCCTAAGGGAGAGCTACTTCTACTGCAGTATTGAAGAAAACAACACATAATGATAAACCACACCATAACCTAACTAACCAATTAAACAACCATGCTAAGCAGAATTGCTAAAACAATCACTAATCCTAAGGCTACTATCTAAGTTGCAGAAGTAAAGAGCATCAAACTATCCTAAGGTGCAAGCAAAGAAACTAAGCTAAATCGGTTTTCAAGCGGAAAAAGCAGTCGGAGATCGAAATTGGTGAAAGGAGGACGTAGGGATGCAGTAGTGCCTAGGGACCATTGGATCGATCAACAAGCAGAAGATGGACGGTGGAGATATTATTGCGGGGCTTTAAGTGAATAAATGGATGAACGGGGTGAATGAACAGGATGAATGGTGGAGATCGTATCGTGAAGGCTTAAGTGAATGGAAGGATGAACAAGGTAATAAATTAGATGAACGACGAAGATCGTATCACGAGGGATTAAGTGAAGAGATGGAAAAATGAGGTAACGAAGCGATGAAAAGCCGAGATCTTATTGTGTGGATTAAGTGACTAGATGGGTGAACAAGATGAATGCACGCAATGAACGACTGAGATATTATTGCGCAAATGAAGTTAAGAGATGGGTGGTGGGGATCTGTTGAAGCCTCGAAAATCGGGTCGACAACAAGGGGGATACCCACCCGGTCCGGACCTTGGTTGGCAACTCCTTATCCGTTTGGTATAGCGGGTCCGACTGGGGATAATGGGACCAGTTTCCCAATTTAAGGGTGTGTGTGTGTGCAGAGTTGGATGACACTGATCTAAGAGTACTTAAAGCTAATTTAATTCAAACTTTTAAACTAACTCTATGCTATTGTAATCTAATGAGAAACAACACATCTAATCTACGCTAACCCGGGGTGTATTTCTTCTACTATGTGATCTAAAGAGATTTCAAACAATAACTGGTAATAAAGATCATTCAGCGATCATAAGAATAGAAATCAATTAAGATAAACCACTTTGCATAAAAAGTTAGGCAAAACAGTTGTGAACAGCGTATCGCATAATAAGTTATTCATATATCAAACATAAATAAATGACTCCACCGAACAAAAGTGCCAAATGGTAACTCACACATTCATGCAGTAACATATAAACAACTAAAAACTATATATCACTTTAAGAATATAAACAAAAACAGTCAAGAGATAAAAGTACCATTTATGATTGGTTCCACTCATAAGCTTCAAGCAACAATGATTTATCTCTCCTTGCTCTAACATCTACTAAGAGTACAGAAGTGCAACATTAGTAGCAGATATCAAATGCAAACATTAATAAACCTTGATCCATCCATTCATCAAAACCCCTTCCGAGGGTGCAAAAGTGCATGTTTTGAGGACAAGTTTTTTGACAAATTTCTGGACCCTTCTCCAAATGCCTGAGAAGGGTTTAAATACTGCTAACTAATTAACTTAATTACATAAATTTAGGATACGGTTTTAAATGACCGCCCTTCTGCTAAAGCAAAACTATTTCTAAAAATTGAATCTAATTCCTAACCATTTCTGTATTTGCTCCTTAGTGCTGCAAGCATGCAACATTCACCTGGGAAGAGTCGGCTGGTCACCTTCTGCTTTCGTTTAAGCTACGAAAATAGAAATAACACGTGCTGGCACCACTTTCTGGTAAACTAGAAGATATTTTCGAGAATCTTCCTCTGGCTGGGTGTATTCACTGCGTGTATACTTGGTAATAACCCAAATTTCTCTCAAACTGATTCTGCTTTTGCTATTTCAGTTTCCGGCCTTGCGAATGACTGAACAAGTTAGGGACTTTGCTCTCTGAACAATTTTCTTAGCGATGCGCGATTAGCGCTAGGTGCTAATCGCGCATCGAAAATTGCCTCCATTCTTTGTTCCAGGCTTTTCTGGTGCGTTTTCCTTCTTTAGCACCTTTTTTCCTTTACCGGGCATAAGCTTCAGGATCTTTTGTAAACATGCTGCTTTTGTGTGATTTTGACTCTGAGCGTTGGATGGCCTATTGACATCAGCATCTGTTGAGTGATACTCTGGAATCTGTGGTCCTGTTGGATGCGGCATCCGTTTATGAAGGCATCTCTTCTCTGTTCTCCGAGCATTGACGCTTTCCCCTTTTCCTTAGATGTTTCCTGCACATTACTTCATGTTATTTCTTGTCTTACAGTTTACACAAAGGAAAAGAGTAATGATAATAAAGATTGACATGAAAGCTTTAAGCTCTTATGAATGTATAAAATCATGACACCCATAGCGAATTGACTCTTCGAAAAACACAAAACTGTCCTTCTTGAATACTTTGGTGTACATTCATTAATTTCTTTTTAAGGCGCGCACCCAATTTTGTTTTACGGACAGCTTTCCTTGAATACTGCGCCGAGGAAAATTTGCGATGGGTGATTTCTACGACTCGCATCGCAGCATCGCGGATCGCGTCGTCAAGATGTGTTATCGCAGAAATTCATGATCGCATTTATCGCAAATCGCATTCATCGCAGATCGCAGCATCGCGACATCGTAGATCGCGCTTAGTCATTCAATCATTGTGTACTGCTTACGCGATGTTGCGATATGCGACGTCGCATGTTGACCGTCGGAGATTTCTTAAGATTTTTGGTTTAAGAGCGCTTCATAATGTATGCGATGTGATGAATTTCGCGTCGCTTCTTCGTAGTTTATTATGCTCATAAGAAAATGTTTTATTCTCTTCTCGCGATGCGATACAGTTTTAAGGAGTTGAATACAAAAATTTTCATAAAATGTTTTTTTTGGATTTTTTATTAAGGGTCCCCATTTGCTTGGTGTTATTGCTAATACCAAAAAAAGAGGGGGGTTGTTGGTGGCCACAACAATGGCGATTCACTGGGAAGAACCAATTATCTCTGCTTTTCTATTGAATTTTAACTTCCAAAGCAGAAAAATTTTCATAAGTCTAAATTTTGTTATGGACAGATAAAGTACATTATGCCTTATCCTATCAATGATATTTTGTTTCAACCTTTTTCTATTCCAATTGTTTGCTTCCTCAGGCTTTGTCCTTGTATTTACATCAGCCATTACTTGGTCTTTTAAAGATAAAATAAGGTCTTCTCTGTGTGCTGGCTTTTAAAATATTCTCATTTGTCATAGGTAGAGCCTCTGCTGCCAGTAGGCGTCCATAGCCTCGACAGGGTTACCTGTTACCCAACAATGATCCTTTATCCTGCTTAAGGCTATTTACAACTTTTCAGAGAAAAACCCATTTTGACACTTTTTTCCTTTCTTATTCTCTAAAGAACAATGTCTTGGTTTGGTGGCCAAATTATGACACAGTCATTCACTTGATTTACACTTTTGCTGAACAAGCTGGCTCGTGATGAGACCCCTTGTCTTTTGATTGCAACAATCTTGAGTTGTTGCCCTGTTTTGGTGGACAGTATTGGCAAAGTCAGTAAGTTATAATATCTGTGATCATGATAAGCCGGCTCGTGATGAGACCTCTTATTCTTTGAGATATAGTGTTTTCTCGGAATGTTCCTCTGAATGCTGCGATTTTCTTTAGCAGGGAGGAAATCATTGTTTTTCCTTAAGAAAGCTCTGGACGACAATAATAGAGTTTGAAAACAACAGTTTTACAGAGAATCTTTATTTTATTATTGATACCTTTCATTGTGCTGATATAAAACATTTTTTTGCCAAAGGTTGCTTTCATCAAATTTTTTGAAGTTGAAACTAGTATCATATCTAGGGTAAAGTTTTTTTTTTTTTTTTGTCAATAATAAAGATCAGATTTTTCAAAAAATTTTACTATTTGTACAAGCGAAAAAAAAATCAAAATCTGATAGAGAATTGGTGTCTTCTTCGTGAACCCCTGTAGTAACCATCTACGACTGGTTTTATTTATAAGAAAGAAAAGAAAAACTAAAACTATCCTACAAAATAGAAGAATAATCTTCTATGGAAAATATATTTTAAGGATCTGTCCATTAACAGGCAAAGAATCCCTTCTACCTGCTAAATCCTGCAACACAAACGTTGATGGGCCTATGACTTCGACAATCTGAAAAGGACCAAGCCACATCTTCTGAAATTTTGTATGTTTGCCCTTTTCTTCATGAGTCTTATCCCATTTCAAAACTAGATCTCCCATCTGAAAATTTTTTTTGGTCATTATGTTTGAATCAAAAGAGGATTTTATTAGCGCTTGGTGATGAGCATGGGTTTTCTTATCTTGTTCTCGTCGTTCTTCTAATTTAATTATTTCCATTTGTCTTAATTGTAAGGAGGAAGTATATACTTCATCGATGTATTGTACTAAAGACAAGGAGGGGATCACTAAGTGAGTTGGGAGAACCACTTCCTTCCCATAAACTAAATTAAAGGGAGAAGTGCCGATTGAAGATTTCTTCGTTATTCTATCTGCCCATAAAGCATTTACCAAAGTTTTGTGCCAATTCTTTTGGTTCTGGTCAACTGTTCTTTTAATAATCCTGATTAGGTTTTTATTTGTTGACTCAACCAATCCATTACCTTGCGGATAGTAGTTGGCCGAATATTTCAGTTTGAACCGTCTTTTAAGTGCAAACTCAGTCATTGCATTCCCAGAAAAGTATGAGGCATTATCAAACATTAAAGCCGTTGGCAATCCAAACCTAGTGATTATAAATTGATCTATGAATTCAATGATGTTTTCAGAATTAGCTGTCTTGAGAGGAACTGCTTCTACCCATTTAGTAAAATAATCTGTTGCCGTGAGGATGTATCTATGCTGCTTAGAAGAGTGAGGAACGATCTCACCTATTATGTCCAAGCCCCACTGACTGAATGGTTGCTCGATGTTTATCGGCTGTAGTGGCATGGATGGTTTCTTTTGTCTCCCCGCAGTAGTTTGGCAGACTTGGAATTTCCTCACGTAACTGTGTGAGTCTTTGAACAGCGTGGGCCAATAATATCCTGCACATAAGATTTTATGTGCAGTAGCATCTCCAGCATAGTGTCCGCCCGCTGGTCCATCGTGGAGTTCCTGCAAAACCTTTTCAGCTTCAGTTTTCTCAAGACACCTAAGAAGAACAGAATCGTAATTCTTTTTAAACAGAACATCATTTATGAGTTGATATTGTTTAGCTTTCAATCTCAGAGCTCTTTTCTTAGTGTGATCCAGGTGTGATGGAGCATACCCATTCTTAAGATAATAAATGGTGTCAACATATAATGATTCTGCATCGTTTAGGCTTACCTCATACATTTGTACCTCTTCAGATGAATTTTCAGGAATTTGCGATGCTCCAGCCAACATTTTGCAGAAGCCTTGACCTCTTACAATGCTTGCTGGTTTGATCTCAAGGTCGTATTCTTGTAAAGCAGTGATCCAATTTGCTCTTTTTACACCCACATCCTTCTGTACTAGAAGATTTCTTACCGCTGGAAACGGTACTATGACCTTAGTATGGGTTTTAAGTAAGAAAGGTCTGAAATATTCGACCGCTTTGAAAACAGCATATGCCTGTTTCTCCACGTCTGAATAGTTGAGTTCAGCACCTTGTAAATTCGAGCTAAAAAATGCGATTGGAGCTTCCGCTTTCTCTTGATTTGCTTGAGTTAGAATCGCAGCATATGATTTCTCTGAGGCAAATGTGTATAAGATAAAAGATTCTGAAAAACTCGGGGTTGCTAAAGATGGAGCGTTAATGATAGCTTGTTTGATCAGGTTGAATTCTTCATGCTCATCTTGACCCCATTTAAAATTTGAATTCTTTTTAATCATGGTTTGCAAAGGAGAAACAATTCGTGAAAAATCTGAGACAAATCTCTTCACAAAATTGATTTTACCAAGGAAAGATTGCATGGCTTTTTTATTATGAGGTAGGGATATTTCATAAATTTCTTTGGTTCTGTCAGGCTCAATGTGAATACCAGATTTTGACGCTATGAATCTTAGAAGTTTTCCTTCACTTAATGCGAAAAAAAATTTCTTTGGGTTAAGTGAAATCCCATACCTTAAACATCGTTGAAAGATTTGTTTCAAGTCTTTGAGATGGTCGCTTCGCTTCTTGGAGTACACTGTTATATCATCCAAATAAATTACTACAGATTTATTGACTAAACCCTTGAATGCGATGTCCATGGCTCTCTGAAATGTAGCGCCGACATTGATCAAACCAAATGGCATATTCCGATATGCGTATGTGCCCCATTTAGTTCGGAATGTGGTTTTTAACTGATCATCGGGATGTACCAGCACTTGATTGTATGCTGAAAATCCATCCAAAAAAGACATTAGTTCTGAGCCTGCTACTGCCTGTAATATCTGCTCCATAGGTGGGAGGGGAAAATTGTCTTTTTGACAGGCTTTATTGAGATTCCGAAAATCGATGCAGATTCTAATATCTCCGTTTTTCTTTCTAACGGGTACCATATTAGAGACCCATTTGGAATGTCTGACGGGGAAAATTATTCTGGCTTTTAATAACTTATTTAGCTCAATTTTTATCTGATTTTCTAAATTGGGGTGGATTTTTCTGAGTTTTTGTTGGACAGGCTTTTCGTTGTCAATCATAGGGATAGTATGTTGAATGATAGAAGTGTCGTATGTCTTCAGCTCATCGTAATTCCAGGCAAAAACATTTTTGTATTGTCTCAAAAGACGAATATACGCTAGTTTTTCTTCAGGGGCTAGGCCGTGGCCTAGATTAACGTTTTGTGGTTTATCATCAGTTCCTAGGTTTACTAATTCGTAGTTCAGAGTTGAACTGTAGAGCTTAGAATTGGTAGACCTTTTAAACCGACTTTTCAAATCGTATAAGTCTTCCAACTTAACCACCGATTTAGGTATAGCATTATCAGTGCTATCTTGTTTTATTTGTCGATCGTGATGGTCTTTGTCAATTATTTGATTGGAGTAGGATCCTTCAGAAGTGAGGAAATTTACAATATCAGGATCGTCATTGAATACTCTCCAATTTGTAATGTTGTCAGGGATGGACGGTCTAAAGATTAATTCTATTGAGAATCTATCTGGACTAAAATCTTCGGAGGGAATAAGTCTAGAGGCTACGTTAGCTAAAAGGTCTGCGCTCGCGTTTTGGAGTCTTGGGATTCACGAAATATTGAATGCTATGAAATGCTCAGTCAGATCTTGTACTAAAGATTGATAGTGTTTCAAATGACCTGATAGGCAATGTATGGTGTTACGTACCTGTTTAACGACAATCTCAGAGTCTCCGAAGACTTGAAGATACTTGACGTTCAACCCGATTGCTTTGTATAGGCCTTGCACCAAGGCCTCATATTCCGCTGTATTGTTTGTGCAATCGAATTCAAGTCTGCACGTAAGCATGGTCTTATTTCCTTCTGGACTAATCAGAACGCATCCTGCTCCTGCTCCTTCGTTAGATTTAGAGCCATCAAAATATAATTTCCAAAACAAAGATGTATTTACAGGTTTATCTACAAAATTAACACACTTTGAATTATCAGTTTGGGAAAAATTTTCGACTTGGGACAAAACTGGATTTTCTAAGTAAGGTGATGTATGAGCATTGAAATTGCCGAGGAAAGAATCTACCGAGTAATTGCCTATGATACTGCTGTTATATGCTATTGCTTCATTTTCTCCCTCCAATTCTGTTACTATGTACTTCTGGTGTAACTCTCGTTCAACCTTTATTTGATTCGGTTTACCATTGTAGGGTAACCACATGTGCGACCAGTCGGTTGAGAAGTATCCATGGAGTTTTTCGGACCAATCCCTGCTAAGAATCAAGCCATAGAATTCTAGGATATCAGCTACTAGAATGTCAATAACCTGACATACCTTCGGGTTGGATGACAATCTTATGGTTACTTGATTAAGTTCACCAATCACTTCGACTTGAGATCGATCAAGCTGAACTATGTGCACTGCGGATTTTTGTGGTTGAACATTCAACTTGGCACATATTGATCTGGGTAAAATATTCGTTGAAGCACCAGAATCTACCAAACAATTGTGCACATTTTTATTGAAAATTTCATAAGTGAGAAGAAAAGGGGGAGTGTGAGACCTTGATCTTCCTCCAATCAAGGCGATGTCATTTGGATCAATCTTATTGATCGTGTTGGTTGGAGGTCTTCCCATGTTGTGGGAAGCTACAGCTGTAGGCAAAGATGTAGTAGGCACGACATGTAATTCTTTCATCATTATCTTCTGTTGATGTTTCAATTTGCTCAATTCATAAAGAGTGATATTAGCCCTAGTCTTTTTCATGTCATCAATAATATTGTATTCCATTTCATCCGACACTATCAGTGTTCTTGATGGAGTTGTTTGATCTGGTTGGACTGGGCTAGATTGAGTCGCTTTAGCGGTCATTTTCTTTGTTGCGACTTTATCTTTTGCTGCAGGGCTTGCGCCCTTCTGCTTAGGGGTAGTTTGGGGAGGATCAAGTTGATTTTTGCTTCGTGTGCTAACCGGAAATGCTTCTTGATCTTCTTCTTGTGGGAGGATGAAATCCCACATTCCTTATAGTTCCACAACTTCTTCGTCATCGGTCTACCCTTCAGTGGTACTCTCTTCTTCTTCCTCTTCTTTGGATTCAACATTTGAGATAGCATTGGGTGGTTTCACATCCATTGAAGGGCCTCTTTTAAAAGCTCTGTAGGGCTTTTTTGAAGAAGTTTCTGCTACTTGTTTTTTTATGTCAATCATCTCATTGGACATGGTCTTTAATACTTTTTGCAATCCTTCCAAATCGAAAGGGTCTTTCGTTTGTTTCTTCTTGGAGTCTTCCTTGAAGGTGACTTTTTTAGATTTGCGTTCCTCTATCGCAGATCTCTTTTCCAGGGCTACTATGCGTTTATCTACTGCTATCGCCTCTGTCAGGTTTTCAACTAAGGTTGTTTTATTTGCCCTATCCACGAAGATTGCTAAGTTTGATGGTAAGGCCGTAATATACCATTCACATCATACTTCTTCGCTGGGTTGGGAAGCAGTGGAAATTTTTTTGAGGATCTTATTGAACCGTAAATTGAAATCTTTGATGGGTTCTCTAGCCTCGGCTTTAAGATTGGATAGGTCATTGATTAACGTTGCTGTTGATCTGTCATCACCAAACTTGGTAAGGAATTGACTTTGAAAAATGTCCCAACTTGTGATAGACCCGGAGGGTAATGAAAAGTACCATGACCTAGCTGTTCCTTGCATTGTATAGGGAAAAAGCCGGACAACAGCATCCTCGTTGGTAACTCCATTGAGATTGACAGAAAGCATGAAATTGTTAATGTGCTCTTCAGCTAGCATGCCTGCTTCTGGATTGAATTTGGGTAGCCATTTCTCAGGATGGCCCGGTATTTGGCTCAGGGGTGGAGGCATTAAAACTACCCCAGGATTGTTCCATGGAGACTAGGCCATCGTTGAGCTTCTAGTAAATGAAAGTGCAGAGGATGATCCCTGAGGCTGGGAAGATGAAGATATTATGATCTTAGATGATGGAAGAAGAGGGGTTGTGGAAGATATATGGGTGGTTTGGAATGAAGATGTGGGTGGCTGAATTCACGGTGAGGGAGTTGAAATGGACGATGTAGATGAAAGAGTCTCACTGTCAGACTCTTGTGGTGTTTTCCTTGCTCTTTTCCTGGTGGGGAGAGGGAATTCAGTTGGCTGGATGCCAAATTTTTCACTCTTTAATCTGGTCAGGGGATGAGCAGGATTGTACTGCGAAGTCACGCTGCTTTGAGATTTATCAGACCTCTGTGTAGAAATAGAAAATCCCTGAAGTTTGTGAATCAGAGTTTGAACTTCAGGGGGTTCAATGGTAGATTGGTCTGAAATATTAGGGTATGTAGCAGCGGTTAATACTCGAGCGACTTTTGACTCTGGATTTAAACGTACTGGGGAAGTCGGGGGAGTTGATGAGGGCGATTTACTCTCAGAATGGTATTTAGATTTTGATTTAGGTGCCATTCATAGTTCGGGCCCTCCTTCTAGCGCCAAATATGTTGAAGCCCCGAAAATCGGGTCGACAACAAGGGGGATACCCACCCGGTCCGGACCTTGGTTGGTAGCTCCTTATCCGTTTGGTATAGCGGGTCCGACTGGGGATAATGGGACCAGTTTCCCAATTTAAGGGTGTGTGTGTGTGCAGAGTTGGATGATGCTGATCTAAGAGTACTTAAAGCTATTTTAATTCAAACTTTTAAACTAACTCTATGCTATTGTAATCTAATGAGAAACAACACATCTAATCTACGCTAACCCGGGGTGTATTTCTTCTACTATGCGATCTAAAGAGATTTCAAACAATAACTGGTAATAAAAATCATTAAGCTATCATAAGAATAGAAATCAATTAAGATAAACCACTTTGCATAAAAAGTTAGGCAAAACAGTTGTGAACAACATATCGCATAATAAGTTATTCATATATCAAACATAAATAAATGACTCCACCGTACAAAAGTGCCAAATGGTAACTCACACATTCATGCAGTAACATATAAACAACTAAAAACTGTATATCACTTTAAGAATATAAACAGAAACGGTCAAGAGATAAAAGTACCATTTATGACTGGTTCCACTCATAAGCTTCAAGCAACAATGATTTATCTCTCCTTGCTCTAACATCTACTAAGAGTACAGAAGTGCAACATCAGTAGCAAATATCAAATGCAAACATTAATAAACCTTGATCCATCCATTCATCAAAACCCCCTCCGAGGGTGCAAAAGTGCATGTTCTGAGGACAAGGTTTTGACAAATTTCTGGACCCTTCTCCAAATGCCTGAGAAGGGTTTAAATACTGCTAACTAATTAACTTAATTACATAAATTTAGTATACGGTTTTAAATGAACGCCCTTCTGCTTTTGTTTGAGCTACGAAAATAGAAATAACACGCGCTGGCACCACTTTCTGGTAAACTAGAAGATATTTTCGAGAATCTTCCTCTGGCTGGGTGTATTCACTGCGTGTATACTTGGTAATAACCCAAATTTCTCTCAAACTGATTCTGCTTTTGCTATTTCGGTTTCCGGCCTTGCGAATGACTGAACAAGTTAGGGACTTTTCTCTCTGAACAATTTTCTTAGCAATGCGCGATTAGCGCTAGGCGCTAATCGCGCATCGAAAACTGCCTCCGTTCTTTGTTCCGGGATTTTCTGGTGCGTTTTCCTTCTTTAGCGCCTTTTTTCCTTTACCGGGCATAAGCTTCAGGATCTTTTGTAAACATGCTGCTTTTGTGCGCTTTTGACTCTGAGCGTTGGATGGCCTATTGACATCAGCATCTGTTGAGTGATACTCTGGAATCTGTGGTCCTGTTGGATGCGGCATTCGTTTATGAAGGCATCTCTTCTCTGTTCTCCGAGCATTGACGCTTTCCCCTTTTCCTTAGATGTTTCTTGCACATTGCTTCATGTTATTTCCTGTCTTACAGTTTACGCAAAGGAAAAGAGTAATGATAATAAAGATTGACATGAAAGCTTTAAGCTCTTATGAATGTATAAAATCATGACACCCATAGCGAACTGACTCTCCGAAAAACACAAAACTGTCCTTCTTGAATACTTTGGCGTACATTCATTAATTTCTTTTTAAGGCGCGCGCCCAATTTTGGTTTACGGACAGCTTTCCTTGAATACTGCGCCGAGGAAAATTTGCGATGGGTGATTTCTGCGACTCGCATCGCAGCATCGCGGATCGCGTCGTCAAGATGTGTCATTGCAGAAATTCATGATCACATTTATCGCAAATTTCATTCATCGCATATCGCAGCATCGCGGCATCACAGATCACGCTTAGTCATTCAATCATTGTGTGCTGCTTACGCGATGTTGCGATATGCGACGTCGCATATCGGCCGTCGGAGATTTCTTAAGATTTTTCATTTAAGAGAGCTTCATAATGTATGCGATGCGATGAATTTCGCGTCGCTTCTTCGCAGTTTATTATGCTCATAAGAAAATGTTTTATTCTCTTCTCACGATACGATACAATTTTAAGGAGTTGAATACAAAAATTTTCATAAAATGTTTTTTTGGATTTTTTATTAAGGGTCCCCATTTTCTTGGTGTTATTGCTAATACCAAACAAAGAGGGGGGTTGTTGGTGGCCACAACAGGATCGTATCATGGGAAAACGAAATGTGCAGAAATGATGGAGCGGGTTTCTAAAGCAGTAAGTAGTTTCTCGCACGCCCTTCAGGCTGTAAGCTGTATTTTGAAATTTCACGTGATTAGCCTAACTGCGCGACACATAGCACGAGAAAACCACTTTTCTTGTGTGCTCTCGGGTGGATAACGGCTGTGCACTAATTTGCATGAGATTTCATGATAGCCATTGGATCAGGCGGGGCTGATCAACAGTGTAGATCCACCAAGCTAGTTGGCGATCGGGTGAAGCAACAATTGCCGGATCAAGCAGGACTGATCAACGGTGGAGATTGGCCAAGCTAGTTGGCGATCACATGAAGCGACAACCGTCAGATCAAGCGAGGCAAATCGACGGTGGGGACTTAAAGCACATAAAATATGTGGCAGTTGGGAAAACTAATGGATCGGACAGTGATTGTGAAGGTTTGTTGTGGATCAGACAGTGAGGAAGTGATGCATGAAGAACATTCCGAAGGTGGTTTTTAAATGAAAATGACAGAAAACCAGTGCGGGTGAAGAATAACTGCATCAAACAACGAACTCCATAGCTCATGTGAGAACTAGAAACCTATGTTTTTGGGTTTGCTGAAGGGTCTCTTCCTCAAGTCATGGTCCCAAAGGGAGGAGATGAGGCCGAGACACCTGCGCATAACCTGATAGTGATCTTTTTCACCTAGCTAACCTGTAAACTAAAAGAAGACATAAATGGAAGTAAACTACAACAAATGTAGCTACTGAAGCAAATGAACAAGAAAACCATGAATAATATACGCTATATTGTTGTAACGAAAGTGCAACTACTTAAGAAAATAAACCGAGAAAACCATGAAACTACTTAAGAAAATAAATAGAATAGGGCTCTATGCTAGCATACATGTATAGTAAAGAGGAGATTTGGTTGCTTGGGTCGGGTCCTAACACAAGAGCTTAAGCCCTCGGAGTTAACTCAGAGCTGGCTTAAACATAACTCATTCTTATTATAAAAACCATGGATTACAGAACATTGTCACAAGTCTTGCAGGTCAGCAATAAAGTGGAGTTTTTACAATAGAAGTCTGAATCCTACTGAGGTCCTAAGTCTCTCTATTTATACATCTGAAGTCTCTAACAAATTCCTTCCCATTAGGGAGACTTGGCCTCTAACTCAAGAAAAACTGGTTTGTGTCACTTTCACTTGCTCAGCTATCTTCTAGTCTTCAAAGTGATGGTTTTTTGCACTCCGAGCTGAAGGAGGAATATTCGAATGGAGGGGCAGTAAATGAGGAGGACTTACCTCCTATAATTACTCTCCCTTGTCCCATTCGAGTTTTTACCAAGGTCTTTGCCATAGTTCCTTGCTTTTATCCTTTATACCTGCATTTCTCCTTGCTTTTATCTTTTATTCCTACATTACATGCACATTAGACCACAAAGCCAAATATCCAACTCTAACTCATCTCATAAAAAAAATATAATCAAAAGTATGCAATAAGTTGTGAGAATAGTTGGTTTGACTAAGCTAGGAGGTGAATTAAGGCTAATTAGGCCCATATAATTACTCAATGATGGGGCTCATCATCACCCCCCTACTGAAAGTGTTTCTCACCCTCTGAGAAACTTAGTCAATGTCCATGTCCTTCATGGCTCTGGTAGCCTCTCTGACATCCCATGCTTCTGCTATGGTCTCTTCTTCTTGTTCATAGAAGCTTGCTTTCCTTTCTATTTCTTCCCACTACCTCTTTTCCTCTTCTTCTTTTCTCCCTTCTAATATTCCTAGGAGTAGTGGTGGATTGAGTTTTAGGCCTATCCAATTGACCTTCAACCTTTGTATTGATTGCTTATACATAGGTGTCCTGTTGAGTGCCTCTCTCAACCTTTGAGGGGAGTGATGTTCTCTGATCTTCAAGCTGTGTGGCAGTGTGTTCCATCTCCTTTAGCAGGCCTGCATATTATCATCTCTTAGCAGTCTAAACATATCCTCAAAATGTGAAATTGCTTTCTCTTGGGCAGCAAGATATATAGGTTCCAACTAAGGATAATTTGCAATTAGATTATGGGTGCCGATTAGGGCCATTAGGATTTGATTATTCAGCTATGATGAAAAAAAGGTTCATTTTTCTCTCTGGCCAATATTCTTTTCATCTTTGCAGCCCTTGACTTCTCATGGTTCAATGATGATGCCAAATCCATTAATTGTAGATCTCCTACCTTTGCATTAGGATCCTGAATATTCATGTCTGTGAGGTCCATGCTATGCAAGTAAAACTCAACCATTTTCGCCCTATCCTCTAGTGCACTTTGATCACAAAGATCAATAAAATTTCTGCAGTCCTGAAATGGCATGGTGCCCCTTTGTGCTAGTGTTTTAACTTGAAATTGCAGCTATTGTTCTCTGAGGTAAGGAGCATAGGATTTAGCTGGCATCCTACACTGGATGGCCTCTTGCTGTTCTTTCTCCTATGTTTCAATGCCTTCTTCCTCTTGCTATTCTTTCTCATCTCCATAAGTTTCCTCCTTTGTTTTAGCATTGTCCTCCTTGTGTTCTGTATGTTCCTCTGTATTAGTTTCTTCTTCATCCATCTCATCCCTATCTAGCTATGTATCTTCTTCTTCTTGTTTTTCCTCCTCCTTACTGACAGAAGGACTAACATTATAGGTGACGGTTTTGATGTCATCCTCTGCTGGTAAGTCTCTGAAGACTGACCATTTTATAGGGATCCTGAGGTTTTAGAGGGCATCCTTAATGAAGATTCTGATCAACCCATGGTGGGCCAACTGTTGGGAATTCCCTTCCTTTACTTTGTTGTTGGAGTCTATGAGTGATTGCATCAAGAAATAGGGTATACCGAGCCTTTGGTGAACTGGTGTTTCTACCCCAAATCTTAATTCTTCAAGCATTCTCAAATGGTTACCATAACAATATTGTATCTATGGACTCTTGCATTCTCTTTTGACTTATTAAATAATTTCCTTTTTTCCACCTTTTCACTTATAAACCAACTACCCATGGTCTTGATGCCATGCTGCAATTGTCAAAGATCAGAGGTGCTACCGATGGTCATTATTTTTCCTCCTTTGCTGTCTGCTGATGGTTTATTAGCTTTTGAAGGTGTCAGGGACTGAAGATTTGATGCTGTTACTGTTGCTACTATGGAGCTCCTTGATCACCACTTGGAAATGTTTGGTGTCTCCCTTAGAATTTATTGATCATGTTGCTGGCTGGTTCTGTGAGGATGCTGTAATGAATGGACAGAGGGAGTAGGAGTGTGTGTGGATGGAGGGATGATGGTAGTGGTTGAGGTGATTCTGGTAGAAACACAATCTTCACCTGAATTGAAGCAATGAAGTGAAAAACAATGGGATTGATGGAGGGATGCATGGTAAGGAGTGGAGGAGATGAATATATGTGAGGCAGGGTTCCCTTTGGATCTTTTCTTTGCTCCTTGCTTGTCTTTCTCACCCACCTGCAAATAACAATTATGTTTTTCTCTTTTATTATTATATATTTGTTTTAAAAAAAAAACACCTAGGCTGCCTCAGAGAGGTTTCAACCTAGATATCTACCCTGGGTGCCTCAAGGAAGGTTTTCACCCAGGGATGTTCTTATCCTTTTCATTTTTCTCATCCTTGGGCCGCCTCATGAGGTTTTCAACCCAAAGATAGGACTCAGGCGCCTGATGGAGGTTTTCACCTGAATCCTTATTCTTTTTTTTTCCTTTTTCAATGACTTGATGAGGGAGGAGCTGGAACTTGCTCCACCATCATCACTGTCTTATTGATATTGTCAATGAACTCTTGTTTTGATAAAGGCCTCTTGTATATTTTCAATCGGTGACTAGCAATGGAATGGCTTCTTCATCAATAGTTCTGATTTGCACTGAACCATTGTCATGTCATCTTTCCACCACATAAGGTATGAGCCATCTTGTCCTTAGCTTGCCCTTGAAGTATTTATACCTTGAATCATATAACAATGCCCAGTATCCCTCTTGAAATTGCTTCTCCTTGATATGTTTGTCATGCCAGATTTTCCTCTGAAGCTGAACTATCTCTGTATGTAGGAGGGCCTGCATTCTGAATTCATCCAAGCCATTTAAATGTAACAACCTTTCTTTCTGTGCATGACTGAGATCCAAATCTAGTTGGGCTACCATCCTGAATGTGTTATATTCAAACTCAATGGACAATAAATCGTTTTTCCCATAGACCAACTCATAAGGTGTAAATCCAGTGGTGGTCTTCCATGTTGTATTATAGGCCCAGGTGGTCTCAACTAGTCTCTCTGCCCAATCCTTCTTTCTGCTGCTCATTACCTTGGTTAAGATGTTCTCCAATGCCCTGTTGGTCACCTCCACTTGCCCATTAGCTTGTGGATGATAAGGAGTGGAGGTCATATGCTTGATTTTATGATGGCTGAGCAGTTATTCAATCATGTTGGAGGTAAACTAGCTGCCTTGGTATGTGACTAGCTCTCTAGGGTACCCAAAATTGTAGAATATATTCTCCCTTAGGAACTCAACCACCTTCTCTTCTGTTGCTACCTTAATTGCCTTGGTTTCATCCCACTTAGTGAAATAATCAGTGCACACAATGATGTGCTGTTTTTGCTATAAAGGAGGGTTGATAGGCCCAATGAAGTCCATGCCTCACTTGTCAAATGGCTCGAAAGTCACTTGAGGTTGTAGAGGAATTTCATCTCTCGGAGTAGGCTTTTCCATCCTCTGGCACCGATCACACTAACTAATATACTTTTTCACATCCTGATGAAGAGTAGGCCAATAATAGCCTACTTGCAACACTTTGAATGTTTTCCTCTTTGCTGTAAAGTGATCTCTACAAGGCCCATCATGACAGGTCAGAAGGATTTCAAAGATTTCCTCTTCCCTTACACACCTTCTTAAGATTTGATCTGGGCAAAGTTTGAATAGATTGCCCCCAATCCAGGTGAAGGGGCCACTTTTCCTGACTATCTTGCTCTTTTCTTTGGAGGGCAAGTTTGGTGGGAACTGTGCTGATACCAAATAGTTTTCTATATCAGCAAACCATGGGGAGAGAACTAAAATAACAAACAAATGCTCATCTGGTAACTAGTCATCCACCATTCCTTCTTCACCTACAGGCAGATTCATCCTAGATAGAAAGTCAGCAACAACATTTTCCTTACCAGGTTTATCAACAATAGTTAGATCAAACTGCTGTAATAAAAGCAACCATCTTATAATTCTAGCATTCACATCTGGTTTGTTCATTAAATATTTGATTGCAGCATGATCAGTATGCACAAATGCTTGATAGCTTGTAATGTAATGCCTAAATTTGTTTAATGCATGCACAACATCCAGGAGTTCCTTTTCGGTCACAGTATAATTCAGCTCAGCCTTTGATAGGTTCTTACTGATAAAATAGATGGCATAGGGCAATTTCTCCTCTTCTTGACCTAAGGTTGCTCCTATGGCTTTGTGTGAGGCATAAGCATGAATATGAAAAGGGAGGGCCCAGTTTGGGCCTCTAATTATTGGTGCAGTGGTTAACTTACCCTTTAGAATGTCTAAGGTCTCTTGACAGCTCTTTGACCATATAAACTTAAAATCTTTGGCCAACAACCCAAACAAAGAAGATGCCAACTTGTTGAAGTCCTTTATGAACCTTCGGTAGTATCCAACTAACCCCAAGAAACTCCTGACATCTCTCTGATTTTTTGGAGGTGGGACCCTTTGGATGATTGCCATATTTTTTGGGTCCACCTGCAGTCCTTGCTGAGATATTGAATGACCTAGCACAGTCCCTTCAGTCATTAAGAATTCAAATTTTTCAGGACTGAGAGACAAATTCATTTCAATGCATTTGTGTAATACTTTGCCTAGGTTAGTCAGGGCTTCTTGAAAATCACAACCATAAGGTATAAAGTCATCCATACATATTTCCACTACATCATGTACTAATTCAACAAAAATACTTAAGATTGCTCTCTGGAAAGTGGTAGGAGCATTGCATAGGCCAAAAGGAAGGACCCTATAGTCAAAAGTACCACAAGGACAGGTGAATGTGGTCTTATCCTGGTCTTCTGGGCAGATTTGGATTTGGTTGTACCCATAAAATCCATCTAGGAAATAAAAGAACTTCTTCCCTGCCAGGCCATCTAGCACTTGGTCAATGAAGGTTAAGGGGAAATGATCCTTCTCTGTGGCTTTTTTCAACTACCTATAATCAACACAAATCCTCCACTTACCATTTTCTTGGGAACTAATACTAAAGGAGAGACCCACTCACTGTTTGAGATAGGGTAAATGAATCCTACATCTAACAGTTTTTGAAGTTCTTATTTGACTATGTATTTAAGAGCTGTATTCATCCTCCTTTGTGGTTACCTGATTGGCTTGCAACCTTGTTTGATGCATATGTAGTGAGTACACACTGAGGGGTGTACTCCCTTCCTTTCCTTATAACTCGAAGCGAAGGCTTCTAGGTTTTCTCTCAACATGTTGCATAGCTTTTCCTCTTCTAAAGCAGAAAGAGATGGGTTAATTTTCAAAGTTCTCTCTAGGCCAAATTCTATGGTTTTGACACGGAGTGGGTTGGAATTGGACAAGCATAAGTTAGTTGGATGATGGTTCTGGGTTTCCCTTCTTCTAATAATGGTAGTGAACTAGGAGTTGGACTTTGGAGTAGGTGTTCAATTAAGTCATCCTCATCTTGCTGTCCTCCTCCTATGGTTGCTTCCAAAACATAAATTTAGGTAGAATAAACCTCATCTTCTTCCTCCTCCTCCAACCATAAAGGTAAATCATGCTCTAGGGTAGGTTTAGCAGGAGGGTATAGGACTAAATGTTTGGACACATGCCCATTCTTGATGGTAATATTCCCAGCTCTGTAGCTAATGTAAGCATCAGTTGTGACCAACCATGGCCTCCCAAGGATGAGAGGGTAACCAATAAGCTTAGCCTTAGGCTTGAGAACTAGGAAATCTGCAGGGTATTCCTAGGAATCAATGGAGACCATCACATCCTCCACAATTCCCTCAGGGGTGACTGTGGAACGGTCTGAAAATTGCAGAACTGTTGTGGTCTTTCTCAATGACTCTTGGAGGTTGAGGTTTAGCATGGTGTCCTTGGTCATCACATTAATGGAAGCCCCAAGATCAATCAGAGTGTGTGGGACAATAGTGCCATTGATGTGCACATCTACTACAGGACTTCCAAGGTCCAAATATTTTGGACATATTACCTGCCCCAACATTAAGTCAGACAACTGCCCAATGTCATTAATGGTAGGGGCATACCCTTTTATTCTTCCTGGATGCTTGAAGCACTTCTCCTTAATCAATTTATTGTAAATGGGAACATCTTTGATTGCCTAGAGAAGGGGGATATTTACACATAGATTTTTCAATTCTCCCAGAAGTTCAGTTTCTTCTCTGGTAGGTTGGAGTGGTTGGGTTAATCTCTCAGGAAAGGGTGGATTTAATTTAAGGTTGCTTTCCTCTCTTTCTTCCTCAACCTCCCTATGTGGAGAAGGAGGTTGGTTTTCTGGGAGAATCCTCCCAGATATTAGGTTGATATCTTGGATTTCTACAACATAAGCTGGGTATGATGTCTCTCCATTATATGATTGTTGAGCCTGCCTATTGTTTGGGTTCGGATTTGGCTGGGCAGGCATCCGGGGTTGCTTGGGTGGAGCAGAGTGCAGGAGTTGTGGTTGGGTAGGTGGTGGAGGAAATAGGGCTGGAACATTGTTGAATTGGGGTCTCCACCCCTGGTGTGGGGTATTCCACTGATGTTGTGGCTGAACATAAGGTTGAAATGACTGGCTGGCTGACTGGGATTGATACTGAGATGCATAGGACCAAGGAGGGGGTGTAGACTAGGAAGGATGAGTAGGGGGTCCCCAAGAAGGTATAGTTGTGGTTTGGTTGGGGTTGTAATATGCATGGGATGACCCTTGCATACCCTACTGGTATGGTCTAGGCCTAGGAGGTCTCCTTTGGTTGATGTAGCAAAGCTGCTCAGTGACACCTTCAGCTCCTTGATATACAACTTTGAGTCTAGGTAAATAAGGGCACTTGTCCGTGGAGTGGTTTTCTTCATAGATTGAGAAAATATTAATATAGTTCAATGGACATTTGTTCCTAGGATGCCTCCTAGTGCATCTAGGACAAAAGATGGCCAAGGCTCTCTCTGCTTCCTCTTGCTTCCTTTTGATGTTCATGGTGTCCAATTGCAAGGCAAGGGTTTGCAGCATATCACTTTTGAAATCTTCCAGAATATTTCCAATTTCACCCTTGATGGATAAGTTAGAGGATGATGTACTGACCATAGGTTGACTACCCCTACCCTTTTTCCTGGCTGCCCTAGAATGGTTTCTAAAGACAATATTAATATCCTCATAGGGTAATTGGTAGACATCTCCTCCTGCTATCATATGTAAGGTATCCAGAAGATCCTCCCTTACTCCTCTAAGCAGGACCAACTTTAGTGACTCAGGGTCAAGTGTGCACCTAACCCTTTTGTAACTGAGCTGGAATATTTCTTCATAGTCTTCTAGGGATTCATCCTAGCCTATGGTCATCCTAAAAATATCTTCTTTAGTATCCTTTGACCTACAGTAGTCCCTATATTTGTTGTTAAAATTTTGTTGCATGTAAGCCCAAGTTGTGATGCTATCTCCAGGTAAACCCATAAACCAACGTAATGCTACATCGTTGAGGGTAGATGGAAACAATTTTAACTTTTTCTCATCATATGTATAGTCATAGGTTCGACATATAGCAGTAAATTAAAATAGGAAGGTGTCAGGGTCCTCTATGGTCAGGCCATGGAAATGAAGTAGAGCAAAGGGGCTTATATTCTTCATCTTAGTGTCCCCATTGGTTTCCTTGATGGGGAAGGAACTCTCTATTCTCTCTCTATCTCCCCTGTCATTTTGGTTTCCAGCCATTGGTTCAGTAGGAATGGGTTCTTCCTCTTCTTCTTCCCTTGTAGGTTCTTCAAATATGTAAGGTTACTCACCTAAAGGTTCTTTCACTTCATAGTCACTGAAGAAAAGAGAAGGTTGACTGTTGGATGCAGTGGGGGTATTTTTCAAGAATTTACCTAAATTGTCCCTATTCCTATGAGGCATGAAAGGAATTTCTTTTGGGTTGGTTTTTGTAAGATTTTTTCAAAGCTAGAAAGTACTTGCAAAATGGAAAGGAAAGCAGATAATGACAACTGAAAGAAAGAAAGAAACTAGATTACTTTTGCAGAAATAAACTAATGGAATAATACCGAGGATAAGAAGTAGAAGAAAAGAAAGTTGAAGACTAAAAATAGAAGAAAGCAGTAATCACATTCTACTTAGACACCTCCCCGGCAACGGTGCCAAAAAGTGATGAGCCTAGGTATTGCAACAAGAATGCTGCAACTCCCAGGGCTACCAGCTTTACTTATCAACCCGGGGTTCGTACAAACTTGGAGGTGATAGTGATATGTGCACAAGTAAAAGTTAAGGTACTGCTTGTTGTCACTGCTCATCTAGAAAGAGACCATAGGGGTTCCAAGCTAGACTTCTATAGGGTCAGAAGAATCTTAACTCTTTGATGGAAGAACAACAAATCTATCCTAAGGGAGAGCTACTTCTACTGTAGTATTGAAGAAAACAACACGTAATGATAAACCACACCATAACCTAACTAACCAATTAAACAACCATGCTAAGCAGAATTGCTAAAACAATCACTAATCCTAAGGCTGCTATCTAAGTTGCAGAAGTAAAGAGCATCAAACTATCCTAAGGTGCAAGCAAAGAAACTAAGCTAAATCCGTTTTCAAGCGGAAAAAGTAGTTGGAGATCAAAATTGGTGAAAGGAGGCTGTAGGGATGCAGTAGCGCCTAGGGATTGTTGGATCAATCAACGAACAAAAGATGGACAGTGGAGATCTTATCGCGGGGATTTAAGCGAATAAATGGATGAACGGGGTCAATGAACATGATGAATGGTGGAGATCGTATCATGAAGGCTTAAGTGAATGGATGGACGAACAAGGTAATAAAACAGATGAACGACGGAGATCGTATCATGAGGGATTAAGTGAAGAGATGGATGAACGAGGTAACAGAGCGATGAACAACTGAGATCTTATCACACAGATTAAGTGACTATATGGGTGAATAGGATGAATTCACGCGATGAATGACTGAGATCTTATCGCACGGATGAAGTCAAGAGATGGACGACGAGATCATATTGCGGGAAAAAGAAACGTGCGGAAATGATGGAGCGAGTTTCTAAGGCGGTAAGTAGTTTCTCACATGCCCTTCAGGTTGTAAGCTGTATTTTGAAATTTCACACGATTAGCGTAACTGCGTGACAAGTAGCATGAGAAAACCACTTTTCTAGCATGCTCTCGGGCGGATAACGGTCATGCCTAATCCGCGCGAGATTGCACGATAGCCGTTGGATCAGGCGGGGCTGATCAACGGTGGAGATTGGCCAAGATAGTTGGTGATCGGGTGAAGCGACAACCGTCAAATCAGGAGGGGTTGATAAACAGTGGAGATCAACCAAGCTAGTTGGCAATTGCGTGAAGCGACAACAGTTGGATCAGGTAAGGAAAATCGACGGTGGGGACTTAAAGTGCATAAAGTAAGTGGTAGTTGGGAAAACTAATGGATCAGACGGTGATTATGAAGGTTTGTTGTGGATTAGACAGTGAGGAAGTGATGCATGAAGAACGTGCTGAAGGCGATTTTTAAATGAAAACAATAGAAAAACCAATGTGGGTGAAAAAATAACTGCATCAAACGACGAACTCCATAGCTCATGCAAGAACCAGAAACCTAAGTTTTTGGGGTTGTTGAAGGTTCTTTTCCTCAAGTCGTGGTCCCAGAGGGAGGATATGAGGCCGAGACGCCTGTGCACAACCCGATAGTGATCTTTTTTGCCTAGCTAACTTGTAAACTGAAAGAAGGTGTAAATGGAAGTAAACTACAACAAATGCAGCTACTGAAGAAAATGAACATGAAAACCATGAATAATCTATGCTATATTTCTGTAATGAAAGTGCAACTACTTAAGAAAATAAACCGAGAAAACCATGAAACTACTTAAGCAAATATACGGAACAGAGCTCTATGCTAGCATACTGCATGTACAGTAAAGAGGAGCTTTGGATGCTTGGGTCAGGCCCTAACCTAAGAGCTCCAGCCCTCGGAGTTCACTTAGAGCTGGCTTAAACATAACTCATTCTTATTATAAAAACCATGGATTACAGAACACTGTCGCAAGTCTTGCAGCTTAGCAATAAAGTGGAGTTTTTACAATAGAAGTTCGAATCCTACTGAGGTCTTAAGCCTATCTATTTATACATCTAAAGTCTCTAACGACTTCCTTCCCATTAGGGAGACTTGGCATCTAACTCAAGAAAAATTGGTTTGTGTCACATTCACTTGCTTGACTGTCTTCTAGTCTTCAAAGTGATAGTTGTTTGCACTTCGAGCTGAAGGAGGAATATTTGAATGGAGGGGTAGTAAATGAGGAGGATTTACCTCCTATAATCACTCTCCCTTGTCCCATTCGAGTTTTTACCAAGGTCTTTGCCGTAGTTACTTGCTTTTATCCTTTATACCTGTATTTCTCCTTGATTTTATCTTTTATTCCTGCCATACATGCACATTAGACCAAAAATCCAAATATCCAACTCTAACTCATCTCATAAACAAAATATAATCAAAAGTATGGAATAAGTTGTGAGAATAGTTGGTTTGACTAAGCTAGGAGGTGAATTAAGGCCAATTAAGGCCCATATAATTAATCAATGATGAGGCTCATCAACCTGTTAGAAGTGCGCCGTAGCAATCCTCTAACTTGTTCCATGATTCTGCCGTCACTTCATAGATTTTATCCCTAATATGATCCAAGTCCCCCTCAGTGAGGACCATTGGTGTTATTTCTTTTGTCTTGTATGCATTTTTATTCTTTTTTCATCTTGTTGCATCTTCGACGCTTGCCTTCCTCTTCTTTGTGACAGCTAGGTCTATCTCTGTCTTTTCAGATCCTCTGTTCTGTTCATCACCTTCAGAGGATCCTGGTGACCCTCGTCATGTTGTTCCTCTTCTTTTGACTCGTTCTCATCCTTATCCTTCCCACTTTCTTCCCTGTGCTGCGCTGTGTCCCCCTTTGTCAGACTATTCTCTTTTTGTGTCTCCAATGCAATCATCCACTCCGAGGGCCACTGTTGTATCTCTGCTAGGAGATAATATTCTGTCACTAAATATGGTAGGGGATGCCATATCTTCCTTATGTCCCTACGAGCCTGTATGTAAATTGTGTGGATGTCAACCTTAAACTTAGCAATATTGCTATACTGCTTGTATAGGCTCGGCGAAAGTAGAGGGTGTTGGTTCACCAACATGTGTAAGTACATATGGTATAATACAAAAAAACATTTTTTCTCTTGTGATCGTGTCGATTTAGTGGTATACCATAGCGAGGCATACCGCGCAACTTCACAAAGCCCGATGGTACTAGAGGGAACTATGAATATTCCGTCTCTCTCCATGTCAGCATCACAATTATCAAAATTAACCATGCATAGTGAAATAGAGTACCTTTCTCTTGAGCCTTGCAACAATCGTCCATAAATTCTTGGAAAAGATATGAAACCTAGTTGTATTGAACCCCATTAGCACACTACGTAGCTAATGAAACCAATGGTGCCAGGAATTCATTAGCCCAACACTTCCTCATAATTTTCCAAGTCAATATATGTGCTGCAAAGCGAACTCCCTGGTCATTGATCGAGTTGATATCATAACCTCGCTTCCCTTTTGTCAGTCCAAACTTTTTATTCATGTTTTCTACTATGGCTCTGTCCTGATATTTCCCAACAAAATCTTTTGTGGTGTTCTGCCCTTAGTAAGGCAGTCTTGTGATTCTCCATATTAGCATTGGGTCAATAAGGATCCTCTTCCCCATCCACAAACATCCATCATGCACCAGCACGAGAAATTGTCTCACACAAGCCGTGCTCCCTAGACTTTTGCCGAAGTGCAGCACATTCAACATATTCATCAAGCTTGACTGGACCAATCTAGCTACCCACTGCTATGGTTCTAATCTTGTCACACCACTCTTAGGGTAGTGTACTTATTTTAAGTATCTGTCTAGTGTGAAGTGTGGATATTTCTTCTTGTCATTGAAATCATAGTCCTTGAACTTCAAATGCGAAATCTTCCCAAGGGTTTCTCTAGTGAATCACAATGACTCCAACAATAAAGGTGTGAAGGTTCCATATTTTGCATTGTTCAACTCTTTTACTTGTTTTACATTCAGTTTTCTTGGTGGAATATATGGTGGGAGAGGCGATGGAAACGTTGCGCCATCCATTTCCATTTGCACTTGATTTTCTTCTTCTTCACTATCTCTCACTTGTTTGGGCTGCTTGATAGGTCTCTTGTCCTATTTCTTCTTCGTTCTCTCCTCTTTGGTCATTTTATTTCGCAGGGATCTCTGCTGCATGCATGATGATACTACTGTGGGTGAAGCTGCTGTGGGCATATCAACTGATGTTGCTTTAGATACTACTTCCATGACTTTGGCTAAACCCTTCTCACTAAATATACGAATAAATTCTTCAGTCGTCAGTATATTCATGTGAAAATTTCTGCAACTTCTTTGAAATTTGAATTCTCAATTCAACAAATTGCCAAATATGGGCGGGATGCAACTTTTTATAACAAATCTGAATTTCTAACCCCATAATTAGCTCAGATTGTGTTTATTAATTGCATATCTATCCCTAGATCTGGTTAATCTGTCCTCATAAATGCATCTTTTCACGTATTTTAATGACAACTTTTCTTTTCAACGGTCATATTTTTCAGGCGAACTTCGACGCATACCATATTTTAGCGAGAAACCCTTCTTATGTCGAAGTTATTTCTGTAGTGTATTTTATAGCCCAGTGCTCACTTTCAACTGTAGGTGGCACTAAGAATTTTCTTCTTTCTTCAGAGTGAAGCTGTAGGGGCAAGATTGTCACTGTACAACTTCAACTTGCTACCATTTACTCTTCCTTGAACCAATTCTCCATTTAGCTTTGTTAATTGAACTACGCCTCCATCAGTAATATGCTTGATAATGTGTGGGCCTAACCAATGCATCTTGAATTTTTCTGGAAATTTTACAAACTTACTGTCATAAAGGAGAAGAAGGTCTCCTATTTGGAACTTCTTCTACTTAATATGTCTGTGATGCGAAGCCTTTTCTCTTGCTGATGGAATCCTGCTATAAATCTATCTTCCTCCAAAGAAAGAAACTGCGACATTATTTCCTCCATTATATCAAGGTCTGCCATATCTGAAATTTTCAATCCTCAAGCTAGGCATGATTTACTCCATGGGAGCCAAAACTTCTTTCCCATAGACTAACCTGAAGGGTTTTTGACCTTTCAACGTTTTACATGTGGTCCTATAAGCCCATAATACTACTAAAATTCTAAGGTCCCAGTTATCTCTATTCACATTGCATACCTAGTCAGTGCATTCTCCAAAATCTGATTAAATGCTTCTACTGTTCCATTGGCTTGAGGGTGATAAGGGGTACTCTTCTGATGATAAACTTGGAACTCCTTAGCCAATGCTTCAATAGTATTATTTAAGAAATGTGAACCTTGACCAATCATCAAAATATTTGGACATCCAAATCTAGACAATATGTACTAAAAAATAAACTTCACAATAGTCTCTGTGCTATAGTCCCTAATTGGTTTTTCTTTGGCCCTTCTTGTCAAGTAATCAGTCGCTATAATTATGTACCTTGCACCAGTCCTCTTTCTAGGTGGGTTGATGGGTCCAAAAAAATCAATGGCCCACTTATCAAAGGCCTGAAATGTAACTTGTGGTACCAATGGCATCTCATCTCTTCTGGAAGGCTTCCTTGTTCTTTGGCACACATCACATGCTCAGAAGTACTCCTTCACATATTTATGTAGTGTAGGCCACTACAATCCTTATCTAAAAATCTTCTATGTAGTAGCTTTTCCAGCATAGTGTCCACCAACTACGCCCCCATGAGCCTCTGCTAGAATCATCTATCTTTCATATTCAGGAACATATCTGCGCAATATCTCATATGATCCCATCTTATATAACTGTCCTGCTATCAATGAAAAGTCAGCTGCCTTAACCACTAATTCTTTCTTCTACTGCATAGTATACTCTGAAGGAGCCATTCTTGTGGTAAAAAACTGAATGATATCTGCGGAATGGTCATATGAAACCCTGATTGCAAATAACTACACATCAGGGAGATTATCCTCTATGCTGGTTGGTTCTTCCCCTATTTCTAGTCTTGACAAATGGTTAGGTCCTGCATTTAGTCTCCTTGGTTTAACAATGATATCAAAGTCATATTCCTGGAATAACATTGACCATTTGCAAATATTTCCTCCTAAGAAGGGCTTATTAGCCAAATACTTTAGTGCAGAATGATCTCTAAACATTTTGAAGTGTGACCCCAACAAATAATGTCTAAAATTTTGCAAAGCATATACCATGGCTTGTCCTTCCCTTTCTATAGTGGTGTAATTCTTTTCTACTTTAGATAAATTTCTACTTGCAAAAGCTATAGGATGATGAATTTCTCTTGCACCAGGTTGTGCCAGTACCACTCCCAAAGCTATACAAGAGGCATCCACATGGACATGGAATTCCTTATTCACATCAAGGAACACTTGTATAGGTGCAACTACCATTTTTTCTTTCAATATGTCGAGGCTCTTTTGGCATTCTTCATTCCACTGAAAAGTTACATCCTTCTTCAACAATTTCTCCATAGGCGCAATGATATGAGCATACCCCTTGATGAATTTCCTGTAATACCTAGTATGTCCCAACATACTGTGAAGCTGTCTTACTATCTTAGGTGGAGGCAAGTTCACGACGATAACAATATTAGTAGGGTCCACCATTAGTCCTTGCTTAAAGATAATATGTCCCAACAATATGCCAAAAGGTACAAAAAATATGCACTTCTTTAGATTCAAAGAGATATGATATTGTCTACATGTGTCGAGCATAAGTCTTAAACTTCCAACATGTTTTTTCAACAATTGAAAACTATCCAATCATCAAAATATACCTCTAAAAACTTGTGGATGTATTCCTTAAAAGCTGCAACCACCACCGTAGAAAATATAGCAGGGACATTTTTTAATCCAAAAGGCATTACTATGTATTGATATGAGCTCCATTCTATGGAAAATGTGGTCTTATGCCGATCTTCAGGTGCAATCCTAATATGATGATAACCTGAAAATCCATTTGTAAATGAGTAAGCTTCCTGACCTTCTACATTGTCTAGTGCTTCATCTGTGAAAGGGGTGGGGAAGGGATCATGTAAACATGCATCATTCAACTTTATTAGATCAAACAGATCCTGATCTCTCCTTGAGTCTTCTTCTCTTTCACCACCATAGGACTCACCCATTCCGATTCTTCTACTGGTTCAATAATTCTGCTTCTATCATCTTATCAAGTTCTACTTTTACTTTCTCCTTATACTTTGGATTTAGCCTGTAAGGTATTTGTTTGACTGGCTTTGCATCAGGCTTAAGGAGAATCTTCATGAATCCTAGATCTCCTATTATACCCTTCATTTATGAAAACTTGGTGGGGAATAGTTCTTGATATTCATGAATAAACTCTATAAATTTACTAACTGCCTCTTCATCCCAGTAATATCATATTGTTGCAAACTTGGGTTCCTTATCTGCTCCTATGTTCACCTTCTTGGTCTTCATTGGATTCATCATGTCTAGTATTTCTAGCTCAGGTCCAATTACTTCGCGTTATCCTTCTGACTCTACTATGTCGATGTTGTGAGGATCTTCTTCTTCATCTGCAGTAAGGTATAACACTTTAGTGCATTTTGTATCTTGCTACGGAATATCCTTCCATGCTGTAGTGCATAGTTGGATATGCTTCCTAGGATTAGTTTCACCATCATATTTTATCTCCATCTCTATATCTATCTGTTCAAACCTTATCCCCATCAATCTTAAAAATTCCTGCCAACCTCCTATCTTCTTCTTGTGTGCATTCCACCATCTAGCAGGGGTGGCCTTAAGGGCTATATCCAAGGCTGAAAACCTTTGATTTTATGGAACTTGTTCTTCATAATCATTAAGAAAAGTATTTACATCACCTAAGACATCATAAGAAGGCATGTTACATACCTCAGATATCATACATCGAACTAATTTGGTAATTCTTGCACAATGCCTTTTGGATACTTCATGCAACCTATTCTGCCAGTTCTCCAAATCTTCTTCTGAGTCTGAGGCACGAGAACTATCACTCTCCTAACACAATCCTATTCCTTCGCTGTCATTTAATAGATATTGTCTATGTCAGATGCACATTATTCTTCTTTGACTGGTTCTGTATATCTTACTCCTTCTGATGAATCCAAGGGAACAATTACTCGCATATTGTTTCCTTCAAATATCATCTATCTCTTATTCAAATTAATTATGGCCATATTTTCAAATTCCTAGTCAATTCGAAGCAATGTAGGATAAGGGTTACTGTCATCGACGATCTCTATTACTTCAAAATCAATCCTTCAATATCCACTGTGACACCTGGTAGTCTTCCCAGAGGGAAGATTGTTTACTGATTTTCCATCCTTAACCGAATAAGTGACCATTGTAGCTTTGGCTTACCCATTAATTCCATGTATTCTTCATCAAGACATCATCATCAGATCCCAGATCCAGAATAATTTGATCCATGTCATACTCTCCTATCTATGCACTAAGCCTCATCTCTCTTCCGGTTCTCTTATGTTAGTGAAAATTATTGACTACATGCATATCACTTCACAATGTTTCTTTGGATGCACAAGAATCTATCAAATCCTAAAGCCCTTCTAAAACCTTTTGATCTCTTAACAATTCTATACAAGTCTGCAGAAAAGACTTTAAAATACCTACTTGATCTACTGAATCCTGGTCTTGTATCAGAGTTCAATCCCATGTTGGAACTCGATTCTATATCATAGCTTGGTTTTATATCGAAGTTGATGACATGTTGCAGTTACTTTTATAATAGGGCTTTGGCTATGCACAGGAGGTCGAAGCTCCAACATCCTTAAAAAATCGCTTTGCTTCCATAAATACTTCTTTTCTTTCTGAATATCGAAATCAAGAAATTTCTCAGCAGTCTTTTTGACCCATGCACTTTCAGATTCTTTCTTTTCATCTGATTTGTCACTACCAGTTGTAGCTCCACTTCTAGTGAAAATACTAATTCGAGGTTCATTGGTCCTCCTTTCAGTAGTCATCATTTGAATATTCTGTGTCAGCTGTTGATTCCTTTTTTCTTGCATCTTCTCCATAAGTACAAGACATTCTTCAATTACATGGTCAAAGGATTTATAGTACTTACATGTTGTTGTTGGATTCTCAGTCTCTCGTAAAATGACCTGGCTGGTCGTAGTTATAGAAAGTGATCTGTCCATGTCCTCGACCAACTCCACCACCTCAAATTCTTCCTCGGTAACCTCCTCGACCACTGCACTATCCATTTTCCTCATGTCCATGCTCTTCTGCTTGCATTATATAAGTGTTAGCACCACGCTCCATCATTAGTTTGTAAGCCTGGAAATTATTCTCATCATGTCCTATTGATTTATAAAATTTGCAATATAAATTCCTTGGAGTCTGTACATATTTCTATAACAAGTAACAATATTTTGAATGATGCTGGCCTCTAGTCTTACATATTTCGCACTACAGGTTGGATCCTGCATTCAAGGGATTCGGTGCCCCACCAACCATGTAATTTATGAAGATAGGGCACTGTTCTTTAGAATGGTCCTCTTATCTACACTTCGTACACCATACTTCTTCTCTAACTTCTTTTCTTTTGTTGATGTCTTGGATCTGTAGGATTAGGTTCGCCAACTGACTCTGAATCTGTTACATGCCTGCATTTGTATCTCCTATAGACGAAGCTTCCAATTTCATCACATTCTGTAGAGCTTCAGCTTGAATTTATATCTTTTTTTGCATTAATGGCAATATGATATGTAGTAGCATTGCATCTATAAACCAATCTTGATGTTGCTGCAAAGCTATGTCGAAGCTTACTTGATCTAATAACACCTTAAATATCAGATCAATTCCTAAGCAAACTCAATAGGTTTCTGTTTGATCTCTTTCAACTCACTGATGCACTATGACTCAGACTTCGGTTTCTTAAACTCTCTTATCAGTGCTATTTTAATATCTACAAACCTTCTGTTTTGATTATTTGAATCCTTCATATACCATGCCAATGATCTATCTCAGAATGTCGTAACGAGTTGCACTTTCTTTATATTCTCACCGTTGATCTGCTTCACTGTCAATATAGCTTCACATAAAAACCAAAACTATTTCAGATCCTCTAATCCAATTCCTTTGAAGATAGGTATATTAATATCATCAACCATACTTATTCTTGGAGGGGGAGGGAGAAAGACAAAAATACCCTGGCTATTACTGGATTTTGCAAACTCTCAAGATGGAAGGGTGAATATTGAGAAGCTACCTGGGGGTTATCAGAGTGGCTTTCTTCTCCTTCACTTTCATATTCCATTAAAAGAGGACTATAATCAGTCTTTATAAAGGTCTTCGGGTCTTGTCCATGAGATCTCTTTCTGGTATCTACTCTATATCTCTTCCGATTTCATGTTGTTCCGATCTCTTGCTCAGATTTATTCTCTCTTCTTCCAAACATAAGTAAACTATAAATCGGACTACATATGTATAATTCCTTTTTCACACATAAACATATTATCTAAAGTTTCAGAGATTTTAGATACTTAACTCGCGATCCTTTGAAGAATCATCATTCTGCTTTGCTATAGGATATGGTCGAGTCTACAACGAACTGAATAATGAATCCTCCAAAGATTCTATCAATAAAAAAATCGACAACCCTTGAAATCTTATTATCAGTGCTCTTGAGTCACTGTGTCAGTTCAGGAGTCAACACTGTAGGTTCTTCACCTTTAAAATGGTTCTTCCTTTTGGTCAACCTTGATATCCACTTGTACAACTCGAGAGGAAATGAAGTAAAGAAAATCTTGTATTGATCTGTAAAAATATACTTTTGTAACCAAGCTTCAAATGTCAGACAAGGGTTTTTGTTTTCTTGATCCGTAAATTCTCACTCTTTCAGGTCTATCCATTTTTAAATATCCTTCTTCGACATGTACCACATCCACATATCCTTCAAACAAATCCCAGCCCCAGAAACGAAACCATTTGTTGGCTTGGTTTGGGCTGACCCAGGTTCAATTTGTTGGAAATAATATTGAGAGGGGAGGGTGAATTAATATTATCAAATCACCAAATTTTTCATTTCCATACTCAGATTCATATACGCTACTTCAGTTAAGGGAACCAGCATGTACACGCAACTCTATCTAATGCAACTAGTGTATATCCAATAAACATATGATTCAGTTAATCCATTAAATGTTGATCTTTAGTTAGTGCATCAGAACTTCATTAACCATATGAATAGTAAACATGTGCAGTAAAACAGAACAGATCATCACACATAAGAAGCACACATGAACACCATGATGTAAGGTGGAAACCCAATGTGGGTGAAAACCACCTGCTGAAATTCGTCTCTATCTTCTTTTAATAAGAAACTTCTTTTTACAATATTTCTGTACTAGAGCAGTCTTATACTAGTACGCAGGCTTCTACCTGCAGAAGGCTACAACCTCCTCTCATTCTCCAGCTTCTCCTGGAAGGGAGCTACAACCCCCTTAGCTCTTATACTAGCCGATCCATTTACTAGCACGTAGGTGCCAGCCTACCGAAGGCTCTAACCTTCACTCGTTTTCCAGCTGCTGCTAGAAGGGAGCTACAACCCCCTGGCTCTTGTACTGGCCAATATTTTTACCAGTACGTAGGCACAGGCCTACAGAAGAATACGATCTTCTCTCTTCCTCCGGGGACCATGTTTCATAAATTTTCATACTGGATACTCTTGAAGCAAAACACCATAATCTGAAGGCCACGTTTCATCCAATTTTCATACTAGACCCATCAACAACATTGAAGCACAAAATCAATCACCACTGCAATACAACCATCAAATATATCTGCATCAACCAATCACTGAAACTCAATCATTACTTTCTGAATCAACCAAACTCAATAAATCATTGACAACCTCTAAACCTCTGAGACAACTGAATCAACCATTCATTCATAATTTAATCAACTTCAACAAATCAATTGGAACAGAGAGACCGCTGTAGCCAGTACATAGATTTGTACCCAGATCACTGCATCATCATTCAGAACCAACTGTAACCTCAAAACCATGCGTCAGAGTGTATACGCAACTTGGAAGAGCCGAACTAGCGTGTATACGCAACTTCATCAAAGTGAACCAACGTATAGATCTGCAAATACTTACTTATAACTTCGCTGCACTTCCTGACTTCAGACATACCCAGATCATTACATATACAAGGATAATACGTATGTTAGCAACCAGATCTAGTCCATCAGATCACATAAAGATAAGTCATTATGATCTTGATCCATTATAGATCTCATCCATCAATACTAAAGCTAAACATAATTGTGATGTAGGAAAGTGTTCCCTCTGCGGACAGAGGCAACCCCTCTAGCCCTAGAGTGGGTCTAGTCACAAACAAGGACAGATCAACAATAGTTTTCCTTAAATAGTCATAGTTGGAGGCCTACCTCAAGCGGTGGTCGATGGAGTTCTGTTGCGCTGCTCCAGCTTCTGCTTCCTTCTCATTAATGAGTGATTAACCTGAAACAATGCAAAGGAAATACAACAAAGCACGTAACTGGAAAACAACAATGATCTATTTACTCACAAAGTCAAGAAGTCATGAGCTATCAAGTAAATTACATACAAGACATAGGAAAACATCATTGATTGTATTAATAATGAAATAAGAGCAAGCTTACAAGCAAAGTCTTGACGTCACAAGCCTTCTCAGAGGGATCCAGCCAACATGTTCCTCAAGCATTCACTCTTTGAAGATGGATCTCCCAACATACAAGATCTTTCTCACTCATGAGTTTTACACAAAATTAAGGGCACTTCACAACCTTCCACAAGCTATCAACAATCCCACACTTGTCACACTCACACCAGCTATCTAGCAAACTCACAAACACTAACATCACTACTCAACTAGCCAACTATCAGAAACTAGCAATGCATAGCAATGGTGAGAGTTTAAATAGGAGAAGGAGTCTCCATGAAAGGTGGAAGAGTGAACTTATCCCAAAGGAAGGTAGCAACAATGATGGAACTACCATGCCAGAGAAAGGAGGGCGATACAAACTATGCCAACAACCAGGTTTGGATTCATCTGGAAGGCCGATTGTTGGAACAAATTCGCCCAATCTGGATCATCGCGGGGGAATAACTGATCTTTAGCACTGAAATCGCTAGTGAGAAATCTAGCCAGTCAGATCATCGCTAAATATAATAAGTAACCTCGTGTTGGAGCATGAAATCGGACCATCGCGGGAATCAGATGTACTTCTGCGCTGGCAGTGCAGCTGGACTATTTATGAGCGCCTTTCAGCGCGTATATTAAGTCCATAGTCACGATGAGGCAGATAAATTAGGAAAAGTGGGTCATTTGGCAGCACAAGAGAGCATTTGTTCAATATGAGCATGTTTGATTTGGACACATGACACAGTAGAAGGACTGGAGTGAAGACAGTGACAAATTACTGTGTAATAGATGCCCCCTAAAGTATGAAGCTCGAGAGAGTGGGAGGGGTGAAATGCTTTACGAAATTGACTGAGCTGGAACACCATCTGAAAGAACCTGCATGCAAGTACAGTTGATATCTCTGATAATGAAGTACATGTAGTCTAGGCATGGGCGCAACCATAAAAAAGACATACGAACTAGGTCTATGGTATGGGCGCAGCCATACAGCTAATGAGACTATGATAATGATAAAGGTATGGTCGCAGCCATCCATCAACGGGTCATGTAATCATGAACCAATCCACGCAACCCGAACATGTGTAGTATGAGTTCAGGGTCTTGAACCCAACCGATCATAGTACAAATTCTAGCATGCGAATAGTTGTGCTAAGGTCGAGCATGATAGAAAGTCACTTGATTACTGGTCAATGATGAAAACTGTTAACAAGCGTGAGAGAAACCACCAATAATGCCAATGGTTCTCAAGGTACTATCTAGCACAATCCACAAAGTGTGAAAAAGGAGCTGAAGTCGAACACTCATGGAATCACCCAATCGATGACCAATGATGAAAGTCAACCGTCAGGTGCGAAGAACTTGCCATTGAGGCATGCAAGCTCTAAGGTACCAAAGGGGATCTCTAGATCAATCTCCTAGATAATGAGCTGATGTCGATAGGAGACGACCCGTCGCAGGAGGGCCATACCGTTTCCCTCATCAATGACACGAGATAAGGAACAAGTGGCAGATGGAGGAACAGAGTATCAGAGGAGGAGACAAGGATGCAAACTGCAGAAGGATTATACTCTTGAACATGTTGGTGACATGACTCCAGAGGGGGGCAGCGTTCTGGTACCAAGGGATCAGAGGCTCGATGGAGACAACATGAATCAGATGGAATGAGGCTAAATGGAAACCCAAACCCACGGAAGGCCAAATGATGATGTATGGATGTCCCAACCCGACAAGAAGCAAAAGTGTCGATGTTCAAGAGTGACTAGCTGCCAATGATGATTTCTACATTTTCCCCCATCATTGCTGGAGAGTACCCCAATTATTTTTGAAAACAAGCTTGAAGGGGATAGCATATGCTTGTAATATAATTTTGACCGTTGGTCGAATCCAACCTAGTAATAGTTTAACGAGCCCTAGGGAGGAGAAGCTCGAGTCTTGTCATGGTGACGAGTCCAATGTTGTTAGGGTTTAATGAGTCTGACATAGGTAAAACTCAGAGTCTTTTTCATGTTTAGAGAGTTTGAAAAAGACATAGAAAAGAAAACTCCAGGGGGGTCCTTTTTCGTAAATTTTTGTCTCTCGAGCCCGAAAAAGTATAAAACGATACTTGAAAGAACCGCTTGACCATTACGATCAAGGAGTACTTTTCGTGATTAGTGACTTTGACCCGAAAAAGTAGAAAAGTGATCGAAATCACGTTGTTTCATAACCAGTAACGAACCCGAAATGAGAAAGGCCTGACAACCTTTTCGTGTTTACACGGTCGGAAAAGAGCTTAAAGTCGACCGCCTCCTGTTTCTTTTAACGAGTCAAAAGGAATAACTCAGCTATCTTTTCGTCTTTAAATGGTCGGAAAAGAGCTGAAATCAGACCTCCAATTTTATTCTCTTAAACGAGTCAAAAAGGGAAAAATACTCGGCAATCTTTTCATCTTTTACATGTCAAAAAAGGGCTTAAAGGTGACTCGTCCTAGAGGAACGAGTGGTATAAAGGGTAGCAACTGGTTCCGGTAATGGTGGAACTTCTCAAAACATGTAATGGTCAAGAGGTTGGCTAATAAAACCACTCATCGCTGCAGTTCCTCAGGAAAGGAAAAACAACCAAGTGAAAGAATATGATCGGCCAAAGAGATGGTGGCGATGGAATGAAACAACCAAGGCCCATCTAGCAGAATTTAGCAAATAAAAACGAAAATCACGCAGTGTAAATCAGGTATGGGTTCATTTTTACACAAGCTTGAACCATGGAGAACTCTGCTTGGATTCGGTTTCATGTTTACACAAGCTTGAAATGAAAAACTATGCTTGTTATAAGTTTGCATGCCCCCAGCATAATGACGCAAATCGAGGTACATGCCCCCCAAGCTTCATTGCATTCAACGGGGTGGATGGAATGAAGGTTCACATTCAAGATCTTGGAAAGACTCGACTTTGATTTTACGAGATCTTAATCAAAGACTCGATTTGGAAAGGGGAGTTGTTATATTTTTTAATGAGGTTGACACAGTGAAAAAGAACTATCCTCATGACACCTTGTTTCATTTTCTAATGAGGTTGACACAAGATCAAAACTATCCTCGGACTCTTGCTCATGGGCCATACAAGAACATGGCTCTTAAGAGGTCTTCGCAGGATGGAAGAAACACACTCTGGGAGGAATACATGTCATGATGCACCAATGACAGATTGGGTTCCAATGCCCCCAGTACATGATGTACGAGATCATCTGCATGATCATCAGCAGAGGACAAGACGGAACGGGTAGCCACATAATTGACCTGCGGCAAGGAAGGTACTACTTGCGAGCAAGAACTGATAGGGGATGGCGGCTACACAGGAGGCACCTGGGGACTGAAGAACGATAATTGATCTACGGTCACCTTTCTTCCGTCATGTGGAAAACAAACCACACAGAAAGGTGAAGAGACAAGGGCCCCCATGGCATAAACATAGTCATGGCCAAGGAGAAGGCTGAAATCTAAAGCACCTTGGACAACCATGACGTCTATATAGATGGTTTTGCCCCCCAAAATGACAGGAAGCTTTGGGAGGATCCCTAAAGGTTGATTGGTTCCTCCGTCAAACGCCAACAGATTCTGTGTGATTGGCACAAGCTGTGGGAAGCCCAAAGCTTGCCAAGTAGTGGAAGGCATAAGACTAACAGACACACCCTCATCCAAGATAGTGCCAGGTACTGCCTTATCATAGGCATGTACTGTAATATGGAAAGGCACATAGGATGGAAGACAGAATGTAATCAAATGACTCAAGTCGAAGGAAACGACCAAACTACTTGGCGGGGGAATCGTATTATTGCCCCCCTACTCTACAGGAACCGAAGAAGGACTCTCGTGATCAGTGTGGATAGGAGGGTCATTTTCAGACTCTGGAGAATTTGATGAGATGAGGAGAACATGAGCATGATTCCCTTCCGAAACAGAGTGATCAATAGGTGGTGAACCCAAGTCAACACTCTCTCTGACCAATGGTTGGTCTGGAACAGGCTGAGCATAGCCAGGCTCGGAAAGAGGAGGATGGGCAAGAGAAGAATCTAAGTCAATCTCTTGGTCGACGGGGAGAGGGTCTGAAGAGAGCCTCTGATAACCAACGGGAAGTTGGGGGGAAGAAGCTGTAAGACTTTCCAAAATGGTGGAAGCTTTATCCATGAGCGGACAAAGGTGAAGGGGATGGTGGTCTTCACATAGCCTATAGGGGAATCGAATCTTCCCTTTATCCTTACCGTTTCCAGTTGATAGGGTGGCATCATCATGAGCTTCAGAGGATGATGAGGGATGAGCTGGATCGTGAGACCATACTTCTAAGATCCTAGGAATACCAGGACAATCACGAAGAAGATGGTCACCCTTGCACAATTTACAAGGAAACTTAACCTTCTACGGAGGAGTAGAAGGTGGTTCGACCTGAGATGTACTCAAAGTAGTAGCTGCACATGTGGCCTCACATTTATCGAACTTCTTCTTCTTAGTCTCCTGGTTACTAGATGTGAAACTTTCACCAGGTGAAGGAGGAGAGGAAGAGGAAGAAACAGGGCATAGGCTCAACCTTGGAATCAACATGTCATGGTTCGGATGAAGGAGACGGTGGAACAGGAGTCATGACACTCGGAACCACCGAGGTTGAAAACAACCAAATGGGTAAACCGATGGTTAACCCAGGAAAGAATAGTGTTGCCATATACGGAGCACCGACATTTCCAAAAGGTGGAAACAGACTAGGATTCCCATCTAGGGAAAGACCTTGGCCAGTAGACTCAGGGAATGTGGCCATAGAGAACGAGCCCAAAAAACACTCTTATCACAACCAATAACTCGAACTGTTACCAAGAATATTTCGTGGGCAAATAAATTTTATGACACAAGAACAAAACTTGACCTTTTCATGTTTCAAGAGTCGAGAAAAGGACAAAAAGGTGACTCTATCTCTTTTGAGGTTTAATGAGCTTGAAAGGACAAGTGCTCAAATGGACCTTTTCTTTTAAGGAAAAGGTTTACCAAACAACCCATAAAACTGCATATACACCTTGGTGATCATATGAAAACCAAGGACTTTCCAGACGGGAGTCAATCTTCCCGAATGCTGTGTTTGGTGCGTTACAGTTTGCAAGGCGGTAGACATGGCTTCCTAGGGATATAGGATGCTAACCTAGTGGGGTCTCCCAACATATACTCACGGTACATGGGAGCACAATTCCGTACTAGACCGCTATTGAGTCACAGAAGGAGGAATCACCCAACCTTGAGTGAAAACAATAGTGACTAGGTTTAACGATGCCAGAGCACGTCTCTAGCCTAGACCTCTAAATAGTGTACATTATGTTCCAATGCGTTGTTAGGTTTATTTAGTTCATTTTAGAGTTGATCTTGAATTATGTTTCAATTTTTAGGCCCTACCGTATGTATACAACAAAAACTAGGATGCAGCTAGAATGAGTAAAGCATCTTTCATTTCGATGAACACCTACTTATAGAAAGGTAGAGAGTTCATTCCAAAACCAAGAAAAGCGAATGAAAACACTAAGAAACACAATGCATCAATACACTAATATGATGATGCATCGATACTACTAATGAAAGATTTAAAAATTTGCTTTCCAATTTCTCAAACATGAAAATTCGTAATGCAAATGTACTTTCACTTTCGTATACTAAATGAATGCAATCCTTTTGATTTTGATGTCTTTAAATCTAGAAGAAACAAATAAGCAACAAGCAAGTGTGGAAAAAACCAGTTGATCCAAACAATTGTGATCTATGTTTGGTAGTGAAAAGAAATTGAATCAATGCCAAAGATTGGTTCAATAACCGTCACTAAACAATCAACCAAAAACAAGCAAAGGGGAAGGCTCAAAAAAACCAACAAAAAGCTGCAAACGAACCTTGAACGAACTAGCAACCAAGCCAACTAATTCAAGAAACTTGAAATAATGAACTAGGTCACACAGGAAAAAAGCAAGATTCATTCAACAGAGCTGACAAAAGAGTGCCTCAACTATAAACAGTGAAAAACAAGCTACTAAGCAGGCGAGAAAAGCAAGGGACCAGCAGGACTGATGGACTTAGGAGGCAGAATTGAGAAAATCAATTCTACAACAATCAATGCGAGTAATACACAAACAACTAGCACTGATAAAGAACTAACCACAACAACAGAGCGATGTGAGCGCGGAAGTACACGACTTTTCCGCAATGGTAGGATTTTCAGAACTGTCGCGACTGTGAGGCGTAATTACGCGATACATAGGATATTACAAAAGGGTGAGCATGATGACAACACGATTGTTAAATTTAAATCCATGATGATGTTCAAAACAATGACAGGCGAACCAAAACTCCCAAATCAAAAGCAGTCAATCCTTTAATCAAATAGAGGTACTTCCCAGATCAAGCCAGGAAACTCAAAAGACTGATAACTAATCCCTAAACTTCAAAAGAGACCAAATCAAAAATCAAAACAAAAGCAAACAAAGGAAGAACAAAGGCCAAACTCCCTAGCGGAGTCGCCAATTTGTGATGCAGGAAAGTGTTCCCTCTGCGAATAAAGGCAACCCCTCTTGCCCTAGAGTGGGTCTAGTCACAAACAAAGACAGATAAACAATAGTTTTCCTTAAACAGTCATAGTTGGAGGCCTACCTCAACTAGTGGTCGATGGAGTTCCGTTGCACTGCTCCAGCTTCCGCTTCCTTCTCCCTAACGAGCGATCAACCTGAAACAATGCAAAGGAAATACAACAAAGCACGTAACCTGAAAACAACAATTATCTATTTACTCACAAAGTCAAGAAGTCATGAGCTATCAAGTAAATTACATACAAGACATAGGAAAACATCATTGATTGTATTAATAATGAAATAAGGGCAAGCTTACAACCAAAGTCTTGACGTCACAGGCCTTCTCAGAGGGATCCAGCTAGCATGTTCCTCAAGCATTCACTCTTTGAAGATGGATCTCCCAACATACAAGATCTCTTTCACTCATGAGTTTTACACAAAATTAAGGGCACTTCACAACCTTCCACAAGCTATCAACAATCCCACACTTGTCACACTCACACCAGCTATCTAGCAAACTCACAAACACCAACGGCACTACTCAACTAGCCAACTATCAGAAACTAGCAATGCATAGCAATGGTGAGAGTTTAAATAGGAGAAGGAGTCTCCATGAAATGTGGAAGAGTGAGTTTATCCCAAAGGAAGGTAGCACAAATGATGGAACTGCCATGCCAGAGAAAGGAGGGTGATACAAACTATGCCAACAACCAGGTCTGGAGTCATCTAGAAGGCCGACTGTTGGAACAAATTCACCCAATCTGGATCATCGCGGGGGAATAACTGATCTTTAGCGCTGACATCGCTAGTGAGAAATCTAGCCAGTCAGGTCATCGCTAAAGATAATAAGTAACCTCACGCTGGAGCATGAAATCAGACCATCGCGGGAATCAGATGTACTTCCGCGCTGGCAGCGCAGCTGGACTATTTATGAGCGCCTTTCAGTGCGTATATTAAGTCCACAGTCGCGATGAGGCAGATAACTTAGGAAAAGTGGGTCATTTGGCAGCACAAGAGAGCATTTGTTCAATATGAGCATGTTTGACTTGGACACATGACACAGTAGAAGGACTGGAGTGAAGACAGTGACAAATTACTGTGTAACAATAATCAACCAATCTGAATATGCAGAATACTGACACTAGTAAATAGTCACCAGAACTCAGACTTTGCATCAACAACCAGAATCACCTGTAACTTCAAACATCATAGTCTATATGGTATATGCTATTCATATGTATCTAACCTGCATATGTACGCGCTTTTATCAAAGTCAACCCGTGTATACATCTGTAAATATTCATTCATGATTTTCAGCTATCCCAAACTTGAGTTATACCCAGATCACGATATTTATAGAACATTACATGTGCCAGTATACAGATCTAGAATAATCATGATCAAACCGTATAGAGATGATTCATTCCAAGCCATTATATCCTGATCTATTCTTAGATCTTATTCTCCATCAATCGCTGAGATTCCTCCTTGGCTCAGATCAAGCAAAGCATCATGAACCCGTAACCTGCATACTGGATCTCATCCTTCATCAGATATTCCAGACTTTCTAAGTGCCTTTGCCTAATGATCTCCTTCTCCTTTTACAGTCTTAGGCCTTACTCAATACCATGGTCCAAAACCACTTAGAACAGATACCTTGGATCAAATACCTGGGATCAACATGTCATACATGAATCCTTGGACTAATACCATGGATCACAATACCATGGTCCAAATACCACGGACCAAAACCAAATATACGCGCCTTTCCTTGCATGAAAGTGCGTGTATACGTATACGCACCTTTTGGTTGTCTAACCCAAGTGTATACACGGCTTTATCAAGAGGAAGCTGCGTATATCTCCTTTTCTTCATTCTATGCAACTGAACTGAGAACTGTCGTCTTAGTAAGTTGTCATTGTTCATTACATATGAACTGATTCCTTTGAGCTATCCTGCATCCCATGTATTCTGTCACATCTGATATCTCTATAAGTGAGTTGTTCTGCTACAAGTGGGTTGCCATCAAGTACAACACATGCATCATAGTGCCAACGCAATCTATACTACGCACCAACAAAACCCTCAATCACTGCCCCTTTTAGCAACGCCTGCAAGCAGATCGTAATCTCACCCAAAGTGACAATTCAAGGATGTAGAACCAGGTTTCTACATCCTTGAAGGATTAGGGGATGTGGTATTTTTATGTTATCTTATTCCTAGCACTTATAAATCACTTCGAGGTGTTAGATTAATCACTAACACATGCCATATAAACCCATAAACCATCATTGTGCTGAAATAAAATGCAACTGTAATAACTACGACTCTACAACAGATAATAAGAAAGTATACAAATCAAGACACCAAATTACCTTGGTTCACCCCAATGTAGAGCTACGTCCACAAGAACTATTGTTAATATAATGAATCTTTAAACAAATAGTTCTTGGCCTGCACACTCAGCTGTAGAGCCTTGCCTTCTCATTCAAATTACATATCAAAATGATTCACCCATAACACTGATGTGGATCTCAAAGATGATTATCTTCTTATTATTTAAACCTATATATACTATTACATCTAAGGGTTACATCATCAAAATACCATGGTTTCCCTAAAACAAGCAATTATGGCCCAAAAGCCCATTGATCTTTTACAAAATTACGTTCTTTTACAAAAATGAGTGGCTTCGACCCACCCCAAAGCCCTTACACTGCACGGTATATTTAATTATTATCCACTACGTGCTCCACTTCATGCTATGCTGCACGCTCCACTATGCACTCCGCCCCAAAAAATGCGGAGTCTTTGCCAAAATCTAGGCCAAGTTGGGATGCGCCCAACAACTAGAAGGCTACTAGTGGGCAGATCAGTGAGCCAATGTTTAGTGACACAAAAAGGACTTGTGATAATTAACATTGGTAGATTGAGGAAAAAAGAGATTTCGCACAGGGGATTGAGACTCAGAGGGAGTTTATTTTTAGAGGGAGCAACCTTATGAAAGCTAGTACTTCAAGCTTTGGGAGATAAGACTGATTATTGCAGTAGTTGCAACAGTAGTGCAAAAGCTACAGAAGTAGTAACAGAGTATTAGCAACAAAAGTATGAGTAGATTAGATTTATATCATGCATGCAAATCCTTGAGGAGAAAAGAAAATGTTATAGACTTGGTGGTTGAGAGGAAGCATGAATTATCTCTTAACATGCAACCTCAGAAGCAACCTCAGAAGCAATCTCGACAAGTTGTGGAGAAACCACAATTGGAGAAGTGGAGAGGAGTCTGAGTGGAGACATCCACTCAAGCAGAGACCTCCAGTTGGGTGAAATTTTGAGCCAAGAGGGAAGAGGGAGCACATGTAGCCATACCTCTAGGTGAGAGGTGGGGCGATGTGAACCAGTAGTCCCAAGAGTGAAAAAATTTGGGCAGGGTCCATTGAGGTGTTTTTTGCCTCATGGATCATTACCTTTCTACAGGGGCCCACAATACATAATAACAAGAGGATAAATATCAACCAAATACTAAGGAGTGCAGAGAAGTGTTGACAGCAGAGAAGGAGGATCAGTAGCAGAGTCAAAAACAACATAGTTTTCCCAGTAGATAGTTGCAAACACATTTGACTCAATTTATTTTGTTTGGATTCTTTTTGCTTGCAGATGTTGTAGTAGCAACAACAACAATGACAAGTGTTGCATGCAAAATATTCAAAAGGTACTAGATCGAGATAGACTTGAAGTCCTTTCTTTTGAGAGGGAGTGTTGAAAATAGAAACAAGAAAGGTTAAAAATAACATCAAGAAAGATCCTAATTTAATTTTGTCCTTGAATTAAATTGGGAATAAAATTGTAACTCCACTGATTCGAATTGGATCCTAGAACACTCTCTAAGTTTTCAACTCTATAAAATTCATGCCAAAGTTTCAAAGTCTTATAAAGAACGAGCTTATCAGAAATATCCTCGAAATAGTTGTAATTTGTGAACAACACAGAGCAACGAGGACCCTCGGTCAAGCGGGCAGATCGTTGGCTCATGGTAACGTGCACTGTCACGAATTGGAAAAATGGGAGGTCTTTTTGAGAAATGGGGATGGTTTTTGATATGCGATTAGCAACAAGTCACTAATTTCATATCGCCAGGCAAACCCCTTAGAGAAGGAAAAGCCCTGAGCGACCTAGACCTGAAAAGTTATAAAACATAACGGATATCACGTCGATTCTGTCAAAGGCGAGGTCCCACAAAACTAGCAGGATATCAGAAGGGCTTCGAGATGGTAAGTGGTTTCAACCAAATCCTGCTCGATGCCACACATCGAGTGACACGCATTTGGCGGAAGAGAGAGAAAATCGCTCACATCGGACAGGTAAATGTCGTGTTACTTACCTGCCCGATATGAACGACGACCATAGGATCTGGAGGCTCTAGATCGACAATAGAGACGCAATACGATGGATGACCAGATTCAATGGGGTAAATAGGTAGAGTTGTATAAGATTTGAAGTCCGACGTGGACAATGCATTGGCAGAGGATCATGTTCGCGAGCATTCTTGGAGTAATGGTAAAAACGGTCGTTTCAAAGACGTCCAAGAGAACTGACACTTAGTTCATTATGAAACAGATGGCCACCTCCCTGTGAGGCATTATACAGTTATGATGATGCAGAACAGAGGAATTCAAATGAACAGAGGCAAGGGAACTTGAAAGCGGGGAAGTGGAAACGAACAATGAGAAAGCAGATTGGCTTTAAAGCCACGAGTTGACAAAGAAAGAAGGAGACAGTTAGCAAGTAAGCTAGAAGCGGAAAGCTGAGAGTAGAGAACAAAAAGAAGAAATCGAGCTGACCTGCAGAGGCAAAAGGTAGTATCGAGACAGAGACAGAGAGAGATCCTATAAATTATAGGACCCTAACACAATACATTCCTCAATTGCTTAGGAGAGTGATACTCCCTGATTTGGAGACTGTGTGGTAGGGTATTCAATCTTATCTGACATGCTTGTTGGCTCGCTGCCCCTAATAGCCTTAGAGTGGACTCAAAGTGGGAGATGACCTGCTCTTGGGTGGCAAGGTATCTAGGTGCAAGCTTAGCATAATTGGAAATTATGTTGTGATTAATGCTTACAACCATGGAACTTATCTACTTTGCCCTGATGTCGAGGGGTTGTTTTTCTTCTTTTACCAATACTCTCTTCAACACCTCAGCCCTAGCCTCCTCATGACTCATCCAATATGTAAGGGCCATCAACTACAAGTCTCCCAAATTTTCATTTGGATCCCAAACATTCATGTATGTTAAGGTGAGGTTGTGCAGGTAGAATTCAACTAATTTGGATTTGTCTTCAATGCTACTCTTGTCACACAACTCAATGAACTACTTGTAGTCTTGGAATGACATGGACCCATGTTGTGCTAATTTCTTAACTTGGAATTGCATTCATTGATCTTTGAGTAAAAGTTCATAGGATTTGGATGGAAATTTGCATTGAAGTGCCTCCATGTAGAGGATTGCCATTGTGGCCAATTGTGCTTCCTTCTCTTGCAATTTCTTCCTCAACCATGCGATTTTTTCCTGTAGTTGTGTTCTCATTGTGTACTCTCTATCCCTTAACTCACTCAAATCCTTACCCATTTCTAGGAGATTTCCTTCCATAAGGCCCACATCTTCCACTTTCTTAGATTTAGTAATCTGCATCCATCTATGTGTCCTTCCTCTCTCTACTTCAATTTTAAAGAAGAGAGGGATTGCAAATTTTTGTGGGATCACTCTGTCTCCTTCAATGAACTTTTAGTAGGAGCTAAAATTGGGCTATGGACTAGGCTCTTGCAGCTCTGGGAAATATCTCTCAAATTTTCTTAGAGAAGTTTCCCCCTCTTGTAACTATTGTGTTGCCTCTTTGCCTTCTCTCTGACCCTTCTTCCCTTCTTGTAGCTTTTCTAATCTTCCTGTAGCATTGTCTATGTTTCTTGTAGCAGAATCTATGTTTCTTGTAGTAGGATCTGTGTTTCTTGTAGCAGGCCTTTTCCTTTTTGTTGGAGTGTGATAGGTGCCTTGGGCTTCTTAGAGGAGGTTTACCTAGTAACAGGCTCTCTTACATAGGTTATAGGAGTCTTTGAGATGGCTCCACAAGATGTGACTTTCTCAACCTTCCTTTCAATGGGTTCTATCTCCTCTCTTTTACTTGGTTATTATTCAATTAGAATAGGGATCCTTGTGGGAATTTGAGGCATCCCCTGTTTAATCCTAGTGCTTTTCCTTGTTTTGAAGTAGAGGGGATTTTTCGTTTACTTTTTCTTCTTAGGTTTGATTGGTGTGCTCAAGGAAGTTAGGAAAACAAATGCCTCCTTTTTAGGGTGTTCATGAGACAAACTTTTCTTCTATGGGGATACCTCCTCTTATTTAGATGCAGTCATTTTCCCAGGGCTTGGTTCTTCCTATTTCTCCTCCTCTTCTTTTTCCTTTTGTTATTCCTCCACCTCTTCCTTTTTATGTGGTTATTCCTCTATTTTCTCTACCTCTACCTCTTCTTCCTCTTCCTCTTCTGCTTCTACCTCTTCCTCTTTTACTTCTGCCTTTGTTTCTTCTCCTCCAACACTAGAGGTTAGGGTCTCACCAAGTGCAAGGACTTGAGTGTCAAGGAAGGCTTCTCTATCCATATCTCTGAATGTGGACTAGAGGACAAGAACACTTAATTTATTCAGAGCATCTTCTACTATTAGTTTGATGAGGCCACGATGTTCTAAGTGTTGTTTCTTTCCCTCTTTCACCTTCTGGCTCATGTCCATGATGGATTGTAGGAGGAAATAAGGCACACCGAGTGATTGGGCTATGGGAAATCTTGCTTGAAACCTCAGTTCATGGAGTAGTATGAACTGATAGACATATAATACACTCATTATTCCTTCACAAGAGATGAACTTAAGGATATGGTATGCCACTTCATCCCAAGGATAGGGGAGGCTCTCTCTTCTGACTCCATTTTATATTCAATTGGTGTCTCATAATCAATGAAGAAATTATTCTTAGTATGGGAACTGCTGGACTTGTCTTCTTTTCTCCACTAGAACTTTAGGGGAAGTGTTGTCACCCTGATAATCAACTTAGGATTGACGGTAATGGATAATATCCTCACCACATTGGTAGCACTGGCTCTTGCCTGAGGGTTTAGGGCCATGGAAAACTCATAAGTGATATCATCATAATATCCTTTTAGCAGCTCAAAGAAACCTAACCGCTTATGCCTCTTGAAAATGTCTACTACAGGGGGATGAAGGTGAATTCTCTTAGTATCTACATGCTTTCTCTTATGGAATCCCGTATTGGGATGGGGACCCCCAGGTCTAATTTTGTCTAAGCTTTGAGTCAAATTTTGTAACATTGTAAAGTCTCCACATTTGGAGCATGCAAAACATTAAGAGTCAAAGGGGCTTTTAGGCAAGTTAAAGCCCCTTATTTTGTAAAGGGTTGGGCTGTTTTGGGTAAACAATGAACTCTACCCATGGTTCACAGACCATGGTAATGTAATGTAAAATATATAAAAGGGAGTAATCTAGGATTCATTAGGTAGTTCAGTTATAAGATTATGGATAGTTGATAAGTAAGATTTTGAGTCTATATTCTGGTGAAGGGGAAGGCTCCTGCAACTGAGTGCGCAAATACCTTGGTAAGTCCACAACTGAGTGTGTGGACCCCTGCAACTATGTGCACAGGGTCAGAAGAAATGTATGTATTGAAGATCTGAAGTAATAAAGCATGTTTGAAGAAAATTTGTGTGTTCTTTGTATATTTATATGTTTTTGTGTTTTATGCTTGATTATGATACTACTCTCTATGATATTTTCTTAGTTAAATTGCGAAGGTTCAGATGTACATTTTTATGTTAACTTATGCATGTTAGAACACTTAGGAAAAGTTCATAGATCTAATTAAGTAGGAACCGATTTAAGTATGTGATTCTCAAGATAAGGGTTCACGAAGGTCAAATTGGGCCCTAGATTAAGAAAATGCCTCACTGTTACATCACATAGCCTTCTAGATGCATAAACCTGGTTCTAGCAACCCCCAATACTTCCTCAGGTGAGACTGCAGTCTGCACTAAGAAAACTATTGCCGAAAGGGTTGGTAGTGTAGGCTTTTGTTGATTAGCGTAGCTAACTCTAAACCTGGGTCCAAGCCCCCTCAAGCCAACAAATGGTTCTGTTGTCGGGACTAGGATCTATCTGAGGGATGTGTGATGTAGAATATGTGGATACCAACTAATAAAGAACTCGAGAAGTGGATATATTGGAAGTTTCATGAGTTTGGAGCACAGGAAAATCGGAATCTGCGTTGGTCAAAATAGAGGTGGTTAATGAGATACCTCTACACAGAAAAGAACAACGTATTTTTTTCATCGTTCCCTTGCAAATTACATGAGTGACTGTCTAAGTTAGTAGACAATGAACCTACTTGAAACAAAAGGATCCTATTGTGTGGACTCCTGAATTGATCACGCATCTTGAAGAGTATGATTATAAGGTTGCAAGGGTTGTCGACTATTGGATTGATAGTATTTTGGGAGATTTCATCACTGATATTGAAATTGAAACCTATGTATCTTATAACGAAGTTGAACGTCAATTCTTTAAGGGTTCGAGAGGTAAGTACTTGAGATCGATAAAAACTTGGATTAAAATGTTGTTATGCGAAAAGGGTGTTATGCCTTTGAATTGATGTTTAAAATAGGCCAGATCGGATCTAGGTGAAGTGGAAAAAGATTCAGAGCTGATTGGGACAAATCCATTGAAGGTGCATACAGTCCATTATTGGGCGAATCAGACAGTGAAGAGGAAAGGACCAGCCCTAACACCCCCGAAGGTGCACTTGGACAGAAGGTCAGGGCATTTCTGGGATTCCATATCCATCCACCCCATCTCCACCTTCATCACCACCTCATACACCTACGCCTCCACGCCCACCTCCAACTCCACCTTCATTCTTTAGTATGGCAAACACTGTTAGGCCCCTATACTACTAGTGTAACCCCTTATTGTTATTAGTACAACCCAATTATTATATTGATGTACCCATGTAGTGCCCATATTGTTACTATTGTGCCCCATAGAAACCCGCTATTGTTATTATTGTGCCCTTACATTATTATTGTTATGTCGGCTCTGATTATGTTATGACCCCTTAGACTCCTATATATAGAAAGGAGGTCTTTTCAATTGTATCATCCAAAAATTGCTCATTTATGTAATGTAAAGGAGGTTGCCCCCTCGAAGAGGCTGAATTCTAAGGCATGGATCTCTCTTTTCTATCTTTTTGTGAGCTGGTTTCATAACATTTGGTATTAGAGCTTTGGATTCTAGGGTTTCGTTGCCCCAAATAGGTCATCGTGGCATTTTATCTATAACTTTTTTTATGCAATGTTTCAGAAGCTAAAAAAAAAACCCATGTGAGAAGAATTCGCTTTGAATCTCAAGTCCGAATTTCAGAGCTTTTCGCACTATATTTGCAGAGATATGATCTGAGGAACTTGCTCTTTTTGCAGACTCCTGAATTACATTCCAAACAGGTGACCCGAGGAAAATCGTCATAAATTTCTCTCTGAGCATCAGATTGAAATTTCGTAAGAAGGGAAAGAAAGAGAACAAACTGTAGTTTCTTGTATATATTTTTGAGAGCCAAAGGTTGAAACAATGACACGGGGCACTTCATACTAGTTCACTCTTTTGGAAAGGTCTATAATCAGGTCATCTTGGGAGATTGTGTATAACTCTTTCTTGGAGAATCCAATTTGGATCAGACTGGTGGCATTGGAAAGAGGATACAGAGGGCTACTATAGGTCACAATTTTAAAACTTAAAGATCTGAAAGTACAGAGTTACAGTCGTTTCAAGATCGAGCTCCTAAAATCAAGAAAAAGAAAGATGAGGAAGTTTGATGGCAAGGATCCAGTAAAATGGATACTTCAAATGGAGCAATATTTTGATCTACATGGTGTACCACTGTTACAAAAGGTATGTATTGCATCTTCATATTTAGAACCGGATCAATTTTTATGGTATGAAGGGCTTTGTTCTCGTAAACAACTTGTTATGTGGTCAATTTTCATGGAGGAAATGATAGCACATTATGAGGATACAAAGAGCAACACCTTCTTTAGAGCAACACCACAACAATTGGAAAGAGTAAAAGGGCTTTGTGACATAGTGGAAAGGAAAATTATGGAAACAAGGAAGCATACCCCTCACAACTATAAAGATGGAAATGTTGTTTCTCCTAGCCTTCCACAACCTACAAGGGTTACACCACAACAATTGGAAGAAAAAAGAGAAAAAGGGCTTTGTTACAATTGTGATAGCAAATGCACTAAAGGTCATAAGTGTGCTGAGAAGAAATTATTTTACATAGAATATGAGGAGGAGGAAGGAAAGGATCAAGAAACATCAAAAGAAGAAGATATACGCCAGGATCCCACCCTAGAGAAAGAAGAAATGAATTAGACGATATCTTGTAAAGCATTGGCAATAATTACCACTCCTCAAACTCTCAATATAGAAGGACATATCAAGAAGAAAAAGGTGCAAGAAGTGAAAGATCACATCGAGAAAGAAGAAGAATTCAACCATATCTTGTAATTCGTTGGTCGAAATTACCACCCCTCAAACTATCAAGATAGAAGGACATATCAAGAAGAAAAATGTACAAGAAGTGAAAGATCACATCGAGCATCAAGAAATGAATCCGACCATATCTCGTAAAGGATTGGAAGAAATTACCACTCCTCAAACTCTAGAGATAGAAGGACATATCAAGAAGAAAAAGGTTCAAGCAGTGAAATATCACATCGAGCATCAACAACAAGTTCTCCAACTTTTAAAGGATAACACCACTTCGGTGCAAAATCAAATGAAACAACAGGTAGATCAACATTGTAGTGAAAAATGTTTTGATGTAGGTGATTGGGTATTTTTACTGCTACATCTCAAGCAAGCTATTTATGAGAAGGAAATGTTGGCAATACTACATGCACTTAAAAAATGGCGACCTTACCAAATGGGAAGACTCTTCAAGGATGAGGATGTGGAAGCACTGTTTTGTGCTATTTCTATTATCCAACCAGATTGGATAAGTGAAGCAAGGGATGAATGGAAGAAGGACGAAAAAGTATGGCCACTTATTCAAAAGTTGCAAAAGATCCCAATTCAAACAATATTGCCAGAAATTGAAGAGGAAGGAAAAATCATATTGGAACCTGGAGCAGTCACAGAAACAAGAACCCGATAGCTACGAAATCGATCAATTTCAGAGTATCTCATCAAGTGGAAGAACTTACCCGCTGAAGATTCCACATGGGAGGACAAGAATTTTATACAGAAGCATCAAGAACTACTCAAGCGTTGAGGACAACACTTTTTGAAGGAGAGGGGCATGTTAGGCCCCTATACTACTAGTGTAACCCCTTATTGTTATTAGTACAACCCACTTATTATATTTATGTACCCATGTAGTGCCCATATTGTTACTATTGTGCCCCATAGAAGCCCACTATTGTTATTATTGTGCCCTTACATTATTATTGTTATGTCGGCTCTGATTATGTTATGACCCCTTAGACTCCTATATATAGAAAGGAGGTATTTTCATTTGTATCATCCAAGAATTTCTCATTTATGTAATGTAAAGGAGGTTTCCCCCTCGAAGACGCTGAATTCTAAGGCGTGGATCTCTCTTTTCTATCTTTTTGTGAGCTGGTTTCATAACAAATACAATGAAAATGCCTATATTCAAGGGTCAGGGATCAGAGGATCCTCATCAGTTTTGCTTTGTAGATGAATCTATGTGGAAGGTGTAACAGATCAATGATAATGAAATGAAGAAAGCATAACTGGTTACAACACTACAAGATAAAGCACTTACATTGTATATCAAATATAGTATAACCAATCCGAATGCCACATTGGCTGAGACAAAGACTGCGCTAAATGTGGAATTTAGAAAGACAAAATGAAAAGATCAGTGTGCGACTAAAATAAAGGAGATCAAGTAGACAACTAATGAGTCTGCGTGGGATATAGAACATAGGTTCAAATTCTTACTAAGACAAGCTAATATTTAGATTTCAGATGAAAAAAATAAGGAATGGTACATAGATTCACTATTTCCACACTTAAGATTGCCTTTGTCTCAACAGAAGATTAGATCTCAAGCCGAATCATTAGATATCACGATGAAGCTGGAGGCTTCACCGATCCAAGATACGAATATAGGAGTCCAATAGATCCAGTCATAGTTAGCAAGCCTACATATGGAGTTGCAAGATCCGAAGAAGGGAAATGAGGTTCAGTCAAGATCAGTGCCCTGTGTATGGGCATTATATAGTTGCGGGAGGTCCCAACCCACTGAAACAAGAGTCTCCTATTGGATCAAGCACTGGTTCAAGCATCTAGTGCAGTATATTCCAAGTATCAGGAATGAATATGACAACCAATTGTTATATGTTACAAAAGTTTGTGTAGTCACCAAAACAACTATTTTTCAAATTTTGTAAATCGATTGGCTAGGATGAAAGAGATTGCCAAAGCTATGACTTGATGATAGACATAACCCTAATGTATAGGATGCAGGTTGAAACCCGTGCATAAAATGATCAAGGCTCACCTGCAGCTCACAGAGGATTTTAAGGACGGGGAAGAGGACGAGGAGGAGGCACTGGAAGAGGTCGGGGCTAGATCATCTGCTACAATTGTGGAGAACCCAGACATTTTGTGTGCGATTGTTAGAATCCAACTCATCCTTCTTGTTAATACTGTAAGAATTTTGATCATGTTATAGAAGTGTGTCCTGTATTAATAGCAAATATGTAGGAGAAGAAGAACCGACAGCCCACGCAGAACATTTAGATCATGAGATCCAAGCACGCAAAGACAATCCTAGTATTAATATACTCACGTGAAGCAGTATAATCACTGGTGAAGATAAGGTAGAAGGCAAGCAACTGATATCAGATACATGGGTTCGCAGGGTTGGCGAGAAGAGTATTGGATTTTACTTACAAAGAGAAAAGGGGATGTTTATGGAGGCAATAAAAAGTTTTGTGGATCTAGGTGCTTCTATGTTTAAAACTCAGATACCAATAGTCCCACAACAAGGGAAATATGAAGAAAGTACTGTGACAGAGAACTTTGATCCCACGGTGCTGAAATCATTTTTATAGACATGCATGAAGCTATTGAGGGATTAGAAAGCAGTTGAAGGACTACAAGAAATGATAGATAATTGCGCTAGCAAGGACAAGTCATTACCATAACAATGCACATTAAATAAGGTGAACCGAAGAAAGAAGAGGACTGGTAAGGAAATGTGGTTGACATCACAAATTGGTGATTTCGACATGGACCAGATAATTATAGACTTAGGATCTCATGCTAATGTACTGCCCAAACATACTTGCGAACGTATGGGGAAACCTAAGTTGCAGTGGTCGCCAATCCAGATCACATGGAAAACCAACAAAAGATAATTCTGATGGGTCACCTGAATGGAGTGACTGTAGCTATTGAGGGATCTAGTGTGCTCGCAAATTTTGAATTTATTGGGATAGTAGATGATATTAACTCGTACCCAGCCTTGCTCGGAATTCATTGGGTTTTCAACATGAATTTTATTATTAATTTGAAGAGGCGAAGCATGGTGTTTGAAAAGAATGGACTCAGAGTGGTTGTTCCATTAGATCCAGCTGAACGTGCATGGTACATAGAAACAAAGAATGATGACTATGATGATGAAGAAATTGATCACATATATAAGCTTGCTACGTGAGACGAAGACTAGATTAATCCCACTACAGATGGAAGGATTAGTTTGGAGAAGGATAGTTCATGCCAATTAGACTTAGATGAAGAATTAGAAAACTGGCAGAATCGGTTACATGATGTCTCTACACTATGATGCAATAGGCTTACAAAGTCTTTGCACTATATATTAATAGAGGCACGTAAATTACCTTATTATGATGGGATAGATGATGTCAATATTTTTCTTAACCATTTTGAAAGAAACGTACTAGAGGAACACAAGTTCTAGGCTCTATATTTGGCTTTAAGAGCTACGCCTACCAGATGGTGGGGAACCCACAAGGATAATATTGCTGATTGGAAGGAATATCGTAGAATGATGAGACTACAATTTGTCTCCGCAACAACACAACTCAGTGAAAAGTACACAGGTAAGAATGACCCACACGAACATCTGGCTCGATGGACTAAGGCTTGGGGTGTGGTACCTCAACTCGAGTGGGTACATATCTTTATTCATACCTTAGATGATATACCGATGAACTGGTATTTGGAGATAGAGCTGCGACATAGGACTGTTGATTGGGATGAAATGAAGGAGAGTTTCCTTCTGAATGAACTTTGTATATGGGTTGGAATGCATTGATGGAGTGCTTCAGGCGATTAAGGCTTCAGGCGATTAAGGCATCGATCTTCGGAACGCCAATAGAACCTATAACTTGGATGGAGCCTGACTGGAGTGTGCAACTACAACATGCGTGAGAATTCTACAATGTTACTATGGAAGAAAGTGATGAGGATACACAAAATATTAATATTCCCAAGTCAAAAGGACTATGTGAGGTTGCAGGACCTGATGCAAAGATCCCTGATATATCACAACCAGTAAAGACTAAACAAGTAAATATTGGCTCAGAAGCAAAACCAATGATCACGCATATGGGTGACTATTGGGATGAAGACATGATAGGCAAGGTTGATGAATTATTGCATGAATATCAGGACTTATTTCCAACTAAGTTCTCTGAATTGAAGGGTATAGTAGGTAATTTGGGTGTGATGAAGATCAATTTAAAGCTAGATGCGAAGACGGTGAAGCAACGCCCATATCGACTGAATCCCAAATACAAGGAAAAGGTAAGAGAAGAGCTGGATAAGATGCTCGCGATAGGTATAATTGAGCCAGGGGAAGAGTCGGAATGGGTCAGCCTAATAGTGGTCTAGGAAAAGAAAACAAAGGGTGATATAAGGATCTGCGTAGATCTATGGAAGTTAAAAGATGCATGTGTGAATGACCCCTTTTCTTATGAATTTTATAGATGAAGTTCTAGAAACCGTTGGTGGATAGGAGGCTTATTCGTTCATAGATGGATTTTTGGGATATCACCAAATTAATATTGTGTTGGAGGATAGAAGCAAGACTACCTTCACTACAGAATGGTGGTCATTCCAATATATAGTTATGCCTTTCAAACTGAAAAATTCCCCGACAATATTTTCTAGGGTGGTATTCGCAACATTCAATGAGTTTATTCATAAGTTTTTGGAAGTCTACTTCGACGATTGGACAATATTTGGGCTGGTTAAGAAACATGTTTCTAGTCCGTGCCTAACGTTGGATACATTCCAGAAGTATTAGATTTCCTTGAATTTGAAGAAATGTATTTTCTGTGTACCTTATGGAATACTATTGGGACATGTCATCTGCAAGTAGGGATTGATGGTAGACCCTGCAAAAATCACTGTAATTATCAATTTGGATCCACACAGGAATGTCAAACTGCTACGCAGGACTTTGGTTCATATAGGGTATTGAAGGAAGTTTATAAAGGCATATGCGCAAATCAATGCGCCAATGGAGAAGTTATTGAAGAAGGATGCTACATTTTGCTGGGATGACGATTGTCAAAAGAGCTTGGATGCTCTTAAGGAGAAGATGGTTACTGCACCAATTGTAGTACAGAAAGAGTTTCATGTGCATGTGGATGCATCTTGTATAGAGTTGGGAGTTATTTTAACTCAACCAAGTGAAGGAGATATTGACCATTTGATTGCCTTTGAAAGTAGGAAACTATCTAAGGCAGAGAGAAACTATTCAACCACAGAATGAGAAGGATTAGCAATGGTATATGCACTACAAAAATTTAGGCATTATCTGTTAGGTGCGCACTTCAAAATGCATACGGATCATTCTGCATTGAAATACATGGTCAATAAGCCTATGTTGGGAGGGAAGATCTATAGATGGTTGGTTCTCTTCTAGGAGTATGATTTTGAAGTGATAGTTAAGCTGGGGAGGTTAAATGATGGACCTGATCACCTCTATAGGATTGAGAACAATGAAGAACCCATTAATATTGATGAGGGGTTACTTGATGCAGAGCTATTTGCTATCATATTTGTTGATGAACATTTTGTGGACATTATTTATTTTCTATCTACTGGTGTAGCTCCTGAAGGATACACAACACTGTAAAAAAGGAGCTAGTGGTAAGGGTTGTGGATTTCTCAGTCATTGCAGGACACTTATATAAGATCGGACTGGATGAAGTTCAATGCCGATATGTACCTAAGTATGAACGACATAGTATTATGGCTGAAGCACATGGTGGTGTCACTGGAGGACACTATGTAGGTAAGGAAACCACGCAGAAGATTCTATGAGCAGGACTATGGTGGCCTACGATACATAAATATTCTAAGGATTACTACAGTGCGTGCGATGTGTGTCATAAGACTGGAAGACCATCGCGAAGAGATGAACTACCTTTAAATCCATAGGTCATGCTACAAGAATTCGATAAATCAGCAATTGAATTTTTTGGACCAATTAATCCACCAAGAAAGAAGATGGGCACACGTTATATTATCACTGCAATAGACTACTTGACCATATGGGCTGAGGCACAACCCGTGAAGGATTGCAACGCAGAAACTGCTGCGAAGTTTATATTTGAGTACATTCTGTCATGATTTGGATGCCCAAAGATCCTGATGAGTTACTGAGGTTCGCATTTATTAAATGAAATAATTAAGGTGTTGACATAAGAGTTCCAAATGCACCATCAAAAGAGTATGTCATATCATCCCCAACGAATGGAATTGTTGAACATTTTAATAAATTCATGGAGAATTCCTTAATGAATATCTGCAATGTTAATAGGAATGAATGGGATGTGGGCATACCAATAGTTCTATGGGCATATAGGACCACTTGTAAGAAAATGATCGGGAAAACATTGTTTAGATTGGTATATGGACAAGAAGTCATGATGCCTATGGAGTATATAGTTACCAGCTTAAGGATCGTAGCAGTAATTGAGATGGTCGATCGCGACTGCATGGAAGAACATTTAGCGCAGCTGCTTGCGCTAGAGGAGGATCGCTTTTTGGCTGGTTTTCATTAGTAGGTTCAGACAAATAAGGAAAAGGCATGGCATGATCGCCACATTAAGAAGTGCTTTTTTAAGAATGGATATTTGGTCCTAATGTATGACAACAAATTCATAAAGTTTCTAGGGAAGTTTCAGATGCATTGGCTGGGACCCTATGTGATCCAGGATATTTTAGATGGTGGTGAAGTTTAACTCACAAAGCTAAATGGGGAGTTGTTTCCTGGAAGGATTAATGGAAGAAGATTGACGGTATACATGGACGATCCCGCCCTTGAAATGATGGAATGACTATATGACAGTAGGACAATCTTATTGCTTCAAGCAGCTGAATGGAAGCACAAGACTATAAAATACTCTGCTGAGAAATGGTTCCATTGAAGTAGGAGGGATTCACGATGTTTAGGGAGATGGCACAGGTGGAGAAATATGTGACAAGGTAGTTGTGCCATAAGGAGGGCCCAATGCAGCTTGCCCAAAATATGACTATTGGAAAAGCTACAGTTGATTTGACCGTGATTTTTCCATTAACGGGAGTGGGGGAAGTGAATTTAAGGAGCATATCTATGAAAATTTGCCACCAAATTCGTATTTATGAGCAGGATCTGAAGGCATTTAAGGCATTCAAATTTTAATTTGGCTATAAATATGGTATCCCACTCTACATTCAGAAAATTTTCCTATTAAAGAAATCTTGTGAGCTTTTGTGCCTAAGTCTGAACCAAGAGAAGTGTTGCATGACTGGTGAGAATCGACAGGACATCTACTTGGAATTTTTGGCACAAGGATTAACAAGAATCATGACTGCTACTCCTATGCACACCATAAATCCTAGATCACTAATACTGAAGCCCACAACTGCAGGAGTGACAACAACAGTGGTAGAACCAGCAACCGTGAAGAAGCAGAAAAAACTACAGAAGCCATCAGTAAGACAGTCACATAGGAAGGTGACTGTTGAGCAGCGAAGCAAGGAAAAGATGGACAAAGAGAAAAAGAAGCAACCAATGGAATCGGTTGACTTAGAGGAGGAATAGTTTGGGACAAGTCTTGAGGATATAAATTTCGACAAGGCTGAACATATTTCGCGGTTACCTCCATATATGCCGTCGAGAAAGTCGACTGCCAAGGTGACCAAGGAACTTGATGCAGTGAAATTTTCCATTTGTACACCTTTTCTACCCGAGGATGTGCCCTTTGAAGGAGTGTTACTGGTGTAGGTACCACAACTGCACATGGAGGATTGGGATTTGGTGGATAAGGCCAAATTCCCTCATTTTTAGCCAAGAAAATACCTGAAGATGGTATACTATGAGGAGGCCAGTGTAACATGAGTAGAACCAATGACATAGGCGGTTAGGATTTAGAATGCCGGTTTTCTGAACATATTGACTGTGCCTCATTTTGGGTGCAACGACATCAATACAATATGTGTGTGCCAATTACTGAATTTGCTGTACGATGAAGCTTTATGGCTGGGGGAAAGGATACCAATTGACGCTATGCTGATCAGAAGGATCACCACACTACCATGTGTAGGAGTAGACCCTGCCAACAATTTTGTTGTCAAGTCTCAAGAAAAGTAGCTTGCAGACCAACTGAGGAAGGATTTCCATGTTGTTAAGAAATCATGAGGCTACACTGCTAGCTCGACTTATGATTAGGTTGTCTCCTTTTCCATGTCCATTATGGCTGGGAAAATTATGAGGAAGTGCAGGGCAGACAAGGTACCAACCCTAGTCATTCAGTTGGATAAGTAGTGCAGTCAAGGGGTACAATTTAATTGGGCATGATACCTCTGCCAATAATTTCTAGATGATTGTTGCAAAGTCCAAGAAGATGGGAAACCATTCAATTATGCATGGCTATTACTCTTGATTTCTTTGATCATATGGAGAATTCCCAACGAATCACAAATCCCTAATGTTGACCTAGACTTGTGTGAAGCTGTGAGGTACGCTTTGTTTTGGGCATCAAAGGATCCAAGTTGGGTGGTAGAGAATAAACAATTTTGAGTGTTTTTTTGAGATGGATCCATGCATCGTGGTCATCTAGAAGCCACAACTATCACTGGTGTTATTTTCCCAATATCACGAAGTTTCAAACTTCAAAGCATATTTCCACAATGCACACATAAAAGCGAAGAAATATGTAGAGGTCATATGATATGAAATGCCCTATTTGGTCACAGAGCCAAACATTTTTTTCGTAGTCTCTAACTGGTCAAGCATGTAGTTGGACCCCAACAAGGAGGCCAAAGGAGACTAGGTAGGGACTAGTAAAACAAAAGACACGCTGAAGGAAGACCCCAAGAAGGTACCTCAAAAGGTCACTATGGACCTTGGGAAGAATACCACGTAGGAGGCAGAGCATGTAGACAAAGAGGAGTTGGACATGAAGGAACCTACATAGGGTGGAGTAGACCCTTTGAAGGAGACATAAGATATTGATTCTCCTTTTATACTAAATAAGAGAAAGAAATCCACCACTGGAGGTGCACGCAAGAAGAAGGATTCTGATAAGACTTCCAACATTGAGTTGATGGTCCTCACTAAGAGGGAAATCGATGAGATTGGTGCGACTATGCGCTCTGTCACTGAGGATATGTGGGGACACATAGGGATCAATACAAGTTAGTACTGACGTAGGTCCAACAAGGCCTCGAAGAGCTACAAGGGAAAGCGAGTGTGATTCAAGCGATTGTGATTTAGGAAAGCGAGAATAAAGTGAGTGTGGAAACGAAAAGTGTGGCATTGACATTACCTTCAATGTTGGTGGTCACCATAGAGATCCGCATAGTGCCTATTCTAAGAGGGTCGATGTTATTTCCTACCGCAACAGATCAGGTACCAACGCCATATGGAAGGAACTCAAAGCTGAACTTAGTGGCATTTCCCATTCAGGAATTACATGAAATCCATCAGGGAGTATCTGTTGAATTGAAAATCTGAGAAAAGTGAGTGCTCTTCGTGATTAAGGACATAAAGAGCCACAATGAGTAGTTAGCTAAGGAAGCTGCCAGGGCGATGTAGGATAGGGATGCAATCGCTGCGCACAAACAAGAGATGGACGATGCCATCACTTAGACTTGCATTGAGCTACCAGAGCTCCTCATAAAAACTAAAGCAACTTCTGAAGAGAAGGTCCACAAGCTGGTAGCCGCGGTGAAGGAGTCCAAAGCGAAGGTTGAATGAGTCAAGTTTGAGATGTAGATGCAGGTTGTAATGCTGCAAATGAAGCTACAACCAACAACACCACTAGAAGTTCGAGAGCAACTCGAGCCTATTATTAAGGTCGTCATGGAAGTACTCGAAGCTGCAGTTAAGGACTACAACCAAATTTTTGAGAACACCATGGAGATGTGGGCCTTGCTTTAGGAGGGCCCACATTTGCAGAATATTGAAGCAGACATTAGGGACAACCAACTACAGTTTGATGAAATCAGGGCAACAACATGGACCTTAGCACCTATGCAACGGTTTGCTAGACTCTAAGGGGGAAAGGCCATTCAGAATCAGATCAGAGAGTTGCGACAAAAAACCTTAATCATTTCAGCGAGAATGCAAGCTTGGGACAAAAATTTAGTCAACTCTCTCAATATATCGAGAGTAAACTGAAAGAAGTGCAATAGACACAAAGGACCATTGGCTTAGCAGTAGAGGGGCCAACTGATGAGAAGTTGGTCGAGGAGGTTTAACAGGTTGCTACGCAGTGCACATTAGAGCTTCATGCATTGAAGGAAGAGTTCAGTGGCCTTAAAGAATGCATCGAGGACATACCAGCTGAGTGACTCGGGCCGAGTGCCGAGTCACATCTTTGTGTTGGGGGCCCTTTGGGATGGGGAACCCCAGGCTAATTTTGTCTAAGTTTTGAGTCAAATTTTGTAACATTGTAAAGTCTCCGCATTTTGAGGAGAAGAGCACACATAATGTTAAGAGTCAAAGGGGATTTTAGGCAGGTCAAAGCCCCTTATTTTGTAAAGGGTTGGGCTATTTTGTGTAAACAATGAACTCTGCCCATGGTTCGCGAACCATGGTAATGTAATGTAAAAGATATAAAAGGGAGTCATCTAGGAGTCATTAGGTAGTTCAGTTCTAAGCTTATGGATAGTTGATAAGTAATATTTTGAGTTTGTATTCTGGCGAAGGGGAAGGCTCTTGCAGCTGAGTGCGCAAAGACCTTGGTAAATCCATAGTTGAGTGCGGCGCAGAGACCTTTGTAAGTCTGCAGCTAAGTGTCTGGACCCTTGCAGCTATGTGTGCAGGGTCAGAAGAAGTGTATGTATTAAAGATCTGGAGTAATAAAGCATGTTTGAAGCAAATATGTGCATTATTTGTATATTTATATGTTTCTATGTTTTATGCTTGATTATGATTCAACTCTTTGTGATATCGTCTTAATTGCATTGTGAAGGTTCATATCTACGTTTGTATGTTAACTTATGCATGTTGGAACACTTAGGCGCAGTTCATAGATCTAATTAAGTAGGAACCGATTTAAGTCTGTGATTTTGAAGATAAGGGTTCGTGAAGGTCAAATTGGGCCCTAGATTAAGGAAATGCCTCGCTACTACATCACATAGCCTTTTGGATGCAGAAACTTGGTTCTAGCATCCCCCAATACTACCTCGGGTGAGACTACATTCTGCGCTAAAAAGACTGTTGCCGGAAGGGCCAGTAGTGTAGGGTTTTGTTGGTTAGTGCAACTAACCCTAAACTTGGGTCCAAGCCCCCTCAAGCCAATGTCCCCCTCCCATCTTCTTCTCTATTTTCAACTAGGTGTAGGAGGGTTTCTTCTTGTGATAGCTCCAACATGAATTCAAAGGGAACAAAGGAGTGGAACCTCTAGTCGATGAAAATTATGTATATCCCTTATATTTTATAGCCAAAAAAATTCTTTTAATCTAGAAGATTACTGTAATTACTAAGAGAGTTCAAGGTGCACCAACATGTAAATCATGGAGAAAATAATGAGAGGGGCCACTTACTTTTCACCATAAGGCCTGGTATAATGACAATTGAAGACCAAATCGACCCTAGGCACCATTATTGCACCCTTGGAGGCTTCTTGTAGTAATTTCTATTCTTCTTGTAGATTTCTATAGCTTTATCTACTTCCTATAGCTGCCTATTGTAGGAATGGAAAAGTAGGGTTTGATTCCTCTCGATAGCTTCCCAATCTCATCCCTACCTTAACTAATTTTGAAATGAGTGAGAATGCAAGAAAGTTTTATCTTTATGCTACTTGTGGCTAGGGCTCAGAGCGCTGTGATGACCAGAAGTAGTATGCATTTTCCTCATTTGGACCGTTGGCCCACCTAGAGTGATCATTCTCTCATCCCTCGTAATCAAAACCCAATCCCTTTTAACTAATTTTGACATTCCTCTTAACTTATTTTGACTGATGTGACACTCCTACATTGCATGATGACTGATAGATCACTTTTCGTTGACTAGCCGAGGGTGGCCAAGTTAATTGGCCACCTCTAGCTTATAAAAAGGCCTTACCTTTACATTCATACATTTTTCATTATTTTATACCTAGGGAGGAGCTTAGAGGTTACCATACCTATGCCTACCTTGTGATCAATCGATGCATGCTGGAGTGCTAGACCTCTGTGTTGTTGCTCAGGGAGTTATGTTGTGTCTTTTTCCCCTGTGTATACTTTCTTTGCTCCTATGTATTTCAATGTTGGTGATGTTCATGTGTGCATGTGCTTTGATGATATCCCAAGTGCTATTGCTTCTGCTATGGAGTCCTACATGGAATATCAAGGTGCTTCAGGATCATGGTACCATCCCCTCAATCATGATGGGAAGAAAAACTAGGTTTCGGGCTTATTGAAATAGTGGCACATGAGATCCTGCAGCAGACCCGTTTTTCTTATTTATCAAGCACTTTCACTTAAGAGGAGTGATGGGAAGGAGTGTAGGGGTTGGAGGATGATTTTAAGGCCCTGGTGGATTAGTGAAGGGCTATGGAAATAAAGGAAATGTCCTTTGTGTTTTTTTTGTTTGATTGAGAGATGGTGATTTTTTGAATCAAGGATGCATGGAGGATGGGGGAGTGGTTGAATTAAGGTGGAGGGACCAAAATTAACCTAGTATATTTCATGCATGATGATTTCCCAATCAGATCCTTTTTCCTATAGAATTTCAAAACATCCTGTAGTGCTACAGGAACTACCTGTAGCAGTTTCAGGACATCCTGTAGCAAACCAGAGAGGGCCTAAAAATGGATTTTTGAGCCTTGAGGATGGGTGAGAGTGGTAAGGACATGGTTGAAATGGATGGTATGGAGTGGATGGAGGGAAAAATTGAATGGAACTTGAGCATGTTGTCCCTATAGCTCTACAATTTACCACTATCCTCAAAACCTGCAAAATGATAGAAATTATTAATGGGTAGGTTGTAAATCCTTGTCATGGTATTCTTCTTTGTTTTTTTTTCTCCTTTCTTTTTTGAGGGACACACATGCTACCTCAAGAGAGGTTTTCAACATGTCTGTCTTCTCTAGGCACCTGAAGGGAGGTTTCCACCCATGGACCTTTTATTTTTTATTTTTTCCTTTTCTCACTCCTGGGATGCCTCAAGGAGGTTTTCAACCCAAGAGTTGGCCTTATATTCCTCATGGAGGTTTTCATCCAAGCCTCTCACTGTTTGTCCTTTTTTTTCCTTTTTTCACAAACAAAAGCAGTATTTAAAAATGTTATGACTTTGAAGCTAGGACACTTCCAATCACATTCACCTCTTTTCTGATGGTGCTGATGAACTATTCCCTGGACAGAGGCTTTCTGTAAACCTTCAATTTGTAGCCATTGAAAAGCAAGGAAATCCCTTCGTCATCAAGGTCCTGATTTGAATAGATCAATTGTCATGAAATTTCTCTATCAGGTATGGGCTTGACAACCTTGTCATTAATTTTCCTTTGAATTCCTTGAACCTAGAGTCATATCGCAGAGCCCAATCCCCTTCTTGAAAAACCTTGTCCTTGATGTTCCCATCATGCCAGACCTTCCTCTGTAATTGAATAGCTTCAGTGTGTAGGAGGGCCTACATTCTGAATTCATCCAATCCATTTAACTGGAGAAACCTCTCCTATTGTACCTTGGTAACATCTAAATCTAATTGTTGTTCCATTATCAAAGTACTGTACTCAAACTCAATGGAGAGAAAAACCTCCTTTCCATAGACCAAGTCATAAGGGGTGAAACTAGTAATTTTCTTCCACATTGTAATATAGGCCCAAGTGGCCTCCAGTAATATGTATGCCTAATCCTTTCTACTGCTCCTCATAACCTTGGTGAGGATGCCTTATAATGCCCTATTGGTGACCTCTACTTGTCCATCATGATAGGCTAAGAGGATGTCAAAGACTTCCTCTTCCCTGACACATCTCCTCAAGATTTGATCTAGTCCCATATTGAAGAGATTGCCCCCAATCCAAGTGAAAGGGGCACTCTTCCTTACAATTATGCTCTTCTCCTTGGATGGAAAATTTGGAGGGAACTCTATAGAAACTAGGTAGTTGGCTATGTCAGCAAACCCTGGAGAGAGAACTGAAATAGAAAATAAGTGCTCATCTAGTAGCTGATCATATACCATCCCTTCTTCACTTGCAGGGAAAGCAAGTCTAGACAAAAAAATTACAACTACATTTTCTTTACCTGGCTTATCAATGATAGTTAAATCAAACTGTTGTAATAGAATAAACCATCTAATAATTCTAGCATTCACATCAGGCTTGTTCATTAAGTACTTGATAGATGCATGGTTAGTATGCACAAAAGTTTGATAACCAGTGATGTAGTGTCTGAATTTGTTCAAGGAGTGGACAACAACTAGGAGTTCCTTCTCAGTTACATGTAATTCAATTCAGCCTTAGACAAAGTTTTCTAATGAAGTAAATTCCATAAGGAAACTTGTCATATATTTGGCCTAGAGATGCTCCTACAACTTTGTCATATGCATCAACATGGATGTGGAAAGGAAGAAACCAATTTGGGCCTCTAAGTATGGGTGCAGTATTCAATTTGTCCTTCAAGATCTCTAGGCCTCTTGGAAACTATTTGAACAACAAAATTCAGAGTCCTTGGCTAGCAATTGAAACAGTGGTGTGGCTACTTTTCTGAAGTCTTTGATAAATTGCCTATAATATCCAGCTAAGCCCAAGAATCTCCTAACATCCCTCTACTTTTGAGGAGTAGGGGCCCTTTTTATGAATTTTGTTTGGGTCCACTTGTATTCCCTCCTGAGACATTGAATAATCAAGGACAATCCCTGCATTCATCAAGAATTCACAATTATTATGAGTAAGTGAGAGGTTCATTTCAATGCACTTATTTAGGACTTTCCCCAGGTTAGAGAGAGCCTCCATGAAGTCACACCCATGGGGAGTGAAATCATCCATGTAGATTTCTATAAAGTCATGAAATAGCTCAACAAAGATGCTCAAAACTTCCCTTTGAAAAGTGGCAGGGGAATTACATGATCTGAAATGAAGGACCCTATAAGCAAAGGTACCCCAAGGACAAGTGAATGTAGTTTTATCTTGGTCCTCCGGGATGATCTGAATATGAGTATAACCACTAAATCCATCCATGAAATAGAAGAACTTCTTCCCTACAAGACCATCCAAGACTTGATCAATGAAAGGTAAAGGTAAATGGTCCTTTTTAGTGGCTTTGTTCTGCTCTCTTTAATCCACACATATCCTCCACTTTTCATTCTTCTTTGGGACCAAAACTAGAGGGGACACCCACTCACTATCTGAGGTGGGGTAAATGAACCCTGCATCCAACAACTTCTGCAACTCTTCCTTGACTATGTCCTTTAGGGTTTGGTTCATTCTCCTCTGAGGTTGGTGCACTATTTTTCATCCTTCCTTGATGTAGATGTGATGAGTACACACTGAAGGATGCACTCCCTTCATTTCTTTATAGATCCAGACAAAGACTTCTAAGTTATCTCTTAGCATGTTGCACAACTTCTCTTCCTAATTGGCTGAGAGAGAGGGGTTTCTATTCAAGGTTTTAGATGGACCAAATTATACAACTTTGACATGAGCAGGACTTGGGTCCACTAGGCATAACTCAGTCCAAGGATTACCCTCATATTCCTTCACAATCTCATCAAGAGGCATGGTTTTAGGGGGCTGGCTTTGGAGGATTTGGCTAATGAGATCATCTTCATTAGGTTTCCCCCCTCCTATAATAGCATCTAGGGTATATTTTGGATGGGATGTGGTATGAAACACTTCATATTCCTCCTCCTCTTCCAACCATAGGGGTAAGTCATGCTTTAGGGATGGCTGAGTAGGAGGGTACAATACCGACTGTCTCGACAAATGCCCATTCTTAATGGTCATATTCACAACTCTGCAACTTATGTAAGCATCATAAATGGCTAGCCATGGTCTTCCAAGGATGAGAGGATATCCATTGAATTTGGTGTTGGGCTAGAGAACTAAGAAGTCAATAGGATACTCCCAGGAATAAATAGAGACCATTACATCCTCAACAACTCCCTCAGGAGCCACTATGGACCTATCTACAAGTTGCAGCACTGTTGTGGTATGTCTAAAAGATACTTGGAGATTTAGTTTGAGCATGGTTTCATTATAGAGAAGAATCTTCAGCGAAAATCACATAGAGACAATTTTTGTCGACGCGTTTCGAACCAACCAGTGTGGTTCATCGTCAGGACAAGTTGAATGAGCAGATCTTGCTATGCAATATAAATAGATCGGGCAGAATATCCAGGTAATGGCTACATTTGACTAGGGAACGACTAGTTAGACCAACATATTTAATTGTTTATTTATTTTTATTTAAATTAGTTAATTCGGTTATTATTAACATAAATAGACAATTTTATAAATATATATTAAAATCAGTGAGTTAATAAACTATAAAATAATCGAGTAATTAAAAATAAATATAAGTTAATTATATTTCAAATAAAATATCAGATGAAGGGAGATTTAAATCCTTAAATAAATATTTTTATCTGGTTATTCTTTGACTTTGATTATGAAACTTAATTTATTTTTTAAGAATTAACTATTCTATTTTCAACTTTTACAACTAAATAGTATTTATATAACCTCGTTGATTTATAATTAATTTATTTTAAGATTTAAATCTCCCTTCATCTGATATTTTATTTGAAATATAATTAACTTATATTTATTTTTAATTACTTGATTATTTTATAGTTTATTAACTCACTGATTTTAATATATATTTATAAAATTGTCTATTTATGTTAATAATAACCGAATTAACTAATTTAAATAAAAATAAATAAATAATTAAATATTTTGGTCTAACTAGCTGTTCCCTGGTCAAATGTAGCCGTTACCTGGATATTCTGCCCGATCTATTTATATTGCATAGCAAGATCTGCTCATTCAACTTGTCCTGACGATGAACCACACTGGTTGGTTCGAAACGCGTCGACAAAAAATGTCTCTATGTGATTTTCGCTGAAGATTCTTCTCTAAATTGATATGGATCACAGAAGCCTAAATTCAATAATGGTTTCATTACTCATCACATTGATGTAAACCCCAAGATCAATCAAGGTGTGAGGGACAATGATGCCATCAATGTGTGCATCTACCACAAGACTTCCAGGGTCTAGATACTTTGGTAAAATCACTCTACCCAGCATTAGATCAAACAATTAACCAATGAAATTGATGGTAGGGGTGTCTTTCTTTCTCCTCCCAGGATGTTTGAAGAATTTCTCTTTTATTGACTTATTGTAGATGGGAACATCCTTGATAGCTCGGAGGAGTGGGATTTTAACACACAAGTTTTTCAATTATTCCAGAAGTTCAGTCTCTTCTAGGGTGTGCTAGTTAGGATGGATCAATCTTTCAGGAAAAGGAGGTGGATTGGCTTTAGGAACATTCTCTTCCTTTTCCTCTTCAAGCTCCTTAGGTGGAGATGGAGGTTGGTAATTTGGGAGCACTCTTCTAGACTTGAGGTTGATTTCTTGAATCTCCACAACATAGGCAAGGTAAGATGTCTCTCCACTATAGACCTATTGTACATGCTTGTTTTTTGGGTTTGGATTTGGTTGAGCAGGCATCTGAGGTTGCTTAGGTGGAGAAAGATGAATGAGCTGTGGTTGAGATGGAGGTGGAGGCAGTAAAGCAGGTGGTTGGTTGAATTTAAACCTCCAACCTCGTGATGGGATATTCCACTGAGGCTGTGTAGAAGCATATGGCTAGAATGTTTGATTGGCAGGTTGGGGAGGACACTGAGGTGCATAAGACCAAGGAGAAGGTGTGGACCATGAAGGATGAGTATGAGAATACCAAGGGGGTAGGGGTGCATTCTGATTGGGATGGTAATAGGAATATGATGCACCTTGCATGCCCTGCTAGTATGGCTGAGGTCCTTGAGGCCTCCTTTGATTGATGTAACAAAGTTTTTTAGCCCCACCTTCTACCCCTTGGTATACAACTTTCAATCCAGGAAAAGAAGGAAACTTACCTGTGGAATGTTTTTCCTCACAGATCAAACAAACCTCTATAAAATTTAATGGACATTGATTTATGGAGTGACTTCTAGTGAATTTAGGGAAAAATATAGCTAAGTCTCTCTATGCTACCTATTATCTCCACTTGATCTACTTGGTGTCCATTTCCAGAGAAAAGATGTGAAACATTTCACTTTTAAAGTCCTCCAACATATTTCCAATTTCATTCTTGATAGAGGTGGTTGAGGAAGAGGAGCTGGCCAAAGATTGACTAGACCTACCCTTCTTCCTAGTAGCCCTAGAATGGTTTTTGAATACTGTCTTGATTTTTTCATAGGGTAGTTGAAAAATGTCTCCTCCATACAACATGTTTAGGGTCTCCAGTATGTCCTCCATGATTCCTCTAGGAAGGAATAACTTTAGTGATTCGAGCTCAAGGGTGCATTTGGCCCTTTTACAACTGAGCTGGAACCTTTCCTCATAGTCTTCGAGGGATTCATTTGGTCCAAGAGTCATTCTAAATATTTCTCTTTGGTGTATTTGGACATACAATAGTCCATGTACTTGTTGTTAAAGGATTGCTGCATTTGAGCCCAGGTAGTGATGCTATCCCCAGGTAGACCCATGAACCAGCGCAAGGCTTCATCCTTAAGGGTGGATGGGATTCTGGTCATCAAAGGTATAATCATTAGTTCTATAAACAACAACAAACTCAAACAAAAAGGTATCAGGGTCCTCTGAGGTTAAGCCATGGAAGTGAGGAAGGGTAGAAGGGCTTATATTTTTCCTCCTAACATCTCCATTAGTCTCTTTGATGGGAAAAGAATCATCATTTTTGTTTTTAGCCATGGTGTAGGTATATGGAATGGTTTCTTCTTCTTCTTCTTCCCAAATAGGTTCTTCAAATATCTGAGGTTGATCACCTAAGGGGTCCTCTAACTCCCTTCAAGTCAGAGAGGGAGGTGGACAATCACTGAAGAAGAGTGAAGGTTGACTGTTTGATGGTATGGGGGTATTTGGCAAGAATTTCCCTAAAGTATATCTACTCCTATGAGGCATGAAATATTTTTTGTTGTTGTGTGTTTTTTCAAAAGAAATTACAAAACAGAAAGGAAAGCAAGAATAACATCTATCTACTAAATGAAAAACATAAAGAAAAGAAAAAATTACATCTACCTAGACACCTCCCCGACAACAATGCCAAAAATTAATGAGCCTCAGTATTGCAACAAGAATGTTGCAACTCCTAAAGCTTCCAACTTTACTTTATCAACCCGGGGTTTCATACAAACTTAGAGGTGACAATGCTATATACACAGTAGATGCATCATTCTACTCATGCCACCCTCAACTAGGGCACTTGATCATTAGGGTTCCAGACCATTCCTCTATTAAACTGAAAGGAGTCTGACTACTGAAAGAAAAATGTAAAGGCTAGCCCTGCTGCAGAGAAAGTAAATGCTTTTCAACTCAGAAAATGAAAGCTTCCAACTTGTAAATGCTATGAAAGGACACAAATCATATGCTAAGTTACAAAAAGGAAACTATGCTAACTCACACTCAATCATCTAGCTATCAGGGTTACTTGAAAACAAAATATTTTTCTACCATTTCATAATTCAAGCATGCATGCATTGACTATCTAATTCACACTTGCATAGTAAATAAAGTTCTAATTGCTAAATTCAGAAATGAAAGAACTAATGCCATTTGATCTTGTAGGAAGGAAAAAGAGTGAAAGGATTGGTCTAGGTGGCATTTCTAGTCATGGAGTCCAAGCTGAGGGGTTAAAATACTCCTAAACTAGGCTAGGCTATCATTGCAGGTCAAAACAGGTCAAAACAACTTGCTACAAGTGAGCTACAAGATTCCTATACTGCTACAGGATGTCCTGCAATGCTACAGAAAGTTGGTTGAGAGGGTTTGGAGGGTAAGAAGAGTGTTATGAAGTGTTGGAAGGGTGTATGAAAGTTGTGGGAAGTGTGGGGAAGGTGATCATCACCCTTAGCCAAGCCCAGTACTTCAAGAAGGCCGAATTTTGGCTAAGATGGCTTGATCATGGTGACCGAAAAATAAAGGTTTAGAACATGGGTGGGCATACATCAATAGAAGGTGGAGAAGGTCTAAATGGAGTTGGTGAAAGGGGTCTTTTTCTGCAAATCAACAACCCTGCAATAACACCTGCACTTGTTTCTATTTTCATTTGAAAATTATTACATGTCAATGTGGAAAAGATGAATTGAATTTGGAAAAGCTTCTCTAACTACTCCTAAGAACTTGATCTATGAGATGGACTACCTTCTAAGATACAATAATGATGATAAGAAAAATAACAAATGGAAATCTTTCCAAGAAATGATAAAAAACTATCTAACTAATGCTAAAACTTGATTTATGCAATGAACAGGAAATCAAACTCTATTTTTGGGTTGTGAGAGTGGGGTCCTCTAATCATGATTCCATGAGGGAGATGAGATAGGGGTCATTGTCACATGATTTTTGATGTATTTTACTCTACTGAACCACAACAACTAATCTACCCTCTAAGTTAATGGAAACATAAATAAGAAACAAATTAATCAATCTCCTAAGCTAAAAGAAACATGAATAAACTTCAACAATCAATCAACATTCTAGACAAAGAATATAGATACAAGAGAGGAACTTCTATTGCTAGGGTTGGGCCCTAACCCAAGAGCCTCAGCCCTATGAGTCAACTCAGTGCTGGATCAAAACCAATCTTCTCATTATCATTCAAAATGTATCAAATACGCCATGAAAATAACAGTCAAATGTGCTTCATCTTAATGGCCTCTTGGCTATAATAAAACTTTGAATCCTAATGAGTCCCATAGCTTGTTTTTTTATACCAAAGTGGAGCCACCAACAACTCCCTATAAAATAGGGATATTTGACTCCCTAAATCGAGAATAGGTGAATCTAAATCTTCCTTGACTTTCATTAGCTCGACTGCCAATGAACTCGACTTGCTTGGCTGCCAATAACCCTATTTGATGAGATAGAGTGGGGGATCTTCGACTGATTGGAGGAGTTAAGGAGGTGGAACATCTCCTAGAGTATCTATTGCTTGTCTACTCCAAGTTCTTGCACTCAAATCAACTCAAAATTGCACCAATTCCCGCATCTACCACACAATAGGCCACATGACATAGTAACACATCTTTAGTCCTCACACTAAGCATAATATAACAAAATTTGTAGATAAATGTGAGAAAAAGATAATTTAATAAGCTGGAGGATGGCATTGTGACCCATATAATATACATATTGATGAGTCTCATTATTTAGCGACATATATAGCAGCTTCATGGGAGGATTTTGGTAGGAGTTGTTCTGCCTTATGGGGACTTGGCTCACACCTAGTACCAATTACCACCCATAGATGGATGGTAAGATTTGGATCGTGAAAAGATGATTGGAAGGGTGCCTGCACAATTATGTCACCGAGCAACAATAGGCATGGGTGAAGTGACTTCATCTATGATATTATTGCTACAACACCACCCACCACATGTATATATGCATGTCTCCATTTCGTGCGTTGCATGGTTATGATAAATTGAATTTTTCTGACATGGTTTTTGGAGACAGTAGGGCCCCAAGGCCAAAAATTGGATCTAAGAGAGACAAGACATCCTTAGAGCTCTCAAGGAAAATTTGCAAACAACCCAAAACCAACGTAAGTTATATGTAAACTGAGGCAGAGTAGAGAGGCACTTTGAGGTTGGGAACTTAGTCTTTCTAAGACTCCAGGCCTACAGGAAGTCCACACTCAAACAAAAGGGAGAATAGAAGCTGAAGCCATGATTTTATAGGCCCTACAAAGTAGCCAAATGGGTTGGGGAGGTAGCATATGAGATAGAGCTCTCACCAGAGAGCAAGGTACATAACCTTTTCCATGTTTCTTGCTTGAAGAAGGCATTGGGGCTACCGGTCATAAAAACTACTGAGTTACCCACTTTGGATGATGAGGGGAATTTGGTGTTAGATCCAGAGGCTATTTTGGAGGTAAGGGAGAGGAATATCAAAAACAAAACCAGCAAAGAGTTTCTGATGAAGTGGAAGGACATACCTAGATAGAATGCTACTTGGGAGGGAGAACATATAATTCAACACCCATCACTATAGTTGTGTGAGGGAAAGAAAAATCTTGGCGGAGAGGACTGTGATATTCCCACTTAGAAAATTTTGCTATAAACACAATTTTGCATAATTTTGACATTTTGGCTTCTAAACTTAGGAAAAGTGGGTTAAGAGGACCCCACTTGAATTTTTGAAGGAAATGGCTTCCCAAACATTAAGGAAGAAGAAATTTAGAGAGAAATGGGAGGTGGGGACCACTCCCAAAACGGAGAATTTGTACCCCTCGGAGCAATTCGACTTAGGGGACCCACTTGGAGGAGAGATGAGGAAACAAAGTTAAATAGAGGGAAGGAGCTTCATTTTGGGCGTTTTTGCTAATTTGTGAATTGAACCCCCTTGTATGCTTGGGATGTTGAGCCAAGTCTACAAAGTTCTTTTCAACACACAAGATTTCCAAGTGTGAATCTCAACTCCATCTTCAGTGGAATTTGAGTGCCCCTCTAGGAGAGAACATATTATTTTTTCAGAGACGTTCCAGGAGGAAATTGTAGGCACAACTAGTCATCACTTGGAGTACATTGGGTGTGGAACAAGAGTACGCAATTATTGGGAGAGCCAGATTTTGAGTAGGACTGATTCTGAAATTTTGAGGGTTGATTTCCTTGAGGATTTACTAAAGATTTTAGGTGATTTGCAGGGCTGGACTGGAGGCTATTCTCTGGGCTACATTTTTCTATTCTGGGCCTATGCAGAGGTTGATTGGCAGGGCCTACACAACCTTTGAGGAGTGGAGCTCGTGTGGGAGGAATGAAAATGCATTGAGGGCTGAAAATTGTTGGGAGTTATAATGAAAATAGGTGGAGGATTTCCTACGCATCAAAGCCTCAACTGCATCAAGATTTTTGGCAGTGCGTTTTAGTTGGTGGAGGGCCAACTATGCCCTATTTTGTGGGAAATTTGGAGTGGGGGAATTTGGATGAAATATTTCTGGGTTTTAATGGGTTTGTTGAGGAGAGCCTACAACCAATTTTGTAGAATGTTTTGAGTACACTAGGAGGGTCAAACACATGTTATACTTCAGCCAACAACAAAAGAATTTTTGGGCTAGTGCAAGGGTTGGAGGGAAAGCATCCTTTAGCATTTGAGCATCACTATTTAAGACCTAGGACTTGTCTAGATTGCTTTAGAAAGCCCATGTGAACTTGTTCCAACTCATTGTAATATTTCCATGATATCTAATAAAATGTCTCAACTTATTTTGGAGTAAATTGTTGGTGTGCTGATATTTCTACCGTGTTTTTGATTTTTGGGTTGCATGTAAGAATTTTATGGTTGTTATCACTTAATATTTCCATTAGGAATATTACATATGCCCCTTCATAGATCACCAATGAGTTATTTCAAGTGGATAGGTTTTGTTTTCACATAATGATGTAGTTGAATGTCAATGTCTTAAGATTGTATCAATTAGAGGTTAGGTTGACATGCTTGAGTATTGTAAGTTTTTTCCTACTTCGTACCAATCCCGTAAACTATCATGCTTAGCTAATTTTCTTCTTAAAAATCATTACAAGCATCTCATCTAGCCACTAAGAAGCCATGGAACTCTCTTCCTTTGTTCCATACAACACAAAAATTATCTTCCATTTTTCCACTAAACAACACATTAGGAATATTCTTTGCTCTAGTGCTCTTTAGTGTAGGTATAAAGAGTCCAATCCTCTATATTCTTTTTGGAAATTTAATGCAAGAATAACATTGGGCTCTGAAGAATACAAAGAGTATAAAATACATGGTGGGTAAGGATTCCAAGCTTTTCAAATGTTTATGCTTACCTACAATCATTTATATTTCATCCAAGCGTACAATTTCCTCTTCATAATGTTGGTTTTGGTCAATTTATAAATTGGTTAATAGTTAACAATGAAGAACTCAACAAGGGAAATGCATAACATGACCATGAGAATGATATAATGAATGGAAAATGAGGTAGTTGGGAGAAACGAGGGTTGAAAATCCTTCTAACATGAGGAATGAACTACTTTTACACTTTCTCATGATGACTGTACTTAATGCACACTTCCATGAGTACATAAGAAGTTTTCCCCACCAACCTATTACATGCATTCAACGATTGGTTTTGTAAGTTAATGGAGGTGGATGCATTCCCTGAAGGTGAATTGATACAGGAGCATCCTTGGCTTTGGGAAATCCTCATCAACAAAAAAAAATAATTTCTGTTGAGTTTGTAATAAGTGTAGATACTCCAATGTGTTTTACGTTATTGATACACCTATTATGTTAGTTGATGATACACCCAAATAGTATTTTCCGCTACTCCTGTAGCTACATTTTATCAAAGTGATGACTCCTCTCAAGTTTCTGACACTCCCAGGATCACGCTTTGATACTCCTGCTACATGGAGTTGCTAACACATCCAAAATCGATAGTTGTTTAGCTGCACTGCTACATGACAAACCCTGCTAGAAACACTGCCAGAATGAGACATAAGTTACAAATTTGGTTTGTTCGCATGTTGAGAGGAGGTGAATCAATTTAATTTTGGAAGATGAATAGGTCGATGGTTTAGGAAACAATTTGTTTCAGTGGAATATGAAGAGGTCAACAACGTGAGGATAAATGGTGGGAACAAGGAAGGAAAGGGACCTTTTTTTTCTTTTGTACATTCAGGATTTGTTTCTTTCTATCGAATCTTGGAGATTTGATTGTTGGACTGCTTGTGTTGGTTTGGATATTGCATGACTTTCAAAGAGCACAACTAGATGTTGTACGAGTTTGGAAGGTGTTTAGATGTTGTGCATAGTGTTGTTGTGTAACAATGCAGGAATTTTGAGCGCTATAAGGAAACTATACTGTACGCTAAGTTCTTGTCTATAACATCACATTTTGAATGAATAAAAATATATTTGAATCCCTTCCTATGTTCTTGTGAGAAGAATTGAATTACTCTCTATTTGTTCTCTATGATTTAGTCTTGAATTAATTAAATTAGTAGCCAAACTTCAATGGCATGGGTTGTGCGCTCTGTAAAAATGATCCAAATTTTGTAGGTGTTGTGAAAGCTACAAAACATGGAAAGCATAAAATGGTATCAAAGCAAGATTTGTTTTGGAATTTTCACCTTGAATTGCTTCATGTAACAGGGTACCAAGAAACCTTGTCGGTGGTTGCACAACAGGAGTGCTAAAGGTACAAGTTGGGTCACAAAACTTGGGTTGAGGTCTGTGGATGTTGGTGAGACATTTACAACTTGTAAGGATGCCACCGAGGAGAAGAGGAGCAGGATGAGGAGGTGCAGGAAATCGAGAGCTAGAAGAGTTAAGATGAAGAATAGAAGAGTTGGAGCATAGAATAAATGGAGATGCAAAGGTAGATTCAGAGCCTAAAGAAGAAATAGATGAAGAACAGGAGGCTGAGGAGAGAGACCCAATAATGAGGTTGATTTCATATTTGAGAAATAGAGGTAGTGCAAGAGTTGAAGTTTCCTATTATGATGAAAATCTGAGAGATAGTGTTCATTGATTGGATTGGAGAACTCAAAAGATACTTCGAGTATGAAAATGTTCAAGATCCAAATCAGGTGAAATTTTCCATGATGAAGTTGAAGGGTCATGATACTGTATGGTGGGTTATGCTACAGAAAGATAATAAATAATAAGCTAGAAAATATCAAGACTTGGAGGAAGATGGTCATGAAGATGAAGGATAAATTTTTTCATGTTGATTGCCAATTGTTAGGTCCCTATACTACTAGTGTAACCCCTTATTGCTATTAGTACAACCCCCTTATTATATTTTTGTGCCCATGTAGTCCCCATATTGCTATTAGTATGCCCCATAGAAGCCCATTATTGTTATTATTGTTCCCTTACATTATTATTGATATGTCGGCTCTGATTATATTATGACCCCTTAGACTCATATATATAGAAAGGAGGTCTTGTCATTTGTATCATCTAAGAATTGTTCATTTGTGTAATGTAAAGGAAGTTTCCCCCTCGAAGAGGCTTATTTCTAAGGCATTGATCTATCTTTTCTATCTTTTTGGGAGCAGGTTTCATAACATTTGGTATCAGAGCTTTGGATTCTAGGGTTTCGCTGCTCCAAATAGGTCATCGCGACATTTTTGATATAACTTTTTTTCTACGATTGTTTAGAAGCTAAAATAAAAACCCATTTGAGACAAAATCATGTTGAACCTTAGGTCCGAATTCTAGATCTTGTCTCACTATATTTTAGGATATATGATATGAGGAAGTTAGGTTTTTGCAAGCTCCAGAATTTCATCTAAACAAGTCATCGTGGAATTTTCGCTATAATTGTTTCGCTACGAAGTTTCAGAACCTAAAAAAAAAAACCATTTGATAAGAAATCCGTCTGAACCTCGGGTCAAAATTCTAGATCTTGTCTCTCTATATTTTTGGATATATGATCTGAGGAATTTAGGTTTTTTGCAGACTCCTGAATTATATCCTAAACAAGTGACCTTGGGAAAATCGTCATAACGTTCTATTTGAGCATCAGATTGAAATTTCGTAAGAATTTACAAAAAGAGAACAAATGATTTTTTGTTTGGGTATAATTTTTAGAGCCTAAGGTTTAAAGAGTGACACGTGGCATGTCATACAAGTTCACTCTAATGAACTAGTCTATAATTAGGTCATCGCGAGAGATTGGGAATAGATCTTGCTTCAGGAATCCAATTGCGATGAGACTTGTGGAGTTAGAAAGAGGAACCAGAGGGATATTATAGACCGAAATTATAGAACTTAAAGATCTTAAAGTACAAAGTTACAGTTGTTTCAATATCGAGCACCTAAAATCAAGAAAAAGTGAGATGAGGAAATTTGATGGCAAGGATCCAGTAAATTGGATACTACAGATGGAGAAATATTTTGATCTACATGGTGTACCACTGTTACAAAAGGTACGTATTGCATCTAATTATTTAGAACCGAATCAATTTTTATTGTATAAAGGGATTTTTTCTTGTAAACCACTTGTCACGTGGTCAATTTTCACGGAGGAAATGATAGCACATTATGAGGATACAAAGAGAAACACCTTCTTTAGCTAATTGATAAATCTCAAACAAAAGAGTTCAATGGAAGAGCACGTTGAGGACTTCTAAAAACTGAATATAATGGTAAATGATATTCTAGAGAGGAAAATGGTTGATGTCTTCATAGGGACTTTAAAGGATAACATTCAACACGAGGTTTGTCTTTGGGAGCCTAATTCATTGGAGAACGCATTCAGGTTGGCAAGAAAAATTGAAAGCGAAATTATGGAAACAAGGAATCCTACCACTCAAGACTATAATTATGGAAGTGTTTTTATTCCTAGCCTTCCACAACCTACAAGGTTTACACCACAACAATTGGAAGAAAAAGGAGAAAAAGGGCTTTGTTACAAATGTGATAGAAAATACACTAAAGGTCATAAGTGTGTTGAGAAGAAATTATTTTACATAGATTATGAAGAGGAGGAAGAAAAGGATCAAGAAACATCAAAAGAAGAGGATATACACCAAGAACCCACCCCAGAGAAAGAAGAAATGAATCTGACCATATATTGTAAAGCATTAGAAAGAATTACCACTCCTCAAACTCTCAAGATAGAAGGACATATCAAGAAGAAAAAGGTTCAAGAAGTGAAAGATCACATCAAGAAATAAGAAATGAATCCGACCATATCTTGTAATGCATTGGCCGGAATTACCACTCCTCAAACTCTTAATATAGAAGGACATATCAATAAGAAAAATGTTTAAGAATTGAAAGATCACATCGAGCATCAAGAAATGAATCCAACCATATCTTGTAATGCATTGGAAGAAATTACGACTCCTCAAATTATCATGATAGAATGACATATCAAGAAGAAAAATGTAATAGTGTTGATTGATTTAGGTAGTACCCATAATTTTATTCATTGTAAGATAGCCAAGGAATTGAATTTCTTCCTATATCCAGCACCAGAGTGTCAAGTGATAGTTGCAAGTGGAGGAACCATAAATTGCTCTAGAAAGTGCAATAATATCAAGCTATCCATGGGAGAATATGTATTGAATATCCCAATGCTTTCCATTCCAATGGCTGGTTCTGATGTTTTACTAGGAGTCCAATGGCTACAATCTTTGGGTATGATAACTTTTAATTTTCAAGAACTTTTCTTCAAATTTTTTTGGGAAGGAAAGGAAGTTGAATTGAGGGGTATCAAAGGGAAACCTAGAAAGATAATCAACTCTAACAACATGAAAAAGCTTATAAATAAAGAACAACGGGGCGTAATTGCACAATTATGTTCACTAGAGGATCCCACATCGAAATCATGTATTTCTCCAGATCTCCAAAACGTTTTGGACAATCATTATAAGGTATTCGAGACTCCCTAAGGCCTCCCACCTATTCATGATCATGATCATGCTATTCATTTGATTCCAGGAATTGTTCCTCCAAACATCAAGCCTTACAGATATCCATATGCCCAAAGGAGTGGGAACTCATTCAAAAGTTGCAGAAGGTCGCTGTTCAAATAGTATTGTGAGAACTTGACAAGGAAGGAAAAATCATATTAGAACCTGAAGAAGTCACAGAACCAAGAAATTGATAGCTACGAAATAGATCAAGAACTACTCAAGCGTTGAGGACAACACTTTTTGAAGGAGAGGGCATGTTAGGTCCCTCTAATACTAGTGTAACCTCTTATTGTTATTAGTACAACCCACTTATTATATTGTTGTGCCCATGTAGTTCCCATATTGTTATTATTGTGCCCCATAGAAGCCCACTATTGTTATTATTGTGCCCCATAGAAGCCCACTATTGTTATTATTGTGCCCTTACATTATTATTGTTATGTCGGCTCTAATTATATTATGATCCCTTAGACTCCTATATATAGAAAGGAGGTCTTGTCATTTGTATAATCTAAGAATTGTTCATTTGTGTAATGTAAAGGAGGTTTTCCCTTCGAAGAGCTTATTCTAAGGCATTGATATATCTTTTCTATCTTTTTGTGAGTTGGTTTCATAACACCAACAAAATTTGTATAGACAAGTCCAAAATCTAAGACAAAAGGATACCTCTGTTCGTGAGTACACTAAAAAGTTTTTTAGACTGTCACTTCGATCAAGTATAAAGGAGCCAAAATTTCAAAGACTTGCAAGGTATGTGAATGGACTGAAATATTTGATTCAAGATAAAATGAGTATGCTTTATTTCCGAACTATTGATGAATCCTATCACATTTCCTTGAAGGTGGAGGAAAATATGAATAGGAAAACAAAATAGAAAAGAAAATGAAGAGGTTTTATAGGTAGAGGTAAGGCAGGGACTGCTAGAGGCAATGAAAAGGAAGAAGAATCCACTAGTGGTCAAGGTGGTAGAGGTGGAAATAGTGTTGTAAGAGGCAAAGGAATACTCGAAAGAAGAAAGGGAAAGCATGTAAGTACTTTTTATTGATATGGAGTTGAAGGACATAAGAAATATGAGTGCCCAAAAGGGAAAAATTTAGGGAGATGAGGTGAATCCAGAACACAAGTTACACAAGCTGATGAATCTTCTGTTGTTGGAGAAAATGTGATTGTGCTTCAACAAGAACAGGGAGAAAATTTGATGTTTCACAGAGCACTGCTCAAGCTTGAGAAGAAGATGGTGGAAGAACTAGAGAAAATAAGGAAATTTCAGGAAGGATGGCCAACAATACAAACTCAACCCAATGCTAGAAAACACAGTTGTAACAACAATAATTTGTGGGAGTACTAACATGTGTAACAACAAGATCATGTTGTGTTCAACCAAGGATTTTGTACATGAGGAATGAAAGGAGAAATTCTGTTTAGTAGTGATTCCAAAGGCTATGCTAGAGGAAGTGAAATTAGAAACCATCCTGACAGAAATCAACTCATTGTTAGATGAATTCAAGGAGATTGTTGTTTATGAATTGCAAAAGGGACTACCTCCCATGAGAAGTATTTCTCATCAGATTAACTTGATTCTAGGGTTGAGATTACTAAACACTTATCGGATGACTCTAATAGAGAATGAGGAAGTAAATAAGTAGGTATATGAGCTGCTTGATAGAGGATTGATAAGAGAAAATTTGAGTCCATGCCATGTACCAACCATATTGACTCCAAAGAAGACATGTAAATGGAGGATGTGCATAACTTATAGAGTAATTAATAGGATAACCACCAAGTACCAATTTCCCTTGCCAAGTATGGAGGATATTGTGGACTGTTTGAGTGGGGACACATATTTCACCAAGATTGACTTGAACAATGGTTATCATCAAATCTGGATTAGGGAAGGTGATGAGCAGAAAAATTATTTCTAGATTAAGGATGGAATGTTTGAATGGTTGGTTATGCCATTTGGGCTGACTAATTCCCCTAATACATACATGAGGCTCATAAATGAGGTCTTGAAACCATTCTTGGGAAAATTTGTTGTAGTGTACTTGGATGACATTTTAATTTTCAGAAAAAACAAGGAGGAGAACTTGGAGCATGTAAGACAAGTATTGCAACGATTGAAGGAAGAGAAGTTGCTGATCAACTTGAAGAAATGTACATTTATGGAGGTCGAGTTAGTGTACTTGGGATTTGTGATTTCCAAGGAAGGTTTGAAGATGGATTCTGAGATGGTGAAGGTTATTTTGGAATGGCCAACACTCGAGTCTACTATTGAGGTGAGGAGATTTCATGGATTGGAAAGCTTCTACCAGAAATTTATTAGAAATCTCAGCCTGATTTTTGCATTTCTTACTGAGTACAAGAAGAAAAGAAATTTTAAATGGACAACAATAATAGAGAAATCATTTGCAAATCTAAAAAGGAAGGTGACAAAGAAACCTGTTTTGATGCTTACAAACTTTGATAAAGTATTGCAAGTTAGCTACAGTGACATAAGTGGGACAACAATTGCAACAATTTTGAATCAAGAAGGTAGAGAAATATCATTCTTCAGTGAAAGCTTGAATGGTTCCAAGAAGAAGTATTCCGTATATGACCAAGAATTTTAAGATATTATGTAGGCTTTGAAGAAGTGGTGACATTATTTGATGCCCAATGAATTTGTCTTATTTACTGATCACAAGGGATTAAAATATATCAACGTCAAGGTAAGTTGAATCAAAGTCATTCTAAATGGGTTGAATTATTGCAAAGTTATACATTTTTTTGAAGCATAGGTTTGGAAAGTTAAACAAAGTTAAAATTCCTTGAGTAGGAGAGTGTTGTTACTCAACACTTTGTTAGTAAAAGTGGTAGGTTTGAAAAGCATGAAGGAATTGTATGCAAAATATGTCGATTTTGGAGAATCTTGGACACTTTTAAAGTACCTTGGAGTGTGGATAGAACCATGTTCTTGGATTACAACATCCAAGAAAGTTTTTTGTTTAAAAACCAACAATTGTGCATTCCTCCGAGTTCAATGATGTTGAATCTTGTTAAGGAGCTACATCGTGGAGGCCTATGTGGACATTTTGGCATGGGTAAGACCACAATGTTGGTAAAGGAGTGGTATTTTTTGCCTAGCATATTTAAGGATGTTAGAAATTTTGTTGAGTAATGCAGATTTTTCCAACTAGCCAAGGGTAGAAGTCAAAATACAGGGTTGCATACTCCATTTTTGGTACCAAAAATTCCTTTGGAAGATGTGGGAATGGAATTTGTCTTGGGATTACCAAGGACAAAAAGCAAGCACAATTCAATGATGTTTTTGTAGATAGGTTTTCAAAGATGGAACATTTCATAACATGCAAGAGAACAAGTGATGCTACTGAAGTGGCTATTTTATTCTTCAAAGAAGTAGTGAAATTTCATGGGTTGCCAAGAACCATTACTTCAGACAAAGATATAATATTTCTGGGTCACTTCTAGAGGACATTGTGGAAGAAGATGGGATCTAAACTGTTATACAATTTATCTTATCATCTGCAGACAGATGGAAAAACTGAAGTAGTGAATAATAGTCTTGGGAATTTGCTGAGGAGTTTGAGTGGTGAAAATATAAACCAATGGGATATGGTCTTGGTGCAAGTAGAGTTTACATACAATGACTTAGTGAACATATCCACTGGTAAGAGTACATTTTATATTGTTTTGGGCGGTCACTGAAAGGTATTGTGGACTTGATACAGTTGCCAAATTTTGGGGAAAGGAACAGTGCTGATGCAAGTGATTTTACAGACAACTTGCAGTTGGTACATGAACATGTGAAGAAGCGATTAAAATAGAGTAATAATAGGTACAAGGAGAAGGTATATTTAAAAAGAAGAAAAAATATTTTTGCTGAAGGAGAACTGGTACTGCCACATTTGTGGAAAGAGAGATTCTCTAGGGGTACCTACAACAAGTTAAAATATAAGAAAATAGGCACATGCATAATTCTTCGAAAATTTTCTGAAAATGACTATAAGTTGAAGTTTTCGAGAGACTTGGATATCTCTCTGATGTTCAATGTAGCTGATCTGTATGAATTTTATGAAGGAGAAAAAAATGAAGAGATAGGTATGCCCACTGAGTGGAATAACTAATTAGCAGTCAAACCTGTCGAAGAAGTGGAAGAAATTATGGTCACCAGGTTTGGAAAGAAGACTTGTCAAAGGGTGTGTATGGAGTATTTGGTCGAATGGAGAAATAAGGGGTTTGAGGATGTGTCATGGGTGACTAAACAAGAGATGAGATGCCTATGAGGGGCTTTATCTTTGAAGGAATTACCAAGAGCTAGTAGCTCATACTTTTCTGCCCAGGAGTGTTTGATGCAAGAGAATCCTTGGCCTTAGGCAATCATCATCAACAAAAAAAAAATGTTTCTGTCGAGTTTGTAATAAATGTTGTTACTCCCATGTGTTTTAAGTTGCTGATACACCTATTATGTTAGATGTTGATGCACCCAACTAGTAGTTGCTGCTACACCTGTAGCTACAATTTATCAAAGTGATGACTGCTCTCGAGTTGTTTAATCTCCCAAGATTTTTTGTTGATACTCATGCTATATGGAGTTGTTGATGCATCCAAAATCAATAGTTGTTTAGCTGCACTACTATAGGACAAATCCTGCTAGATGCATTGCTAGAATGTGACGTAAGTTACAAATTTGGTTTGTACACATGTTGAGAGGAGGTGAATTGGTTCAGTTTTTGAAGATGAAGAGGCCGATGGCTTGGGAAGCAATCTGTTTCAGTGGAATACGAAGAGGTCAAAACATGAGGATAAATGGTGGGAACAAGGAAGAAAATGGAATTTTTTTCCCCTATATTTAGAATTTGCTTCTGCCTCTCAAGTCTTAGACATTTGTCTATTAGAATTTTGGCATTGGTTTGGCCATTGCATGATTTTCAGAGAGTGCGATTGGTTGTTTTATGAGTTAGGAAGGTGTCTAGTTGTTGTGTAACAATATAGGAATTTCAAGTGCTTTGAGGATGGTTTTTTACACTTCGAGTTCTTGTCTATAGCAACACATTTTAAATGAATAAAAAATATATTTCAATCCCTTTCTGTTTTCTTGTGAGTAGACTCAAATTACTCTCTGTTTGTGCTTTGTGATTTAATCCTGAATTAATTAATTTAGTAGCCAAACTCTAATGGCCTGGGCTATGCACTCTGTAACAACGATCCATATTTGTAGGTGTTATGAAAGCTACAAAACCTGGACTGCACCATGCATGGTGGAAAATATATGAGAATTAAGGCTAACACTTGTTAATAGAGGATTTAGAATCTCATAGGATAACCCTCTAGTGGACTGATAGCCCCTCTCATGCTCTTTGTAGCCATTTCGAATTTTTATGTATTATGTATTCCAACATTAATATTTACATAGATTGAATTGACCATGGGAAGCCTATTACATCGTCCATATAAATATATTTACATCGTTTACACACGGAGTCATTTGTTTAAGCTCATATGGCTTGAATCCCAACATTATATCCACTTATTTACAATTTAGACATAATTATATTGAAGGTATTCTAGGGGTCAAAATTAGGTATTACACACAATAACTGTGCATGTTTAACATATAGAGATGCATCAATATATTTGATAAATTACGCCCCTTGGGACAATTAAACAAGAAATTGAGAATGGTATTTCCCTTTCAATTTCGAATATCTAACATCAAAGTGAATTAGGTGAGCTTTCATTGTTCCCAAGGTTTGTCTAATTTACAAGTGCAATTGGAATTTTTCCCTCGAAGGTGAGGCCCTCATAACTCCTCATAAGCAAGGCCTTTGTATCCTATACCAAAAATAGTTATGGCTTCAAGTACTGACTAGTAGAACTGATTTTTCTTAACAATGTTTAAAAGAATGTCACTCAATAGAAAACATCTAGCCACAATTTTATCAATTTTTTTCTTCTCTCTTGTTTTAACAAACAACCTAATAGAAGGTTGTGCCCCATAAAAAATATTATGAACTAAGAAAGGTGAGTTTCTCAAGGGCATTGTGGAACGTGTGGATAAGTAAGAGGTTTCACTACCCCAGGTTCCCCTTACTAAGTTAGAAGCATTTGTTTCTTGAGATTTTTGCAACATCGATAACTGCAATTTCAAGCCTTAGTGATTCCCTATCATATTTTTTCTTACTGATATCAATAGTTGATTGAGTAGAAATATGGATCAATTCCAAGGAATATGTAGGATAAACTTCCAGTTCATGCCTTGTAGTTTTGGCAAGGTAGTATTTCCAGTGGTTGATTCCGTCATTCATTTCCTTCTTACTCAACTTTGACCTCAACCTTTGTTGATTATGAGGGTAAATCAATTCACCATATTCATATAATGGGTATAATACCTTCTACATATAGTATGACATTGATTAAATATAAGACACAAAAGGAAATGGAAATCAACAAAAAATACTACTACAAGTTTAAAAATATACCTAGATAAATGTTAAGTATCCCATTAAAAAGTAGCAAGAACAAACAAATAAAATGGACATTGCAAACTCTACACTGCAATAAACAAAAAAAATGCAAGAATAAATTTCATATATAGTTGGGAATATAGAAATGATGGATCATAGTTTCCACCCACTCCACAATAGCTCCACAAATGGTAATGAAAACATTGGATCTCCCCTCCTTATCTTGATCAAAGACAATGAGAAACTCCTATATGCTCTTAATCACCTACATTCATTTTTCAAATGAGGTTCGAAGAACCAACCGTAGGGTATTAAAGGGTATCATGATTTTTCAAGGTGATAATAACAAGGCCTCATGAAACTTGCATATATCATGATATTGTCAACAATGATTAACATGATTGAAGGAAATCTTGTTCTTCACTATCATAAGCCATTTTCATGTAAACATTAAGGAACATTATAGGTCACTGGTTTTTCTTAGTAGGCTTTAGAGCTTCATATTTAGAGACTCTTGTTAAGGAATATGAATTTGCAATATAATGTTTTTGATTTTTACCAATGCAAGTGGGAAATTTGTTGGTCAATGCCTTACCTATAATTTTGTAATTAATATCAAAAAGTCAAATTGGCCTCTAATCGTTGATTACGTATAATCAAACCCTTGTAGAAGTAAGGCACATGCAATTATACAATGGGATTTGTGAAAAAATATGTTGAAAGGTAACACTAATAGTTGAATGGACCTTTATCATCTCCTATATTGGCTAAATAGTAGTTTTAAGGGGAGGATTTGCTTAGGAAATGACCAACTCAAAAATATTGAGAGGAAGTCGTTAGTCTTGAAGCTTTTCCCCCAACCATGGAAAATATTGCTTTATGCTAGGTTGGATGAATAACTCAACACTTCAATACCATTCCATTAGTATGAATCCATTTTAAAAGTAATGAGATGAATCTTAGTTTCATATTCCAAGAAGTGTTCACTTGCAAAAGAAAAGAGAATGTGGACGGTGGCCCATTTTTCTATGGGAGCAAGTATCCTCATAATCAGTGCCTTCTTTCTTTGAAAATCATTTTTCCATGAGCCTTGCTTTGTGCTTTCCAAGTGAGACATCTTATTTTTACTTGTTCATGTAGACCCACTTTCATCCAATTGGTTTGGTTTTGAATGGAGCGTCCACCTTCCATGTATTATTCTTGATGAAAGAATCATACTCATGCATTGCTTATTTGTACTCATCATGAGAAGAAGCTTCTTCAAAGGAAGTTGGTTTAAAATTAGTATATAAATTCAACTCACAATCATATGAAACATCCATATCATCTACATCACATGAATTAGATTTATTTACATCACCTCCATCTGGTATGGTGGAATCTCTAGTTCTTGTCTCTCGAACCTCATCAGGACGAACACTTTCAAGTGATTTGATAAGTCATTTTGGTGGAACTTTCTAAGATGGTCAAGGTTTATCCACTAATTTAGATGGTGTTACATCAATATTCAACCTTCCAACACTATCAATCACATCATTTAAAGTAACTTTATGATTTGATGAAGTGGCCTAAAATTCATGAGGGGGAGGTGGTGCTTGAAAAGGAGATTCCAAATATTGATCCAAGATAGGGATCCTCCCTTCAAGATGTGGAAACTCATCGTCAAATTCAAGATCTATCTTTACATGAGTGAATCAAAGGATCAAGTTGCCGCTCAATAGTTTTGTTGGTATTGGAAGATTGAAGAAAAAAGTACATATATGGAAAGAAAAAACTTCATGTTTAACTCATCATAAAGATGATATTCTTTGGTGGTATTTGAATACCCCATGAATATGCACCTTTGTCTCCTTGCATCAAGATTGTTTCTTTGCTTCTTAGGAATCAAGGCATAATAGGTGGAACTAAAGAACTTGAGATGCCTCATTGAAGGAACGTGGCCATAACACATTTCATAAGGATTCTTATTATTAAGAGCATGGGATATACACTTCTTTTTCACATATATTGCACATAGAATTGCATCAACCAAAATGATCAACTTTACATTTTTCAAATATATCATGGAACAAACCATATTCAAGATAGTCCTATTCATTCTTTTAGCTACACCATTTTGTTGACGATTGTATGGAATGGTGGTTTGATGTTTAATCCCATGTTGGTGAAGATAGTTTCTAATTTATTAGCTGTATATTCTCTCCCATTATTAGTCTAAAGAAAGCCACTATGTCATTGTGATTTGTTTCAATCCATATATGAAAATTTCTAAATTTTTTAAAAGATTGAGATTTATTTTTCAACAAGTACACCCAACACAACTTGGTGTTATCATCAATAAAAGTCATTGTATATTTATTTCTATTAGTGGGTGGAATAGGCATAGGGCCACATATTATAATGTATCAGTCTAAGTTTATACATGCTCTAGTAGTGGAATCATGGAAGGGTTGTTTGTTATGTTTTCCAAGGATATAAGCATAACATTGCTTCAATTTCTTAGGAATAGTAGGCAAACTAGAAACACCATTTTTTTAGTAAGCAAAGGATGTCATAATTAATATGTCCAAATCTAGCATGCCATAGAAGACTAGATGTCAATGTACCTTCATTGTGATGAGAGAGATATTTATAATTTAGTGAATGACCAAATTTTCCTTTAAGCTTTAGCAATATTTCATCCTATATTCCAGTCATGACAATCATGTGGTTGGAAGCCTTCCTTATTTCTACTTTTCCAACAAAGATATGGATGGAGTAGCCTTGATGTCAAATGTTCACAAGGGGAAACAAACTCTTTAGTAGCTCTGGAATATAGAGTACATGATGTAAAAGAAAATCAAGCAATTTAGTCAGTTTAATCGTAATGGTGCTAAGTCCCAAAGGTTTGAGACCTGATTTATTTGTAAAATACACTATGCCATCTACATAATCATTGAAATCTTCAAAGAAGTCTCTCCTAAAGGTCATGTGGCATGTTGCACTTTTGTCAAGCAGTGAGATATCTCTCTAAGAAGAAAATGAAGTAATTACTCCAATATTGCAATGGGAAACAATGTAATGAGAAAATTTAGGTGCTTTACCTTTCACTGGATTTGTTGTTTTACTATATCTTATTTCTGATCTTGTTTATCTTTGATCTTCACCCTATGAATTATGCATGTTAATGCTTCATGTCCATTTTTTCCATAACGAATACAATGGAAATTAGGTTTCTCACCTTGATTGTGTATACCTCATCTGAAGCTCTATCTTCCACATCCTCTTTTATTGCCTTCTTATCTAGAAGAATTATGTGATCAATTTTTCCTTTTTTGAGTAAGACATATCTTATCTTTAGTAGGCTAAGTTTTTTTCTTCTTCTTTCCAAAATATTTCTCATGTTTTGCAACTTTTTCCACCAAAGAAGCAAATGTAATAGAATTTTAATTGGTCACTAGCTTGTAGGGATTCAAGGTAGTGAGAGTATGTAGGGTAGAGGGTCTTGATGAATGCTATGAGGGTAAGGTCTATCTTCACTCTAGTGGAATCTGTGTCATGGATGACAACTTTGATCTTAGAAGCTAAGACAATGGGGTCATCATCCTTCAACTCTAAGTTTAAGAGTTTCAAGAGTAGTTTCACAAGTTCCAATTCTGAGTTTAAGCCATACAAATCTCTTAGTTTATTTATAACACTGTAAGAATTTGCAATGGAAACAATATGATGGATCACCTCTTCACTTACTAATTCAACTATCAAGGCATATAATTTATTTTCTTTGTTCTTCCATATGGCTAGCTCCTTGTTTGATGTAGGTTTCTTAGAGCCACAATCCTCCTCTCCTTAACCAATAAATGCTTTTTCTTGATAAATTGCATCCCATAAATCAATGAAAACGAGTGTCTGATTTTTCTATACCACTCTTGATATTTCTATTTACCACTCAACACATATACTAACAATATAAATAAGGAAATGCATTCTCAATAAAAGTGTCGAAGAGAAAATGTGTTTTATTGGTTTCAAAACTTCAACACCAGAGAGAGAGAGAGAGAGAAACAGAACTGGGCATTAGACTTATGATAGTCATTCAACGGAGAAGAGGTTTGATGAACAATTCTCTTCATTCAAAAACTGACAAGGATTACGTTCCATTAAAATGGGATTGGAGATCATCGACACAGATGAGATTAGGGATTTCGTAGGGAGGGTTTTCAAATAGCGTACTAGCTAGGGTTTTTTTTAGAAAGTATAATGGCGTGACATAAAAGAATACGTAGAGGATGAGCAGAGGGATGTTTCTATGTGTGGGACTGAAAAAAAACACTGGAGAGAAAGGACTAAGGAGGAGTGTATCTACACATGAAATAGAGGCAGGAGATGCCTCAAATCTGATACCAAACAAGAAGGCACTTTCTGCACGCAACATAGAATCATGGAGTTTGAAATTTTTAGATTTGATAGCACTGTTAATGTTGGAGAGGTAAATCCCCTCTACGGATAGAGGCGATCCCTACTAGCCCAGAATGGGTCTAGCAACAATCAATCAATGCTACTATGCAAGTTCCTAATTGCAAATAAAATATAGGCAATGAACACCTACTTGGATTCCAACGCTATTGTTTGATGGAGAGATGTCATTCTCGCTCCTTCGCTTTGGCCGGTCACAATCTTCCACGATCCCCGTAGATAGATACCTGCACACAAGAAGAGGAACACAAACACAAGCGTGAAATCTAATAAATGCAATCATACATCAGTCAGAAAGGATTTAATTCACATTAACCATTACAAAGACAAATGAGAATGGAACCATAATAGTAGTCATCTATTATTAATCAATAACAGAGAAAGGTACAACCAAAGTTCTGACGTTGAGTCCTTCTCAAGAGGGTCCAGCCAGCGAGTCTCTTAAGCATTCACCCTTGGAGGTAGATCTCCCAATACAAAAACTCTCTCTCACACAAGCAATACTCACAACCTTCCTTAAGCTCTCTAGCAAATCCACACTTGTCACACCAACTACCTACTAGCAGCAGCACTCTAAGCACTATGATTTCCACACTATCCAAAACTAGCTGCTCATGGCCATGGTAGAGGCTTAAATAGGAGAAGGAGTCTCCATGAATGGTGGGAGGATGAGCTTATCTCCAAGGAAGGTGGCTCAAATGAAGAACAGACATGCCATAGAAGGGAGGGCGACATTCACAAGGCCAACAACCAGGTCTGGAGTCATCTGGAAGGCTGGCTGTTAGAACAAACTCGCCCAAACTGGATCAGCGCGGGTGTATAACTGCACTAGAGCGCTGACATCACATCTGAATAACGGAGAAGGTTGTGTCAGCGCGAATCAATACAAACATAGGATGCGCTGGCTCATGAAATTCGACCAGCGCGGAAAACCCGTGTGCTTCCGCGCTGGCAGCGCATTCGTTGCACTATGAGGCACCAGTCAGCGCGGTTATTTTAATAACAGTCGCGATGATGGAATAAACTTTGGCAAAGTGGGTCATTTGGCCAGATTAGAGAGCATGAGCATGATTAATTGGAATTCATGACATAGTAGGGAGACTGACAGAGAGACAGTGACAAATTACTGTGTAACAGATGCCCCCTAAAGCATGAAGCCTGAGAGAGTGGGAGGGGTGAAATGCTTTACAAAACTCGCTGAACTGGAACACCACCAGGAAGAACCTGCATGTACGTACAACTGATATCTCTATTACACGTAGTCTAGGCATGGGCGCAGCCATCCAAAAGACATACGAAAAGGTCTGTGGTATGGACGCAGCCACCCAGCTGAAGAGACCATGATGATAAGAAGGTATGGTCGCAGCCATCCCAAAAGACTCAGGTATGGGCGCAGCCATCCATCAATGAGTCATGTAATAACAATCCACAAAATCGCAGTCTGGTTCGCAACAGACAAAAACCAGGGTCTTGCGCTCCATCCCCACCCGAACAAAGTACAAGTCCAAGCTTGTGAATACATGAGCCGAGGTCGAACATGCATGAACATCGTCTGATTACCAGCCAATAATGAAAACTGTTAACAGACGCGAGAGGTACCACCAATAATGACAATGGTCCTCAAGGTACTTATAGGTACAATCCGCGGCATGTGAATCAATGAGCTGGTGTCGAACACCCGTAGAATCATTCGATCGGAGGCCAATGCTGAAAACCTCGCGTCGAACATGAAGAACCTTCCATTGAGGCATGCAGGCTCTAAGGCACCTGAAGGGAGTCTCTAGGTCACTTTCCTGGATAATGAGCTGAAGTCGACAGGAAGTAACCTTGATCGAAGGTGGGCCATAATGTTTCCCACATCATCGACACGAGACAAAGAAGGACAAAATATTTTGTGTGAGACATCAGAAGGAGGTGGTAAGTTCGCAGAGGTCAACTTCTCTTGAACATATCGGCGGCATGACAGCGGGTTTGGCAGTATCTGGCATCAAATGAGCAGAGGTCATGGTGACAAGGCAATGAGCAGATGAGAGGTCAAATAGGATAACCCAAACCCACGGAGGCTAGTGTAAAACAAGATGAGAAATCCCCACCCAGACACGAATGCAGACTAGTGCCATGTTCAAGAGCGACATACTGCCGACACGACCATTATTACAGTTCCATTTTCCCCACCATTTCTGGCAGGTACCCCAGTTATTTTTGGATGACAAGCTTGACGGGGATAACATATGCTTGGAAAGCGCCATTTCGACGGTGTCCGATTTCATTAAGTTTTAACGAGTCTGACAAAGGAAGAAGTCGGCGTCTTTTCCTGTTTAGAGAGTCTGAAAAGACAGCAGAAAAGAAAACTCCAGGGGGGTCCTTTTTCGTAAAGTTGTGTCTCTCGAGCCCGAAAAAGTATAAAACAATGCTCGAAAGAACCGCCCAACCAGTATGATCGAGGAGTACTTTTCGTAAATAGTAACTTCGACCCGAAAAAGTAAAAAAGTGGTCAGAAGTACGTCGTTTTGGAGCCAATAACGAGCACGAAACGACAAACACCCGACAATATTTTTAAGTTAAACGGTCGAAAAAAGAGCTTTAAAAGTGACCGCCTCTCGTTCCTTTTAACGAGCCGAAAGGGAGCTCGGCCATCTTTTCTTGCTTTACGTCGAAAAAGAGCTTAAAGACGACGTTTTTGGATCAAGTGTGTATAGGACCGTCGTGACCCTGCCGGTTACTAGAACCTGCACAAGAGCACCACGCGTAAACCTGTTCGACATGTTAAAAACATAGTAAAATATGCATAAAAGCATAATATAGCGACATTAGCACTAAATACATGGTAAAAACATGACAAAAACCCACATTTATGAAAAACTATAGTCAATTATAAATTTTTGACCATAAATAGGGGGGTAAAAGAAATTTTTTACCATTGTTACCATTTTGAACTGTGGAGAATGTTGTGGAGCTGCAAGGTTGACGGAGCGAATTCCATCCCGTGCGGACACCATCCATCCTGCAACTTGCTCCAGGTAGGTCCTCCTTCTCCTGCACTTCATTTTGAGTCCTTTTTGCAGCATTTCCACGGTGGGAATTGGCCATTTGGGCAAATTTTTGGAGCTTCAATGCGCTCTCGGTCAGCGCGGATTTCCTCATTGGGTCCGTGCTGATCGATTAATTTTTACACACACCACCACCGGATCAGCACGGAAAACACGTGTGCTTCCACGCTGACCCAAGGAAAAAAAAAAAGGGGCGCCATGATCAGCGCGACTGTTTTAAAAACAGTCGCGCTGACGCCATGAAATTATATTTTTATCATTTTGAACGTATAAACTTCAACGGTCAGGGTTCTAATATTTTTTTGTGGTCATGCAGGACACAATGGCATTTGTTTGGCAAGAGAGAGCTCATGATAACGAAGATATAGCGACTTATGCCGATGCTGGGTGCCGTAATGCAATGCGAGCGTGCGGGCTGCTCAAATTTTTCCTTACTCCACGCCTGCGAGCACAACCTGATCTGCTCGAGTTCCTAATCAGAGCCTGGAATCCTGTTGATGGAAAATTTACGATTCGAGGCCGTGATATCGAGTTTGATTCCACGGACATTTATTTTTTGACCGGTTTATCACGCCGAGGTGAGATGCCCATTCTGGAGGGGCAACGACCCAGCGGTGAAACCCTCGATATGCTGATGGCTCGAGTGTGCCCACAAGCATGCAAAACACGGAGTGGGAAGGTAGGTATTCCCACGGTGGAGGACATCATCCTTCGATCCATACTCTTCCTGGTGACCCGGGCAGCGGGCTGTTTGGCCAATCACGAGGCCTCAAAGACCCATCTACTATTAGCTCTCGAGTGTTTACAGCCCACCATATTCAACTGGGCAGCAGCAGTAACGATCAGCATGAAGAGACAATTGAGCAACTGTCAACGCGGTGAGTTGAAACAGTTTGGCTACGGGTCCATTTTAGTTCTGCTCATGCTGGAGCGGGTGCTGGCATTACAGCTGCAGGACATGGTCGTGGATCCACCCAGAGGTCCTCGAGAGACGAGGGCTAGTCGATGGGGCCATGTCATGCCGCGTGGAGGTGGCGGATGCCCAATGGCATGGGGTGTATATTTTCGAGAGTGGCTGGATCGGCAGGTTATTTTTGTAGAGGATTGGCCATATGCTGGCATAGACTTCCGCGGTGATCCAGACATGCCACTGCCTGTGGGAGAGCATTGGGACGATGGTGGTAAGCCACTTGATCTCTTTTTAATTTTTTATCTTTTGTAATGTTTTTTAATTTTTTCATGTACATGTCTTTATGATGAATGCTATGGTATGCAGATGTGGGACCCACGAGACCCCTTGGTCTAGCCCCAGAGGCACGGAGAGAGGGATAGGGCACTGGAGCCCTGGCCTTGGCTCCTCCAGGAGTCAATACGCCGGAGATCGTGATACAGAACCTTGAGGGTTTACTGGTGGGAGTTCCAGATTACCAGGGGATAGAGGAGGTCCCCATAGCATCTCAGATTCACACAGTGGGGGTAGAACCCAGGATGCACCGCCTTTTGAGGCGGGTGGCACGGGCAGTTGTATGCTACAGAGAGCATAACCCACCACAGTAGACATCTAGGTCTCATTTCTCACTGATGTTTTTTGAGAGACACGCGTCTCAGATGTACTGAGGACATCGGCCTTATCTTATACATATACACTTATTTTTGAGCGCCTTAGTGCACCACACGATATATATATATACCGATTTTGGATGGATCTTTTACATATGATGATGTTTTTATATGCTATGCAAATGTCTAACACAAATGTGATCTAATGTATCAGTTGCACAACATACGATCCACATATTTTAATGTTTAATGCAAGCTTAAAAGCACACATGAAAACACACATGCAAACTATGCTTGGAAAAGAATTTATTTACATATGCTTATTTTATGGTCTTATCATGCTTTCTATGTCTTCTTGTATGATGTTTATCTATTACGCAAATGTCTGTCTAATACATGGTTTGACAATGCATCAGTTAACGTGTTTAATCGTCTCGGAATGTGTTGATATGTGATGTAATCAAAATTCCTTTCTAACAATCTTACACGTAAATACAACCTTAGAATGCGTTGGTCTCTGACGGAATATCGTCCGTTGAGTTGATGGACGACAAGTTGAGAGTCCAGGTTCACCACCATTGCATGAATGCCGAGATCAACTGCTTCGGCTAGTAACTCAATTACAGCACTGTATTCGGCAACATTGTTAGTGGTACGACCCAAGCACACACCTTGAAGGTCTATCAACTCTCCGTGAGGATCATAGATCTCCCACGCCGCAGAAGACAAATTGCAAGTGCTATGGCAGGCGCCATCAGCGAAACCAACATAAGGTGCACTGGACATCTCCGCAAGGAGCAGAAAACACAATAAGAGGCAAACACGCCTTCACACCAAAGCAAAACGTGAAATCATGCACACATAACACACTTGCTAAAAACACACGTATGTACAAACTAGGTGCATGAAATCATGCATAGTATTTTTTCAAATAGAGTCCGTTGCGGGGCTTGTCGAGAGGGTTTCCTTCTTAGTCGATCAGCTCATATGCCCCCTTTTGCAAAACTCTCTTCACAATATAGGGGCCTAGCCACATGGATTCGAGTTTACCTGCCCCTAGCTTATCCTTAGCTTGATCATAGAGCAGTACTAGATCTCCCTCAACAAAGGAACAGGGTTGGATGGTATTGTCGAAGTGAGCCTTAACTCTCTTCTTCTGTGCTTCGATAGCTAGAGAAGCTAAGCGACGGGTCTCATCTAGCCGTTCTAAATAAAGAAGCCGTTCCTCCATCGGAGTGGTGTTGGGAAGCAACTCGACAGCTAACTTTAATGAAGGAATCTCACATTCAACAGGAAGGGTGGCCTCCAGTCCATTAACAAGCTGAAAAGGGGTGAAACCGGTGGCATCCTTCACAGAGGTCCGATAGGTCCACAAGGCGGGGAACAACATCAGATGCCAATTAGACTTGTGTGTACCAACGGTACGTTGGAGCATTGTGATCAAAACTTTGTTCACGACTTCAACTTGGCCATTGGATTGGGGGTAGTACGGCGTCGAACTATCTTGAGGCAAGCCTAGTTGGGTTGTTAGTTCTGTCATCATGTGATTACAGAAATGTTTTCCGTGATCCGTGACGATAGCCTGGGGGACTCCAAACCGAGTAATGACATGATTAAACAAAAACTATGCTGTTGTGTGACCGTCTTTGTTCAATGTAGGCATCGCTTCGGCCCATTTGGTGAAATAATCCACGGCAACGATGATATACCCATGCCCCCCGGCCGAACGAGGGTTACAGGATGTATAATCGATGCCCCATTTGGCAAACGGACCTACGGTAACAACAGGGTGTAGTGGTGCAGGAGGTGCACGCATTTTCCGGTGGTAGATCTGGCATTCATGACATGCATGGACAGCAAGGATGCAATCCTTGAAGATGGAAGGCCAGAAATAACCAGAACGGAGGATTTTCTGGGCGGTGGCATATCCGGACATGTGGCCGCCACAAGCACCGGAGTGGCAGTCATTCAACACCCGCTCAGCCTCCTCGAGAGTCAAACATCGGCGGAGAACAGAATCAGCGCCGAAGCGGTACAGGGTATCGCCAATGATGCGATAGGGTTGAGATTGATGACGAATCCTCCGTCGAGCGTCTTTCGATACATTGGGGCGGAAGGAAGATGTCTGCAAATATATGATGATGTCCCCATACCAAGGGTCGAGGGTACTGATTAGGAACAATGTTTCATCCGGGATATGCTCTTCCGAACGAGATGGTGCAGAAGGAGATGGAAAAGAACAGAGCAATTTTGCAAAGACCAGAGACTTCTTAGACTTGGCAGCAGTAAATTCCAAGTCAAACTCTTGGAGGATTACGATCCATTTCGAGTACTTGCCCCCCAGCAGCTGATGCGACAAGATGTACATCATTGGGTTGCAGTCAGAAATCACGGTCGTGGTGCGCAATAGGATATAGTGCCGGAAACGTTGGACGGCGCAGACAGCTGCCAATGCCAACTTCTCGACATAGGCGTAGCGAGTTTCCATATCCAAGAGGTTGCGGCTAAGGTAATAGATAATGTGCTCATTGCCATCATCATCATCCTGCACCAGAACCATGCCGATGGTGGTGTCAGCGGCAGCTAGATAGAGAGTATAATCACGGTGGTAGTTCGGAGGTCTTAAGAGTGGAGCCGAGACAAGGAGGTCCTTGAGTCGCTCGAAAGACTCCTGAGCGATGGCATCCCAACGAAAGGGTGTGTCTCGCTTTAATAACCGTGTGAAACCCTTAGCCACCTCGGCATAATTCAGAATGAATCGTCTAAGAAAATTCGCTTTGCCCTGCAAGCTCTGCAATTGCTGCAAAGAGGCAGGGGGAGGAAGATTCAGGATGGCCTCAACTTTGAGGGGATCCAGACGGATTCCTTCTCAGGAGACGATGAACTCGAGTAGTCGGCCTGATTTTACGCAGAAGACACACTTATGAGGACTGAGCCTAATGCGGTAGTGTCGACAGCGGAGAAAAATTTTGCGAAGATGAGAGGGATGGTCCTGACGCTTGGCTGAATGAGCTGGGAGGTCATCCAGGTATGGCTGTACAATGTGACGAATATCATGAAAGGCATAAGACATTGCACGTTGGAACGTGGCGCCGGCATTCTTAAGACCGAAAGGGAGCTTCTTATAGGCAAAAGTGCCCCAAGGACAGATAAAAGCCGTCTTATGTTGATCTGTGGATGCAATGTTGATCTGGTTATAGCCAGAGAAGCCGTCCATAAACGAGTAAATTTCGCTTCCTTCACACTCATCAATAAGCTGATCGATGAAGGGTGTAGGGAAGTTATCCTTCGGACAGGCACAATTGATATCACGGTAATCAACATAGACTCGGATAGTACCCTGCTTTTTATTCACAGGGACTATATTAGAAACCCAATCCGTAAGTGGAATGGGGTAAATAAAACCGGCCTTGAGAAGCTTTTCGACCTCTGCTTTGATAGCTGCGGCCTTTCGGGGGTGCACAGGGCGTAAGCGCTGACGAACAGGCTTAGCACCTGGATACGTAGGTATTTCGTGCACCACTATACTAGGGTCGATGCCGGGCATTTCCTCATAGGACCATGCGAAGACATCACGAAATTCGCGAAATAGAGCAGTGTAGAGTTGAACTTCCTCTGGAGTGCAAGTGACTCCGATATGAATGTGCTCGACAATCCCTGGTTTGACAGAGATGTCGATAGGTTGGGTTTGCGTGATGTTTCCCATATTGCCCTCAGAAGACACTTGATAAAGCTGAATAGGTGTTTGGAGGGGCGGGGATGGGACACATGAAGCAAACCGCTCGAGACATGCGATCATTTCCGGATGGGGAGGGAGAAACGAAGAGCGGTGGTGGTGATCTGACCAAGGGAGCTCTTCGAGAGACATTGTCTCTATGATGGCTTCATCGGAAGGAAATATTTCCTTCAATGGATCCGAAGTAGCCTCATCTCCTAGCCAAGGGAAATGAACATATGAATCTGGAACACTGCTCGGGAGAGCAGGTTCAGCAGGGGGAGCCGATGCAGCGACGATTTCGATGTAGTTGAGCTCGGCAGGACTCAACGGCATCATATCACCCCAAGAATCTTCCTGATTCGTGGGAGGAAGAACCCACGGATTAGAGCGTACAGAGATCATGTTAATAGGGGCGAGATTCGGAGGTGGGAGGGGAAAGACTCCCATTAAAGTGGTATCTTTGAAAAGTCCGGCGCCCACGCTCTCGAATGACCCGTCTCAACCCTCTTCCTCATTCGGCTCTCAAGTGTTCATGGCTGGAACGATTCCCATCCATGTTTCTACTCGAGAAAAAGAATATCCATCTCATGCCGGGAAAGAGCCGGAGGTCCCCTCCAGCGCTCCTCCATCCAGTTCTGGTCCTCTCCACATCGAAAGGCCCAACGCTGAGACGATCCCCCGACCCCCTCCAAAAGGTGTACTCCGGAAGTTGTCTTACAACCCTAATGCTCGTGCTGCCCAGCATTATAGCATTGTTGAGGACTTAGCTCAGGATCCGTCTGCTATGTCTGCTCTAGAAGTACTCCAGAGCTGCCCCTCCCAGAGGAAGTCCCTGCTATCAGCTATTGGTGGCATCGACCTGGTTGATTCAGATTTAATTTCTTTTGATCTCGAGGGTTTTACACAGAGACTGCCTCACAAAGTCGCTTTCCTTATACAGGTCATCATCAATGGCAAGACAATTCATCGTACGGTCATTGATGAAGGTGCCTCAACTTGCATCATGTTTGTTGCTTGCTGGAAGGCTATTGGTTCTCCTACTTTGAGTCAGTCTCCTACGACGTTAGAAGCCTTCGATGGAAGAGAGTCTCGTCCTTACGGTATCCTCCAACGCTTGCCCATCTCTTTGGAAGGGAAGACCGTAGAAGTGGAGGTCGAAGTTGTTGACACCAATCTTACCTACAACCTCCTCCTCGGACGGAGCTGGACATACGCCATGCAAGCCGTGGCTTCCTCCCTGTTCCGTGTCATTCGTTTCCTCACCAGGAGAAGATTGTCACGGTGGACCAGCTCTCCTTCTTCACCTCTTCTTCTGAAGGTAAATCCCCTCTACGGATAGAGGCGATCCCTACTAGCCCAGAATGGGTCTAGCAACAATCAATCAATGCTACTATGCAAGTTCCTAATTGCAAATAAAAGATAGGCAATGAACACCTACTTGGATTCCAACGCTATTGTTTGATGGAGAGATGTCGTTCTCGCTCCTTCGCTTTGGCCGGTCACGATCTTCCACGATCCTCGTAGATAGATACCTGCACACAAGAAGAGGAACACAAACACAAGCGTGAAATCTAACAAATGCAATCATACATCATTCAGAAAGGATGTAATTCACATTAACCATTACAAAGACAAATGAGAATGGAACCATAATAGTAGTCATCTATTATTAATCAATAACAGAGAAAGGTACAACCAAAGTTCTGACGTTGAGTCCTTCTCAAGAGGGTCCAGCCAGCAAGTCTCTTAAGCATTCACCCTTGGAGGTAGATCTCCCAAGACAAAAACTCTCTCTCACACAAGCAATACTCACAACCTTCCTTAAGCTCTCTAGCAAATCCACACTTGTCACACCAACTACCTACTAGTAGCAACACTCTAAGCACTATGAATTCCACACTATCCAAAACTAGCTGCTCATGGCCATGGTAGAGGCTTAAATAGGAGAAGGAGTCTCCATGAATGGTGGGAGGATGAGCTTATCTCCAAGGAAGGTGGCTCAAATGACGAACAGACATGCCATAGAAGGGAGGGCGACATTCACAAGGCCAACAACCAGGTCTGGAGTCATCTGGAAGGCTGGCTGTTAGAACAAACTCGCCCAAACTGGATCAACGCGGGTGTATAACTGCACTGGAGCGCTGACATCGCATCTGAATAATGGAGAATGTTGTGTCAGCGCGACTCAATACAAACATAGGATGCGCTGGCTCATGAAATTTGACCAGCGCGGAAAACCCGTGTGCTTCCGCGCTGGCAGCGCATTCGTTGCACTATGAGGCGCCAGTCAGCACGGTTATTTTAATAACAGTCGCGATGATGGAATAAACTTGGCAAAGTGGGTCATTTGGCCAGATTAGAGAGCATGAGCATGATTAATTGGAATTCATGACATAGTAGGGAGACTGACAGAGAGACAGTGACAAATTACTATGTAACAGTCAATATGGATGGAGAATTCCACATTTGTATTCCATTTAGTTAATGATAATTACTTTTTAAAAAGAGCAGGCTAACTAGGTTACAATTTTTCCCATAAAAAAATGGAAATTCCAGCTAGGTTTTGATAAACTATGGCTGAAATTTTTAAAAATATGGATTACAACTTTAGATTTTGGGTGCATCAAAAGTTCTTGATGGAGGGTTGAATCTATTTCTACCATAAAAAACATTTAAACACTCCAATAGTCATATTTTTTGAAAAAATATCCCCCAATAAATTTGTGGTTAGACAAAATTATAACCTCCCGAAACAACACCTTTTTAAAGCAATAAGATAACCTTGGTTCCATTTAAAAGGATAACTTTGGTTTGTGTCCTCCATAAACGACAAATTTTAAAATAATAAGATAACTTTAGTTACATTTAATAAGATAACTTTGGTTTTCAACATAATAACATAATTTTGCTTCCATTTAATATGATAACTTTGTTTTCGTTTTCCAAAAAGTTTTATTGAATATTTTAAAATTTTTATATTTATATTTACTTATTTATTCATTTTTCTATGATATTTAAAATAGTAAAAAATTTCTAAAATTTCAAAGAATTATATGTCCCATAATTTATTTGTTACTTCATTCACATTTTAAAATTATAACATCATCTCTTTAACATGAAATTAGTTTCAGAAAAAATAATTAATATGAAATTAGTATCAGGAAATAATTTTGGTAATCATTTCTTACTCTTTAGTTTACCTTTGATAGGTCCATAATTCTCCAAAAGAAATACTAATATCTTCCCTAATTAGATCATGCTCTTAAAATATTTATAATTTTTTATTTATTTCAAAGGTAGATAACATGTGAATAACACTTTGCCTCCCCAATATAGAATTGAAAGATTTTTTTTTAATATCATCAATACATTTATAATTTTTTAAAAAATTTATTAATCTCTTTATTAATTTGATTATGCTCTTGAAATCACAGGGATTTTATTGGGGAACAATACTATACCACGTGCATTCATATTGTGGGATATATATTGAGAAAAAATGACATCATATATTGAGCATATAACAGGGGGTAAATGGTTTTTATATTGGCAGGTATAAAAAATGAAACTAAAAGTTAATGAAAAATATAAAGGGGTATAAAAAAATGTTAATGAAAAAATGGATACCTATTGGGTTCGTATTGGTAGGGAGTTAAATAATGTAATTTTTAGAGGTATTTTCCAATATGTAATCAAATTAAGGGTATTATTTAGTATGCCATAAACACACGTGATATATCAGAGGTTCATTGAGTGAAGCCCCATGCTTGAAATACTTATAACATTTTTAGTTTCAAAGAAAAATGACATGCAATAACACTTTTCCTCTTTCTCAATACAAAATTGAAAGAAATATTTTTTCAATTCTTCTTTAATTTTCTCCATATCATCAATATATTTATAAATCTTCAAAAAAGATATTAATCTCTTACTTAATTATATGTTTCTCTTGAAATACTTATAACTTTTTTTTGATTTCAAAGGTAGATAACAGGTGAATAACACTTTCCCTCCTCAATACAAAATTGAGAGAAACTTTATAAGTAATTTTTTTTTATTTTTTTATTCAATTTTCTATATATATATAGATATAGATTGTACCTATTAGTTTGAGAAATGAAGTTCTCATGAGTATAATATGAGTCATTTCGTTCATCGTTATTTGATAATATGGATAATTTTTTACTCATCTCATGGAGAGATTATCTATCTTACATATATTGAATGTTTCATCTTATCATAGTTAAATTTGATATATTAATTTTATTATGAAAAACTCATTAATTTATAATGAAATGTTGGGATATGTGATATTAACTTAATTTCATTGAAAATTAGATTAATAAGTAAGAATTGGGGATTTTGCAATTAGGGTTTCAATTTAACTAGAGTTTGGTGTATGTCAGATTATACATCCTGGTGTCTATAGTGACATAGTGAATGAAATGGGAGGTAATTGAATATGACACACAAATGATCTTCTCGAGCTTGGGTTATGAATTGACATGTGACAATTATGGTTTTTGTTGTGCCACTATTACTTTTCTCCCGTTTGAAGTTACTAGTCAGATAAGGGTGTGCTTATAGAGTCAAGGCCGAACATTGTGTTAAGTTTTCTAATGGTGAGTTTGATGGGAAAATAATTAGTGGATTATGAAGTTGATAGGTCAAATCAAGATATGATATTTAGACCATAATCAAACTTTACTTGATGGTCCTTCCACCTAGATTTACAAGAAGAAGGGTTGATAGATGGCTTATTCTGTTAGTTTACGATGAAGAACATTAATGTTCTCTGACAACATGGTAAGGTGGAAAACCATATGAAAGGCACAAAATTGTTTCTTAGCTCTGAGAAAACATTACAGATTGATTCTTTTAATAAAAAGACCATTCCTCTTTTCAATTCTATGGTTCCTATTTCTGATCTTCAATTGAAAGAGAAATGGGTTCAAACTTACGTTTTGGTTGTTACGAAGCATATGAGGATGAAAGTTAATAAATATAGAGTGAAAATGGTGGCGGGGAGAGATTTGTCCATTTTAAATGTTCCATAAGCTCTGGACAATGTATTGGTTGGTTGTTTTTGTGGGAAATTTGTGCATGCAAAACTATAAAGAGTTTGTTGTAGGAGAATTGGGTGGATCGATTAAGTTACTTCTAATAGCCTTGATGAAAATTCCATGTAATAAAAGTTAATAAAGGAAAAATAATAACCATGGTTGATGAGACACTTATTCCAAGTTGAATGTTGGGCAAAAGCATAGTGATGGGGATCACTGGTGATTAATTAATGGCTAAGGAAATTGGCAAAGGCTTTGGAAATGCAAAGTAGCATTTATTTATGAAAATAATGGAAATTAGGAGAAAAGGGAGGTGAAAGGTCACAGGGTGCATGTGAGGAGGAAAATGAAGGAAAATAATGGAAAATGAAGAAAATAGAGGCCTCATTAATAAAAAATCTTATGAGGATATGTTCACAGACCTTTTTTTTCAGTTCGGTTTTGGAGCTCTCTCTCTATTCTCTCGCTCTCTCATACTCTTGGACACTTAGGATTTTCTTAGAGCACTCTTTGAGAGTGTGGCATACTTGGAGTTTTGGAGAAATAATGCAAAGTAAGAGCATGAAAACACAAGAGGGCATCAAGATCAATAACTACAACGCGTTTTACTTGCAGGTACTAAGTTGCATGTATGTTTTCCTCACTAGTTTTTGCATGCATGGGATATGCATGTGGTTTGTCGGTCATGATCTGTCACTGGCATGGAGGATTTCCTGGATTGACAGTGGATTTGCCTAGCCCTTCTATTTCTTGGATAGACATGGTGTTGTGGGTTCATTTCTTTGTTTTTCTAGTTGGTTCTCATGTTTCCTTTAGCTTGAGTTGAGTTACTAGTTCCGGAAGCCCTAGTTGGACAAATGCTCTGGAAGCCATGTAACAGATTGGGTTGAGTTACTAGTCTTGGAAGCCTTGGTTGGAAAAACACTTTGGAAGCCCTTGGTGGGTTGAGTTACTAGTCGTGGAATCCCTAGTTGGACAAACGCTTTGGAATCCCGATGACGACTGTGGGTTGAGTTACTAGTCCTGAAAGCCTTGGTTGGAATAAATGCTCTAAAGCCTTGGAAGGTTTGGGTAGAGACCAATTTGATGATGGTTTTGTGATGTTCGAACATGAGGTGGAATCACTGTTTGATGGGTTGAGGTGGTTTGGCCTCTAGAAGCCCTGGATGGTTTTTATTGATGTTTTTTATGAGATCCCACATTCATTATTGGAATATGGCATGGGGGTGACTAAATGGAGAGAGTTTGTCTCAACCATGTCTATGGTCGGGTGGTTCATGGAAGTCCCACAACTTGTTAGCCTTTGTATCATTAATATGAGGTTATTTATCCTTGTTATTTCATGAGTATTCTACTAGTTTATATGTGGATCATATGGCTGTTGTTTCCTTGGTATTTCTGTTGCTATTATGCTGGTTATGAACATGTATTATGACAATAGCTATGTATGACTCTCATCATGTTTTTAGTTGTAAAATAATGAACAATGTATCTATGGCCTAATGGATGAAACTACAAATAATGTGTTGAGGCATCAATGATTCTTAACGATTCTCAGATGAGTATGAGACCCCTATGCTCAGATCTATTGTTTACACCAGTAGATTACATGTTTGTGATGTGTTTGAAGAAATTCCTGTCATGGCTGGTAGGGGTCCAGTCAAGGGATTGTTCAAGTAATTTCATTTGTATCATTATTCCATTGTTATCTTTCTATTCTGAGGGTTTCATTTAGTTCTGGGCAGTGACCTGGGCTATGGGTCTGAAAAAGTGGCTCAAATCCTTGGGACGCAGGCACAACATGTGGCAGAAAAGTCCCTGGATGCTGGCATACCATGTCGTGGAAGCGTCTAGAGCCTTCTGGATGTATGCAAGCTGGGGACTGATCCTATCCCTTATAGTAGCTTATCACTCTCTTAAAACACTTTGACATACTTTCCTTTCTGCTGTTCATCAAATTCAAGTTCAATTCACTGAAAATTGAGTTAGTTTTGAGTATAAAATTGTCATTCTATAATCAACGCACCTCCGTAACTGATACAGTGCACTGCATTTCACCCTCTGCACAAAGATAGTGAGATGCATTGCACTATCCCTCACTCTGGCTTGCGATGATCCCTTTAGGATCAGTTTTCCCATCTAGGAGTTGAATCCTTAAGTCAATTTTCAGTTGTTTGAATTGTCTGTTGGATTTAGATGAGATTTTGTCTCTGAAAATAGTCTTTGTTTCCTTGTTTCAACCTGATTTAGACTGGATTGTTGAATGTTTTTTATGTATTTGTTTCATCATTTGAAGTCCATTATCGAAAATAGTTTCAGTCGATTTTTTTGTCAAAAAAAAGTGTCGTAAAATCTTCCTACATTAAATAATTGATTGGTCTATTTGTACATTTGATTCATATTTTCGTTTAAAAGTGTCGAAAATTTTCATTTCCTTAAAGTTGAAATTGTTGTTTAGTCTTCCTTTCCATTTAAGAGAAATTGTCATAAATCGACATTTTTGTGAAAAGAGCTTTTGAATCGTTGGGCATTAGTTTTTCTTAGTGCATAATTCACATTAAGGAGAACTAAAAAGAAAAAGAAATACATGTAATTGCATTTTAGAGTTTGAGTGTGCGTGCTTAAAATGAATGGTTAGGGAATTGAATTAGTTTGTGCTCTTTGTTGTTTGATACAAAAAGTACTTGTTTGCTCTATCCCTTGTAGTTAAGATTTTCATTGTTTAAAACAAGTGAAAAGAGTGCTTCTCATTTCTAGTTGCATTCTTAGGAATTTTGGAAAGCATCTCGTGGTGAAACCCAAAGGAAAATTTTAAGCAAGATCAACCTAAAATTAACCTCAATTAACCTAATAATGCATTGGAATTTAATGCAAACATCTAGAGGTGTCTAGGCTAGAGATGTGTTCCAATGTCTTAAAACCTAGTGGCTGTCGTTTTCATTAAGGTTGGGTGATCCCTCCTCTCTGAACCTATAAGTACTAGTATAGACTTATGCTCCCTGTACTGTTGAGTATATAGTGGGAGACCCCAACAGGCTTAAATCCTTTATCCATATGAAGTCGAGTCTGCCACCTTATCAATCACAATGCACCGAACACAACATTCGGGAAGACTGACTACCGTACGGTAAATCCTTGGTAATTTCTCTTTAATTTACCACCAAGGTGTATATTGCGGTTTTGTGATTAGTTTGGTAAACCTCTTGCTTAGTATCTCTAGAGTAGTCACTTTTGCTCCTTTTCAACTCCTTAAAAGAAAAGGTTCATCTGAGCACTTGTACTTTCAAGCTCATTAAACAACGAAAGTGACTAGAGTCATCTTTTGCTTTTTCTCAACTCTTAAAAAATGAAAAAGAAAAGTTAAGTTCTAGTTTCATAAAAGTTAATTGACTATGAAAACATCCTTTTTTCCTTAGCTGAGTTAGGTTGATAAGAATAATCAGCAATTCTAGAGGAAGATCAACCTCCACTCCGTCATTTGAGGAGAGTTACGAGCAAACCACCCTTGCCATTGGAAGCGACACCAATTCGGTCAAGGCGGACTTGTCAAACTGAGTTTGGTACTTCAAGATTTTCTGGTACTTCATATGAATTACCAGAGTTGCCTATTACGGCTAGTACTGAGCCTCAAGTTACTCCAACTATTTCTGGTACATCTGTTACACAAGAAGAAGTTACTCAACTACCTGAGGCCATAATAACAGAAACAAGTGAACAAGTACCTGAAGTTGATCCACAACTTGAAGTTAATCAACCAAAAGTTACTTCAGAACTTGAACTAGTTCAATTGGAATTTGATCCAGAACCCATAGTAGTTGAAACCGAAGACATTTCTGAACCTGAAGTTGTTCACAAACCTTCCCTTGAAACTGAAGTTCTTTTACCAGAACATTTGGACTTTGATCTTGAACATTCCGAAGTTGTTACTGAAATACCTCAGCCATTTGTAGTTCTTGAAACTCCATCTTTAACACCAGAAGTCTTTTTCGGACTTGATGGTGAAATCCTTCCACCTAGATTAATTTCCGTAGAGGAAGAAGCTGAAGAAGATTCTACCCCTGGGACTCCACATCATTTTGGACCTGGTTTATATCTTTATTCTTAGTCTCTTCCTTGTTTTGCTGCTGCCTTTGAAATACCACTTGATTCATTAGGTCAACTTTTGGGTCAGTTAACCATGGCAGAACAACCGCAAACATCCCAGGCTGCTTCATTTGATACAGTTGTGGCATAATCCTTTGCTGCTACTTCTTCGATGTTTACTACCACACCTGAGTCACATTTATATGAACAACCATCCGTCTCGGCTGGTTACCAGTCTATGTCTAGAATCTAGTCAGGGGTTTCTTCTTTGCCATGGTCATCACCCATGTCGTCATTAGGAATTTTACCTGGTTCTTCTTATCAAGGACAACCATTTGATCCTGCTTACCAGTATCAAACTAGGAAATTCGGTCAACAAAGGCCCATATATCCTCTCAACACTGGATTGCCACCATATGGTTAGCAATATGCCTATTCATAGCATCCTCCCTATCAAGGAGGACAACCCTATGGTTATGTCCCACCGTATCCAGGTCAGCCTGAAATGATAGTCTGTTAGTGGCAGGAAACTATGCCACCACAACCAAGGCTTGTGTATCCAACACAACCAATGTGAACTGAGCCAATTATATCGACCCAACCTGTCATAACTATGGAACCACATATACAAGCTCAACCTGTTGTATCTCAACCTGTGCAAGTTAGTTCCGCTACCTCGCAACCTCAAGTTTTGAGTCAGCAAACCCAAACTTCTCAGGTTGTTATGCAACAACCACTTGTTTTTGGGGTACAATTACCTCAGGTTAGTGTGCCATTATCTAGAATGACTCAAGTTGCTACAGGTTTAGTTTATTCTCAACCTGGTCAAACTGGCGTTGGGGGGAAATATCAAACTTCACAACCGATAACCCAACAACCTTGGCAGCCACAATATCCACAACCTCCTTTTCAGAATGTCCAACCTCAGTATGGGCCTGCTTTTCAAGCTCAGCCTAGGCAAGGACAATATCAAGCGTATCAGGGTCCTGTGTATCAAGCCCAACCTGATTATAGACAAATGCAAGGTCAACCTGGTTTCAATCCATATACTAGATATGTCCCATCACCTTATCAAGGATATTTGTCTTATGCGGGTATGCAAAGGCTTATGGCATAGGAAATTCCATCCTATCCCGGATATGCTCAACCTGATCTGAATCGGCAGTTGCCATTTGTGGCAACCCTAGAATTACCGGATTTAAATTGGCTCACAAATGATCCCATTTTGTATTCACCTTTATGGTCGGTAATTCCTCATAAGTTGCCTTCCGATATTCCAAAGTTTAATGGAAATCTTGGAGAAGACCCGTCAAATCACATTATGACTTATCATTTATGGTGTTCTTCAAACTCCTTGAATGATGATTCGGTAAGACTCCATCTTTTCCAAAGAACGCTCATTGGTTCAACTGCTAAGTGGTATATTGAATTGCCGAGAGCTTCTTTTAATAATTTCACCCATTTAGCCACTAATTTCTTGACCCACTTCCAGTTACCCATTAGATATGAAACTGGAATGAAACTTTTTACCAACTTTCAACAAACGACTTCTACTCACATATCAGATCATATTCATGAGTGGCATTGTCGTCATCGCATGGTTAAAACCTATGTTCCTAATCATATTTTAGTTGAGTGGTTCATTAAGTCCTTAATGCCATATATCACTGAGGATGTGGCTAAAGGAGGAGTTGTTACATAAGAGCAAGTGATTGCTCGTGCCCAATATTTGGATTTAATTTACATGCAATCCGACACGCTCTATGACAAAATTCCACATGCATCGCGCCTAAATCAATCCATTCCACCTCCATCATCGAATAGGGACTCTCATGCTGGAGACGATGTGACCGGTCCCTTGAGAACATAAACGGCAAGTAAACCATTTAGTTAATCACTTGCCAAAAATCAAACTGTAAATGCACCTAAGGTTCCTACTTCCGAGATTAATGCTGTGTCATATGACAAAGGTAAAAATCCAAAGCAACTAGGAAGCAAGAAGAAATGGAAAAATAAAAAGAAAATTGAAAACCCTCCTCAAGAGAAATCATCTGATTCCTCTACTTCAGGAAAGAAACCTCGTTATCCATGTCTGATATGTGATAACGAGAATTTTACAAGGGATTGTCCTCACCGCTCAGAAGTTTCTAAATTGTTAAAAGCTTCTACCACATCTGCAGTGTTGACAGATTCGTTTCTGAACCCGGATACCAATATGGTTGCAACTGAAAATGCTTCCACATCCCAGGTATTAATGTTATCCATCACAAAACCTAAAGATGAAGTTTTGGTTCAGACACATAGTAAAGATTATGGTAATCCACCATCATCGTCAAATAATCAGGCCACTGATCAACCTAGTTCTTTGACTTCGACCGCATCGGAAAATATTCCACTACCCATTGCACTAGAGTTAACAATAGTTGTGCATAAATCAACGTTTAACCCTCGAGCTTGAGCTGCTCAAAATTATAACATAGTAGAAGATCTTGCTCAGTCTCCTTTTACTATGTCAACGCTTTAGGTATTACAAAATTTCCCCTCCCAGAAGCAGGCTTTACTGTCAGCAATAGGTGGAATAGATCCAGCGGGTTCTAATCTTATGGTTTTTAACCACTCAGTATATACGCCATAGTTACCATCTCAATTAGATTTTCTAATTCAGGTTAAAGCTCAACAAAAATATTCATCGAACCATCGTAGATGAGGGAGCTTCTACCTGTATTATGTCAATGAGCTGTTGGAAAACACTGGGGTCACCTACGTTGTCAAGATCACCAACCACATTAAAGGCTTTTGATGGAAGAACTTATACTTCATGTGGGATTTTGAATAATTTGCAAGTAGAACTAGGGGGAAGAATGGTAACTGTTGAGATTGAGGTGGTTGACGGACCCCTTGATTACAACATTTTACTTGGACGACCATGGGTTTATACTATGGCTGCTGTTGTTTCCACGTACTTTCGTATGGTTGCATTTCCTCATAAAGGTGGAATAACAATTATTGACCAAACCTCATTTTTTGTCTCTAGTTCTCAAGTTATGGGAAGCATTCCATTTGTTAATGGACCCCCACTTTCACTTCAATCTGTTGGTGTAGGTATTTTTAAAGATCCCTCCTTAATGGGTACTTTCACACTTCCTCCACCATATGGAACATTGGAAGTTGCGAGAGTTGAGACATGTAATATGTTATACTCTACTTCATCTGATTTAAAGAGGATCACCAATAGTGTTGAAGAAGAGAGTTTGGCTGAGGTTATGCAGCTAAGTCCCATCGAACTTGTATAGCAATCAATTTTTCTTTCTTGTGCGGCATTTCTGGATCCATAATCACCGATTGTATGGGTAGATGGTTCACTTGAATACGGTACTTCTTCCAATCCTTTTGCTTGTATATATTCTACAGATGAGGAAATCATCCAATCAATGATGATAGGAGAAGAACCTTGGGAAGATTATCATCATCATTCCCTTCCTCCAGATTCCAAGGAAGATTATTCAGATGAACTAGTACACCCTTCGATTGTAGATTTATTTTCGAATTCTGTTAGAATAGATTCGGTAGATTCTGAGCGTAATTTGTCTAACATAGAAGAAACCATTTCTATAGACATTTCAACGAAGCCTAACATTGTAGAAAACATTCATGTCGACAAATCTTGTTCTCCTTCGGAGCTCGATAGTTACCGTGCTTTGTTTCATGAATTTAGAGATGTATTTGCATGGTCTTATGAGGAGATGCCAAGCATTGATTCAAGCATTGTTGAACATAAATAAAAATGTACCCTGATGTCAAACTAGTACGACAATGGCTTCGACCTATACATACAAAGAAAGCTACTGCCATTAAGATAGAGGTTAAAAAACTTTTGCATATTGGCTTCATTTACTCTGTACCTCTTACTAGTTGGGTATCAAATATTGTTCCCATGATGAAAAAATAAGGAACAATCCGACTGTGTGTTGATTACCGGGATGTAAATAAAGCATGTCCAAAAGATAATTATCCTACACCCTTCATCGACCAGATTATTGATGAATGTGTTGGATGTGAAATCTTTTCATTCATGGATGGATTTTCCAGTTACAACCAAATCAATATCCGCCTAGAGGATTGGTAAAAAACTGCATTTATTTGTCCTTGGGGCACATTCGCATATAGAAAGTTACCTTTTGGTTTGAAGAATGCAAGGGCTACATTTCAGAGGGCAATGAATTATGCCTTCCATGACATTAAGAACATTGTACAACCATATATTGATGATTTGCTTGTTCATTCATGGAAGCAGACTGATCACCCGCAGCATCTTAGAGCAATATTCTTAGGTGCCGACACTACAAAATAAGACTCAATCCACACAAGTGTGTGTTTTATGTTAGCTTTGGTAGATTTCTTGGATTCATGGTCTCAAAAGACGGAATTCGACTCGATCCAACTAAGGTTCAGGCAATACTTGACTTGTCTCCACCTTTGAACTTATTAGAGTTACAAAAACTTCAAGGGAAGGCAAACTTTCTGAGGAGGTTCATTCCACACTATGCTGAAATGGCTAAAGGTTTTACTTGTCTATTGAAGAAAGAGGTACCCTTTCATTGGGATTAGGTTGCACAAGCTTCCTTTAGTGCTCTTAAAGATTCCCTGATTAGAGCATCATTAATGTATGCCCCAAACTATCAACAAGACTATTACCTGTATCTTGCTGCTGCAGATACAACAATCAGAATGGTTTTAGTACAAGAACAAGATGAAATAGAACATCTTATATATTATTTGAGCCGTAACCTCAATGATACAGAAAGAAAATATTCTTATGTGGAAAAATTAGCTTCGACGGCCGTTCACGCTATGCAGAGGTTTCGTCACTATATTCTCCTACGAAAACTACAATTATCTTCGATTGCAACCCTATGACATACATTTTGTCACGCCAATTGCTGGGGGGCAAGTATTGAAGTGGATAGTTATATTGTAGGAATTTGATTTGGAATTCCTCAAGTCTAAATCAAAGAAATCTCTCGTATTTTCCGAGCTATTTTCTGACCTTCCCTCATCCTCCAACGATTTAACATCAGAAACATCAATCATGGATGAGTCTCTATTTCTCATTTCGTCAAGTGATTCATGGTATGGATATACACTGATCTATCTCCAGACCCAAGCTTTCCGGCTCGATACCTCTTGCTCTAAATAGTGACGTATAAAATACCAAGCCAAAAATTACCTGATCATTGGTGACATGCTTTACCGATGTGGTATTGATATGATTTTACGTAGGTGTCTGAATCATGAGGAGGCCGAGAAAGCTTTGAAAGATTGTCATTCAGGTGCTTGTGGTGGAAATTTGTCCAGATATGCAATAGCACAGAGAATTCTCCGTGATGGATACTTTTGGCCAACAATATTCAAAGATTGCATAACTGCTATTAGAACTTGTCATGCATGTCAAATATTTGATCGAAAAACTAGATTACCATCTGCACCTTTGCATCCAGTAGTTGCTGTTGGACCATTCGCAAAATGGGGCATAGATTTCATGACATGTAACCCCACCTCGACTAGGGGGTATGGGTATATTATAGTCATCGTTGACTATTTTACCAAATGGGCCGAGGCGATGCCTACATTAAACAATAGCGGCGAAATGGCTGCATTATTTTTCTTCAACCATGTGGTTGCCAGGTTTGGTGTACCATAGGCTATAGTTATAGATCATGGGTCACATTTTCACAATCACATGATGGTTGAGTTAGTTGTCAAATTAGGATTGTCACATGACAGTTCTACTCCATATTATCTGTAAGCTAATGGAAAAGTTGAGGCTATCAACAAAGCCCTTAAGTGAATGTTACAATGAATGATTGGATTTCACAAAAGAAATTGGCATTTAATCCTGTACTCGGTCTTGTGGGCATATTGAACCTCTGTGAGAAATGCTACCAGATTCACACCCTTTCAGTTGGTGTATGGTTTCAAAGCAGTCTTGCCGATTCAATGTGAAATTTTGTCACTCAAAATCGCAATTGACCCGCTACCTGACACTTCTGAGGAAGAAGCACATTTCTTGGAATTAATCCATCGGGATGAAACCCATCGTGATGCCACATTGGCTAATGAAGAACACAAGAAACGGGTAAAGGCGCAATATGATCAAAATGTCAAGCCTCGAGTCTTCTCAGAAGGTGACCTGGTCTTGCTTTACGATCAGGAGTCGGATAAAATTGGTGCAGGAAAATTCGAACCACTTTGGATGGGCCCTTATATTGTTAAATGTGTTTTGACGAAAGGTGCCTATGCATTAGTATATTATGACAGAATTCCATTATCTAAGCCCAGAAATGGGTTGTATTTAAAATGTTACTATGCTTAATTAAGTATGGTAAAACTCATGTAAATATGCTTGGATTGCATGTGTGAGTGTGTTTCTTTTAGGGTTTTTATTTGGTTAAGTAATCCACTTTGCATTTATTGCAGATGTTAAACTTTTTGGAACCATTTGTTGGTTACGCCGATGGTGCTAGTCGTAGTACGTAGAACCTATATTTTGCAGCATGGGCCATTTTCACTCCGAGCAGTGAGTTAATGAGTTTTAGAGGGATTTGTATTGGTTGATCAACAAACAATATCGCTAAGTATAGCGCATTGATTGAACTTCTCTCTGATGCCATTTTACTTGGCATTCACCGAATTATAATCAAGCTAGACTCACAGCTCGTCCAACAATTCATCGTATGTTCCTTAGAGTTCGTAATTTGTAAAGGTATTTCAAGTTTATTCAATATGAACATATTTTCATGAGTCTAAACACATTAACCGACTCTCTAGAAAATTATGTGTTAAATAGACATTTGCAACATATGTAAAGTAAATGTTTTCAATTAACATCATCGGTTGAATAGGATTGCATCACTCAACCATAATAAAACCCTGAAAGATAATTGTAAAAAGTTTTTACAAGCATTTTGTGTCCAAGACAAAAATTGGTCATCTGACCCAAAAACTAAATGTATGCAGAAATGATCTTAGTAAGCTAGTGGTGCTCGTGATAGCAGGTCACTGCCTGTGCTATCATGCACAAAAGTCTCATCCAACAACCTGGCACACCGATGGTGTGGTGTTGCAATTGCATAGGTAGTTCCTTAATCCAGACATATGGAATGCCCAAGGATAAACCCTCTATGTGATTTTGCAATTCAGCCAGAGTCTCGACCAAATCCAAGTCTCGGAGAATCGCTCTCCCTATAGATCTCTATGCTAGTCTGGCTACATCTTGTGGATCTCCCACAGGTCGAACAGGTCCAATATCTGTATACATAAAAATTGATTTTGTTTAGTCTTGGAGTTAATAAAGAACACAAAAGATGCAAAAGCTTTAAAAATAAAAAACACTTGGTCAAACAATTTACCAATAGCACCCCATATTTCTCCAGCTGGTAGTGGTAAATCTGGATCGCCACAGAAATCCATTCCTGAATATGGATATTTTGCAAAAGTCATCTCTTGTCGATTAAACCATTCAAAGAATGTAGAGGTAAAAACAATCGTAGAATAGGCACCATGCCTAGCCATCAGATCTGTCCACCTCCGCAACTGTGGGTCTCTTGGTCCAGATACACCCAGTGAAATGAGCTATGGCTACAAGAGAGGTATTCTCTCCAAGGAAAAGGAGATCACAATTGATCCGTAGTCAAAATTTATGAGATTTCCTTGTTTCACCTTGGTCAGTTGCTCTTTCACAGATGCAAGGACAGCCCTGCACCAGTTGAATACTTTTGGCTCTAAACATTCTAAGGCATACTGCATGTATGACTTGGTGGCCAAATGAACCGCGGAACTACCAGCCAATTTGGCAATGGTAAAAAGGATCATCTTTAGTGGTAAATCACTAACATCCTTGATAAGTATCTTCCCATCTCTGCTAGGTTGGGCACCTTGCCTACAGAACTGTCGCACATAATCTTTCACCGGTCTACCTCCGTGGGCAAGACCTGTCAGTGAAATAGGGGCACCTCGCCTCGATAGTCCAGTTAGGAAGTATACATCATTGATGGTTAAAAGGGATTTATTTGTCCTGAATGTGAAAAGTTTAACTGGTTGGATCCCATGATTGAATAAGAAACCGTAGAAGATCCATCTGCTACCGCAGATTAGATAGTTTAAAATACTTGAGTAATCCACAATTTCTTAGGGCCTCGACTATTGCATGATTACTCAAGGCTATGCTATCTTGTTTTTCATGCTCTCGTTCTCTCCATATGAGTACCATTTCAAATTCCTAAACTATAAAAAGAAACCCTAGGGGCCTCAAAACCCTAGAATATTCTTGACTAAAGCAGGAGATAAATGAAATAAAAGAGAACGAAATTAGTTTTTCCCTGATCCAAATAGCACAAGGAATGATCCCTTCAATCCTCTGCAATCAATTGGTGAACTTCGGAAAAGATTGCTTCAAAATTCAAAAGGTAAAAATGAGATGGTGAAAATGAATGGTAAGAACCGGTTTTTATGTTTATTTTTTGTACATTAATCGAGTAAACATTGGTTTTTTATTTATTTAATCCATGAACATGTATTGTTTAATATTTTGATGGAATATTGACTAGGATTAACAACTAGCAAGCAGTTACGATGTGCTTACGTGTAAGTTGAACATCTTTGACCACAAAGCAAACTTTTATCACTTTTTCGAGCTTTGTTAAAAATGAAAAAGGAACCCCCTTGGAGTCCTCTTTAAGCTCTTTTCAGACTCTCTAAACATGAAAATATTGTCGATCACTTGTCATTTCTAGCTCGTTAATGGATTAGAATCGATATCTACTCAATATAGTTTTACCCCTTCTTCGGGTTGAGATAGATTAACTACGAAAAAGGTACTCGTTGGTTAAACATGATCAATAGGTTCTCTCTTGTATTGTTTTATGCTTTTTCGGGCTTGAGAGACAAATGTATGAAAAATAACTTTTGGAGTTTCCTTTTAGTCCCTTTTCAGACTCTCTAAATGTGAAAAGGACCGAGTTATCTTTGTCGTTAAACTCGTTAAAAACATTTAATAGTGACAAACTTGTCCATCTAGATAAGACCAAGTATCACCTTCGCTAGACTCATTAAAACATCAAATAACGATGGATTCACCCGAAGGGTGAAATCATACAAGAAGCATATGTTATCCTCCTCAAGCTTGATTAAAAATAAAGAGGTATTGGTCAAAAATGACTGGGGAAAATGGGAAAAGGCTAGGAACACTTTATGGTAGCAAGTCGCTCTTGAACATGACACTTTCACCTCATCACCATGACTATGTGGGTTGGGTCATTCAGCTTGATGGTTATCATACCATTGGTCTATCATACCATACATCACTTTGTTTTGGGTCAATGCTACCAATTCACTTCAGTGTCGCCGATATGTTCAAGAGAAGTCATTCAGTTCAAAACTTCATCCTTTACAATACAGTAAGCCTTCATTTTCATGACCCACCATTCCTAAACCTTGTGTCATCAATCTATGTTTCATCTCCAAAATCATTTACCTTGTTTTGTGTTGTTGATGTGGGATACATCAAGGCCCTCCTGCAACGGGTCACTTCTTGTCTACATCAGCACATCATCCAAGAAGTTGACTTAGAAACACCCCTTCAGTACCTTGAGGCTTGCATACATCAATGGCAGGTTTCTCGCTTCCGGCGATAGGTTGAAATCACTGGACTTCAAATGAAAGACTTCATATGGTGTTCGACATCAAATCATTTATTCACACCATGTGGAACGTACTGTAATACCTTGAGGGTCATTATCATTATCGGTGATTCCTCTTGCGTCTGTTAATGGCTTACATCATTGGCTGGTAATCAGACGATGTCTCTCCATGTTCGACTTCATATCATCTATTCACATGGTTAGACTTGTACATTGAGTGAAGATTGAACGAGATTGAAGACCCCGGATCTAGTTTCATCCATCCGGGCTGTGATATATTTTTCAGGAGTACTATATCAAATGTACAATGGCCTTACATTCATGGTCATCCATTCATGGGTATACATCTATAGACGACTATATTTGTACATGTAATGAAAGTTTATAAAGCTGAGTATGGGTATGCCTTCCCTCAACTAGATTATGAGAAAAAATCAAAGTATCATGATTATGTATTGTAACTGATGCAGGTCACCTTTCTCTTCGAAACCTTCTCTCCAAGTGGTAAAGCATCTCACTTGACATGGTTATTTTCAACTTCATGCTTTAGGGGGCAACTGTTATAGGAAAATTTGGGCACATCAACCCAGACTTCCAGATCCATACTATTAGGGTCCATCAACCCCTAATTCAGTTGTTTTCATTCCCTAATGAAGTTAACCTACATCATGCTTGCCTCCCAAGAGTTTCATGTCACCATTCATCTAAAAAATGCCCCTAGAGATATCAACGTAGATGGTTATTTATTAGGCTGCAATGCATTGCAAGAACTGTATTGTCTGGGTGCTATGCATCACACCTAGCCTTTGTTCTGCCTGTGATGAGTGAGATCCATTGAATTTTTGAAATGAATCCATTGGATTCATCATCCAATGGATGCTTCTGGAGGTTTCTAGAAGGATAGAGCTCGCTTTTGGATGAGGAAGGAGATGAATGAACCTTAATCCATTATCCCTTCCTCCATGGAACCACCTCCCAATTTTGGCAAAGCATTCATGAGGGCCATTAATGGCTTAACCTCCTCCATTCAACTATAAAAGGACTAAGAATTCAAAGGTTGGTCTAGGTTGAAACTTCTTGAGCTAAGGAAATGCTGTTGGAAAGAGATTAGTAGAGAGTAATGTTATCATGTAAAATTGTTGTTTCATGAGGAGAGAAGGGTTTGAAGCTGGAAGGATGACACTGAATCGGACATGCATCTACATGGGTTGTAATCTTTCATGTCATGCAGAAAGAGTCGATAGTGCGGACACAACCGACCTCCCTAGAAGCAAAAGCTTTCTAGTGACAAACAAGACAAATAAACACTACCTTTCTCTAAACATGCATTGAGAATACAAGTAATCAGGGGATCTTAACATACCTTTAGTCCAACGCTTTGTAGTAGTCCAGCCTCGCCGATCCGGATGAGCTCCTCCTTCTCTTCGAAACCTGCATTCACTAACAAGCCAAAAGATTAAATAGCACTTGATAAACTCATAAAACAAAACATATCCATCATACAGACCAAGGAGTATATGAAACAAATCATGAATAACAATCTGTTGAGAAAAATGAGTTCATTTGTATTAAGAGGAAACAAAAGGAACCATTACAACCTGAGCCTTGGTGTTGTGCAAGTCCCTCCTAGGGTCCAACAAGAGTTTTCCTTTACTTTGATCAGCTCACCCACTCTCAAATAAGGCTAGGAAAGGATGGGAATCTCTCCTCTCAAGCTTTACAAGGGAGTCCTAATTCCAGCAGCATCTACCCTTAGGAATGTTCAGCTTTCAACCTCCCCTCCCTTTGGCCCAATGCCTGTATTTATAGTGCTCTAGAGGAAGTTATTCAGGTCCACCATCAATGGGATAAGCCCCTCTTTGGATGGGATAGCTCCCCACTTGATGGGATAAGTTCCTCTTTGGTAGGGATACATGAACCATCTGGAGGCGCTTCATACACGTCAAACAAGCTTCTAGAATGCTCTAGAAATGACCACAAGTAACTTTTTGGGAGTGAAACTTGCACCTTTTGACCTTTATAGGAGTACACACCCATTGCTTTATAGACAGAGCGTACAAGTACGCAGGTATTGTGAACTTGGGGTGCGTACACGCAGGTAAGGCTAAGAGAAACTACGTACCCAGAGATATATAGATTTTTAATGACTTTCTCTCTTTCTTGGAGTTTGACATGGAGAGCAGAGGTATGAGGCTTGCCAAGGAGGATAGTATGACAGTTGATGAAGCCATACTAACTGCAAATAGTCATGGTGACAAATTTTAGTGTAACAGATTGCCCCCTAAAGTGCGAAGCCTGTAGTAGATTAGGGTTTCATATCATCTAGGAAGGGTGAAGTACTTTATCATTTCAAGGATTATCTTGTGGAGAGCCCAGTAGGAACCTGCAAGTATTCAACACAAAATACATATATATGATCATATCATCGCTGAGGTAGGCATTCCCATACTCAGATTGAAAAATTTAACTAATTGACTATCTACTGCTCTGATACAGGAATGATTCTGCAGTACATCATAATCATAGACTTTTGTAGACACAGTATGGACGCAGCCATCTGTTTATAATTAGTCTACTGTATAATGAATACAAAACTCCTCGCAGCCTGGATGGTGGAAACTAGATCCGGGGTCTTCATTTCTACTTCCCGAACAGGTACGATTCTATCCATGCGAATAAATGAGTTGATGTCAAACATGGTAGAAACCACTTGATTACCAGTCAATGATGTAAACTGTTAACAAGCGTGAGAGAAACCACCAGTGATGTCAATGGTTCTCAAAGTACCCAGTAAAATCCATGAGATGTGAATGAATGAGTTGATGTCGAACATTTCACGGAATCCTTCGATCGAAAGTCAATGATGTAAATTGTCGTCAAAGGCGAGAAACCTGCCATTGATGCATGCAGACTTCAAGGTAATGACGATTCCTAGGTCATCTTTCTAGATAATGTGCTGATGTCGATAGAAAGCGACCCGTTGCAGGCAAGCCCACAACACGAAATCATAGATCAAGTTGAAGAAATGTAGCTGTAAGGACTGACTCAGAGATGGTCAAAATGGATGACGAGTATTTTGCAGATGAATGTTTATTGCAGAGACCTCTTGAACACATAACGACACGACAGATGGCTTGGTGACATTTGACCCAAAGTTAATACCCGGCTAAAGACTTTCAATGTGGTTTGATCAACTGTGAGGCAAAGGATTTCCCAACCCAGGTGAATGAAAAGTGTCGTGTTCAAGAGTGGTAATAAGGCTTCTTCTGAGACAAAGGATAACAAATGGGTTCATTTTTCTCTCTTTTCCCCCACCATTTCTGGCAAGTACCTCTTTATTTTTTACAAGCTTGAGGAGGATAACATATGCTTGATTATAAGCTCATCCTTCGGATGAGTCCAACTTAGTTTTGATTCGAACCCTAAGAAGGAGTGGTCCATTCCTGTTTGTAATCGAACAGGTCCTTTACTGTGAAATTTTAACGAGTCCAGTATAGGAGAAACTCGGCGTTTTTCATTTTTAGAGAGTCTGAAAAACTTAAGAAGACTCCAGGTTGAAATTTTTCGTAAAGTTGTGTCTCCCAAGCCCGAAAAAGTATAAAATAATACTTGAGAGAACCGCTTAGTCTTGCGACCAAGGAGTACTTTCATAATTAGTGCCTCTGACCTGAAAAGTAAAAAGCGATCAAGGACACGTCGTTTTATTTCCAGTATCGAGTTTGAAACGAAAAAAACCCGGCAATCTTTTCCTGTTTTTACGGTCAGAAAAGAGCTATAAGGGGACCGTCTTTTAATTCCGTTTTAATGAGTGTAAAAGAAACGCTCGGCAATCTTTTCATGTTTTAGGAGTCAGAAAAGGGCTTAAAAGATGACTCTGATGTTTTGGTTCATGAAAAATGATAATTTTCCTTGAAAGTCCTTTTGTCCTGCACAAAAACGACACATTACTCATACCTGTTTAAGATAAGCAAAAATGCATTGAGAAATATCCTTCCATGGTGAAAAATAAACAAACTTAGCATTCATTTATCCAAAAAACCTATAAAAAGACCTTTTACCATGTCATTTTTACCATTTTACTGTTGAGGGAGAGAAAAGGGCTTTTGGCAAGAAACTTCCCGTGGACTTTGCGGAGAATCCGACCGTCGGAATCGAGTGCCGTCTCTTTTAGGTATTTCACAACATCCTCCTCTTTGTTTTCATCCATTTAGAATTTCATTTTAAGCCCTAGTTTGATTTTTTGGGGGCTTTGGGGTTTTAGGATCCGCTTTTCGGGTACGCAGGTGCCCCATGGGCGACCTGCGTACCCCGACATTTTCGTTAATGGGAAAATGGTAGGAGTACGCAGCCTACCTTCAGAACAGCTACGTACCCACGCTCTGTTTTCTGAACGTGGGGTACGTACTCCGCGCAAAGTGAATTTAAAACCCCAAATCTCAAAACTAAACCCTTAATTTTTTATTTAATGAATTCTAATGAATGTTTTCTGGTGTGTAGATTGCCCACCATGCTTGATTGGCGCGAAAGAGAACACGAAGATGTCGATTTGGCCGCAATAGATCATCAACCTTCCATTGATGCTTTGAAGGCATGCGGTCTCTACAAATACTGGGCCATACCTGGCATGAGGGCCCAGGTGCGATTCTTAGAATGGCTGGTTGAAAGGTGGAACGTTCAGGATCAATGCTTCTACATCGGAGGGCACCAGCTCGAGATAGAGCCCTCAGACATATATTTTCTCACTGGTTTGCCTAATAGGGGCGAGCAACTGACTCTGTCCGGGACTAGGCCGGGTGGCCAATCCCTTGCTAGCCTCCGGCTAGAGTGGTGCAATAATCAGCACCAGGAGAAAGGGATAGAAATCAAATACATATCCCTGCCTGAACTTATGGTAATTGCCTTTACAGTTACCAGACTCTACGGCGCAGCCGCTTTGCATATTGCCACCGGGTCCCAAATGCGGATGGCGATAGATTGCTACCGAGGCACCATTTTCAATTGGTGTGACGCTGTGTTGGCCAATATGAAGGGCCAACTGACTAGGGCAAAGAACGGGCAATTAAAGACCTTTGGGTATGGGCCTCTAGTTGTGAGCTTTGCCCTAGAGAGGGTTCCGATGCTGATCCCACAGCATCTCACTGTTGCAGCTGGGCCTCCTCGGGAGCCAAAGTTGATGCGATGGGTTGCGGTGATGGCCCGACATCCTGATGAGGGAGCGGGAGTTGTTCGATTTCCTACGGGTTACTTTCACTGGTTGGAGGACCAGGTCTTTGCGATCCAGGATTTTCCTTATGCCGGAGTAGATTTTCGCGGTGATCCGGACATGGTTCTTCCACAGGGAGAACAATGGGACGACATAGGTACTTCATTTTTCACAAGTTTTTAAATTATTTACTTTTTTGTTTGTTTTTATATCGTCTCAAAACTGATAGTGACAATTTTCAAAATGCAGATGTAGGTCCACAGCGTCCGGCCATTCGAGAGAAGAGTACCAGTTGCACCAGCACCGGCCCCACAGGATGCGGCCGCAGAGACCTTAGCCGAGTTGGAACAGGACCTAGAGCGTCTCACGGCGGACATACCAGAGACGACTATAGACGATATTCCTATCCGACTTCAGCGCTATGTGGTCGCAGTCCCAGGACCTTTCAGGAGGTTCCTGTGTAGGGTAGCGCGGGCAGTGGTCTCGTATAGAGAGCACCACCAGTGATTGGCTAGTCACTTTTTGTAGACACATGTGAAATTTTTGGTTTTTTGTACTTATCATTTTTGCCGATCATAAGGTGTTTTTCAACCTATGATCGAAGACGATGTATATTTTTTGACACACTCCTATCTATATATATATCATTATTACCGGCTTATCTTGTTAAACATGTATGATGAAATGTTTTTAAATTTACTTTTATGATTATCGCAAATGTCTGTCTAACATTCGAGAAGCAATTGCATCTGCTAATGTATTTAATGACCTCATAATATGCTGATATTCAATGTAATCAAATTCACGTTCCAAGAGGCGCACTCTCAAAAATAACCTTAATAACACTGGATTTCTAATGGCATATACTCTATTAAGCTGTAATACAACGAGTTCAGAATCTAACCTCACTATCAAACTCCGAATCCCAAATGAAATAGATTCAGATAATAACTCAATCACTGCACTGTATTCTGCAATGTTGTTTGTTGTTTGACCGAGGCTCACCCCATGCATAGAAACTAACTCGTCAGAGGGCGAATAGATAACCCAAGCTGCGGAAGAGATATTCCGTGTACTACGACAAGCACCATCAGCAAATCCAATGTACGTTTGGAGAGGCGTCGACATCTGCAATATCAAGAGTAAAACCAAGATAAGCCAGAATAACGACGAAAAACACACTCGCTAAGCTAAGCACACTGTCTATACTAACAAACACACCAGCTAGAAAGAAAAACTAACCTAACTAAATCTCCATACCTATCATTTAAGCATAATACCTCTTTAGGTAAATTCCATTTCTGGGCTTACCCAAAGAGTCCCCATCAAAATCTACCAGCTCATAGGCCCCTTTTGCTAGCTTTTGCTTGACAATGTAGGGCCCATGCCACATAGGAACGAATTTGCCAGCACCTAATTTATCGTTATCTTGATCATATAATAGCACTAGGTCTCCTTCCGAAAAATTACGAGGGGTCACGTTGCGATCATACTGAGCTTTCATCCTTTTTGCGTGAGTCTCGATTGCCAATGCAGCGTCACGTCGAGTCTCATCTAATTTAGCTAAGTATAATAGACACTTCTCCTCTTCAGAAGTAGCTGGAAGTAATTCGACAGCCATTTGAAGTGATGGGATTTCGCATTCAATGGGCAACACTGCTTCCAAACCATAAACTAGTTGGAAAGGAGTGAACCCTGTTGATGTTTTCACTGAGGTTCGGTCGAGGTTGTGCCAATTCGACCGATGAATACCAATGATTCGTCGGATCATGATAACTAGAACTTTGTTGATGGACTCAACCAAACCGTTTGCTTGGGGATAATAAGGAGTAGAACTATCATGACGTAAACCAAGCTGGCCTGTAAGTTCTGTCATCATAATGTTTCGAAAATGGCGCCCATGGTCAGTGATTATCACTTGTGGGACACCAAACCTAGCAATAATATGATTGAATACGAAAATCGCAGCTCTCTTGCCGTCTGCCTCGAATGTAGGCATCGCCTCGGCCCACTTAGTAAAATAATCAACTGTAAGGATGACCCCCCGGCCGAGTGAGGGTTACATGTAATAAAATCGATACCCCATTTAGCAAAAGGACCAACGGCAATTATAGGGTGGAGAGGAGCAGGTGGTGTGCGCATCTTGCGATCAAACACTTGACAGTTGTTGCATTTTCGGACCGCAATGATACAATCTTTAAACATGGATGGCCAGAAGTAGCCAGCACGCAACACCTTCTGGGCTGTGGTATACCCAGACATATGACCACCACACTCTCCAGAATGACACTCATTCATAACCCTTTCTGCCTCTTCATGAGTTAAGCAACGACGAAAAACCAAATCTGCCCCACGACGATAAAGAGTATCACCAATAATTTTGTACTGTTGGGACTGGAATCGAATTTTCCGACGTTCCGACTTTGAAGCTTCGGGCCGAAAGGACTGGGTTTGGAGATAGACGATTATATCCCCATACCACGAATCTAAAGTGCTGATGAGAAACAGAGATTCGTCCACAATGGGTTCCTCTACCACAGTTTCCATGTCAGCACGCGGGAAGTCACACATCAACTCTGCAAAAACTAAAGATTTCTTAGACTTAGATTTTTCAAACTCCAAGTCGAACTCTTGCAAGATAACAATCCATTTAGAGTACTTGCCCCCTAGCAATTGTTTAGTCAAAATGTAAATCATAGGGTTGCAATCCGAAATGACTGTAGTTTTACGGAGAAGAATGTAATGACGAAAACGTTGGACAGCCTGAACAGCTGCCAGGGCCAATTTCTCCACATGCGAATATTTTAGCTTAGTGGGATTTAACGTCCTACTAAGATAATATATCACATGTTCCATTTTGAATTCATATTCCTGTACTAAGACCATTCCAATGGTGGAATGAGCGGCGGCGAGGTACAAAAAGTAATCTGGTTGTAGTTGGGAGGATGCAGCAACGGTGCATGGGTCAACATGTGCTTTAGCGCATCAAAAGATTTCTGAGCTATCTCATCCCAAGAAAATTGAGCATTTTGTTTCAACAACCGGGTAAAACCCTTGGTAATCTCGGCGTAGTTAGGAATGAATCGGCATAAAAAGTTTGCTTTCCCTTGCAAACTTTGGAGTTGGCGGAGACTCGAAGGAGGAGGCAAATTGATGATAGCTTCGACCTTCGAGGGATCGACGCGAATGCCGGCTTTTGAAACTACAAATCCCAGCAATCATCCCACTTCGATGCAGAAGACACATTTGTGTGGGTTCAACCGTATACGATAATGCCTACACCTCATAAAAATTGCTCATAAATGGATAAGGTGATCAGCTCGATGTAAGGAGTGAGCGGGAAAATCATCAAGATACGGTTGCACAATGTGCTTAATGTCATGAAATGCATAAGACATTGCCCTTTGGAAAGTGGCTCCGGCATTCTTAATCCCAAAAGGTAATTTGCAATAAGAAAATGTCCCCCATGGACAAATGAAAGCCGTTTTTGGTTGATCGGCAGGTAGAATATTGATTTGGTTGTAACCGGAAAAACCGTCCATAAAGGAAAATATTTCACTGCTGGCACAATCATCAATTATTTGATCGATATAGGGCGTTGGATAGTTGTCCTTGGGACAAGCACGATTGATATCCCTATAGTCGATACATATTCTTATTGTTCCCTGCTTTTTGTTAACTGGAACAATATTCGATACCCAATCCGTTAACGGGATCGGATAAATGAAACCTGCTTTCAACAGCTTCTCAACTTCTGCTTTAATTGCAGCCGCTTTCTGAGGGTGTATCTGACGCAGACGTTGCCGAACGGGTTTAGCGTCCGGGTAAGTCTTGATCTCATGAACAACAATGGAGGGATCAATTCCTGGCATTTCCTCATAGGAACAAGCAAACACGTCGCGGAATTCTTGAAATAGGGCCTTGTATATTTGAATTCGTCATCTGAACACGAGGCACCTATATGAATGTGCTCAACAATTCCGGGCTTCACCGAAATGTCAATGGGAATAGTGCGAGAAATGTTTCCCAAATTTAGCTCTGAATCAGGATATTTCATTGGACTCTGGGCGTCTTTGACATATTCAGCTGTAAAGATTGATGAGAAATCGTTTTCAAAACGATCATCCTCAGGTAAAAACAAAGATCTATGATGGAGATCTTCCCATGGTAAATCGTCTACACACAGGACTTCACAAAGTTGTTCGTCAGATGACACAACTTCGGGAAACGTTATTAACTCCGAGGTTGACGCGAAAAGGGATTCCTCACGGACCACATTCATTTGGTCGATTTTGGTTGAACTTGGGTCGGAAAAAGACTGCACGGCTTCATAGGCAATTTCATATGGACTCAAAGGCATTGCATCACCGAATGAGTCTATCTCAGATTCAGATGGGACAATCCAAGGATCGTCATAAATAATAGTGTCTGAAGTAATCATATGAATGAATGCGAATGAAGGGTCTGCGTTGATTGGAGGAAAAGGAAAAGTTCCCAGTAAACCAGAATCTTTAACTAATCCTACGCCAACATCCTTATAAGGGATAGTCGTTTTACCGACATGCTGGATACTCTCTGAAGAGGCTGGGTCGGATGAAAAATAAGCCAGCTGGTCTATGGTTACGATCTTTCCATTATGTGGAAAATTTATGACTCTGAAGACTGATGAAACGACCGCTGTCATAGCGTAAGACCAACTTCGACCCAAGAGAAGGTTGTAGTCTAGAGGGGCATCAACCACCTCCACATCCAGACTAACGGTTTTTCCTTCAACCCCTATAGGCAAATCCTGTAAAATTCCAAACGGATGGAACCCACGGCCATCAAAGGCCTTAAGAATTGTCGGGGATTGGTTCAGCGAAGGAGAACCAAGCGATCTCCAACACTGAATCGACATAATACACGTGGAAGCTCCCTCATCAATTACAGTCCGATGAATAGGCCTGTTTTTGACTATCACTAGAATCTGGAAAGCCATCTGATGAGGGAGACGCGGTGTACTATTTTCTAGATCAAAGATTATCAGGTTCAAGTCCTGAACATCAACAGCTCCTATAACCGACAAAAGTAATTTTCGTTGTGCTGGGCATGATTGCAGCACTTCTAAAGCCGACATTGCTGAGGGTGAAACAGCTAAATCCTCAACAATGTTGTAATTCTGAGCCGCTCTCGCATGTGGATTGAAAGCAGACCTTCGAAGTACACCCTTGGCGGGCGGTTTTATTACTAAGTCAGGGTTAGGTTTCTCGATCTGTAGTGGATCGGAACCGGGAGCTGAGGTTGATGGATTTGAATGAGAAGATTCTGCTTCTTTCGATCCATCAACAGGACTTTTACTACCATAATCGTGTGATCGAGTCGCAATCCTTACATGAGACATCATCAATATGGGTTCTTCAGTGGCACTCGAGGAAGAACCTATCATCTTACTCTCCTGCTTTGGAAATGGATCTTTCAAAACAGCAGGAGTTGAGGAACCTTTGACGATTTTCACAACCTCGGCCCGATGGGGGCAATCTCTTGTAAAATGATCCTCTTCACAAATTAGACAAGGATATTGAGGTTTGCGCTTTTCGTCATTGGTTTCCGACTTTTCTATTTTCTCCTTTGGAGTCTTGTCTGCTTTACCCTTCTTCTTACCCTTCTTCTTCCCACCGTTTTTTGATTTAGCCGTAGATGACTCTACAACGTGAATATCAGCGGAAATTTCAGGAGAAGACTCTCCTGTCGGGGAATCTGGTAAGGTTATAATGGGCGAAGAATTCTTTGAAGATTTCTTCTTACTTTTAGTATTTACTGTACCAATCATGCCATCAGCAGCATGAGATCCCGAAGGAGCAGCAGCGATTTGATTTGACTTTGGAAGATCTGGGATCTTTTCATGTAACGTACCTGACTGAGTGTAAACTAAGTCAAGGTACTGCGCTTGAGCAATTACTTGCTCTTCAGTAACTACTCCGGCCTTAGCTACATCTTCAGTAATCTTCGGTAATAATGATTTAACAAACCATTCAGCTAAGATTTGGTCCGGAATAAAAACTTTCACTAATCGCCGTCAACGTCTCCATTCATGGATATGATCGGAAATATAAGTGGACGTCGACTGTTTTAGTGAAGTTAGTAGCTCCGTGCCATTATCGTATCTAATCGGCAACTGAAAATGAGTTAGGAACGAGGTAGCTAACTGACTAAAATTGTAAAAAGAGGCCCGTGGTAACTCAATGTACCACTTGGCCGCGAGACCAATGAGCGTACGCTGGAAAAGACGTAAGCGGATCGAATCATCCGAGATGTAATTTGAAGCACACCAGAGGTGGTAAGTCATCACATGATTGGACGGATCCTCTCCAGACTTACCTTCGAACTTGGGTATATCACTGGGCAACTTATTTGGCATTGGCGGCCAGAACGGAAGATAATTTATTGGATCGTTCGTTAGGCGCGACAAGTCTGGTAAATCCAAATTTGCGATAAACGGTAATTGCCGATTAGGATCCCTAAAACTCTGGGTCACAAGACCAGTCCCAGGAGGAGGATATTTAGGATAACTTGGAATAGGAATCGCATTCGGGATATTATATCCTCCTGGAAAACCAGGATTAACCGGACCGTACTGGGCTTGTTGAGGTTGTTGATAAGTGTACCAGGGATACGGTTGATACTGGTAAACCGGCTGTTGGACAGCAGGCCCGTATTGGTACTGTCCCTGGTACGGTTGATAAGTGAATTGTGGTTGACTAGTGACAACCGTACTTAAACCAGGTTGTCCTACAGGCATCTGAACCGTAGTTTGAATCGTAGATCCAGGCAATGGTAAAGATGTCTGAGGAGTAGTTGCAGAGACAGTAGAAACCGGAGCTGTCGATACTCCAGAAGCAAGTGTGGTGGAAGGAGCAGATGTTGCGGTAGTTGCAGCAGCCGTTTGAGATGGAGTACTAGGTGCAATTGGCAGCTGAGTAACTACCGAAGGCACAGAAGTTTGAACATTAGACTGGACCAGTTGCTGGGATGGACCAGCAACTAAGGGTTGTCCAGCTTGAGATGACAACTGTACACTTGGCTGCAATACCTGTTGAACTTGCGATGGATCCCACACTATGTTTATTCCGGGGTATTGACCCATGACAGGTTGAGGATATTGATATCCATAACCGGATTGAGGATAGGATTGATAACTGAAAGGCACAGTTCTCGTACCTTGAACATATGATTGACCTTGAGGTGGTTGATAACCTTGACTCGAGTATTGACCTTGAGGTTGATAACCTTGACTCGAGTATTGACCTTGAGGTTGATAACCTTGAGGTAAATACTGATACTGGGGTTGACCTTGACCTTGAGGTTGATACCCTTAAGGTAAATACTGATACTGAGGTTGACCTTGGGGTACATATTGAGGCTGGGGTTGACCTTGAGGAATGTATTGTACTATGGGTACATATTGTCCTTGAGGTTGCCCCCCAGACGCAATTTGTGTACCTTGAGGTTGCCCCCCAGGCGTTAATTGAGGCTGCCCCCCAGGCGGTAATTGACCACCTTGAGGTTGAGAACCGGGAACTGAACCTGACATCATGTAAATGTCTCCTACACCCAACGGTTTATTACCATTGTTTCCAGCTAATAACCCATGTTCAATGGGTTGAGGAGATGCTCCCGCAAAAGTACCAGAAAGTGACTGATACCTGGAGGGAACAAAAGGACCGCCGTACAAGAAAGATTCAGGAGATTGAGTGAACACGGACGACTGAATAGACATATTTACAGGAGTATAAATACCTCCAGGTGGAAAAGGAGTACGAGGTGGAGAAAAACTTATCCCTGAGTTGTCTAAATAATTGGTTAATGAAAGGTACCAAGTAGTACTTCTAGGAAGACTGTAAAAGATAGATTCACGCTCCCTTAGATCAATAGTAGGTTGATCTTCAAGGATAGATACGCCAAATTCTTCCTCTGGAGCAAGTTCTTCAATAGCTATCAAACCAGCAGGAAGATTTTCGGTGATGACTCTTTCTACCCTAGGTGAATCAGGTGCACTAGAAGTTGGAGTAACAGGTTCAGATATTTCAGGTTCTTCGCCTATATCACTAGTAGATGAAAAACTACCAGAAAGCTCGGAAACTGCAATAGCTTCAGGATTATAACCTGTTTCTAGACCTTGGTAATCTGGATGGACTACCAATGACGATTCTCCTTCTTTGGTGAACCTACTTTACTGCCACTAGGAGTTACAAGGACCTTCAAACCTTCGTAATGACTCGGGACCTCTTCAGGAGGTTCACCCCGCAATCTACGGGACTTCCTCAATAAATCGGCCATGGTAACAATCTCAGGAGACTTGCCCCGAAGTCTACGGGACTGTCTCGGTAATTCAGCCACAGTTAAAAACTTTTAACTACTGCACACGCAAACAAAGTAAAACCTCAAAGCAAACCACCTAAAGTCTCTAAAGAACCAAACAAATTTGAATCACACGCCTAAAGAATCTAGGGCGTCAAACCATACACAAACATTAGCCTTCTGGACCAAAAACACTAGTTGGAGATGAAACCCAACATTGCCGAATTCAGTACAGAAGTGGTGGGCGGAATAGTTACCCCAGCAACCAGCTTAATGAATAGACCAGCACAAGTTCCTCCACTTTAACCGTCTCGAGTGAAGTGAACCCCCCGGAAAATAAAAGTGAGTCTAGCCAACGTCTGCTCTAGGTACAGTGGGATCTTCCCTCCACCGTCACCTTGGTAGAATCCTAAAGATAATGGTCACTAAGGTTACCAACAGCAATAAATGCACCTGGGGGAACAGTCTACGCTCCGACAGCACGCAAAGGCAGAGTATCAAGCTCAATCCCCTTGCCGGCTCCTTGACAATAATCCAAGGTTTACCAACAAGTGACCCCTGGCTCCTCGACAATGGTTAATCCGAGGTTTACCGTTTGTAATACGTGCATGTCTGGCGTCGTTCCCAACGAGGGAGGATTGATCCCCTCACTGGTTCGGACACGAGCTCGTGCTTCTCCTTTAAGAGGAGCTTTCCCAGAGTACAAATGAAACAATTGGATTTATCCTACCACAAGATGAGCTACTTGTTTGGTTTTGCTGTCTTGGAGAGTTAATTACTCTCCTACTCCAAGACACTAGCCTGATCTATATTGGTGTTTCAGAGCCCTAGTAAATAAAATTTACTAAGTTGATTTTACTTTAAGCGTTAATTTTTATGGCTTTCTTTAAGACAAAAGGTAGTGGAGATGAAACTGGTGGTGTGTAGACTCGACCGAAATCCACTAAAAAGATGCACTTTGGATGATTTATACTAATTTTTCTTTTTCAATGAATTCCCTAGCTAAGAGAGTTGGAGAATGCAAACTTGATATAAAGACAACTTTCTCAGCAATGAAAAACAAAGAAACAAACTCTTTATCTTTTCAAAACATATGACACATGACCACTGATCACTTCACGAAAGTTCCTTTTTCTTTCAAAGACTCAAATGCTACCAAAGCAAACCTTCCTTCAAAAGATATTTTTGTATTTTTTTCCTAATTAATAAAGCATGTAAAACTTACTTTAACAAAAATCAAAACTAAAAAAGCTATGGCAATCAAATCAACTCAATTTCACTCAAAATCAAATCTAAGAGAAAAGCACCTAAAAGTAAATCTAACGAGTCAAAAGCTTACTAAAGATGATTCCTAGATGTTTTACTCAGTCAAAATGTAACTAAGGACTAGTTAATGCAGAACCAAAAACCAGTCAAAAACAAAAATCAAAATCTTTTGTTCTTTTCTCAAGAATAAAATTCAAAGTTCAAACAACAAACTTTTTCGAGATTCGCAAAGAGAAAACGCAAAGGTAGGTCTCTCACAAGGGTGAATTCTATGACAGGCCCGACTCCTAAGAGGACTGAACAAAACCAAGGAGATCCAAAGTTTGACAACCTCTAATGCCAAAGTCACTACAGGACCAGTTAAAAATCAAACCCTAAGGCGAAACCTCTATGAATTTCACTAAAACTCTCGACACTGATGAAACAAGCTTAGGTGAAGATTTATGGCAGAAAACCAGTGGATCTGGGCAGAAAAAACAAATTAAAAACAAAATCTAAAAGGCAAAAAGAAGAAAATTGAAATTTTCTTAATTTTGACAGGGTACGCAGGCGACCTATTTGCACAGGTGCGGGTACGCTCTGTGCACAAAGCGACAGTGCGTACAAGTACGCACTGTGCTCAACTCAGAGGCTGCGTACTTCTAGCAAAACAAAGAAAAACTAAAATCTAATTTAACCCTAAGCTAGCCCACCCAAATACATAGTCAGACAGCCAAAAACCAGAAAACAAACAACTTTTCTCAGATCAAAATTACATACAAAGGAAAAAACATTCACATCAATGGATTCCCCAACGGAGTCGCCATTTTGTCATGCGGAAAGAGTCGATAGTGCGGACACAACCGACCTCCCTAGAAGCAAAAGCTTTCTAGTGACAAACAAGACAAATAAACACTACCTTTCTCTAAACATGCATTGAGAATACAAGTAATCAGGGGATCTTAACATACCTTTAGTCCAACGCTTTGGAGTAGTCCAGCCTCGCCGATCTGGATGAGCTCCTCCTTCTCTTCGAAACCTGCATTCACTAACAAGCCAAAAGATTAAATAGCACTTGATAAACTCATAAAACAATACATTTCCATCATACAGACCAAGGAGTATATGAAACAAATCATGAATAACAATCTGTTGATAAAAATGAGTTCATTTGTATTAAGAGGAAACAAAAGGAACCATTACAACCTGAGCCTTGGTGTTGTGCAAGTCCCTCCTAGGGTCCAGCAAGAGTTTTCCTTTACTTTGATCAGCTCACCCACTCTCAAATAAGGCTAGGAAAGGATGGGAATCTCTCCTCTCAAGCTTTACAAGGGAGTCCTAATTCCAACAGCATCTACCCTTAGGAATGTTCAGCTTTCAACCTCCCCTCCCTTTGGCCCAATGCCTGTATTTATAGTGCTCTAGAGGAAGTTATTCAGGTCCACCATCAATGGGATAAACCCCTCTTTGGATGGGATAGCTCCCCACTTGATGGGATAAGTTCCTCTTTGGTAGGGATACATGAACCATTTGGAGGCGCTTCATACACGTCAAACAAGCTTCTAGAATTCTCTAGAAATGACCACAAGTAACTTTTTGGGAGTGAAACTTGCGCCTTTTGACCTTTACAAGAGTACGCACCCATTGCTTTATAGACAGAGCGTACAAGTACGCAGGTATTGTGAACTTGGGGTGCGTACACGTAGGTAAGGCTAAGAGAAACTGCGTACCTAGAGATATATAGATTTTTAATGAATTTCTCTCTTTCTTGGAGTTTGACATGGAGAGCAGAGGTATGAGGCTTGCCAAGGAGGATAGTATGACAGTTGATGAAGCCATACTAACTGCAAATAGTCATGGTGACAAATTTTAGTGTAACATTTCCTTCTATGAATAAAGAGTTCTATGATTTTTCCCATTCATGTGTTATGTGATGTCTATTGTACTTTCGATTCTATAATATGTTTAATTAACAAATCGATATGTATGATTTGATGGTTTTATATCTCGGCTTGTGTGCAGGTACCTTTCAAGCGAGTTAAGTACGGAAGGGAGCGGCGAAAGTGGTCAAAGGGAAGAGGGATCGAGCGAGAGATATAGGTTGGTTCTTTTGCTCCTCTTTCTTTTATCTGTTAGCTATAGGGAAAGCAATGGAATTAATTTAACTATTGTTTTAGACGTGCCACTAGGTCTAGGGGTTAGTTGTTTGAAGAAACACTAAATTTTCCCATAACACTAATGGTCTATAAACTCAGTGGGACCTAGGGGTTGGTTACCTGAGAGGTTGGGGTGGTTCTTGGGAGTCTTGTTGCTAATGTGGAAGGTCTGTATGGTGTGTTTCTGTCAATTCCACTTCCTTAAGGTGAATTAGGAGGTTGAATCATATCATACTAACTTCTTGTCACATGTTTAACCTGATTGGCTGGTTACTTGGGTAGATACGGGAGGAGGGTGTTACAAAGTAGTATCAGAGCATGGTTCACCCCTCAGACTGGATGGGTTGCGTGTTGGTTGCATGTGTGTTTCTTGTGTTGTAAGACCATGTTTCTGTGGTATGGGTCATGGTTGTAGTGATGTCGCCATGAGAAGTTGATGGAGTTGTTGTGGAGTGTGTCATCATGTGTGTATGGTTGATTACGCATCGCTTATGCACATTAGTGTTCACATGTGGTCAAGTGTACAGTGATGTAGTGGTTGTCATCATGCATGAGGTCACAATATGTGTAGTTGATATGGTCATGCATTGATGACTGGACTCTAGCTAGAATGATGGTTATATGGTTACATGATTATGTGTTATATTTCTATATGTTGTCCTGATTATGTTATACATGTATCCTCCCTGAATTATGCTAAGGTACATTGGTTTATTGTGATTTGGTTTAGTTGACATGATCTACGTTGTAGGAAGAAATATCAAAGATGACTAACAAGATGGTAGACTACAGTTCCTGAGACTCTCCCTATGGATTGGATAAGAAACGTGGTGTTGGGCACTCTTCTGATTTGGTAGACACATTGAGAAGCTTAAAGGAAGAAATAAGGATTTGCAAGGCAGACAATGACAGAATCATACAAGCACAGGAGAAACAAGCAAGGTAAATGCAATGATACTTCAGAGTTTATTAGAATTGCAATGACAGGGACCCATTCGGATCAGCCTTGTGCAAGAGGACAAAACCAATGGGGCATACGGAAGTAGGTCTCGTGGTGGTCACAGGTTGGATAGAGATGACATAATGAGAGATGGCATGTTGTTTGATACTTCGTATAGGAGAGGCGATGGACACATGTACTATTCTACCTTTGGTTTACATAGGTACTACGATTGTCACCATTATCATCCTTATAGGAGGAGTGATAGGGGATACTTTTCAGATGAGTTTAAGAAAGAAATGCCACCTACATTTTATGGAGAGATGAAGAAATCACAAGACGTAGAGGCATGGTTGCTTGGTATGAGGAATTTCCTTAAGTTTCATGATTACTCAGAGAACATGAAAGCCATAATAACTACATTCAATCTCAAAGGTAAAGCAGACATTTGGTGGGAAGATGTGAATAACGTTAGAGGTATTCATGAGGAGGACTTGACTTGGAGTGAGTTCAAGAGGCTATTTAAGAAGAAGTAGCTATCAGAGAGATACTTTGATGATAAGGAAAAATAATTCTATGAGCTAAGGATGGGATCAATGATAGATGAGGAGTACACTAGCAGGTTTTTGGAGATGTTGAGGTATGTGCCTTACCTCAAGGAGGAGAAGGCCAAGATTCAGAGATTCATCAATGGATTACTGATTGCATTCAAAGACAGGATTGAGTTTGATGAGACTAGATCATTGAGGGAGGCCATCCAGAAGCTAAGACATTGCTATGAGAAATCGAAGCGTAGGTCTGTGACTAAGCAAGATTGGAAGGGCAATGATAAGAACAAATGAAAATGGGACAAGAAGCGAGCACAAACTCAAGGTACAGGTAATAAAGAGAATGCAACACCATCTAATAAGTTCAATGCATTTGACAGAGGATAGGGACTTAGATATGAGGAGTAGAACAAGGATGCTGGATAGAAACCAATGGAGTGTTGGAATTGTGGCAAAGATTATAATAGGAGAGATTTTTCAGAACATCAGGGTGATCGACCACACATATACAGTGCTAAGGAGGCACATACAATGGGAGATGTTGGGAAGAGTATTCCTAGGATCTATGCAGTGTTAGATAATCAACAGGCAGACCATCAGGCATCTATCATTGAGATTGACAATAAGCTTTGTGATCAAGTTGTTTCTATTGTGATTGACCCTAGATCTAATTATAGCTATGTTAGTCCTGAATTGGTGGATAAGTGTGGTTTGAATAAATAAGTGCATGCAGAATATTAGTTAGTGCAGTTGGCTACAGGTACAAAGAAGCGAGTTCATCATTGGGTAAGAGATTGTGTATTTTATTTGAATGGTATGCCTACCACAACACATTTTAATGTATTACCGTTGGGATCATACATTATGTTGTTGGGCATGGATTGGTTGTACCATCATAGACCCAAGGTGGATTGTTATGAAAAATCCATTGAATGCTTAGATGACAATTGGGAACAAAGAGTTTTACGGGGTAAGAAGAAAGCAACGTTAGTTAGGATGGTGATAGCTATGTAGGTCAAGCATAGTCGCAGGAAAGGGTGTGTGTTATTTTCAGTGCACATTTCTAGTGACAAAGGTAAGGAAGTTGAGGATACAAATGTTTTGAGAAGGTACCCAGTTCTACATCAGTTTTAGGATGTATTTCCTGAGGATATTTTAGAGTTTCCACCTCACAGGGAAGTAGAATTTTCTATTGAGTTGGTTCTAGGGGAAGCTTCGACATCAAAGGCACCTTACAGGATGAGTACATCTAGTTGCTAGAGTTGAAGCTGTAGTTGAAGGAAATGTTGGACAAGGGATACATTAGGCCAAGTGTCTCACCATGGAGTGCACCAATACTATTTGTGAAGAAGAAATATGGTACTCTCGGTCTATGCATTGACTACAATAAGTTGAACAAAGTGACTATCAATAACAGGTATCCGTTTCCGAGGATTGATGCTTTCTTTGATCAGTTGAAGGGAGAAACAATGTTCTCGAAGATTGATTTGAGATTTGGATATCAACAGGTACACATTAAGGAAGAAGACATATACAAGAAGACTTTCTGGACCAGGTATGGGAATTATGAGTTTGTTGTAGTTTCATTTGGTTTAAACTAATGCTCCAACTACCTTTATGTGCTTGATGAATAGTGTGTTGCATCCATACTTGGACAAATTTGTTATGTGTTTATTGATGTAATATTGGTATATTCTAAAAATGAAGAAGAGCATGTCGAGCATTTAACAGTAGTGCTGATATTGTCAAGATAGAACCAATTGTATGCTAATCTAAGTAAGTGCATTTTCTTTCAGACTGAGGTACACTACTCGGGACATGTAGTTTCCAAGGATGGCATAGCAGTGGACCGAGAAAAGGTAAGAGCTATCATGGAGTAGGAAGCTCCCAAGAATATGGATGAGGTGAGATCTTTCATGGGGTTAGCAGGTTATTACAAGAGGTTCATTAAGAAATTCTCGTAGATTGCTTATCCTATCACATTATTGTAGAGGAAAGGTAAGAATTTTGAATAGACAGAGGAGTATGCAGCCAATTTTGAACAACTCAAGCAGTTGTTGACATACGCACCAGTGTTATAGATTGCAGATCCAGAAAAAGAGTTTGTAGTATGTACAGATGCTTGCAAGAGAGAATTGGTGGAGTCCTTATGCAAGATGGACATTTGGTATGTTATGACTCTTGAAAACTAAAAGAGCACGAGAAGAACTACCCAACACATGATTTTGAGTTGGCAATGATCATACATGCATTGAACATGTGGATGCATTATCTTCTTGGTGGGAGGTTTGTATTGATGAGTGATCATAGTGGTTTGCGGTATCTATTTGACCAACCAAATTTGAATTGAAGGAAAGCTAGATGGTTGGCCACGATAAGTGAGTTTTATTTGAAGATCAGGTATATCAAAGGTAAAGAGAACAGGTTGGCAGATGCTCTTAGTAGGCAGATACAAGTAAATCACATAGCAATTATGAGCTCCTATGGGACAAACTTACTATGGTGTAGGTAAATAGTCAGTGCGGACATAAACAATTCCTCTAGCCTGAGAGAGCTGGTCTAGCCACAAACAAACAATCTATGGAAAATATCCTTATAAGAGGGCCTACCTCTTAGAACACTATTTTTCTTGGTGATGATCCTGCTTCCTTACTCCATCTTTCTTTCATTTCCTTCCTTCGAATACTTGAAACAAGCAAGAAAAAACAACAACAAATGTGATAGCACACAATATTGTATTCAACCTACTTAAAAGTCAAGGAACATTAATCCATAAAGATGTAATATAACACTTCATGTAGGAAATAAATCAATAGTTGTATTCATATAAATTTAGAAAGAGATTAAAATGACGTTGTTGGTCTCCTTTGACATATCCAGGTTCCCACACTTCTGCTAGCATCTCATGGATAGCCCCAACAATGGGAGTTTTAAGGCCTCTTCCCCTTAGTCTCAAACCAAACCAAACACACTATTCTCCCTCAAACATACACTAGAAATCTACAAGCTATAGATGTCTTGTTGATCATTCAAACTCACTCCAAAACTAGTTTAGCTTGGGGAAAGAGAGGTTTATATGGCTTGGATTGAGGGGAGATGGTTCCTCTCATCATGGGAGAAGGCCTTATCTCTTGGGTTTGTTCCATCCTAATGGGGGAAAGGAGCCCAAAATGAATTCCTTGACTCCATCTAGCCCAACCATCTACCAGAATTCCGTTACGAAGCTTCTAGACCTGGAAGCTTCGACTCCATATTTAAAAGACTTGCCAAAAGAGGATCGACGTTACAGAAAAAGGGCTCAGTCACTCTGTACGATGCTAGTTCTAGTTTTAATCTCTGCAAATATGTGTGAGGGGGAAACTTTTTAGTAGCGCTGGTCTTGTAAACTAGGGTAAAAGGAAGATTCTTGGGAAATGATGCAAAAGGGAATTATTCTAATCATGAAGAGGGACATACTGGGAGTTTCTTCATGATGGGGAGGAATGTAGGGTTCACTATAGAGGTCCTCTAGGATTGTGGATGTGAGTACATGGATAGTGACAAAATGATGTGTAACAGATACCCCTAAGGCATGAAGGTCGAACTAGAGTGAGGGGTGAAATGATTTACAAGTGGATGCAGGGAACCAGAGTCTGTCGTTGGAAAACCTGCAAGCAAGCATAGATACATATACATCACTGAAAACTCTGACAAATGATACATGAATCATGGTATGGACGCAACCATCCAGAGAATGATCATGTAAATAGATCCAAGGCATGGGTGTAGCCATCCAATAGAAAGGATCATAATGAAACCAAGATATGGTTGCAGTCATCCAATAATGAGGAGGATCACATATCACAACTCATGGTATGGTCACAGCCATCCATCTAAAAGAGACATGTATATCAACATGATCATGTGACATTGCCTTGCAACCTGGAATTGTGTAATCTGATCCCAGGGTCTTGCGCTCCAACACGACCCACTCAAAGTACAAATCCTAACATGTGAATGAATTTGTTAAAGTCGAACATGCTAGGAAGTCACTTGATTACCGGTCAATGATGTGAACTGTTAACAAGCGTGAGAGAAACCACAAATAATGAGAATGGCTCTCAAGGTACCAGCAACACAGTTCATGGAATGTGAATAAAGGAACCGAAGTCTAACACCCATGAAATCACCTGATCGAAAGTTAGTGATGTGAACTTATCATTGAGTGTGAAGAACTTGCCATTAGGGCATGCAAGCTCTAAGGTACTGGAAGGGAGTCTCTCGGCCAACTTCCTAGATAATGAGTTGAAGTCGACAGGAAGCGACCGTGTCGAAGGAGGGTCATGATGTATCCCACACCATCGACACAAGACAAAGGGATGCAAATGATTTCAGACGATACAGAGAATCAGGAGTAAGTGTAATTGCAGAGGGACTAACTCTTGAACATATCGGCAACACGACTCTGGAGTTTGGAAGCTTTTGGATCCATAGGATCGGTGGTCATGATAACGTGGCAGAGATAAAATGGAAGGCAAAAATGAATGACCCAACCTAGGAAGTTCAATGATGAAAAGAAGGATATCCCAACCTGACACGAAGAAGAAAGTGTCATGTTCAAGAGTGAGCTGCCTATACAACTGATAGAATTTCCAATTTTCCCCCACCATTTCAGCCAGGTACCCCAATTATTTTTTATCGCAAGATTGAAGGGGATAGCATGTGCTTTCACTGTAAGTTCATCCTTTGGACGAATCTGACCTAGTAAGTTTAATGAGCCCTAGGAAGGAGAAGCTCATGTCCGTCATGGTGACGAATCCAATGTCGTTTAATGTTTTAACGAGTCTGACAAAGGTGTAACTCAGTATCTTTTTCATGTTTAGAGAGTTTGAAAAAGACATGGAAAAGAAAACTCCACATGGTCCCTTTTCGTACATTTGTGTCTCTCGAGCCCGAAAAGGTAGAAAACGATACTTGAGAGAACCACTTGACCATTTCAGTCAAGGAGTACCTTTTTCATAAATAGTTTATCCTAGCCCAAAAAAGGGGTAAACGTATATTGGGTAAATGATGTTTCGCAACCTTTAATGAGTTCAAAACGACAAGAGATTGACAATATTTTCATGTTTAAAGAGTTGGAAAAGAGCTTGAAAGTAGACCCCCCATTTTATTGTCTTTTAAGAGTCAAAAAGGGAAAAATACTTGGCGATATTTTCATTTGAGTTTTATGAGTTGAGAAAAGAGCTTAAACATGACTCCAATACCATCATCAGTAATCCCTCACCTGTCACTACACAAAAGGTAAATGCATTATCCAGTTTCTAAGGGAAAAATAGGTCAAAAATACTTTAAAAACCCTAATATTTCATGAAAAATGAATAAAAGGAGGAAAAAGTAATTATTTTTTACCATTTTACCTTATGTGGAGCATTTTTGACTCATTTGTGCCCTAGATTTTTAGGAGATCCGGGAGGCCATTTGACGATCCGTCAGTTGCAGGTAAGAAACAAGACCTTCAGCTCCATTTTCATGTTTGTTTTACCTGTTTTTAACTGTTTTTTGGATTTTTTGAGGAGATTTTAGCAAAAAAAAATTTCCCTTGGTCGGCAGGACTTCTGGGCACATAATCGTGTTAGTCGGGGGTTATTAATATTGTCAAGCGCATCGACGGTGCTACTATTTTTAAAACAGTCATGCCGTCGCCATGAACATGAAATTTCCATGTTTTTTTCCCGATTTCTCTAATTGGATCCAAATTTTCTTAGCTAAGGATGTTTTTTGACTTGATTGTATGGTTTTTGCAAGGAAAAAATTGTGAAAATTGGTGGATTGGAAGGAATGTGAGCATGAGGAAATTAACACACAAGCAATGGCAGAACCAAATTGCTTGAATTCTCTGAGGACTTGTGGGATCCTCAAATTCTTCCTCACACCAGGTCTGCAGGCTCAACCCGAATTGCTACGGTACATGATTAGTCTCTGTGATGTCAATCGAGAAGTTTTTATGATCCAAGACCAAGAACTAGAGTTGGAAACTTCTGACATTTATTTCATCATAGGACTATCCTTAAGAGGGGAACCAGTCAATTTGCATGGGTCAAGGCCTATTGGAGCAAGTGTGACCATGCTACTTGCAGAAAGCTAATTGGAAGCACTCAAATCAAAGAGCGACAAGATAAAGATAATGACTGTTAGGGATCTTGTGCTGAGAGTGTTGTTGTTGACCATAAATAGAGTGGTTGGGGCTCAAGCACAACATGAAACCAACAAGTTGAAGTTTTAGTATGATATTGACTGTACGATGCCGACTATCTTCAACTGGGTGGAAGCCATGAAGGTAAACATGAAGCGCTAGCTATCAAAAGCCAAGGCGAGAAACCTGAAACAGTTCTACGACGGTTCCATTCTAGTGACCTTATTTCTGGAGTGGGTCCCACTATTTCACTACCAGCTTGCTGAAGTGGAACCACCATTGCCACGAGATCCAAGAATGGTCTGCTGGAGTGCATTGATGCATAAGATTACCTAGGGCCAACAAATGTCCTATAAGCCCGCCTTCTTCTCATGGCTACGACGACAACTGATCATAGTAGAGGATTGGCCCTATAGCGGTACCAACTTCTACGGTGATCTGGACAAGCTGCTCCCAAAGGGAGAGGATTATGACAATGGAGGTAAAAACAAACAATTTTAATTTTTGATTTTTGATTGTTTTTGAGATATATGCATTCATGACATTTTGATTTTATAAATGTAGATGTGGGACCAGAGCATCCTACCAGGATGTCCCTGATTTCCAGGCATGTTGCTCAACAGTTCCATGTTGCTCCTTATCAGGAAGGAAGAGATAATGAGGAGGAGATCACGTGGAACCTCAAGGGATTGACCCATGGTATCCCAGAGTATGCTCGGTTGGGTCGTGCATTTTTTGCTAATAAATTTGGCACTCATGGAACTTGCGAACAACAAGGATGCAATCCTTGAAGATGGAGGGCCAAAAATAACCAGCGCGGAGGTTTTTTTGAGCAGTAGCATATCCAGACATGTGACCACCACATGCGCCAGAATGGCAGTCATTCAAGACTCTCTCAACCTCCTTGAGAGCGAGACAGCGACGAAGAATTGAATCGATGCCAAAGTGGTATAAAGTATCTCCAATGATATGGTAAGGTTGGTATTGATGCCGAATGCGTCGACGATCATCCTTGGTTAATGCAAACCGGAAGGGGGATGTCTGGAGATACACGATGATATCACCGTACCAGGGTTCGAGAGTGCTAATTAAGAAAAGAGTCTCATCTGGAAGTTGCTCATTGGCACCAACAGGAAGAGAAGCAGAGGGAAGGGAGAAAATCAACTCAGCGAAGACCAGTGATTTCTTAGATTTGGAAGTAGTGAACACCAAATTGAATTCTTGGAGGATGACAATCCAATTTGAATACTTGCCCCCCAGCAACTGACGAGTCAGGATGTAGGTCATGGGGTTGTAGTTGGAAATCACAGTGGTAGTGCGGAGTTGAATGTAATGCCGAAAGTGCTGAACATCCTGTACGATAACCAAAGCCAACTTCTCGACATGAGAATAATGCGTCTCAGTGTTGAGGAGGATGCGACTGAGGTAATAAATAACATGTTCATTTCCTTTGTCATCGTCCTGCACCAGCACCATAGCGATGGTAGTAGAGGCTACAACTAGATAAAGGAAGTAATCGCAATGATAGTTTGGGGGGTGCAACAAAGGAGCATTGATGAGGATAGCCTTTGGGTCATCAAAAGACTTTTGGGTAGCCTTATCCCAAACAAATGGGGTTCCTTGCTTGAGCAACTGGGTGAACCCTGAAGCTAGATCAGCATAGTATGGTATGAAATGATAGAGGAAATTTTATTTTCCCTGTAGACTCTGCAATTGATGCAACAAAGATGGAGGGGGTAGATTAACTATGGCCTCGACTTTAAGGGGATTAAGGTGAATGCCTTCTTTTGGAACGATAAGGCCGAGGAGTTGTTCGAATTCGATGCAGAAGACACATTTATGTGGATTCAATCGAATATTGTAGTGTCGACAACAAAGAAACTTTTTCAAGAGATGATCATGGCATTTATGAGAATGAGCGGGGAGATCATACAAGTAAGGTTGAATTATGTTTTGAATGTCGTGAAACGCATAAGAAATCGCTCTTTGAAATGTGGCCCCAACATTCTTAAGGCCATAAGGAAGATTTTTATACGTGAAGGTCCCCCATGGACAGATAAAGGTTGTCTTATCTTGATCAGTTGGCGTAATGTTTATCTGGTTGTAACCAAAAAACCATCCATAAAGGAAAAGAATTCACCCCCAGCACATTCATCAATGATCTGGTCAATGAACGGAGTGGGGTATTTATCCTTGGGATAGGCATGATTGAGATCACGGTAATTGACACAAACTCGAATAGTGCCTTGTTTCTTTGTCATTGGTACGATGTTTGACACCCAATCTGTAAGAGGGAATGGATAAATAAATCCAGCTTTCAAACATTTTTCAACTTCACCCTTAATGGCAGCCGCTTTTCTAGGGTGCACTAGACGAAGCTGTTGGCGAACAGGCTTTGTAAGAGGAGAAGTTGGAATCTTGTACACAACTATACTTGGGTCAATGTCGGGCACTTATTCACATGACCATGCAAAAACATCCCAAAACTCTTAGAATAGATTAATATAGAGCTTGATCTCTTCTGGATAACAAGTTACCCCGATATGGACATTTTCAATGACACCAGGCTTGATAGAAATATCAATTGGCATTGTTTGGGTAATGTTACCCATGTTCCCTTCCGACCAAACTTCATGAGTCATGATCAATGTCTGAAGTGGTAGGGTCGGGAACTAAGAAGAGAACTTCTCGAGACAAGTAGACATGACTGTCGGGCCAGGAAATAACGAGGAATGATGATGAGTGTCGTTCCAAGGTACTTTCTCCAAAGATATTACTTCCATAATACTCTCATCATAAAGAAAAGTTTCGGCTAAGGGATCAAGAGATTCCGAAGAACCAAGCCATAGGGATTAAGAATACACATCAAGAGATGTTCTCAAAACAGGATGATCAGAGGATACTGAAGGTGAAGCCGAAATAATTTCCACATAATTAATTTCGGCAGGACTTAACAGCATAACCTTGCCCCATGTATGAACAAGATCCAATGAGGGAATGAACCAAGGATTAGACTTGACCGAAATCATGTTGACAGAGGCAACATGAGGAGGTGGAAGCAGAAAAATACCCATCAATGTAGGATCTTTAAAGAGTCCTACCCCCACACTCTCATAAGGAGCACCAGTGTGCTTTACATATGAAACATTGCCATCGAAGGAGGAAGAGGCAAAGAAGGATAGTTGGTCGACTATGACTATCTTCCCTTGATGGGGAAAACGAATCACACGGAAAAGGGAGGAGGCTACAGCATGCATGGTATGGGTCCAGCTTCGTCCGAGTAGAAGATTGTAGTTAAGATTAGTGGCAAAGAAGGACACGGAATGGTTGCTAATCACACCCATCAAAAGCTTGCAAAGTGTTAGGGGACTGGTTCACAGTACGAGAACCAATTTCCTTCCAACAAGCGACAGAAATGATGTAGGTAGAAAAGCACTTTCATCGATGATGGTCCTATGAATGGTTTTCTCATTGATGATCACCTGAATGAGAAAGGCAATCTGATGAGGTAAGCACAAAACGTGGTTTTCCAGGTCAAAAAAATTGAGATTAGAGTTAGCTGGATCAACACCCCCAATAGCCAATAGTAATGATTTCCACTGAGAATGAAAACTTTGAAGGACCTTGAGACTAGACATAGCTGATGGTGCTTGAGCCAAATCTTCAACAATGTTATAATGTTGAGCAGCTCGAGCGTTTGGATTGTACGAGGACTTTTGTAGCACATCTTGAGAGGGTGGTTGAATGGCGGAATCAGGATTAGGTTGCTCTATATGGAGAGGACCAGTAGTGGATGAGGCAGAAGAAGAAGGCGTACCTTCTTTCTCATTCCCCACTGTCAAGGTAGGAGTTTTAAAATATTTTGACCTGGTAGCCATGTTAATCAGTGTATTCATCATGAACACTTGCGAACCTGTGGAAGCAGATGATTGAGTTTGGCCTACCATTTGGGTCTGCTGGGACAGAAAGGGCTCTTTCAGGATAGATGGGGTCCCTTTGAGCAAATGCTAACTTCAGATTGTCTAGGAAAATCCTTAGTATAGTGATCCTCCTCACAGATGAGGCATGGATATTTGGGCTTCTGTTGGGAAGCATCATCAACAGGTAACTTAGGAGGGCCTTGTTTCGGGGCATCAGCTTTACCCTTGCCTTTGCCTTTATTCTTATCTTTAGAGGATTTGTCCACCGTGGTAGACTGGACAACATGAACCTCTGAAATTTTACTAGAGCCTAATGAATTGCGAGAGGAATCATTGGGAGCAGTTCTGGAGACCGACTTCTATTTGGAAGAAGATTTTGTAGGGGTCTGAGTCACTGAACCAATTACTCCATCAACAGGAGGTGCATCCAGAGACTTAGATATCGTCATATTAGATTATGGCCTGGGTGCATCAGGTAACACATCATATAAAGTGCCAGATTGTGAATAGATGAGGTCTAGATACTGGGCACGTGCGATGGCTTGTTCCTCAGTGACACATCCACCCATAGCAATGTCCTCAGTAATTTTGTTGACGAATGATTTGGTGAACCATTCAGTTAACAAATGATCCAAAATCTCAAACTTAATCACGTGATGCCTACATCTCCATTCATGGATGTGATTAGAGATATGGGTTGCAGTGTCTTGCTTGAGCGACGATAGCAGATGAGTGCCATAGCGAACCGACAACTAGAAATGTGTGAGAAAGGCCATAGTGAGAGCATTAAAGTCATGAAAGGTATTTCGAGGCAACTCAATATACCACTTAGTTTCAGCACCTGTAAGAGTTCGTTGGAAAAACCGAAGGCAAATGGAATCATCAATGTAGGAATTCGAGGAGCACTAGAGGTGATATGTCATCACGTGGGCTTGTGGATCCTCATTCACTTTTCCTTCAAACTTCAGACAATCACTCAGGATCTTGGATGGAACTGGAGGCTAGTATAGCGAATGAAGAATCGGGTCATTCGTGAGTCTAGAAACATCTGGCAATTCTAGTGTAGCCAAGAATGACAATTAGGTATTGAAAGGCATTTGAGGTTGATAAGGGGGCCCAATTGGTGGGACCCATCCTTGCTGGTAAGGATTTTGTCCCCATAGTGGAGGATTTTGTCCATATGGCATTTGATTTTGCCCCCACTGTAGGTTACCTTGCCCATAGGGAGGATTTTGACCTTGAAAGCCTTGAAACTGTCCAGCCATAAGCTGTTGATAAGAAACATATGGGTTAAAAGGCTGTTGAGCCTACTGGCCTTGGACATATGGATTTTGCACCTGATGTCCCTGAGCATAAGGGTTTTGGACCTGTTGCCCTTGGACAAAAGGGTATTGGACTTGCTGCCCTTAGACGTAAGGGTTTTGCACTTTTTGCCCTTGGACATAAGGATTTTGGACTTGCTTCCCTTGGACAAAAGGATGTTGAACCTATTGCCCTTGGACATAATGATTTTGCGCTTGCTATTGCAGGACTTGACCCTGACCCTACCCTTGCAAAGGTTGACCCTGTTGATATGAGTATAAGGGTTGTTGCTGCCCGGGTTGACCTTGTTGTTGCAAGGGATAACCTTGCGGCTGTAAAGGCTATCCTTACGGTTACAAAGGTTTTCCTTCTGAGGGCATAGGCGAGGAGGATTGCGGCGCATACTGCACTTGCGGCTGCATGGTTTGCTGCAATGGTTGCGAGGGTTTCCCCTGCGTTGTTGCATTTTTCCTTGCTGCGACATCATTTGGCCTTGCTGCTGCATGAATGGCCCTTGCTTCAACAAAGGTTGCCCTTGCTGTTGCAGAAGCTATCCTTTCTACTGCAAGAGTACTTTAACAGTTCCTAGAATGACACCTTGAAAGTTACCGAACTGTATCTGGCCATATCCACCAGGAGTGATGGATGGACCAGGCTGGACGTAAGGTCCAGGGTGAGGGATGTAAGGTGGATTAGCCATTGCTTGTCAACCATATGGGACATAAGGAGGTTGGTGTTGAACTTGAGCCATATTAGGCTACTGGTACTGGATGCTACTTGACGCAGATGGACCAACAGGGTTTGGCTGTTGGTAGTGGACATTACTCGATCTAGTAGGACCAACAAGGTTTAAAATGGCACCTGAAGAGGGCTGGTTCATTCCAACCATGTGAGCTTATGAGCCACTCACATTGGTTGTACTAGACATCATAGAAACATTTAGACTCTACCCTCCAGGTGATGGCACAACCTGTCCACTCACTGGAGGGATTGAAGAACTGACAGAGACATGACTCGAGGTGATGGCACAACCTGTCCACTCACTGGAGGGATTGAAGAACTAACAGAGACATGACTCGAGACTGTTAGTTGAACTAGATGGGTTACTTGGATCGATGAAACAAGAGGATTTAGAACGGTGGGTTGCACTGGAATTGAGGTAACTGCAAAATGCACCATCGACTGGGAGGTCGAGTTCTGAATGAACAGACCTGAGGTAGGCACAGTGCCAAATGCCCAGATAGGGTTTTGATATAGCGATGAGGTAGTATGTGTGCTTGAAACCAACTGAGCTAAAGTCACATAATTATGCAGTAACTCAAGAACACTGATCTGAATGCTTCCCGTGTAAGGGAAACCTTCAGGAGGGAAATGATATTCCTGCTCCTCAACCGTGCATGGAGTGGAAACCTCCGAGTGACTTGGACAGGAGATTGGGATTTTGCCTTTTGATTCCATGGGTGAAAACAGACGACGACGGATTACTGAAGATGTTTGAGGGGATAATTCCAAAGGAATACCTAGTTGATCATATAGACTATATGGACGTTGTGGTGATATCACAACAGGATTAAACAAAGGATTCAGAGGATAAACAACCAGTCCAAGTTGACCTTCAGAAGTTGGCGAACTATCAGGTGTCTAGATAGGATTATCCGGAGATTTCGGGTCAATGTTAGAAAGTGACCCAGTATCTGAGGGATGGGGAGGATGAGATGACAAAGGTTGAATGCTCAGAAAAATTACAAGTTCAACACCTCGGTCCTCAAGTGATTTCGGCAATTCAAGAAAAGGATCCACAAACAATCTTTCAAAAAGAGGATGGGAAGTGGAACTAGGCGATCCTGATGGTTCAGCGATGATGATTTTTGTCTCCAATAACTAGAAGAGAAAGATTGATTCCAAGGCTTTAAAATGTATATAAAGGTACACTCATGACTTGGTCTAGAAAAATACTAACAGGGATGTTATATGATCATGGGAAACAATTTTTTAAGACACAAAAACAAACTGGTGCTCTTTCATGTTTTAAGAGTCGAGAAAGAAGTAAAGGTGACTCTATCACTTTCGGTTTGAAACGAGCTCGAAAGGACAAGCGCTTGAATGCTATTTTATATTTAGGGAGTAAAAAATATAAAAATGACTACTTAGGATGATATAGGCAAAAATGATTACCAAGTAAGCGTGAACTGCAGAATAACTCCCAACGAACCGAGATGTACAGGTAGGCAATCTCCTCGAATGTTGTGTTCGGTGTATCATGTTTACAAGGTGGCAGACTCAGCTTCCTATGGATAAAGGATTGTAACCTAGTGGGTTCTCCCTTTATATACATGATGGTATGGGGATCACAAGTCCGTACTAACGTTGTCTAGTGCCAAAGCGAACAACAACTTCTAGGTTTAAAGACGTCAAAACACGTCTCTAGCCTAGACCTTCTAAATGTGATCGTTAGGTTTCAAATGTGCCTTAGGTTAATTGAATACATTTTAGAGTTTATCTTGAAATTATGTCTTGGTTTTCAGGCCTTATCGATGTGACTCAAAAAACTCCTATATGCAGCTAAATGAGACAAGACCCTTTCAATTCAATGAATTGTTTACACTAATGAGAGTAGAAAACACACTCAATGTAACAAACAAGTAATTGAAAGAAAAATGAAGTTTTCATTATTTCACTTTTTGAAAAAAAAATGATGAAAAACTCTTTCCAATTCCTATATTTCCTATCAAACGCACTTCAAGTAGTCCTTTCACTTAATTTTCCAATGCAAATGATGATGCAACTATAGTCTTCAATGATGCTAACTAATGTACATATTGATTCAGCAACTAGAACCATGTATTTTTCATTGAAATGAGAAAGCAAATCTTTCACAAACACTTCAATGAAACATTTCCAATAGAATCAACTTTAAGCAAATGCAAAGCACAAAAGAGAATTCCTTTCAAACTAATGATGCAAAGACTCAACCAAAAACAAGATGAGAAATGTGATCTATGCCTGAAAATAGATGCTCAATCAACAAAAGAAACTTTTCAAACTTGTTAAATGGAAATCAAAGCAACAAAAGGACTAACAAACGAAATGCAAGGAGAAACTTGAATCAAATTGACTTTCTGAGCACACAAATAGGTGAATGGATGATGACCTATATGCCCTAGGGTTACAAACCATCCAAGAACTCAAGAAACTAAGTGAAGAAAATGCAAAACAAACAAGCATATAAACCAAGCTAAAAGAGCTTTCCAGCTAGGGATAACACAATCAAATCAAGCTAAGAGACAGAAATCAGAAGGGCAAGACAAATTGGTTATGATATGGGGAAACCCTGATCTTCACCTACAGGAATCAACATTACTTCCTAACTGACAACAAGCACCATAAGGGGGTCTGCACAACTATTTTTGAGAAACTTGCACTGATCAAAGAGACTGTCAGAAAAATAATCGTGCTAACTGATGATTCAAGGAAAAAAATTAAAAATTTCAAAGGTTAAAACCAAACTGCCACTGTAAATTTTAGGCTTAGAGTAGTAAACCAGGCAAAGAAGAGAACACTAAAGGGAAATGGTGATACTATAAAAGTTCACACAAAACCATAAAATGACAATCAATTAAATAGAAGGATTGGTTCCCCAGTGGAGTCACCAATTTGTGGTGAAGGTAAATTCTCAGTGCGGACACAAACAATTCCTCTAGCCCGAGAGAGTGGGTCTAGCCACAAACAAATAATCTATGGGAAATCTCCTTAAGCTAGAATCAAATAAGAGGGCCTACCTCTTAGAACGCTTTTTCGCTTGGTGATGATCCTATTTCCTTACTCCAACTATCTTTCGTTTCCTTCCTTCGAATACCTGAAACAAGCAAACAAACAACATCAACAAACGTGATAGCATGAAATATTGTATTTAACCTACTTAACAGGTCAATGAACATTAGGCCATAAATATTTAAGATAACACTTCATGTAGGAAATCAATCAATAGTTGTATTCATATAAATTTAGAAAGAGCTTATAACCAATTCCTTGATGTTTTTGGTCTCCTCCGACGTATTTGGGTCCCCACATTTTTGCTAGCATCTCATGGATAGCCCCAACAATGGGAGTTTTAAGGCCTCTTCCCTTTAGTCTCAAACCAAACCAAACACACTATTCTCCCTCAAACATACACTAGAAAGCTACAAGCTATAGATGTCTTGTTGGTCATTCAAACTCACTCCAAAATTGGTTTAGCTTGGGAAAAGAGAGGTTTATATAGCTTGGATGGAGAGGAGATGGTTCTTCTCATCATGGGAGAAAGCCTTATCTCTTGGGTTTGTTCCATCCTAATCGGGGAAAGGAGCCCAAACTAACTTCCTCGGCTCCATCCAGCCCAACCATCTACCAGACTTCTGTTACGAAGCTTCTAGACCTAGAAGCTTCGGCTCCATATTTAAAAAACTGGCCAAAAGAGGATTGATGCGATGGAAAAAGGGCTCAGTCTCTCCGTACAACACTAGTTCTAGTTTTAATCTCTGCAAATCGGCGCGAGGAGGAAACTTGTTAGTAGCGTTGGTATTGTAAACTGGGGTAAAAGGAAGATTCTTGGGAAATGATGCAAAAGAGAATTATTTTGCTCATGAAGAGGGAGATACTAGGAGTTTCTTCATGATGGGGAAGCATGTATGGTTCACTGTAGAGGTCCTCCAGGATCGTGGATGGGGAGTATAGGGACAGTGACAAAACGATGTGTAACACTTACAGGATAGGATCTTGTAGGCTGGTTAGCAAGATGTCAGGTATATGGAGATTGTGCACAAATTGAAACAAAGTTCAGGTGGTGCTATAGGAATAGGTACAGGTAGTAGTATAGGTACAGGTACATGTAGTGGTACATGTACAGGTACAGGTGTAGGTGCACAGGATGTAGACTATTGTCTCACATCAGATGGATTGGTTAGATTTAGGGACAAGATATATGTGCCAAATAGCAGTGAGCTCAAGAAGGTGATCTTGAGGGAGTTTCATGTGAAACCATATTCAGGTCACATGGGATATCATAAGACATTGAAAACAATGAATAAATTCTATTATTGGCCAAATTTGAAGAGATACATAGCAGAGTTCATGGCTAGGTGCTTGGATTTTCAACAGGTGAAGACAAAGTGTAGGCCTCTAGGTGGCCTGTTGCAGCTGATTTTGATTCTAGAATGGAAATGGGAGGCCATTTCCATGGAATTTATCATAGGTTTTCTAAGGAAAGTGAGACAACATGATTCCATCATGGTAGTGGTGGACAGGTTGACAAAGGTAGCACACTTCATTCTAGTGAAGTTTACATTCTCAGCAAGTGATGTAGCACATGTATTCATTAAGGACGTGGTCATATTGCATGGAGTTCCAAAGAATATTGTGTCAGACAGGGATTTGAAGCTCACTTCCAAGTTTTGGAAGGAGTTGTTTGTAGGTTTAGGCACAATGATGGCCTTCAGTACAACTTATCATCCACAGAAAGATGGATAGAATGAGAGGTTCAACAGGATATTGGAGGACATGTTAAGGATGTATGTGATGCATGAGCAGCAGAAGTGGAAAGATTACCTTCCATTGGTAGAGTTTTATTATAACAACAGACATTGGGAATATTTGAAGATGAGCCTGTTTGAGGCATTGTATGGGTAGAGTTGTAATACTCCCATCAGTTGGAGTGATCTAGTTAATAGGGTGTTGATTGGACCATACATGTTGGTAGACATGGAGCGGGAAATGCAGGTAATCAAGAAGAAATTGAAAGCATCACAAGATACGAAGAAGATATATGCAGATCAGGATAGGTTGTTCAAGGAATTCTAGGCTGGGGAACAATTTTACTTGCACATCAAATCGAAGAAGAGCTCCTTGCGTATTGGATCATGTGCCAAATTGGCACCCTGATTTTGTGGACCTTTCAAGATTATTGAGAGGATTGGGCTAGTAACCTATCGACTTGCACTATCTCCGACAGTGAAAGTCCACGATGTTTTCCATTTGTCATTTCTTAAGAAGTATGTTAAAGATGTTGATCATGTGATTGATTGGTTTGTATTGGAGGTGGATCCAGAAGGAGAATTCTAGCCGAAACTACAATGCATATTGCAGAGAAATATGCTCATTCTATGAAACTGAGCAATCGAGCAGGTTAAGGTGTAATGGAAGCACTTTGGGCTCAGTGAAGGTACATGGGAGATGGAGCATCAAATGCAGGCTATGTATCCTTCCTTATTCGACAATTGAACAAATGTTTCAATTTATGTTTTTGGTTCATGTTTTGGTGTTTTTGAGTATATCTACATATGTATATGGATGTAAATACCACCATGAGCTATGTTATAAAGATCCAATAAGTGGTATGGGAATCATGTCATTATGATATTATACTTGTTATGTTTTCATGTTGGTTTCTTTCAGTGGGATGATCATTATGAATATTGCAACAAACTAATTTATAAATCTCCATGGGTAGTATGTTTTGCTTACAACAATTTTTTTTGGTTGTAGGTGTTGTTGAACATCGAGGACGATGTTCCCCCAAGGGGGAGGGTTTTGTAAAATCCTTGGCGAAATTCCATGTAATAAAAGAAAAATAATAACCATGGTTGATGGGACCCTTATTCCAAGCTGAATGTTGGGCAAAAACATAGTGATGGGGATCACTGGTGATTGATTAATGGCTAAGGAAATTGGCAAAGGAAATGGCAAAGGCTTTGGAAAGGAAAAGTGGCATTTATTGGCATTTACTTATGAAAATAATGGAAATTAGGAGAAAAGGGAGGTGAAAGGTCACAGGTTGCATGTGAGGAGGAAAATGAAGGAAAATAATGGAAAATTAAGAAAATAGAGTCTGCATTAATAAAAAGGCTTATGAGTATCAATTCACAGACTTTTGTTAGTTCGGTTTTGGAGCTCTCTTTATATTCTCTCTCTCCCTCTCATACTCTTGGACACTTAGATTTTTATTGGATCGCTCTTGGAGAGTGTGGCATACTTGGATTTTTGGAGTAAGAAGGAAAATGAAGAGAAATAAATCACAAGAGGACATCGGGATCAACAACTACAACAGGTTTTGCTTGCAGGTACTGAGTTGCATGTAATTTTTCCTCACTAGTTTTGGCATGCATGACATATGCATGTGGTTTATCGGTCATGATTTTTCACTGGCATGGAGAATTTCCTAGATTGATAGAAGATTTACCTAGCCTTCCCATTCCTAGATAGCCATGGTGTTGTGATTTTATTTCTTTGTTTTTCTAGTTGGTTCTAATGTTTCCTTTAGGTTGAGTTGAGTTACTAGTTCCTGGAAGCCCTAGTTAGAAAATTATCTGGAAGCATTGTAACAACTTGGGTTGAGTTACTAGTCCTAGAAGCCTTGGTTGGAAAATTCTCTGGAGGCCCTTGGTGGGTTAAGTTACTAGTCCTGGAAGCCTTGATTAGACAAATTCTCTGGAATCTAGGCAACAATTGTGGGTTGAGTTACTAGTCTTGGAAGCCTTGGTTGGAAAAAATGCTCTAAAGCCCTGGAAGGATTGGGTAGAGACAAATTTGATGATGGTTTTATGATGTCCGACCATGAGGTGGAATCACTCTTTGATGGGTTGAGATGGTTTGGCCTCTAGAAGCCCTGAATGGTTTTGATTGATGTGTTTTATGAGAACTCACATTCATGCTTGGAATATTGCACGGGGGTGATTGGATGAAGAGAGTTTTGGCTCAGCCATGTCTACGGTTAGGTGGTTCATGGAAGTCCCATAATTGGTTAGCCTTTTTATCATTAATATGAGGTTGTTTCTCCTTATTATTTCATGAGTATTATGGTGGTTTATATGTGGATCATATGGCTATTGTTTCCTTGGTATTTTTGTGACTATTATGTTGGTTGTGAACATGTATTATGACAATAGGTATGTATGGATTTCATCATGTATTTAGTTGTAAATGAATGAAAAATTTATCTATGGCCTAATGGATGAAACTACAACTAATGTGTTGAGGCATCAATTCTTCTTAGCGATTCTCAGATGAGTATGAGACCCTTATGCCTAGATATGTTGTTTACACCTGTAGATTACATATTTGTGACATGTTTGATGAAATTCATACCATGGCTAGTAGGGGTACAGTCAAGGGATTTTTCAAGTAATTTCATTTGTATCATCATTCCATTTTTATCTTTCTATTATGAAGGTGTCATTTAGTTCTGGGCAGGGACCTAGGCTTTGGCCCTGAAAAAGTGGCTCAAATCTTGGGGACGCAGGCACAAAGCTGGGAAGAAAAGTCCCTAGATGCTAGTGTACCATGATGTGGGAGCATTCAAAGCCTTCTGGATGCATGCATGGCCATATCAAGGGAGCGTCTGGGAGTCTAATGGTCTAAAAACTTAGTGGGACCCAGGGGCTGGTTACTTGAGAGGTTGGGATGGTTCCTGGGAGTCTTGCTGCTAATGTGGAATGTATGTATGGTGTGTTTCCTTTAGTTCCACTTCCTTAAGGTGACTTAGGAGTTTGAATCATATATAGTAACTTCTCGTCACATGTTTACCCCAGTTGGTGGGTTACTTGGGTAGATGTGGGAGGAGGGTGTTACATTACTCCCTAACGTTTTTTCATTTTAGCCAAGGGATGGATTTTTTTTTTCCTTCTTCAATCTTAAGCGGATGTGGATATGATCTTGGGTAAAGACTAGTATTGGGGTCCTTCAATATTAGTGCTATAGATGTGATCGATAGATTTTGATCTCATTAGGCAACCCACTTCTGAGAAGAAGATATGGTCTATCTTGCCAATCTTACTCTTTCTTTATTGGAGAGTGGAAGAATTGGAAATTATGGGGAACAAGATAGGGAGCTTTATAGGTATGGAAAAAAATTGGGAGACAAAGAAAAATAGAAGATGGATAAGGGTACATGTATAATTGGATCTACATGAAGGTTTGTTAGAAGAAATAAAAATTCAACATGGAGCCTACTCCTAGTTTCAAAAGGTTAATAGTTGGAGGATTCTGTTTCATTGATTTTGATGTCACGATGATCCCTAAACTACCATGGATATTCTGTTAGACATTTCATCACAACAAACTTGATAAAATTAAGCTTAAAATTTGAAATCTACACTATAAGGGTTTATTTCTCCTTAGATTTTTGGATTTGTTAATTACTATGTATTGTGTATGCATACAAATTATAATTATGTAGAAAACAAAGAACAATGAAATAAAAACTCACAAACCACAATTGACACAAGATATATCCTGGGAAACCATTTTGGGAGAAAGTTCAATTGGAAGGTGAGGCTACTATGCTCTCTTTATCATAATTGAAAATAGATGTAGGTACAATGAATTGAGAGTTGTGGCCCTTGGTGTTGCTACAATGCACAAATCCTCTCTATTTTCTCTCTCTCCCTATTCAATCATGGCTACTCTATGCGTCTATGGAACAAAATGCACTCATATAGCATGGAACCCCTTTTCCTCTTAGTGGCCTGGTTATAACACAACCGATAGCCTACTTGTGGTTAAGTTTCCCTCCTTCAACTCTTAACTAGAGTTACAAGATTGACTCTTCTAAAGTATTATTCATCATGGTCACATGGCTCACCCATTTTCCATGACTAATGGGGGCTGATGTGGCATCCCCCTAAATTATGGTGGTAAAAGTAGGAAGCTAAACTTCCAAGTGGCATAACTTTTGTATGCATACTCCAGTTTAGGTGATTCTTGCTCCATTAGAAAGGTCTTTGTGTGTAGAATAGGAAAAAAAGGTGCACACTTAAGCAACACATGTTTACCCCTAGAAAACACTGTTTCATGCCTCAAACTTTTCCCAGAATGTTTTAGACCCCAATTTTCCAAACTGGGTCCCATTGGTAAAAATGATCTTATGAGCTAATTCCTCCAATTTTTCCACTCTAAAAGCATCATTATGGATGAAAAAAATATAATGATCTAATCTTGATCACATGAGGTGTTGGGATGGGGTCCCTTGGGTAAGTTTTGGGGTTAAAAACCCAAGTTTTGATGTAATTTTTGTAAAAGATGTAAAGTCTCCACGATTTGTGGATGTGGAGCACGTAGATGGTTAGGAGTCAAAGGGGTTTTAGCCCCTTGTTTATGTAAAAGTTAAGTTGGATTTGAGATCCACCCATGGTCCGCAGACCATGAGATTGTATAAATAGGCATGCCTTAGAGAGTCTAAGGTAGAAGGTCATGATGGATAATGAATGAAGTCTTGGAAGTATTAGTGTAGAGAAGTGGGTTAGATAGAAGAGAAAGGCTCTACAACTAAGTGAGCAGAGGCCTAGATAGAGCCCACAACTGAGTGCGTGGACCCCTGCAGCTGAGTCCACAGGGCAGTTTTGAGTATGTTATACCATATTGAAGATCAATAAAGAAGATTGTTGAAGAATTCCTGTGTTTATCTGTTTACTTCTGTTTATTTATGATTGCAATATATGTTGTGAATGAATAATGTATTTATGAAATATTGATCTAATGATGTGCGACTCTATGAAATAAATCTTAATAACTATACGCACTGCATGTTAAGTACTTTCACGAAGACCGTGATATATTCTATTATGTTTATTAAAATAATTAAGTAGATCTACATGGGCTCAGCTCCAAGGTTATTTTCTGATGCACATAAGTGGATGATTCGACTCTTAAGGGTCCACAAAGACCGATCGTAGACCTTCACGAAGGTCTAGGGGCTGTTTAAAAGGAGTTTCAGTACTGAGCCCTAGAGGCTTATAAATCTGTGCAAAGGTATATCTAGGGTACTCTAAGACATCACACTGATCTCTGGATGCGGAAACGTGGTTCCAACATCCCCCTATATTGCTTCGGGTGAGACTGCAGCCTACGCTATGCGGGCTGTTGTTGAAAGGGCCAGTAGTGTAGGGTTTTGTTGGTTGGCGCAACTAACTTTGAACCTAGGTCAAGACCCCCTAAGCCAGCAAATGGTTCTATTGTTGGGACCGAGATCTGCCTAAGGAGATGTGTGATGTCGCATCACTAGAATCCGACCAAGAAGGAAATTGAAAAGTGGTTGGATAGAAATATTCACGACTTCATGGTGCAGGAAAATAAGAATTCGCGCCTGTCAAAGGAGTAGTGGTTGGATAGATATTTGTATACGGAAATACACAAATTTTTCTTCTCCACCTTGCAGATCAAATTATGAGTGGATACCTAAGTTGGTAGACAACCAAGGGAGGTGGAAGCTTGACGGTCCAATAGTGTGGACTCCAGAGCTAGTGCGACAAGTAGAAGCCTCTGAAGACAAGATCATGCACGTTGTTGATCACTGGCTTGATCAAATTATAGGATTATTTTTTACAGAATTTGCAGTTGATACCTCGGTCAGCTACAACGAGGCAAAGGGAAGTTTTTTCAAGGGACTTCAAGGTAAGTATCTGAGATCTCTAAAAACAGGTTATGCCATTGCCTTGATGTTTGGAGCTACAAAAAGTGGAAAACTCTTCAGAGATCGAGAAAGATCAGGTCCTGAACATATACCATTAATTAAACCTCCTTCGAACGACAATGAGGGGGCGGTATAGGCTTCATCACAGAGTGCTATTCAGCTGATAAGACAAGGTTTTCCACGAAAACATTAGCTATCCACTCCACCGCCACCTCCACCTCCACTGCATACACCTTCGTCCACACCTCCACCACCACCACCTCCATTCAACATGTCGAACACAATGAATCTACCAATTTTCAAGGGCATGGGGAGTGAAGATACAGATAAGTTCTGGTTTGTTGCAAATGTTGTGTGGACAATGCAGCAAATTACTGATGACAACATAAAGAAGGTGCAATTAGTTACTTCTTTGATGGATTGCATGCTAACATGGTATATTAAGTATTGTTCTGATGATCTTGTGGTAACGCTGGCAGAGACTAAGGCTACTTTAAACAAAGAGTCTAGTAAGCCTAAGTCTTACTTGCAATCAGTAGTTGGATTTAAGGAGATCATGATGAGGGTTGATGAGACGCCTTGGGAGTTAGGTCAAAGGTTGAAATGTGTGATCCATGAAGATAATATGCAGGTCACAGATGGTCAACACTACAAGCGGTTTATTGCTTTGCCTCTGCCCCACCTGAGGATTTCCTTGTCATAGCAGAAGATAGGAACTCAGGCATAAGCCCTGGAAATCACGACGAGGCTGCATGTGACACCTATGTAGGATGTGACCTTGGGGGTACATCAAATCCATTCTCAGTTATAGAGCCTATGCTTAGAATTGCAGAGCCTGAAGAAAGATAAGGAGGCTAAGACATAGGTGCTCAAGGAAGTATGGTGCATGAAGTGTAAGAGCTAGGGGCATGATAAAGACAACTGTCCCATATTTTCGAACTATATCATAGGAGGGGGACCAATTCCCTTGAGGACAGAAGCTCCAACAAGACCGAATATGGGGGCCACGCTATGGTGCACTATTTTTCAAGTGGTTGGAAAAAACGCAACAAATAATTGTCATTTTCTTCAGAAGTTTGTTCAGACACCACAATAGTTGTTTTGTGATTTCTACAAATCAGTGGGCCACAATGAGCACCACTATCGCAGCTATGAACTAATGATGGAAAGAACGCCTACCTACAACATGCAAGAAGAAACTTGGATTCCAGAGTAGGGCGCCAGAGGAATATGCAAAGGATATCAGGGATGAGGATGAGACCAAGGAGGAGGAGGGCCTGGTAGAGGTCGGGGTCAACTGTGGAATTCCAAGGCACTACGTGTGGGAATGTCAGAATTAGACACGCCCGTTACGTCAATACTGCATCCAGTTTGACCACACTATAGAAGAATGTCTTGTGTTGATAGATAAGATGAAGGAGAAGAAGGTGCAACCTTAACAACCTACACATAACTTACAAATGATGAAAGTTGAGCCCTGCGAAGAGGATCAAAATGTGAATATAGTGTTGAGAAGTAGAATACCGATTGACGATGATAAGGGAAAACAACTTGAAGAGATGGATGGGTCCACAAGTCCCTAGAAAAAGAAGTTGGTTTTGATTTGGCGTGCACCAAGGAAAATTTTATGGAAGCCAAGAAAATCTTCACTAAGGCCTCCACCTCAGGAAGCCAGAAAAAAGCACCAGAAACCAACACGCCTATAGTGGTGGATCCCTTTGTGCTTACCACATTCTTGGAAACCTGCATGGAACTGTTGCGTGATAGAAAATATGTGAAAGGCATACAAGAGTTAATAAACAAATGCGTTGGCAAAGAAAACACCCCTGATCAACACCGCGTAGTTAGAAAATTTGGCAAACATAAGGCAAGAACAGGGTGGGAGATGAGGCTCACCATGCAGATAGGAGATTATGGGATGGACCAAGTTATCTTGGATCTGGGGTCATATGCAAATGTTTTGCCAAAACAAGCCTAGGAGAGAATGGGGAGACCCGCACTGTAGTGGTCTCTGGTCCAGCTTAGAATGGTAAACCAGTAGAAGATCATCCCTATGGGATGACTACATGGAGTAACAGTGGATATAGAAGGTGCGAGCATGCTGGATGATTTTGAAGTAATAGATATCATTGATGATAGTAATCCATAGCTCGTGGTCCTCGGGATTTACTGGGCCTTTGACATGAATGGGGTGATCAACTTGAAGAAGAGGATAATGTCATTTGAAAAGGAATCGCTTCGAGTTGTAGTACCATTGGACCCTACTGAAGGGTCGCACTACACTGAACCAGTCCGCGATTATGACGATAGTGAAGATGACTTAGATCATATCTACAAAATCATAGTGCGAGATTAAGATTGGATCAAACCAAAAATAGATGGGCATATTGCATGGGAATGGGAGAGTTCCTTCACCTCTGTTTTAGATGAAGAGTTGGAACATTGGCATAATTAGTTGCATGAAGTATCTACATTGCGCTACAACATGATGACTAAATCAATGCGCTGTGTTTCATCGGAGGTAAGGAATTTACCTTATTATGATGGTCCAACTAACATGGATAAGTTTCTGGATGCATTTGAGCATGAAGTCCCTGAGCATCACTGCTTCCTAGCATTAGATTTGGCATTGCGTGCTACGCCCGCACGATAGTGGGGTACACAAGGATAGATTTGATGGATGGAGGGACTGTAGAAGAATGATGAGGTTGCAGTTTGGTCAACCTAACCTTATATTGACAGAGAAATATGTTGGGAGGGATGATCCGCGCGATCACCTAATGAAGTGGACTAAAGCGTATGGAATAGAGCCGCAGTCAGAGTGGGTACACTTGTTTTGCCCTACTTTAGACACAATCCCCATGAATTGGTATTTGGAGATGGAGCTCCACCATGACACCGCGGAATGGGACATTTTAAGAGAAGGATTCTTAATGACATTTAGTTTTGAAGATGGTTTTGAGAGCATTGATGAATCTCTGTAGGAATACCGCAAGAACCTTTGGAATGGGTCTAACCAGAATGGGGCACCCGGCTGCGCCATGTGCTGGAATGTTATAATGTGAAGGTCCAAGAAATATTAATATTCCAAAGGCTGAATGGAATCACGAAGTCGAGGGCCCACAAATAGAGAACCCAGACATCACCATGCCATTGAAAACTAAGCAAGTAAACATCGGGACTGAAGCAGAACCAAAGTTTGCGAAAATTGGGGATTATTGGGATGACACTACTATGGATAAGGTCGTTGAGTTACTCCGTGAATATCAGGATATGTTCCCTACCAAGTTTTCATACTTGAAGCGCATAATAGGAGACTTGGGAATTATGAAAATAACTTTGAAGCCAGATGTAAAGCCTATTAAGCAGAGGCTGTATCGCCTGAATCTTAAGTATAAAGAAAATGTTCGCTTGGAATTGGATAAGATGCTGGTAGTAGGAATCATAGAACCAGTGGAGGAATCTGATTGGGTGAGCCCCATGGTGGTTCATGAGAAGAAACAAAAGGATGAAATAAGGATGTGCATATATCTAAGGAAGCTTAATGATGCCTATGTCCATGACCCATTCCTGACGTTGTTTACAGATGAAGTATTATACAATGTTGGAGGGCAGGAGGCCTACTCGTTCACTGATGGATTTTTGGGGTACCATCAGATCAAGATCACACCAAAGGATAGGAGAAAAAAATCCTTTGCGACAAGAACGGGATTGTTTTCAATACACTATGATGCCATTTGTACTCAAGAATGCACCTGCGATATTTTCTCGCGTAGTCATCGCGACATTCAAGGAGTTTATTCATAAGTTCTTGGAAGTATACTTTGATGATTGGACAATGTTTGGTTTAGTGAAGTTCCATGTAGCAAGTCTGCACTTGATGTTGGATACGTGTCACAGATACCAGATCGTGCTGAATTTGAAGAAGTGTTTATTCTATGTCCCCTTTGGGATTTTGCTGGGTCACGTGGTATACAAGCAAGCATTGATGGTGGACCTTACAAATATTGCAGTGATAGTAAATTTTAAGGCCCCAAGGAGCATTAAGTAGTTCTGCTTGATGTTGGGACATACATGATATTACAGGAAGTTCATCAAGGATTATGCTCAGATTACCACGCCCATCAAGAACCTATTGAAGAAGGATGCTACATTATGTTGGGACGAAGAATGTCAGTGTAACTTGGATGTGTTGAAAGAGAATATGGTCATTGCACCGGTCTTGGTCTTCCTTGATTGGAAGAAGGAATTCCATGTACATGTCGATGCTTCTTGCATTGCGTTAGGTGTAGTGCTAACACAAGCTGGTGAAGGAGAGCTGGACCATCCTATAGCCTTTGCAAGTAGAAAATTATCGAAGACCGAGAATAATTACTTAACGAGAGAGCGTGAAGGATTGGCTATGGTGTAAGTGCTTCAAAATTTCAGGCAGTGGACATTTCAAGATGTACATAGATCATTCTGCCCTGAAATACTTAATCAACAAGCCTGTGTTGGGGGGGAAGATCTACCAATGGTTGCTGCTATTCCAGGAATATGACTTTGAGGTCATTGTGAAGCCAGGGAGGTTTAATGCATGTCCTGACCATTTGTCATGGATTGTTGGCTTGTTGGGGCCTGACCCAAGTTCAGAAGAGTTATTAGCCAAACAAATCCTACACTACCTGTAGAAATTTTGAATAATATAACACTTATTCATAGAGATTATCTTCATTATACACTATTTGCAGAATGCATGCATAATACATAACCTCCTCTACGTTGATCATCAATTTTGTGGAATTAAAAAACAATGAAACATCAATCACATGCTCACATTAACACAGTATGTAATGGGGAAAGCATACAGCTGAAAACCCCCAACTATCTGTATATTATAATGATAGAGAACATGTAACAATACATAATACAATACTCCTCACAAGTACTCAGTACTATCTCCACTGCTACACACAAACTAGCTCATATCTGAATCAAGTCACAGGTTCAAATCTCCTCTACTATCTGCCTGCCTCTACTGCGCAATCCAATGTGAGAATAGTAATGATCCAAGCTTTTTTTCCTTGGCTTGTACTGTGCAATCCTCATTGGCAATGTCCATCATTGATTGTGCAAATCTCATGCACAACTATAGTCACAACTGATAACAGTCTCCACCTCTAACACCTGTCTCCACTGAACTGTCCATGCACTGAGTTAACTGATGTATTCTTTAGTTGCTTTATGAGTTAATAATTAGTGAATTAATTAATAATTAATTCACATCACTCATCACTAGTGTATTCTGCAGTTAGACTAAATACAACTAGTTCAACCAAGTCAAACTGAACACAACTCCATCAACTCCTCAATCAACTCCACCAAACTCAATCACTTGAGTTCTAACTGAAGTCCATCATGCAATAGCTCAACTGACCCATAAGAAAAGCATATTTCCTTTTGGCAGTTGCATGTGCCACATTTGTAGCTCGAACTGAAGTGCTCCAAGAGGATAAGATAATGTTTATAGTCCAAATATTATTAAGAGCTAATAATATTCGACTGTTCTATATTTAGACTGGCAATATAAAAATAGACTTCGCCCATATGTCTAAAAATAGAAGTCCATCTATTTTTACCAACATGACCAATCATCCAAAAATAGCATCCTACAACTCATAGAACATGATCCATATGTCTAAAAATAGACATAGTCTAAAAATAGACTTTGCACCAAAAATAGCCTGCGGGCCCACTTAGTGAAGGCAACTTCTTTTAAGTAAGCTCCATCATCTTGTTGCATTTTCAACACTCCCTCTCAACAAGATATGGATTATCTGCAACCCCTATCCTGCAACTCTGGAATGTTCTGCATGTAACACATTTGCTCGGTCCACTTACTCCAACAACACTTGGAACAAAAACACTCACAACTGACCACTCTGTTGGGATAGGAACATGCTCTGATGCTGAAGCTCTACCTGCTGCTGACAAGTGCTCCCTCTCTGGCATCTGCGCTACTACAACATCTCCATGCATCTCGCACCATTGCACACTTATTTGTGCCACATAGCACTGTGCAAAACACTTGTGCCTCTCGCATTGTTGCAGCCTGCTAGCTATGCGCTGTCCTGGGATTCCCTACACTGTCGCTCTCTCTGCCACTCCATCCGCATCTATCTCTACCCAATCGGCCAGTTCCTGCTACTCCACATCGGGGCTCCCATAGCAAGGTCTCATCCAAGATGTTGGGTAACTCAAGGATCCTGCCCCTCCTCCTTGGGACGATCACCCTATATCGTCCGACCTCCTACTTGGAGGTATGGCTTCATGTGATCCCTCAGCCCACCTGGATCAAAGTTTCCCCTTATTGGAGGTCTCTGCATGAGTAGATGTCTCTACTCAATCTCCTCTCAGCTTCCCTTGTTGTGGCTGCTCCACAACCTCCTGAAGCTGCTGCACCAATCGTGGCTCCTCCACAGTCATCTGAGACTTATTTTGGCTCTGCATGTTGAGAGGTAATATACGCTCCCTCTCAACCACAAAGTCTCCATCATTTGCCTCGCTGCTCAAGGCTTTTCATGCATCTTGAACCTCAAGAGCATACAGGTTCTTGACCCGTGAACCAATCTGCTTCACCTGTCTAGTGATGATGTGTCTAAGGAAAACCTTTCCCTTACTGAAGACTACATCATAGCCTCTGTCTTATAGCATCGCGATCGACACCAAGTTTCTCTTTAGTCCTAGTACATACTTGACATCGGTCAAGGTAAGGTGAGCTCCATGCTCCCTCTGAAAAATAACCGTGCCTACACCTGAGACACTATGAGTATCTGGAGATCTTTCTCTTCCAGAGTACTGAATAAACTCTTGTCGCCGGTCATGTGGAAAGAAGCTCCACTATCAAGAAACCAACCACTTCCCACCATGGATGAAACCATGCATGTGAAGAGTGTGAAATCCAACTCAAACTGTGAAGCAAGTGCCTCAACTTCAGATCCTTCCCCGGATCCCTTCTTGGATTTCCTCCGTGGACAATTTGTAGCATAATGGCCCACCTCATGACAACGAAAGGATTGCACTTTCGATTTGTCAACCTTATTCCCATGATTGGAAGAACTGGATTCGGAAAGAGAAACCTTCTCCTTCCCCTTCTTTACTTTGGCAGCCAAAGCACAATTTTCTTCATCAGATGCCTTTGATGAAGATCCGTCCCTGGTATTCCACCTGATCTCCTCTTGCACAAGATCCGACCAAAGTCTCTCCCATCCTGGCAATTTCTCCCGACCATTGACAGAGTCGTGATAGGAATTCCAACTCTTCGGAAGACCAAGGAGAGCCAAGCTCACCAAGTCCTCATCATAGACAGTCACCCCCACACTTCCCAGCTCATCCCGGCATTGAGTGAACTTCGTGAGATACTTGGGCATACTGTCTCCTTTCTCACACTTAATGTTTCTAAGTTTATCCTTGAGCGCCAACTTCCTCTGGTCACTCTTGCTTTGGAATAGATCTATCAATGCTTTCCACATCAAGTATGGAGAAGCCTTTCCATACAGGCTGGACACAATGTGATCCTTCACGCCCTCCAACAGAATCCTTGGACACTTTGCTGTCTTCTTTTGCCAAACCTCAACGTGAGTAGCATCAGTAGGCTTTGGGACCTCAGCCTTTATGAACTCCTTCAGCCCATTGTCATCTAACACTGCCTCCATCCTGTCTTTCCATGCAATATAATTCGAGCTACCTTCAAGAGCATACTCCAATCGCAATCCATTGAAAGACATTTCAACTTTGACACCAAGAAAACACTGCTGCAAATTCGAATTCCACCAGCTCAAAACTCAACCGCTTCTGATCTAAAATTTGTGAGAACAAAGTATTTCTTGTATAGAGATTGACTGTATGGGCTTTTACCGGATATCTCACCTTCCAAAATAAGGATGAATCCAGAGGCTACCTATCCTGATTACAGACTCTACCTGAAGAAATAAAATGTAAACACTTTCTGAATAATAGATCTGATGATCAACTTTGCTCCGATACCATGTAGAAATTTTGAATAATATAACACTTATTCACAGAGATTATCCTGATTATACACTATTTGCAGAATGCATGCATAATACATAACCTCCTCTACGTTGATCATCAATTTTGTGGAATTAAAAAACAATGAAACATCAATCGCATGCACACATTAACACAATATGTAATGGGGAAAGCATACAGCTGAAAACCCCCAACTATCTGTATATTATAATGATAGAGAACATGTAACAATACATAGTACAATACTCCTCACAAGTACTCAGTACTATCTCCACCTGCTACACACAAACTAGCTCAGATCTGAATCAAGTCATAGGTTCAAATCTCCTCCACTGTCTGCCTGCCTCTACTTCGCAATCCAATGTGAGAATAGTAATGATCCAAGCGCGTTTTCCTTGGCTTGTACTGTGCAATCCTCATTGGAAATCTCCATCATTGATTGTGCAAATCTCATGCACAACTATAGTCACAACTGATAGCAGTCTCCACCTCTAACACCTGTCTCCACTGAATTGTCCATGCACTGAGTTAACTAATGTATTCTTTAGTTGATTTATGAGTTAATAATTAGTGAATTAATTAATAATTAATTCACATCACTCATCACTAGTGTATTCTGCAGCTAGACTAAATACAACTAGTTCAACCAAGTCAAACTGAACACAACTCCATCAACTCCTCAATCAACTCCACCAAACTCAATCACTTGATTTCTAACTGAAGTCCATCATGCAATAGCTCAACTGAACCATAAGAAAAGTGTATTTCCTTCTGGCAGTTGCATGTGCCACATCTGTAGCTCGAACTGAAGTGCTCCAAGAGGATAAGATAATGTTTATAGTCCAAATATTATTAAGAGCTAATAATATTCTACTGTTCTATATTTAGACTGGCAATCTAAAAATAGACTCCGCCCATATGTCTAAAAATAGAATTCCATCTATTTTTACCAACATGACCAATCATCCACAAATAGTATCCTGCAACTCATAGACCGTGATCCATATGTCTAAAAAAAGACATAGTTTAAAAATAGACTTTGCACCAAAAATAGCCTGCGGGCCCACTTAGTGAAGGCGACTTCTTTTCACTAAGCTCCATCATCTTGTTGCATTTTCAACACTACTAGCCCTTTTGGCAACAATGCGTGGAGCGCGGACTGAAGTCTCACCCGAGGTATTAGGGGAGGGTGCTGGAACCAGGTTTCTGCACCCTTGGGATGTCTTGATGTGGTCTAGAGGGGTTGTGAACCGTTCTGTGGCCTTGTGCCACTCTGTACCGCTGTCGAGCTTTTGCGTGGATCCACACAAATGCACTTTCTTGTTAATGAATTTATTACGGATCTGATTTTTTTCTTACAGTCTTTAAGCAAACATTTAATAATAAAACCTAGAGTGCGCAATCATAATTAAAAGAAGCAGTGCATAAATTCAGAACATAAGCAACAGATAGATTCACAATAAAGCACACAATGTTTCAAAAATTCTTATCTTTATTTATCTTCTATCAATACAAGCAGATCTTCCTTGCGCACTCAACTGCAGGGGTTCACGCACACAGCTGTGGACTCTACCAGGCCCTTACGCACATAGCTGCAGAGCCTCTATCTATCTACCAACACCCTTGACTTAGACTTACATACACAGAGAAAATATTGCCTTCATAAACCCATAACATTCAAGATCAAAACCAAAAAATAACTTCTAACCATAGAGCCTTGATCTATTTATACATTTCCATGGTTTGCAGACCATGGGAAGGCTGACACACTTTCTATTTTCTTACATTATTTTCGGGCAGACAACCCTTTGACTTGGCTCATTACATTTCTTGCTCCATGCATCTCGGAGAGATTTTACCCTACTTTTACCCAAAATTGTGGGCTTTGAGCCCCAAAGCCGTTACGCATGCCCTTTGCTACCCAATAGGCCCCTAACACAATCATCGTGACTTGTCTCGAGTCACTCGGCTAGTGCAGCAATCTTCGCACGGAGGTCATCCAACAACTTATGTGCTTTGCTTACACTTGCAATAAAATATTCTGCCATCTACTGTACCTATTCTACGCGAGCCACCGAGGCATCAGTATTAGTTTCAGTTGCTTGTCCGGGTTCATATACTACCTGCATGTGTGCCATCTTTCGCTCGATGGTGGTGGAAACCACGAATGCCTCATCAAGCCAAGGCTGGATACGTTCTTTAATCACTACTTCCTTCTGCAGAGCGGCATCAGCTTGTATCTTGAGAGCCTGGGCCTCCCTCATCTTGGCTAAGCGTTGCGTAATAGCAACCGTCTGCGTGGTCCTCCTGACATTATCATAGGCTTGTTGTAGATCCCTTGCCTCTGTTTCCAACCGCTGTAAGGTTGGGTCTTCCTTTCACAGCCATTCTTGCGGCTGTAGTGTCATAACAACCCCCTCCGTGCTTTGCTCCATTAGTTCGTTAGTTTCCAAATGGGGAAACTTCTTAGTATCTGCATGGTCCCAGTCTTCAAATTTCATAGTAGGGATGCGGCTGGTTGCTGTGCCTTCTAACAGAACCCCTTTAGGAAGAGACGGGGTGATGAGTATGCTATCAACGACATCCAAGTCTTGAGGGACCTTGGCCTTCCCCTTCCTTGGAGGAACATACTTGGGTCGCTTTACTGGCTGGATATCGTCTTCCATTTCCTCTTTGGTTTCTATTTCTTCGACATAGGTCGGAGGATCCTCTTCCTCTTCATCGCTTTCAATAGTAACGGTTTTGCCTTTTCCTCCATCGAAAATTTATTGAATCACAGATTTCGCGGAGACATCTGGACGGGTCCTGCTGCCTGTGGGTTCTTCTTGGTCCGCGGCGTCCTGGGTGATTTAGGGATTTCAGCTGTAACATCCTTGGTTGTGGATATCAATTGCAGTAGGGATTCCTGTATTACCTTCGGCAGGTCTTTAAACCATGGGCTTCCTTTTACGACTACCTCATTCATCCTGTGTTGCTGTATTTGAACCCTGAACAACTTACTATGCAAGGGGCCAACGGGTGTGTGGTAACAAGCCACCTGTGCTTTATATACCCTTTCAACTTCAAATTCAGCCGTGATCCTCGTTTGTGGCACGTTAATGCAATTTTGGCGGCAAATCCATTTAGCCTTGTGTCTTCATGGCCCACTGCCCACTCCTCGGTGTCTTAAATGGGGCATCTTGTCATGAACAGTAGCTGCAATGGTCACCTTCCATCCTTCCCACATGGCAGCGCAGTCCCCGGTACGAGAACACATTCTATGTTTTTTACTGGCCCTGCACGCCACGTCCGAATCTTGAAACATTCATGCAGACTTCTTTATAGTCCCGCGCCCTCTTTCAACTGCGTGGAGCGCTGAGACTGGGCCTCCTATAGATAGTCAGGTGGTCGCACCCCACGTGCGAGCCTTCCTCTTCCCTGCTAGCCCGAGCTGCGGGCACCCATCATGTACCTTTGAATTAGGTAGCACATCGCGGTCTGGGCGTCCTTATTCAGTAGGGTGTAGGCGCAACCATGATAGAAGGGTCACAACTCGTTCTAGTATTGTAGGAGGGCCGGCTAGGTTCGGTCCCCTCATTCGCGCATTCGCGTGGCTTGTTGGTTTGACTCCTCTTTTTATTTTGTCAATTTCTTTGTCCAGCCTCGCGCTTTTCCTTCTTAGCCTTGCCCCCACTTCCTCTAGTTCACAAAGTCTCACGTTGCCACGTCGAATGGATTCCTACAACTACCGGATCCCTTTGTCCATATCTTCTCGTTCCGGACAAACTGCAGGGGCAGTGGTCGGGGAAATTCTCGTCACTTCCTTCATTTCAGCGTGTTTGTCTAGGGATAGAGTTCTCCTCGCACACCCTGGTTTGTTTACAGTCTTATTGGCCCAGCGAACCCTTGTTATGCGCAGATTCAATTGAGTCGATGGTTGCACAACATACAGCCATGCCCTCCATTGTAGGTGGGTGCCCGGACTGCTTCATCATGGCTTCCCTGGCTGCGTTCACCGCGGACGTCCTCCAACCCATACCCACAACTGCCTTCTACCTTCACGCTCATTCCACCTCATCTTCCTATGTGCACGCCATACTAGCGTGATTATCGCGCGTGGTGCTTCTTTCATTGCACCATGCCACTTCTGCTCTATGATTGAAGTTCCGCAGAGGGTGATGAAGTCCTCCTCATTTGTTGCATCATTGTCCACTAGCCGTTGCCTTACCTCAGTTGTCATGCATTGCAGTGATCTAATCATCATGTTACAGTTGAGCGTTGTGACTTCATGCAATCGGTTCTGCCATTGTTCGATCTCCTCATCCGAATCCGATGTGTAGGAACTATCGTGCTCCCATGAGATTCTCCTGTCCACAGTGGGATTCACTCAGTCCTAGTCTTACGCAGTTATCTGGTAGATACAATCTAGTTCATCGTCACTATCCTCATCGCGCACCAGTTCGGTGTAGCATGCTCCTTCGGCTAGGTCTAGCGGAACTATAACACGGAGTGACTTTTTCTCGAATGTCATCTTTCATCTTCTTAAGTTGATGACCCCATTCATGTCCGTGGTCCAATCTATTCTTAGCAACGTAGGGTATGGACTACTTTCAACAATTTCTATTACCTCAAAGTCTATCTGCGTACTTACGCCTTCAATGTCTAATGTAACCCCTTACAATCTTCCAATCGGTAAGATATTTTACTAGTTGGCCATCCGTAGTTGAATAGGAGACCACTGTAGTGCGGGCCTACCCATGCATTCCCATGTTTGCTTAGGCAACACATTTGCATCTAACCCCAAATCCAAGATGACCTGATCCATCTCATACTCATCGATTTTCACCATCATTCGCATCTCCCGCCCGGTGTGCAGAGCATGTTTTCCCAATTTCCTAACTACGTGCGGCTCCCTTGATCCTGTGCACCTAATGATCAGCTCTTGTAGTCCTTTAATTGCCTTATTGTCACGTAGCAGCTTCATACATGTCTCTAAAAAGGTAGTTAGCATAGAGGGATCCATTCTTGGCTCAATTGGATCCCTACTACCTAGAGTAGAGACTTCCGTGAAGCTTTTCTGATCTTCCTTAGATGTCCCCTTCACCTATTCCATCTCGGAGCATCGTGACCCTTCCCATTTTCTCCGGGCTATTTCCTCGCATCTCCCCCTATAGTTGCGCTACTCCTCAATACCATGTTTACGCTAGGGTCCTCTTTGCATGGTTCAAACCTCATCATTTGGATATTTTGAGTTGGAGTAGGCTGTAATTCTCCTTTTTCGTGCATTTGGGCAATCAACGTCGGACAATCTACCATTTCTTGGTCAGACTGCTCATAGTATGGACAAGATATTCTTTTCGGGTTAGTATAGTCATGAGCATAGTTCCTTGAACCTCTGCAATTATAACAGATCAACTGTCTGTGCCCTCATCCAGGCCCCATTCCTCCTCTTCCTCACTCGCGTCCTTGGAATCCACTGTGTGGCCCTGCGGCTGGGTCAAAACCTCGTGCCTCATTTTGCATTCGATAGGCTGGGCTCCTTTCCATCATTAGCTCATAGCTTCGAAACGTTCGCTCATTGTGACCCACTGATCTACAAAAGTTGCAATATAGCGGTTGCGGAGTTTGGGTATACTTCTACAAAGGTGACATTTGTCTGTTGCATGCTTTCCTCCTACTTGACAAATCACGCACTCGAGTGCGGGTGTTGCACTTGGTCCTGCTTGTACTTCTAGCCTTAATGGCATCGACCCCCCTCCCACCAGATAGTTCGTGAATATGGGGTAGTGGTCCTTGTCGTGACCTTGACCTTTGCATTTGATACACCCTACTTCTGTATGTGCCTCCAATCGGGGTGCCCTTTCTTGGTTCAAACTTTTCATTTCTAAGCATAGGTTTTGTAGTTACATGTGGATTTGCTGAACTCCCAACCCCAGATCCTATATTGGAGTTTCATGCAACCTCATTGCTGTCTCTAATGCTTCAACTTGGATTGAGATCTTTTGTTGTGATAGCACCATCCTCAGATGTATTGTCAAAGACGCCACAAACCACGCACAGTGCTGCGCATCTGTCAGCGTCATGTTAGCCTCATGGATTGTACTCTTCAATCTTTGATCCAGATCCCATGGGGTTTCACCGGGCAGCATTGCGATCTCCTTGAACTTGATGATCGACTACGTTTCTAATTTTGGCCAGCTAAATTCTTTGTTCAATGCATCCTGGATTGCCGCTATTCCCGCATTCGGGTGATCGCTCGAGTACTTTATATACCACGTCAATGTGCGGTCCTGCAACGCGCTAACCAGAGTAGCCTTTTTGATGTTATCATACATTACGCCTTGGGCTTCCCATATAGCATTTACCATGAACAAGAACTGATCTGGTTCCTCATTTCCTATGCCTCTAAATACCAGCAACTTGATTGCACTCGCCATTCCAACCCTCGGTGGTGGCGGAGGTGGGGTAGGTGAAGATGGGTTTGATGTAGGTGAAGTAGGTGATGGCGTGGATGGCAACAATATCAGCGGAATGCACTACTTTATCAATCAGACTGCGCTTCTTGGAGAGAACCCTGCGAGCTCCTCCTCGCTTTGTTTTCTAATCCTTCTGTCCCTTAGTAGCCTCTTCTGCTCCTCGTTACCCCATACATCAATGGATGTGCATAAACCATTTTTCACATAACAACATTTTAATCGAAGTATTCAACGATGTGATGTACTTACCCTGCGGTCCTTGGAGAAAGTGCCTTTATACTTCCCTGTAACTCACAGTTGTGTCTATCGCGAACTCAGTGATAAACCCTCCTATTATTTGATCCAACCAGTGATCTACTACCCATGCAATTTTATCTTTAGATGCTTCCAGCCTATGCACCAACTCTGGAGTCCACACGATGGGCCGATCCAGTCTGCACCTTCCTTGATTATCAGCTAGCCTCACGATCCACTCATATAGTTCTGTCGAGAAGGACGCGAAGAAGATCTCGTGGATCTCTGTGTATATGTAGTGATCCAACCACCTTTCCTTAGATATCTGTGGATTTCTATTTTCCTGTACCACGAACTCGTGAAGCTTCTGATCCAACCAATCTTCAAGCTCTTTCTTCGTAGGGTTCTAGTGTTCTGACATTAGGTATCCCTTAGGCAGATCCCTGTCCTAGCAACAAAACCATTTTTTGGTTTGTTGGGGCCTGACCCAGGTTTAGAAGAGTTATTAGCCAAAAAAGTCTCGCACTATTGGCCCTTTCGGCAATAGTCCGTAGAGCACGGATTGAAGTCTCACCTGAGGTAGTAGGGGAGGGTGTTGGAACCAGGTTTCCACACCCTCGGGATGTCTTGATGTGGTCTAGAGGGGTTGCGAACTATTCTGTGGCCTCGCGCCACTCTATACTGTTGTCGAGCTTCCACGTGGATCCGCACAAATGTGCTTTCTTGTTAATGAATTTATTACCGATCTGATCTTTTTCTTATAGTCTTTAAGCAAACATTTAATAATAAAACCCAGAGCGCATAATCATAATTAAAATAGGTAGTGCATAAATTCATAACATAAGCAATAGATAGATTCGAAATAAAGCACACAATGTTTAAGAAATTCTTATCTTTATTTATCTTCTGTCAATACAACCAGATCCTCCCTACGCACTCAGCTACACGGGTTCGTGCACACAGCTACGGACTCTGCCAGGCCTCTGTGCACACAGCTATAGAGCCTCTATCTATCTACCAACACCCTTGACTCGGACTTACAGACGCAGAGAGAATATTTCCTTCATAAACCCATAACATTCAAGATCAAAACCAAAAACTAACTTCTAACCATAGAGCCTTGCTCTATTTATACATTTCCATGGTCTGCGGACCATGGGCAGGCCGACTCACTTTCTATTTTCTTACATTATTTTTGGGCAGACAACCCTTTGACTTGGCTCATTACATTTCGCGCTCCGCGCATCTCGCAGAGATTTTACCCTACTTTTACCCAAAATTGTTGGCTTTGAGCCCCAAAACCGTTACGCGGGACCTCCGCTACCCAACACAGATCAAAACAGGAGAGGAACCTACTAATTTGGAGGAAGGATTACCAGATTCACAGCTCTTCGTGGTGCGCATAGTGGATAATCATTTTGCAGATATCATCCATTGTTTGACTACAGGGATGGCACCGGAAGGGTATATGAGTTAGCAAAAGGAGGAGCTAGTAGTGCATGCAACATACTTTTTTGTGATTGTGGGGAATTTGTATAAGATGGGTGCTGACAAGATATTGTGAAGATATCTGCTATATTTTGAGAGAAATATCATTCTCGTGGAAGCTCATGGAGGAGCTGTGAGAGGACACTATGCAAGAAAAGATACTACGTAGAAGATTTTGCATGCTAGACTATGGTGGCCAACGCTGCATAAGGATTCCAAAGCATATTGTAGGGCATGTGATGCATGTCAACGAATTGGCAGACCATCATGGAGGGACGAGTTGCCACTGAATCCTCAAGTATCTTTGCAGCCATTTGAAAAATGGGCAATTGATTTCATTGGGCCGATTTAGCCCCCAGGGAAGAAAACTGGTGCACGCTACATCATCACCGCGACGGAGTATCTAACCAAATGGGCAGAGGCATAGTCGGTTAAGGATTATACAGGGGCTACAACATCGAATTTATTGTTTGAGTATTTGTTAACCATATTTGGCTTCCCGAAGATGTTGATGAGTGATCGAGGTATGCACTTCCTAAACGAGACAATCAACGCATTGATTGAGGAGTTCCAAGTCTATCATCAGAAGAGCACACCGTATCATCCACAAGCTAATGGAATAGTTGAGGCATTTAATAAGATCTTGGAGAATGCACTGATGAATATCTACAACACACAGCGAAATGACTGGGATGTGCGCGTACCTGCATTGCTATGGGCATATAGGACTACTTGCAGGAAGCTGACAAGACAAACATTGTTCAGATTGGTATACTGTGTAGAAGTTGTAATGCCAATGGAGTATATTGTGCCTAGTCTATGCATAGCAAATTTCACAGGTATGGCAGATCGTGAAGCCTTGGAGGCATGACTCGCACATATGATGGAGCTTGAAGAGGATCGATTCTTGGATGGATTCCATCAACAAGTACAAAAGGAATGTGAAAAATCCTGGCACAATTGTCACATCAAGCTTCACACGTTCAAGGTAAATGACCTGGTATTGTTATATGATAGTAAGTTCACTAAGTTTTTGGGTAAATTTTAGATGCATTGGTTGGGGCCATATATTATAAAGAAATTATAGATGGAGGCACAATTCAACTCGTGAAGCTGAATGCAGAACCTTTTCCCGGAAGAGTGAATGGAAGCCGATTAAAGATATATACAGGCGATCTTGCGCAATGACTATATGATGGTAGGATAGTCTTAGTGCTCCAGGATGTTGCAAGGGAGTGCGAGACTATAAACTACATTTCTAGGGTTGGAGGACTACGTAGCGGGCGGGCTGCGCGGAAAATGGTGAAGTTGAAATATAGGAAGCTGTACGCAGGAAGCTACGTTATGGAGTGAGGTGCCGCGCAACACATCAGAAAAGTGACCGTTGGAGTCACTTTTCATGATTTGATAGCTAGAATATGGTTAAGGGGAGTGGGCTGGCAGTATTTAAGGCCAAAATATTTGAAGATTTGTCACCAAAAAAACATTTATGGTCGATGTTTGGGGGGAATGGTCGGATTTGAATTCAAAAACCCCTATGAGCCGAGCGTTTTGGGAAGAGTTCTTCGCCCACACAGACATTTCTCTTGAAGCCCATGAGCCATTTATGGAGAGGATGACTACCACCAACCCTGCATAATATTTTAGTGTAGAAGCCGCTATATCTGACGCCCTAGGACATGAGATAACCAGTGCTGAAGATATGCCTACAGTGCCCATGGTGTCGAGGTCACCAAGACTGAAACAATCCATGGAAAAGGAGAAGCAATAGAAGCCAGTATAGATACGTGCTTCCCCTAGGAAGCATATCGTGACACCTAAACAAAAAAAAAAGACAAGCCACTTGAAAAAGGAAAAGAGAAGGTTGTAGACCTGGAGGTAGAAGAAGGCCAGGGAACCAAATATGTTGATGCCAAAGGAGCGGAGCCCATCACAAAGCTCCCTCAGTATATCCCTCCGAGGAAGGGAAAGGCGAAGCTTCCAAAAGACTTGTACTTTGAGAAATTTGTCATTTACACACCCCTGCTACCTGAGCAGGTGCCTTTTGAAGGTATGCAGCTCACGCAAGTCTCGTTACTGAAGATGGGGGACTGGGATTTAGTGGATCATGCTAAGTTCCCACACTTAGTGACAAATAAATTCATGAAGAGCGTATACTATGAGGGCATGGGTGTGACAACGCTAGAAACAGAGGAATGGGCCCGTGGTGTTGAGAAATCTGGGCTGCTCAACTTGCTTTGGGTGCCCCATTACCACCACACCCCAATTAACACAACTTTCATACACCATTTGCTCACTCTGGTGCATGATGGGTGTTTATGGCTAGAAGGGCCTATACCCATCACGGATATGCTGGTGCACAAGATTGCACACTTGCCGCATGAAGGGCTGAATCTGAATAAGGAGTTTGGTAGAAAGACAAGAGAGAAGAAGTTGGCTGAGCGCATGAAAAATGCTTATAAACTTGTGAAGAAGGTGCGAGGGTATTCTATCTTGTTAATAAATGACTCTGCAGTTCAATTGGCTAGAAAATATTGGCTGGAAAGGTGATGAGGAAGTGCCACATAGATAAGGTTTTGGTAGCTGTCGTATCTCTAGCATCTCCATGCGCAAAAGGCGTACTATTCAATTGGTCTAGGTACCTATGCCAAGAATTCCTTGTGAATTTCCATGAGGCCGAGGATGAGACCAAGCCGTTCCATTATGCTTGGTTCTGCTCTCCATTGTGTTGGTTGCATGGGAGCTCCTAGAGGACAACCAGTTTCCTCTATTGGAAGAAGGATTATCAGAGGACACATAATTTTCCTCCCTATCGGCTACGAAGGACCTTGCGGACATCACGGAAACGAAGATTTTTTGGGTCTTGATGGAAATAAGTCTCCGCATGACAATTAACCAACACCCAAGGTTGTCCCCAACCTTGTATACACAATTGTTAGCCTATGCAGCTTTCAAGGTTGACTTCCATCGGGTCTATATCTAGGCATGAAAGGATCCTGCACAGAAGTGGTATGATTTCCCTTATTTGGTAGCTGACTACTATGTGCAGGAGGTAGTGTCGCACTAGCCAGCTGAGTGGCGCGCCCCTTCAGATTTAACTACTGGTCCAATCACAGGTGCAGAGAGTGCAGCTACAAAGGAAAGGAAGGAGGAAGCCAAGTAGGCTACGTAGAACTTGGCTGCGCAGAAGAAGAAAGATGCTGTAGAAAAGGCTTGGGTCAAGGAGGAACATGCTACGAAGGAGAAGGCAGAGAAGGAGCAACATGAGACCCAACAAGGTGAAAAGTCACCTTTGAAAGTAGAAATAGAAATAGGTCAAGGCAGCAGAGGCATGGAAGGGCAGTGCACCCCCTTCGTGGCGAAAAGGCGAGAATTGGGACAACAAGCTGGGTCGAGGAAAAAGAAAAAGGCACAAAAAACATAGGTTGAGCCCCTGGTGCTCATAGAAACCAATATTGATGATATCGATGATAAAGTCAGGGACGTCACCATAGAAGTACTACAGTAGTTGGAATAGTAGTACCTTCAGACCTTGGGAGGAGTGCAGAAGGATCTTCGAGAGTTGCAGCTCCAAGAAACTAAGCTCCAAGCAGATGTTGGCAAAGTGAGTGGTGCAGTGGGAAGTTCGGCGAACAAACAAAGTACAGGCGCGGAGCTAGTTCTGTGGCCAATGATGGATGTGTGAGTCTTCCCCTTGCCTAAGGGTTTAGTACACATCGAGACTGAGGAACATCATGCCTTCCTTCATAACATCCCAAAGAGGGGCCTGAACCTTGTCCCGATGCAACTGGAGACATTGCATGAATTATTACATGGAATTGCAGGAGAGCTTCACCTTCGAGAACATCAAGCACTTAGTGTTGTCCGTGAGATCAAGGTGAATAATCAGCAGCTGTTCCAAGGAAATTTTTAAGGATGGAAGGTTATCTTAAAGTTTAGAAACCTTGGCGAATCTTATTAGTCCCTAATATGAAAATTGTAAAAATTTTGGTGACATTTTTGTAGAAATATTTAGATTTCCAATGATTTTTTTATTAGTCGATATAATATTTTGGTGATTTTTAAGGTAAAATAATGTTGTACTATAAAATTTGGGCTAATCATTTTAGAAAAAATGGAAATTAGCGAAACTTTTTTTTCTTCGAAAAAGCATGGAAACTTAGCGCACCTACGAATATTAGCCCCTAAAAATTTCCTTGAGCTGTTCATTGAGAAGACACAAATTTTGGAAGAAAAGGAGGCGCTCCAGGTGCACAGTTCATGAGTGGAGTTAGTAGTCACGGAGGCATGCATAACTGTGCCTAAACTTCATATTCCCGAGGACGCATAACTAAAATCAAAGGTCAGGAAGTTAGCTGCTAGTGTGCACGAAGCAAAGGTAGAGGTTATTAGAGTTCAATTTGAACTCAACATGAAGATAACTGAGCTACAATTGAAGATGCAACCTTCGACTCCACTAGAAGTCTAGGAGCAGCACAGAGCCGCGATCAAGGAAAGATTGGCCACTCTGGATGCTGCAGTTGTAGATTTCACAACATTATTTGAGCAGGTAATGGAGTTGGTGACTACTCTGCAGGAATACCCAAACCTATAGAAACTTAATACAGAGGCCAGGGAGCTGCAGAAGAAGTACGATGATGTCAGGGAAACGACGCGCTCAATTGCTCCAGTGCAATGCCTAGCCAAGTTGCAGGAGGGGAAGCATCTCCTCGCACAGGTAGAATCAACCTAGAAGAAGGAGGCCTTGCTTAAGGCCAGGTTGGGGCCCTAGTTAGATGAAGCTTACGAGGTCATAAAAAACATTTAGGAGAAGCTCACAGGCTTGCAGCAGATGATGAAGTTGTTCATAGAAGGACCAACTATAGAGTAGCTAGTGGAAGAAGTCAAGCAAGAAGCTATGGAGAGCATTGCTAAGATTGCAGTAGTGCAGGTGGAGCTAGGGGATCTTCGTGGCAAGATAATGGTGCCAGCTAAGTGACTCGAGGGTGAGTCACAATCTTTGTGTTGGGGGCCTATTGGGATGGGGTCCCCTGGGTCAGTTTTGGGGTTAAAAACCCAAGTTTTGATGTAATTTTTGTAAAAGATGTAAAGTATCCGTGATTTATGGATACAAAGGGCGTAGATGGTTATGAGTCAAAGGGGTTTTAGCCCATTGTTTAAGTAAAAGTTGAGTCAGATTAAATAGGCGTGTCTTAGAGAGTCTAAGGTAGAAGGTCATGATGGATAATGAATGAAGTCTTGGAAGTCTTAGCGCAGAGAAGTGGGTCAAACAGGAGATAAAGGCTCCACAGCTGAGTGCGTAGAGGCCTAGATAGAGTCCGTAGCTGATCGTGCGGACCCTTGCAGCTGAGTGCGCAGGGCAGTTTTGAGTCTATAATACCATATTGAAGATCAATAAAGAAGATTGTTGAAGAATTCCTATGTTTATCTGTTTACTTCTATTTATTTATGATTGCGATATATGTTGTGAATGAATAATGTATTTATGAAATATTGATCTAATGATTAGCGGCTCTATGAAATAAATCTTAATAACTGTACGCACTGCAAGTTAAGTACTTTCGCAAAGACTGTGATATATTATGTTATTTTTATTAAAATAATTTAGTAGATCTACGCGGGCTTAGATCTAGGGTTATTTTCTGATGCGTGTAAGTGGATGATTCGATTCTTAAGGGTTCTCAAAGACCAATCATAGACCTTCGCGAAGGTCTAGGGCCTGTTTAAAGGGAGTTGTAGTACTGAGACCTAGGGGCTTATAGATCTGCGCAAAGGTAGATCTAGGGTACTCTAAGACATCACACTGATCTTTGGATGCAAAAAACTTGGTTCCAGCATCCCCCCATACTACCTCGAGTGAGACTGCAACCTACATTATGTGGGCTGTTGCTGAAAGGGCCAATAGTGTAGGGTTTTGTTGGTTGGCGCAAGTAACTCTGAACCTGGGTCAGGACCCCCTAAGCCAACATGAGGTAGGGAATTTTATTGGCTCTTGCAATAATATAACTCCTGATAATCGAACCAAAAATAAATTCTTGTTCAAGAAGGGTTCTATAATCATTTTGCGAGATGATTCTATTAAACCCTAGGTTTTAGTTCTAGAAAATGGCTTAAATGATGGTGAGGGTTTGAAGTTGGAGAGTGTAAAATTTTGTGAGAATAATTTCTATGGTAGTGATAAGGTTCCTCCCTCAACAGTGCTTTTAATAAGCCCTCTAATAATGATTTATTTTATCCTAATTTTTCCTTTTATTTATTTATAAATTCACTTAATTTCCTCATGTTAACTTAAATTCCATGTGTCTAAGAAAAAAATTATATGGAGCTATTTCAAATTTACGAAATTTTAAGCCCTTCTCCCTTTTTAAGGGCCCTATGATCCCTCCATTGTCTAGGAACCCTGGACATAGTTTAGAGTATGATGGAATTATTGTTCATGTAGAAGGGTAGTTTTTTGGAGTTGATCCTCCCCTCATCCTTGTGAATCCCTCCCCTAAATTTCCTTCTTTGAAGAATAGGCATGATTTTCATTCAAAATATAGAATTAGTGAATGTGATCCCTCCATGGGGGTATTTTTTGGACCGATTTTCTCCTTTTTCCGAGAAAAAATCCCAGTTATCAATAGAACAATAAAAGAGTTAAGAAATATAAAAAGAGGGAGGAAAACCACAATCCGTAGGGCCCTTAGAGAAGGGTTAGCCCCAGGCTAAGTTCCATCGTGAATTTCCTCTCCTTTAATACTAGAGGGTTAGTGGGGGCCCAAAAAATATTTCCCTCAAAAGGATAGTAAAATAGCTTAGTGAAGATGTTATTTTGATATAATAAACAATGATTGTAGGTCTAATAGTGAGACTTGTAGTTAAGCCTTGGCTTAAAGGATGTTACTTTTGTTCTTTGGACACTAATAATATCTTTGGAGGCCTTCTCATTTCTTAATATCCAATTTTGTAGGCAATTTCCTTATAGTCTTTTCATCCTGCCTTATTGGTGGTTTTGAAGGTCAAAGAGATAGATATTCTTCCTATAGTTTTAAATAATTACAAATTGTATGGGGATAAAAAACTATATTGAGATTCTGTATTGGATTTGAGCTCTAGAATATGATCATATTTTGGTTGGAGGAGATTTGAAATTTATACTTTTGTTGTAGCTATTACAACCCTCCTCCAAAATGTTTCCCATGCTTTTATTTTGGAGCCTCCCTTTGACCATAAGAATACTTGTTTCAACTTGTGTCAAGTTTTCTTCCCAAAGTAATAAATGTCACAACCTTGTATTCCTTCATGTTAATCTTATGATGTATTAACTGCACTTTCCTTAAAACAACTACTGAGCACCCCATGATGACAGTCAATCCTTGTCGAAAGTAGATGCACAACTCCTAAATATAGACAAAGCACTTTTGTGAAAACAAGTTAAGTCTTTCCTTGATGACATTGATTTCATGCCTTGGTTTGAGGGACTATTAAACCCTTTATCACTTTGAACTGTACAACTCCTTGTTGGAGTGAACTACACAACCCTTTGAGTCAGAAAACTACGCAATCAATTGTGGAAGAAAACTATGCAACCCATTGTGGCAGTGAATTATGCAATCCACTAAGACAATGAACTATGCAATCCCTTGAGTCATTGAATTGTACAATTTCTAAAGTTAGACAACTACACATTCCTTGAAAATAGGAAGTGCGCACTTCGCAAGGAAAACCATGCACACTTATAACTGGAATTGTGGTATGCATTTCTAAATTGATCATCTTACATGTGTCATTCAACTGAGTGTGGCTCATTGATTTTAGGCATGTACATCCAAAACCCTAACCCTAATCTTGTAATTTCTCACCTATATAAGAAAGCTATCATAGAGCTCATTCTCACACTCATCTTTGGACCTCTATTCATTCTCTTGAGCACAAGGAGCTTTCGGTCACAATTGTGTTGCTTTTCCAGGTAAGTTTCTCAAGTATCACTTCTTGCCACTTTTACTTTCGCAAGTGTCATTTTGTCCTGATTTTCACATAAAAAGTGTCATTTATTCCAGTATTAGCTTCTGAAACTATCATTTTATTATTTTACACTTCTCTTCTAGTTTTGCTTCACATTTCTTCTCTTCTTTCCTAACAACAATTATTGCTGCTGGGTGTATTTATGCATGCATGTCCTCTTCCTTTCATTACCTTTCTTGTTCGATGTGAGTGACTTGTTTCAATGAATCTCAAGCCGATCCACATCCTTCCTTCCATCAAATAGCATATCTCAAGACTTACCCCCTATAAGAGAAAACTGTGTAGATCCCAAAGCCTTCTTCCCTCCTCAACTGAGCTTTTGGTTGCAATTGCACTGCTTTTCTGGGTAAGTTTCTCAACTGTCGCTTTTTGTTGCTTTTTCTTTCGATTTTGCTTTTGCAGGTGTTGTTTTGTCATGATTTTCATATAAAAATTTTAGTTTCTTATATTATTATCTTCTACAACTATCGTTTCAGTATTGTATACTTCTTTTCTAGTGTTGCTTCACATTCCTTGTATTTTCTCCTACCAATAATTATTGTTGTTGGGTTTATTTATGCATGCATGTCCTTTTCCTTTCATTATATTTATTGATCTCTGTGTTTAGATGAATCTTGAGCCAATCCAAATATTTTCTACCATCATATATCATATCTCGAGACTTTTCCCCTATAACATAAAATTTCACAAATCTTGGAGCCTTCTTCCCTCCTCAACTGAGCTTTTGGTCTCAATTGTGTTGCTTTTCTGGGTAAGTTTCTCAACTATCGCTTTTTGTCATTTTTTCTTTCACAAGTGTCATTTTGTCCTAATTTTCATATAACAATTGTCGTTTCTTCTATTATTAGCTTCTACAACTATCATTTTAGTCCTTTACACTTCTTTTCTAGTGTTGCTCTACATTCCTTATCTTTTCGCCTACTCGCAATTATCACTGTTGGGTGTATTTATGCATGCACGTCATTTTCCTTTCATTATCTTTCTTGCTCGATGTGAGTGAATTATTTTGATGAATCTCAAGCTGATCCACATCCTTTATGCCATCATCTAGCATATCTCAAGACTTGCCCCCTATAAGATAAAACTGCACAGATCCCAGAGCCTTCTTCCCTCCTCAACTGAGCTTTTGGTTGCAATTGCGCAACTTTTCAGGGTAAGTTTCTCAACTTTCTTTTATTGCCACTTTTGATTTTGAAAGTGTCGTTTTATCTTGATTTTCATATAACAAGTGTCATTTCCTCTATTATTAGCTTTTACAATTGTTGTTTCAGTATTTTACACTTCTTTTCTAGTGTTGATTTACATTCCTTGTCTCTTCGCCTACCAACAATTATTACTGCTAGGTGTATTTATGCATGCATGTACTTTTCCTTTCATTATCTTTCTTGCTCGATGTGAGTGACTTGTTTTTATGAGTCTCAAACCAATCCATATCCTTCCTCCCATCAACTAGCATATATTGATACTTTCCCCATATAAGAGAAAACTTCAGAGATACTTGAGCCTTCTTCCCTCCTCAATTGTGCATTACACAATCTCTTCTAGCGGAGACTCCCCATTTCCCTCTACAACTATGCACTGTGCAATCCTTGGGTCCCTAGTTGTGCATTGTACAATCCCTGGGTCCCCATTTGCACATTGCACATTCCTAGTTAGGAGAGACGCTCTCCTGCCCTCTACAACTATGCACTACGCAGTAGAAGGCCTCCCTCCAGCAACAACTGTGTATCACATAGTTCCAGTCTTCAACCTCTCCCTCTTGCAATCAAGATATACACAATCCTTCCTAAGACACTATGGAATGTGCATTTCCAATGACCAGTGAGGTCACTTTTCCTCACTTGTACTACATCAATTGTACAATCCTCCTTCTCGGTAATTGTCTTATACTTGTGATTGATTAGATTAGTTGTTCTTTTATAGAAATTATTTGTTGTTACCATGAGTGCACCTATTTTATCAGGTACTATAAATATCGAACACATCAATATTTCATCATCTACTATTCCTATGCCTCTAAAGGAAGGATCATCAAAGGAGGTCACAGAAAGAAATATTGAAGATTACATTGATAGTAGCTCGACAAGATTGCCTATCTTTTCAGACACCTAATGCTACATTGAAAAATAATATAATGTTACATGGATCACTATCAAGTATGTATTCAATTCAAAGGAATTCGCAAAGGATATGGAAGATAGGGAAGTCTATGAGAATATCAAGCAATCAGGGTTCCACAAAGTTTCCTACAAATATCCTGTGTTGCCTTGTGCCAATGTCATCAAATGGATATTGCAGGGTCTAGACACTAAGAACATGGTGCTCAATAGTGTTAGTGGGAAACAACTTGCCTCATACCAGCTACATGACTTTCACTCATATTATAGGTTGCCCAAGCCTGAGAAACACTTGGATTCTTGATTTTATGTAGCTTGGAGTTATTTGAACACTAGAGAAGTGATCAAGTCATGGTGGTGGGAACCAACTAAGTTTCACCAGAAGCTTGATAGTACCTACAAGACTAAGTCTCACCGAACAATTGACCAGTACTTGATGGATATGTGCTACAAGATGTACGAAGGAAAGAATATTGAATCCTTTGATGAAGGCTGGATATTCATGATTTATCCGCTCATCACCAAAGAGAAATTATTCAGTTGGGAAAATCTGTTATCCCAACATTTGAAGATTAATTTGAATAAGGTGAAAGAACCAAAACAAGGAAAGCGAGCACAATTCTACATGTATTCCTACTTACTGGATGGTATTTGTGCTCATAATGAATTCCCAAGTCTAGAATGGAGGTGGACCCTAAGAGAGATCCCTATCAATGTGCATTGAAGAGTGTTGTCAAAATACAACTAAAGAGGATTATACGACAGTCTTGTTGAACATTTCTTCATGGTTTTGTATCAAATGATCTTTGAGGAAGAAGCCCCTTACATTTTCCATGAGGCTAGGAAAGCAGTTGTAGAGATATCCGATTGGTTTACCTCACCTTAGGGAACATATCTTAGAGTGTTTGGTTCTCAGAAGAATCCACATCTTTTTCTAAGGTATGTGGCTAATAAAGTGGTCACAGAGGATGTTACCTATCAACTTACCACAAGTCTGTCTTAGTCGCTGTAGAATAATAAGAAGGAACATTTACCTTCCTTTCCTCCGTTAGGTGTAGGAGTCCCAGCAGTGGGTTGTACGATATCGCCTTGACCGTGGTTGCACTCAAGGCAAGTGAGATGTCCTTGTTGGTAGCAAAGGGTGTGACATGTGCAACAAGCCAAGGAAGGTGTATGAACGGTTCTAGCACATGGAAAATGAGGTGAGTGCACCCCTTGGAAACCTGTGGAAGCACGTAGCTTGTAAGGAAACACACGAGTGGAGATGCATCACAAACTGGAAAGCAAGTAAGCTAACAATCCAAAGTGACGGTTAAACCGACAACAAATCTCAATAATATTCATACATACTTATACAGAAAGAGTCCATACATGCATGCATAAGAAAATAGATACAGATATCACTAGAGTAACCAAGATAGCTGAAATACAATAACAACATATGCATGAAACGTGTTGGCTCTGTTATATTAAGAAGTGAAAGTTCCAATCATACAGTACATCCATGACCAATGACTAGTCCCAATAGAGGAATGTTACAGTCACTTCTGTCTGCTCCTCCAAAGAGATGTACTAGCTCTACATTGTGGAGAAGCCAAGGCTCATTACAATACTGTCTAAGCTTTCTTTAAGATACTACTATCAGAAGCTTGGCTGACCAAAAACATCTACAAAGATTTATGAGGTTATATATATAGCAAAGCATGGGGTTACCCTTGAAATTCCCCTTTGTGACTCTTCATCTACCCTCATGGATCTTCACCTAGTACATGACTGTTACATTCAACTATTGACAATTGTACTTCCACTTGACAAGATGTTACATACAATATGCACATGTACCTATGTGAGACAAAATAGGCTTGAGAAAACCATGCAATCTATCACTAACACTCGGATAGTTGTGGTGAGACCAAATCTTTGACATCCTTGTGATGATCGATGGTGGTGAACTTATTCCAAGATTGGTCATCCGTGATGGTGTCTGTGTGTTCAATGGTGACATCCTACTGAAAGCGAACTCTTGCCTCCGTTGCATCAGGGTACACTGATATGGCTCCTCTGTCCATCTCGTCTGATAATATGCACATCACCATCTTGAGTGTAGCTGCACCAACAACATACTGATGCATGGTGTCTGTGCTGATCTCCAAGAGTGTGCGGGTGACCATGCGCATCAACTTGTCGAAATACATGTTCAGCTCCATTCGGACTTGCTTCTTGTCTTCACCTCGGTGAGTGTGCCAAATGGGTGGGATCGCATGTGTGTGCACAATGACATTCATGGTCCTGAATACCCTTGCATGTGATCAACAACACTGCTCACCCTATCTACTCCATGCCAGCTACTAGATGGGTCCATAACCTGTATGGGCGTGATTTCATCAGTCTATGCATGTTCCACCTCCTATTGTGCCTGTTCCTGCTGCAACTCCTTCTGTTGCCTGTGCAGCTCCTGTTCTTCCTTGAGTTTCCGCATTAGCACCTATAACGCGTTCTCCATTTCTCTCTTCACCTTCGCACGATCCTCTTGTCACACCATCACCTCATAGCCTCAATCTCCAAATATTCTTTCATCACAGATGGATCTGCTTGAGCTTGCAACTTTGTTTCGCCTCTGCGCTATCAATAAGCTTCCTCTTGAATTTGTCGCATGCAGGTGTGCTACCTTCTAATTCTGTTGATGGTGCTGCTCACTGTGATACCATTTCTATTTCATCTTGATATCCTTGTCCATTAATAATTTGATGTATTCATAGATAGGCAAGTTCATGGACACTTGATCGACTGCATCCCCAGTTGTTCTCTGAATGGTGTCATCGACTCTGCTCTCTTGGAAGCCATTGTACCTATGATGTTGAGAGGTAGATGAACATCTGTAATACCTAGAGACATAACAACACTCATGAAAATAAATCTGTCAGTCGAAAACAAAAAAAAATTGGAGGACTGACATGAACATACCTGTGTGATTATCTATGAAGATTGCGCAATTTTCACTAGGAGGCTGGGAGACTGACTGCCAAAACTCTGCAAGGCATAGTCTGAGCTGTTGGGGGGCTGACAGACTGCTGGAACTATGCAATGCACAATCTAGCCTGGACTGCTGAGGACTGAAACTGCGCAATCTACAATTTCAGTCAACAGTGACATGTAAACCAGAAAACTGCATTGCGCAGTTTTTGGGGCTAGCAAGGCACTGCCTCCCAGAATTGTGCAATGCAAGCCTGAAGGTCAATGTTGGGACAAAATTGTGCAATTTCTGGAGGGAAGGCAGAGCCTTCACTTCCAGAAATGCGTAATTATAGCATAGTAAGGCAAGGTTCGGAATATGGCAGCCCAGACCCACCGACGGGTGACTGAAAACATGAGAAGTCTTAATGCATGGTGATATTGAGTGTAAACAAGAGTGTATGATCACACATGAAAACTGTAAGTGGAAGATTTAGAAAATGGGAAAGCATGCATGTGTGTGAAGTGAGTCACTGCAATGATGACTATTGGTGAAAAATCAGTGTCATGCATGAGAAAACATTGAGATGCGAAGGAAAACTGAAACGATGCTTCTATAAGCTAACATACATTGAAATGAAAACAAGCGCTCATTGAAATCAAGCAAACGACACTCACACAAAGAGAAACACAAAAAGTGACAGAAACACAATGCAAGAGATGGAAAGAAGACTTACCTTGAAAAAACTAAGCTGAAAGTGCCGAAGACTCCTAGATGTGATGTGGGATGTCAAAGATGTAAGATTGATCTGAGGAATGAGCTCTGTAGCGTCCGATTCATAAGTTTTGATAATATCAAGGTTATGACGCGCATGTCACAAACCTAGGGAAAAATGACACTTGGCGAGAGGTTTCTAAAATGATCTTTGCATGTAACCTCCAGCTACTAAAAATAGATCCCTAGATCTAGGGATGCCCTTTGCATGCTACCTTTTACTATTTCGGGAAGAGAAACCCATGCATGAAAATCAGTTTTTCTCGGTCCCGAAGGGAATCAGTCAACTTGAAGGTACATGCAACAACCTTCTTGACTGAGAGAGGGATTTGCACAATTTCTAAGAGGAACTGGGCTAGCTATCCCAGAAGGATTGCACAATTTTTGGGAGGAGTAGGTGACTACTTCGCATAATTGCAAAATTTCTGGGTTGAGCTGTAGTGCTAGGCCAGATTGTGCAGTTTTTGCAAGGAAGTCTATCTGACTGTTTCACGCAATTTTGGATCCCAATAGGCTGCTTGGCTATTTTGCACAATTTTTGGAGGGAAGGCTGGTTCCCCTCCATAATTGCACAATTTTCTAGGGGAGTGTCTCAACTAGCAACTAGCCCAAGTCTCGAATGGTAGCCTGTGAGGTGAGAGAAGCAAACTAACATGTACAGGCTCACAAGCTACTGAAAAACCAATGAAGCCTATGTACTTGAGAGTGTAAGACATGATGCTAAGGATGGTTGATAGGGAGGCTCCAAAACGAAGCTAAGGAAAACTTTTGGAAGGTGGTTGTAGCCGCTACAACACTTGGCGACACACTGGTAGAAATCTTGCTTTCTCAATGGACCTTGTTCATGAAAAGCAAGTCTAACACCTCCAGAAGTATTGTTCAGCTCTATGTTCATCTTGCTTTCCACACTTGCTTGATTGTAATATGTAGCATCTGCCAAGCTCTTGGTTGGTCGACACACATTCCAAGCCAAGCCAAGCCAACTATTTTGATTGGAGATAAGGGGTATATTGGTACAAAAGCCATATGGTTGTCAGAGTTTTAGTTTCATCTCTCGTGTTGCTCTACTACTAGCAGGCCTAGACAATACCCCAACGGAGTCACACAGGAACACAAGCATCGCTCCACTACTAGCAAGCCTGGTCAGTACCCCGACGAAGTTACTTGTATCACCTATCTATGCAGGAAGCCATTCTCTTTCTTTTCCTTATTCATTTTCATTTTTTCAATTTTTTTTCACATTTTCATTTTTCATTTTTCGTAACTATGCATAATACTTATTCATTTTAGAGGTGGAAGAGGGATCCTGACTTATTGAGAGCAGAAGAGGTTGTTCCTTCAGAGAAGTAGTTTATATATACCTCTGATGTGCTTGTTAAGGTTTTCCCCCTCACCTTACTCTACTTGACTGAGCTGACAAGGATTAACCCAAAAACAATTGACTAGAGCAGGTGATTCTACTTAGCATGTAATCATTGTGTTTTCACCAAGTTTCACTTCAAACAGTATGTATTTTCCATCGACGTATCATGGATTGAAGATAACAATTTCTTCATACAGAGGCAAGATGACAGATAACCAAGTATTGATAACTGCACAAGTCCTCATGTACTTTACCTAGCTTGTTTCAAGAGTCACACATGGTTTCATGTGAAACAAACCTACGGATGTAAATAAGCAAACATATGTAAAAAACAAATCAAAATCAGAAGCAAATGTGTAAGCAAAGTGAGTAAGAAAACAAGTAGGAAAACAAACAAACATACAAAGTAAGAAGCAAACATGCATGCAAGCAAACAAACCAAAAGAAAACACTACTCTTACTCCTAAGCTAACAGTGCATGGGTTTGCTGAAGTGAAGCGATACTTCCAATGCAGCCACCAGTGCATTGGTCGACCCATGTTGGTGAAGGCATGGTTCACAAACAATACAACTGTGTGAACCAACAAACATGAAAGATATAATAGTGAAGACAAAAACACTTCAGGCTTAAGTGCGTCAACAGAAAAGAAGTAAGTGAAAGCACATGACATGCACTCTGTGGACTTGCCATGGTGATGTGCTAAAGTGTGTGCAGATGTTAAGTGTATGCATTCTCTTAACTGTGACATGCAAGCAAATGTGAGGAAGGTATACCACTTACACTGTGCAAGTGTGCTTGCTGTGTAAGATTCCTCTAATGCATGAGAGATGGGAATGTGTAGTTCGAGTGCAGGAAGTGAAATTTGGGTATTTGGTTGATCTTCAATGCAAGGTAGAGAGTGATGAGGAGCCTCACGTGTTTCAACAACTTCCTGGCCAGAAGTGAAACCAACCTCAGGACAGAGAGGGCCTAACATAATCATAATTTTCGACAGATAGATCATCGTAGACCAGTGCCTTAGACAAATTAACAATGATTGAATCAAGTAGGGATTTAATGAAGAAGTAAAGAGATCGCAACAACCAAGATCAGAAAATTCGGGATTTTTGTCAGCATCCTCATGATTTGATGAATTGTGCAAAGGGGTAAATGAGAAGCAAGGATTCTCACCCTCTGTGTTTTCAGAAATCACAGATGATAGATTTGACGGATTTTCAGAGGAAGATGTGTCCTCTCCGCAATGTAATGATGGACTGACATCCTACATGTCTTGTGAATGATCAGAAGTAGAAACATTAGGAAATGAGTTTTCATAGGGGAAATCAATAGTGGTAGAATCACAATGGATGTCAGGATAGAGTGCGTGAGGCGTGGATGGAAGGGAGTCATCCTTCACCACAGTTCTTCTTTAGAATCCCACACATACTCATCATGAATGATGGTGCAGGTTGGCTACATAACACCAACAAAAATGTTAGTCCTTACAATCTCCTAGGCTGAAAAGGAAATCAACAAGGGTAACCTCAAACCACTTCAGCTCAGTAGCTAGCCCTACTAAGAATGAGACAGTGATCTGAATTTGAAACTACTTGAAATTTGTTTGCAAGGTATTCAATTCAGAATTAAACATGTTTAAAATATTTCCATGTCTTGCAGAAAGAAAACACATGAAATTTTCAGCTGTTCATGACCCATTTAAGCATAGCAGAGTTATTCCCTTTTACTGTTTAACACATTAAAATGAATTGGTTCTGCAAAATAAATCAACCACAAATGCAAAAGAAGTTGATAAAGCAGTTCACCCCCTCCAGGGCTACGTCTGCTGGGTCCAAAGCTCCCAACCGAGCTTGTCCTTGTTTTTATTAAATGCTCAAACTGAAAATACAGCTGAATAGAAGCATCTAAAGGAGAAATAGATGGTAAAAATGGATTCAGAACACTTGAATCCTTCAGGATTGACTATTGGATCACCTCCAATGGATACCTGCAACCCTATACAGTCTTCACAAAACTGGGCCCTGGTGGCTCCTAGAACTTCCACGGCTCTAAAACCTCTACAAATGACCTCAGATAGCTATAAGACCTGCACCAATGGCTTCATAAGGTCGAAAATACCGAAAATAAAAAAAAAAAATTCGTCCAAAACTGACTTTCCTAGCCAAAGTTATGGCCATTTAAAGTTTCTCCAGTTTGCCCCTAGAAAAACTCCAGCTAACTTTAGTTAACTCCAGTTAGCTCCGCCAATTATGGCGGGTCCGCCAAATTTGGTGCTCCTGCCAAAATTTCGCCAACTTAACTGCAGTTACATTTAATGTTTGGGTGGTTGCCTCAGATTTCGTGCAGGCGGAATATTCCTTTTTTATTTTTTTTTTGAAAAATTAAAATTTCTAATGTTATGGACAAATTCTTCTTTTTGCCATAACTTCCTCATATGGCGACCGTTTTTCGAACCGTTTGCGTCGCAGGAATCGGGAAGACGAGCACTTTCCAGTCATTCTACTTTGAACTAGTTCTAAGAACTTTAAATTTTGAGCATTTTACGACACTTAGGACATGAGCACCTGATCACGCCTCCCCATTGGGAAGCTTTTGGACCCCAAAAGCCTTCAACTACCTGTTAAAGAGGTGAGGGTACAGCTCCCTCACTCTGTCCACCTCCATCCACTTTTCCTTGTTCGGTTTGCTGCCTTTGAAACCAACCTGAACATAATCTACACTGCCCCTCCTTGAAGTGTGTGTCCTTCTGTCAAGGATTATATCTTCTTTCAGCTCATCTAAGAATTCTAGCGAGAAATCTTCTATAGATGGCAACTGAACAACATTTTCATGATCAGCAATCAAAGGAGGTTCATACAAACGTAAGTTCTCCACATTGACAACAAAATACATTTGCATGTAGGAAGGCAAATCTAATTGAAAAGCATTATTTCCAACCTTCTTGAGGATTTTGAATGGACCATAACGAATAGGCTTCAGCTTTTTACCTTCTCCTTGCATCCTTTCCTTACTAATGTACAACCATACCTCATCTCCTTCTTGAAACTTGTGATCGACTCTATGCTTGTCATGTCTTTCCTTGTACTTGCCTTGACTCTTCTCAAGCTGTTCTTGAATTTGCTGATGTATTTGCTGAATTCTTTCAATGAATGAACGAGCTTTGTCAATGTCACTATGTCCCTCAATGGCGACATCTTTCTCAAGAATGAAACCAAGAGGTGATTTTGGCAAGTAACCAAAACAAGATTCAAACGGTGAGGTGTTTGTGGAAGAGTGCTTGGCACGATTGTAAGCATGCTGTATGTCATGTAAATGTTCATCCCAAAGCATGGGATTCTTGCTGCAATAACCTCTCAAGAGGTGCACAATGGTTTTGTTCACAAATTCGGTTTGTCCATCTGTTTGCGAATGGAAAGCAGTACTTTTCTTCAACTTTGTGTCCATCATCTCCCAGAGGTTGGACCAAAAATTCCCCAAAAATCTGGAATCCCTGTCACTAATAATGGAAGTAGGCAAACCAAAGTGAATCCATACATGATGAAAAATAATTCAGCAATTATAGTTTTCTTACAAGGCATAAGTATACACATTTTGTTGAAACGATCAACTACTACATATAAATAATCATGCTGCTTTCAAGATTTTGGCAAACCTCCTACAAAATCCATAGAGATGCTCTCCCATGGTCTAGAAGGTATCGGCAAAGGAGTATACAAACCAAGCTTCCTATTGCTAGGCTTTCTTGTATCACATAATGAACAACCTCTTATGAACCTTGAAACAGAATCTACCATGCGAGGCCAATAGCAATACCTCTGTAGATGTGCAATTGTTTTGCTCACACCAAAATGGCCAGCAATAAGAGAAGAATGAGCTTCTCTTATGACATTTATCCTCTCCCCCTGTGGTATACACAACTTGCCCAAATGAAACAACAAATTGTTATGCATGTGATAGTCATTTTCCTCTACATGATTCCCTTTACTCAAGTTAGCATACACATCTTTAAAGTCATCATTAGATGCATATTGTTCTATGTAACTATCATGTACAATGGAAGCATTCTTAAGTAAAGTAACAGCACCAATAATAGGCCTTGAAAGCATATCAGCAACCTTATTCAAAGTACCTTTCTTATACCTTATTACCAAATGGAACTGTTGCAAGAAGCCCATCCATCTGAAGTGTGGTGACTGTTGTAACTTGCTTTGTGATTGCAAGTACTGTAAGGGCTGATGGTCGGTATGTATAACAGTTTCTTTGCCCATCAAGTAGTGTTTCCACTTTTTGACGCTTTGTACCAACGCTTACAACTCCTTATCATATGTAGTATAATTTACAACAGCACCATTAAAAGTTTCAAAATGAAAAGCAATAGGCTTACCATGTTGTAGAAGAACTGCACCCATAGCATAATCACTAGCATCAGTTTGTATCTCAAATGGCTATCTCAAATCCGGTAATGCAAGGACTGGAGCTGAACTAATCTTCTCTTTCAAAGATTCGAAAGCTTTTTGCTGCTTGCCTCCCCATTGGAAAGCATGCTTCACACTTGTCACTGCATGCATAGGAGCTGCTATAGAAGAGAAGTTAGAGATAAACTTCCTCCAATATTGAGCTGCACCCAAAAAAATTCTTACCTCTGTTAAGGATTTGGGAGTAGGCCACTTCACAATAGCCTCAATCTTAGTAGGATCAATTCTCAAAGCACCTCCTCCTACTATGTGTCCCAAATAAACCGAAGAAGTCTTTCCAAATTCACATTTTGACATTTTAAGAAATAACTGATTCTTCTTCAAAACATCAAGTACTTTTCTAACATGCATGACATGATCTTCTCTAGACTTGCTGAAAATTAAGATGTCATCTAAGTAGACAATAACGAAATCATCAAGAAAAGGACGCAAGACATCATCCATTACCCGCATGAAAGTTGCAGGTGCATTGCACAAACCAAACGACATCACAAGCCACTCAAAGAGTCTTTGTTTGGTTTTAAAGGCTGTCTTCCAAATGTCACTTTCTTCAATTCTTACTTGATGATATCCACTACGCAAGTCTAGCTTAGTGAAATATCGAGCATCTTTCAGCTGGTCTAGCAAATCATCTATCCTTGGGAGTGGGTAACGATTCTTTACCGTTATCTTGTTCAAGGCCCTGAAATCAACACACATACGCCAAGTGCCATCTTTCTTTGGAATCAATACAATCGGTGACCCACATGGCGAAGTACTTGGCCTTATGAAACCCTTGTCCAACAAGTCCTTGATTTGCTTCTTTATTTCAGCATTCTCCATAATAGACATGCGGTACATGCCTATGTTTGGAAGAGGACAATCTGGATGCAAATGGATTTCATGCTGAATCTCCCTCTTAGGAGGCAAACCTGTAGGCTCCTGAAACATCTCATGATATGCATCAACTACATCATACAGATCTGATTTAAGTTTTCGATCACAATTGTCAAATGACTCATGATTCACATCAACCTTGGGCTTAATCATAAGAAGAACAAAATTCTTACTTGAATTGACCAACCTTTTTACCTGTCCTGCATTCACCATCGCTATATTTGTCTTCTTGCGATGAGCTCTAACAATGAACTCCTTGCCATCTTTGAACAGATGATATTCATTTTCATGGCGATGAAAGATAGCTTTCCTGTCAAACAAGTAAGGACTTCCCAAAACAATTCCTGCTATATAAAAAGGTACCACATCAAGTTAACTGTGTCAATAAAATGTGCAGTAATTGCAAAGTGCAATGTGCACTTTCTTGAAACTTGTAAATTTGCATCCTTGTAAATCCATCCAAGTGGATATGGCTTCGGATGTGGAATGGTCTCAAGTTTAAGCTGCTTGACCAAGTCCTCTGATATAAGGTTTGCTTGTGATCCACTATCAAAAAGTGTGTCAATTTTAGTATGTTTTGAAATCACCCTCACATGAAACAGTTCAATTCTTTCTTCCTCATTAGGAGCTTGTACATGGCAGTTTGAGGTACTAGTGCTGGCTTGAGTTTCAATTTCTTTTCCCTTCAAGTTTTTCAAACCCATGGCTGCAATTTTGGTTTCATCACCTGAATCTTCCCCTAAATCTTGTGGTGTAGATGTAGTAGCAGCAGTTTTCTGTTTCCCTTTGGATTTGTTAAATTGAGGTCTTTTTTCAGGATATAATTTCCAACAGTTTTTCTCCTCATGGCCTAGTTTAGAACAGTGTTTACAGATCACTTTCTCACTCTCCTGTTTGACAGATGCATTCTTTTTGCCCTTTCCCTTGGAGGTTTTCTCTTTGTTTTTCCCCTTGGGGGGCTTGTTTCTACCCTCTTCAAATGTGTTTTTCTCCTTGCCTCTAAATGGGTTGCTTGGACACAAACCTCGTCCAGGCTAGTAGGGTTAAACATCAAGATGGTGTGTCTAAGGTAGCTATGCAAGCCACCAATGTATTTCAGCAAGGTTACCTGGGTCTGCAAATCTACCCCTAACAAGAGAGCTCTTCTCCTGAATTCTTGGGTGTAGTCTTGGACACTCTGACCCTTAAGTTGTCTGAAATTTTGCCAATTCATAATGGCCTTCTGCATGTGAGCAAGAGGATAAAACTGTTTTTTAATGGCTAACAGAAATTCAGGCCATGTTAAGGTAACCTTACCAAATTTTTTGATCTTCTCTTTAGTCTTGGCCTCCCACCAGACCAATGCTGCTCCATCCATTCTCAAAGAAGCCAACTGAATCTTTGTGGCATCATCATGCATATTTTGGATCCTCAAGTAAACTTCCAACTGCCTAATCCAGTTGTCAAGCTTTTTTGCATTCACTTCACCATTAAATATAGGTAATTCGAATTTTACATCAAGCTTCAAAAAAGGACTTTTTCCAGAGGATCTATGCTTATGAACAGAAGAAGACGAGGATGAAGAGGAAGAAGGTGAAGATGGGGGTGGTGGATCACCATTTCCTCCATGTCCTTTCTTGGAATGATCATCATCCTTCTTACCTCCTGAAGAGCCCTCTCCTTCATGTGGATGTTTGGACCCTTCTCCAGCCAATTTCTCATTTCTTTCTTGGTACAATATCCTCACCATTTCAGTGAGATCCAAGAAAGCCTTTCTGAAGACTCTTTCTTCTTCTCTTGGATCTGTCTCTATAGGAATTTCTCCTTCATGTTCAGACATCCTTGAAGCTTCTGCTGAGACTCTTGAGGGTGAAATTGAAGGTGGAGGTGATGGCTCTCTGGCCTTCCTTGACTGAGGATTCTCTCATTGTCTAGTCAACTGTCCTTCCCCTCTTTTGAGTTTCAACCTGGTAAGCATCAATACTTTGCAAGACAGTTAGAAGATCTTTACACAAAACCCTGGGCTCTGATACCAACTTGATCTGAATTTGAAACTACTTGAAATTTGTTTGAAAAGTATTCAATTCAGAATTAAACATGTTTAAAAGATTTCCATGTCTTGCAGAAAGAAAACACATGAAATTTTCAGCTATTCATGACCCATTTAAGCATAGCAGAGTTATTCCCTTTTACTATTTAACACATTAAAATGAATTGGTTCTGCAAAATAAATCAACCACAAATGCAAAAGAAGTTGATAAAGCAGTTCACCCCCTCCAGGGCTACGTCTGCTTGGTCCAAATCTCCCAACCGGGCTTGTCCTTGTTTTTATTAAATGCTCAAATTGAAAATACAGCTGAATAGAAGCATCTAAAGGAGAAATAGATGGTAAAAATAGATTCAGAACACTTGAATCCTTCAGGATTGACTATTGGATCACCTCCAATGGATACCTGCAACCCTATACAATCTTCACAAAACTGGGCCCTGGTGGCTCCTAGAACTTCCACGGCTCTAAAACCTCTGCAAATGACCTAATATGGCTTTAAGACCTACACCAATGGCTTCAAAAGGTCGAAATTAACCAAAATAAAAAAAAAATTCGTCCAAAACCGACTTTCCTAGCCAAAGTTATGGCCATTTAAAGTTTCTCCAGTTTGCCCCTAGAAAAGCTCCAGCTAACTTTAGTTAACTCCAATTAGCTCCGCCAATTATGGCGGGTCCGCCAAATTTGGCGCTCTTGCCAAAATTCCACCAACTTAACTGCAGTTACATTTAATGTTTGGGTGGTTTCCTCAGATTTCGTGCAGGCAGTATATTCCTTTTTTAATTTTTTTTTGAAAAATTAAAATTTCTAATGTTATGGACAAATTCTTCTTTTTGCCATAACTTCCTCATACGACAATCGTTTTTCGAACCATTTGTGGCACCAGAATCGGGAAGACGAGCACTTTCCAGTCATTCTACTTTGAACCAGTTCTAAGCACTTTAAATTTTTAGCATTTTACGACACTTAGGACATGAGCACCTGATCAGACGGATCTAACTAAGTCTCTTATTAGTGATATGACTTTAAAGCAAATGAATTTTAGGCTAGATATGTGTATTTGTTTGTTTGTTTGTGAAAATAAGTTTTTTAAGGATTTGCTGAACCTAGGGTTTGGAGCCACAAGTAGGACTAGGTTGTGGGAATGCAGGAGAAAACATAAGAAGGAGCTAGATGTCAGAAGCCATGGTGTAATTTGAGTATATTTCAGTGTAGTATAGAGGATATAGTGTGGAAGAAACTAATGAGCATTAATAAAAATGATTTCATTAGATTAGGAAGACAAAACACATAACCATGAAAACTAGATAACAAGAGCTTGAAGAACAAGAATTTTGAGTATTTTATCACAAGGAATTCATAGAAAGAAGAGATATAATGTAGACAAAGATGTTTATACCATGAGAAAACAAAAATAATGAAGTACAAGCACCATGAACTCACTGGGCTAGAGTTCCTTGAAAATAGATGCAACCTGTATCTGTATTAGCTGAAAGATGATTACAATGCAAGTCTCCTTTACAAAAGTTCAACCTCTCTTCTCCTAAAGTGAAATAGTACTTATAGACTCTCCTAGACCACTTTTCCACCTTCAGGAGTCGAATTCCTTGGTGGAGGAACTGACTCCAAGATTCTCTCAACCAACAGGTGAGAGTGAGAAGGTGCAACTCAAACACCTCATGAAGAGTTTGTTTAGGAGTTTGCTTCTTTTATGAGGCCTCATAAACATAAAAAAAAACCTATGATATACATTTATTCATGCCTACATCACCTAGCCTCGTAATGTGTGCCATTACATAGAGAATCTTGACTTTCACCAAGTCAGACTAGAAACTAGAAATTTTACACAATGAAATTTTACAAATAAAAACATAGAAAGTGCAGAAGCGCAATGCCTACTTTGATATGACTTTTAGGTGTCGTCCAAGGGTCAAAATGAAAATCTGAGAGAACGGTCAACTAGACCTTCAAGTCTAGTTTTCATAACAATTTTAATTTCTGAATTTGGAGCATGGTAAGACCTTCAACAATCCATTCTCCCAAGGTCGCTCCATAAGCGTAGCGCCTGTCAAAAAATGGTCCAGAATGCTAATTCTCTGCCACTTTTTTGTACTTTTATCCAAAACTAAGCCACCACTGCAAAATCTGGGAAAATGGGTTTTTAGAGGATGTCAAGACCTTTGCAAAAATGTAGACCTTTCCTCAAATGGAGGCCTGAGGAAAAAGTGCAGCGCCTTGGAAAGGCCAAATTTATGAATTTAGACCAAAATTTGCCAAAAAACTCAAAATGCTCAGAATTAGCTCAAAATTGGAGGGAAGGTGTAAAAATGAGTTTGTTATAGCTTCATGGATGCTTTAACAAGCATCTCCAAATTTCCCTTATCCTTTTGATCTTTTTTGGTCTCCTTGAGCTTGTTTTTAAGTTGTTTCACTTTGACATTGGCGATCATGTTTTGAGCTTGATAATGATGCGCCATGTGTCTGAGCATTTGATTATCTCTATTTAACTTCTCCAAGAGCTTCTCTAAGTGTTCATCTACTTTGTTGAGCCAATATTATTTATCTTGATACACCTCTAGGGAAATCCTTTCTTTTAGGTTAGGGTCTTCATTAAGTAATATTTGTTTTTGTTCCTCTTGCAAAGCTTCCTTGAGACCTCTGGTTCTTGGTATTTTCCTTTTCCCTTTCACTTGTGATGCTTCAGGCTCACTTAATTTCATGACCTCCTTACCTTTGCTAATTTGCTGCATTAACTTAGTTTTTTCCTTTTCTAGGATCAACTCTTTTGCTTTGAGTTGACTATTTTCCTATTCAAGGAATGATATACTGTACTTTGCCCTTTCCATATTTATTGCTAGCTCCTTGACTTGGTAGTCCTTGTCCCTGATATTCTGCCTCATAATTGAAGTCTCATCTTCCTCCTATAAATCAATAATCTCTAATTCATGTTCAACTGTCTCCTTATCCTTTTCTACCGATTCCTGCCTTGTCGATGAAGAAGGCTTGGCCCCTTTCTCTTTGTGAGAAGAAAACACAAGCCTGTTCCCTTTCTTATACACTTTGGTCACCTCTGGCATAGGTAGCCGAATCTTCTCTACTATTTCGCTAGATAACCCCATCTCTGTTTGTTGTTTTGGTACACTTAGGGACTAATATGCCGCATTTTCCTCATGCCATTTTAAAGTTGTTTCTAAAAAGGCTTCCCAAGCCATACCCCTCTTTGCCAGCTGATGAGGGACAATGGTTTTGATGAGATTGTGATGAAACAAGATTGGAGAGTGCTCTTTGTCCTTTAACTTTATATTTTTAGACATTTTTGAAATTCTCTTGAACAGGTAATTGCACATGTTGAGTGGCTTTTGAGATGTGAAGTGCATCAAGAGGCAAATATGATAGGCATACAACCTAGAGAATCTACCTTCCCAGGTAAAGAACCTCATGATGGTTTTCATTAAAGGGGCATACTTCTCAAGAAAATATCTGAAAGGCATGAGGTGAGTATGTGTATCTCTGTATGGAATCTTTAAGAAGGGATTGTAGTTTTCAAGATCTAGACTCATTTCCTTGAACCAATATTCGCCATTATCTGGTAAACCAATTGCTAGTGAGATGGAGGCCACTGAGAAGCTAAACTCAATACCAGCAATGACAACAATCTCTCCTTTCAGTTGTGTAGCTACCCAATCTATCAGCTGCTCATAAAACCCTGCTTCACTTACTCTTTTACAAAACTCCAAACAGTGAACATCCTCAAAGCATTGCTCGATCAAAGGATAGGAGTTGATTTGGTTGTGATATGATGGTTCATATATGAGAATCCTCCCTCTGTGTTGTCTCTTTCTCTCTAGTGAAGATTCAACCTCCATGATGACACAAAGTCTTGTTTCTCAGCTTTAAAAAGCAATTTGACCGAGCTTGTAAGTAAAAATTTGGAATTTGGGAAAATTTGGGTGAGTTTCGGGTACTCTGTCCTGCACAAAACGCAGTTCTCCTATGTGTAGCGCCAAAGCGCAGCGTAGTTCACCTACACATAACGCCTACCTCCTAAGTGCATCGCAGTGTTTCTACGTGCAACGCCTTCAATTTTTGGCCAATTTCTCCTAGGGAAACAAGTTTTTTGCTTTTTTTGGTGAGTGAGCTCGGTGATGAGGAGTGAATGGGATATGAATGAAAAGATTATGAGTCTTTTTGAGTTTATGTAGGGATAATTTCTTCAATTTTTCAAAAAAAGAAAAGAAACCAACCCTCCTTTGTGAACTGATTTCACTTTTTGAAGACAGATTTTACCTTTACCATTGCAAGTGTGCTTTTGCTTTCCTGAGTGTTGGAGCTTCCTTCTTCTGAAACCTTTGATGTCATGAAAATATGAAGAGTGTGTGAATAAATCATGATCAATTCATCAATATTTACTTTGTCATGTTTGACTTATTTCTGGTTTTTTTTTGTTGGAAATGGTGGACCTTGGGGACCCTTGTGACCTAATGGATGACCTAAGACCTAACGTAATGATGATGATGACTTGACCCATTTTCATGATGTATGATAAGCAACCAACATGAGTGAAATTTCAAACAATGACTCTGTTAGGCCCCTACACTAATAGTGTAACCCCTTATTGTTATTAGTACAACCCACTTATTATATTGATGTACCCATTTAGTGCCCATATTGTTACTATTGTGCCCCATAGAAGCCCACTATTGTTATTATTGTGCCCTTATATTATTATTGTTATGTCGGCTCTGATTATGTTATGACCCCTTAGACTCCTATATATAGAAAAGAGGTCTTTTCATTTACATCATCCAAGAATTGTTCATTTATGTAATGTAAAGGAGGTTTCCCCCTTGAAGAGGCTAAAATATAAGGTGTTGATCTATCTTTTCTATCTTTTCTTGAGCTGGTTTCATAACATTTGGTATCAGAGCTTTGGATTCTACGGTTTCGCTGCTCCAAATAGGTCATCGTGGAATTTTTGCTATAAATTTCTTTTGGCGACGTTTCAGAAGCTTAAAAAAAAACCCATTTGAGAAGAGAGCGCATTGAACCTCAGATCCAAATTTCAGAGCTTTTTGCGCTATATTTGCGGAGATATGATCTAAGGAAGTTGATCTTTTTGCAGACTCCTGAATTACATTCCAAACAGGTGACTTGGGGAAAATCGTCATAACTTTCTTTCTGAGCATCGGATTGAAATTTAGTAAGATGGTATAGAAAGAGGACAGACTGTAGTTTCTTTTATATATTTTTTAGTGCCAAAGGTCGAAACAGTGACACGTGGCACTTCATATAAGTTCGATCTTCTGGAAAGGTCTATAATCAGGTCATCTTGGGAGATTGTGCATAACTCTTTCTTGGAGAATCCAATTTGGATCAGACTAGTGGCATTGGAAAGAGGACACAGAGGACTACTAAAAATATTAATTTCAGAACTTAAAGATCCAAAAGTACAGAGTTACAGTTGTTTCAAGTTCTAGCTCCTAAAATCAAGAAAAATTAAGATGAGGAAGTTTGATGGCAAGGATCCGGTAAATTGGATACTTCAGATGGAGCAATATTTTGATCTACATGGGTGTACCACTGTTACAAAAGTTATGTATTGCATCTTCATATTTAGAACTGGATCAATTTTTATGGTATTAAGGGCTTTGTTCTTGTAAACAACTTGTTACGTGTTCAATTTTCACAGAGGAAATGATAGCACATTATGAGGATACAAAGAGCAACACCTTCTTTAGAGCAACACCACAACAATTGGAAAGAGTAAAAGGGATTTGTGACATAGTGGAAAGAAAAATTATGGAAACTAGGAAGCATAACCCTCACAACTATAAAGATGGAAGTGTTGTTTCTCCTAGCCTTCCACAACCTACAAGGGTTACACCACAACAATTGGAAGAAAAAAGAGAAAAAGGGTTTTGTTACAATTGTGATAGTAAATGCACTAAAGGTCATAAGTGTGTTGAGAAGAAATTATTTTACATAGAATATGAAGAGGAGGAAGAAAAGGATTAGGAAACATCAAAAGAAGAATATATACGCCAGGACCTCACCCCAGAGAAAGAAGAAATGAATCAGACCATATCTTGTAAAGCATTGGCAAGAATTACTGCTCCTCAAATTCTCAAGATAGAAGGACATATCAAGAAGAAAAAGGTGCAAGAAGTGAAATATCACATCAAGAAAGAAGAAATGAATCCAACCATATCTTGTAATTCATTGGTCGAAATAACCACTCCTCAAACTATTAAGATAGAAGGACATATCAAGAAGAAAAATGTTCAAGAAGTGAAAGATCACATCGAGCATCAAGAAATGAATCCGACCATATCTTGTAAAGGATTGGAAGAAATTACCATTCCTCAAACTCTAGAGATAGAAGGACGTATCAAGAAGAAAAAGGTTCAAGTAGTGAAAGATCACATTGAGCATCAACAACAAGTTCTCCAAATTTTAAAGGATAACACCACTTCGGTGCAAAATCAAACGAAACAACAGGTAGATCAACATCGTAGTGAAAAATGTTTTGATGTGGGTGATTGGGTATTTTTATAGCTACATCTCAAGCAAGCTATTTATGAGAAGGAAATGTTGGCAATACTACATGCACTTAAAAAATGGCGACCTTACAGAATGGGAAGACTCTTCAAGGATGAGGATGTGGAAGAATTGTTTTGTGCTATTTCTATTATCCAACCAGATTGGATAAACGAAGCAAGGGATGAATGGAAGAAGGACGAAGAAGTATGGCCACTTATTCAAAAGTTGCAAAAGATCCAAATTCAAACAATATTGCGAAAAATTGAAGAGGAAGGAAAAATCATATTGGAACCTGGAGTAGTAACAGAAACAAGAACCCGACAGCTACGAAATCAATCAATTTCAGAGTATTTCATCAAGTGGAAGAACTTACCTGCTAAAGATTCCACATGGGAGGACAAGAATTTTATACAGAAGCATCAAGAACTACTCAAGCGTTGAGGACAACGCTTTTTGAAGGAGAGGGGAATGTTAGGCCCCTATACTATTAGTATAACCCCTTATTGTTATTAGTACAACCCACTTATTATATTGATGTACCCATGTAGTGCCCATATTGTTGCTATTGTGCCCCATAGAAGTCCACTATTTTTATTATTGTTCCCTTACATTATTATTGTTATGTCGGCTCTGATTATGTTATGACCCCTTAGACTCCTATATATAGAAAGGAGGTCTTTTCATTTGTATCATCCAAGAATTGTTCATTTATATAATGTAAAGGAGGTTGCCCCCTCGAAGAGGCTGAATTCTAAGGCATTGATATATCTTTTCTTGAGTTGGTTTCATAACAGACTCCATCTTTGCACTGACCATACAATGACCAAATTTTTTGTGTAAACCTAGTAACAAAAAAATTTGATGATGAAAGGCTGAAAGCAACATGGTAAAAGAATTTTTTGATCTAGGTGACAGGCTAACAAGACCGACACTAACATTGGCTCCAACTAGGGATGGCAGCTCCTTGGAGGTGTCAAGAACACCATAGATCAAGTAGCCTTATTCATTAGGCAATGGAGTCAACATGCATAAAAACTGATTTTTTGACTTGAGGTTGATTGACCTTTTGACATGACAACAGAACTAAATAAAAAAAAATGAAAACAGTACTGACTCAAAGATCCTTAGGGCCTTCACTTCGAGCTTCAAACTCTGATGACAACTATCTAAAATTCTAGAAGTAAAATACACATCGATATGTACAATGATGATGACCTTTCAGGATTTTAGACATAGTAGTGCTTGAGAAGCCTACCATTTGTCGCTCCTCCTGAATAATATTTTCCATCCATCTCTTCCAACAAGAAAGAATTCTTTCCTCTGAATGCATAAATTTTGTATGGTCCCTTCCACAAGTTCTCAAACTTACCATGTTTGCCTTTGTCTTCATTTCTAGCATCCCACCGAAGGACTACATCTCCCAAATTGAAATTGTCTTCCTTGGTTTTGCGATCATAAATCTTTTTGATTTTCTCTTGGAGTTTGGATGTGTTCTGAAAAACTTCTTCTCTTGTCTGCTGTAAATGAATCATTTGGTTTATTCTCCTTTGTATGTCATTAGTTTCACTATCCAATTCTTGTAGGATTTTCATTACTGGGACAACAAGAGATGAAGGAAATACTGTGTCAACTCCATATACCAACTGGAAAGGAGACATACCTATTGACTTTTTGGTGCTGACCCTGTCCGCCCACAAAGAATTGATGAGTTTTTTATGCCAATTCTTCTTGTTCACCTCCACGACCTTTTTGATGATGTTAACCAAATATTTGTCGGAAGATTCAGCCAGGCTGTTTCCCTATGGATGATAAGCAGTAGAATGTCTAGTACAATATGATATTTGGCACATAAATCCACCATTCATTTTTATTTAAAAGCAACAAAATTGTCTGTTATTATTTTATGAGGGCAACCAAATCTAGACAAGATATTAGACTCCATAAATTGAATGATGACAAAATCAGTAGCTTGCCTGGTCGGGATAGCTTCAATCCACTTTGTAAAGTAGTCGGTGCCTGTTAAAATCCATTTGTGTTGTACTGATGATGAAGGATGGACTACGCCAATGAAATCAAGACCCCATTGTTGGAAAGGAGCTGAAATCAAAATTGGTTGTAGTGGTAATGGCAGAAGTTTCCTCTTTCCTTGAAAAATTTGACATTCATGGCAGCTCATGACTGTTTTGTATGTATCAAAAAAGAGGGTGGGCCAATAGAAACCAGCTCTTAAGATCTTGTTTGCTGTAGTTTTCCAAAAATGATGACCGCCACAATCTCCCTTATGAAAATCCTTCATTATATCCTTAGCTTCATTTTCTATTAAACAATTCAGTAGCACACCTCTAGGATCTTTCCAAAATAAAACACCATCCAGAATACAATATTTTGAAGCTTTGAGTTTCAATGATCTAAATTTACCTTTGGGAAATTCTAGAGGAGGATTCAAGTTTTGCAAGACATAGACAATTTCGGAGTACCAAGGTGAAGACATAAACATATCAGACACTTGCAAGAAAGGGTCCTTTTCTTCTAATTCCTCTGATAGTTCAACCATCAAATTAATATCTAGTGCATGTAGATTTGATTCCGCCATAAGCTTGGCTAACCCTTGTCCTTTAATGAGCTTTGTAGGTTTGATATCCAAGTCATATTCTAGCATTGCTGCAATCCATTTTCCCCTTCTGACTTCTAGATCTGTTTGTACAAGAATTACCTTTACCATCGTAGTAGGGACATAAGTAATAGTACGTGAATGTAGAATATAAACTCTGAAATATTTGAGGGCTTTTACCAATGCCAATTCCTTTTTCTAAATGATATTATATCTCAATGATGCATCTCTTATAGTGTGACTGAAAAATGCTATAGGCTGTTCATTTTTCTGATCTCTCTTTTGGATTAGGACTGCTGCTAATGTGTGCTCAGAAGCAAAAGAAAAAATGATGAAATCTGAGGTATAATCTGGGCTAATCAAAATAGGAGCAGTAGATAATGCAAACTTTACCGCATGAAATGATTTCTTAGCCTCCAAAGACCACTTTACCTCGCTGTCCTTCTTCAACATATTTGTCATTTCTTTCAAGTGCTCAGCTAGATTAGGAATAAATCTCCTCAAAAAATTAATTTTCCCATTGAACGACTGAATCTCTTTCTTGTTCCTAGGGAAGTCTAATTGCTGAATAGCCTCCACTCTGGTAGGATCAATGCGGATGCCATCTTTAGAGATGATGTGTCCTAGTAGCTTACCTTCTTCCATGGCGAACAAGCTCTTCTTTGGGTTAAGTGAGATGCCAAATTTTCTGCATTTCTGAAAAACAATCCTTAAGTGATGCAAGTGATCTTCATCAAATTTTGAAAATACTATTAGATCATCAAGATAGATAACCAGAAATATATATTTTTCATTTGAAAATGTTATGTCCATAGCTCGTTGAAAGGTAGCTCCTGCATTCTTCAGCTCAAAAGGCATCTTGGCATACATGAATGTACCCCATGGCATTGTGAAGGTTGTCTTCAGCTGATCATCTTTTTGTACTAGAATTTGATTCTACCTAGAGTATCCATCAAGCAGTGACATCCTAGAGGATCCAACCACCTTCTGAAGTATGTGGTCCATCTTAGGCAGGGGATAGTTGTCTTTCAGGGAAACCTTATTGAGATTTCTAAAATCAATACATAGACGAATTTCCCAAGTCTTTTTCCTCACATCCATTCAGAAAATCAAATGGGAACAATTATTCCAGACTTATAAAGTCTATTTACCTCTTTTTCAATTGATGGCAACAACTTGGGGTTGATTCTTCTCAATTTCTAGCGAAATGGATTCTGATCTGGCTTTATAGGAATGACGTGTTGAATGATACTCTTATCATAAACTTTCAGATCAGAGTAATCCCAAGCAAATGCATCAACAAATTCCTTCATTAAAGACATGTACTTACCCTTTGTTTCAGGAGATAGAGACTTTGATAGTTTGACCAATTTAGGATTTTCAGTTGTGCCAATGTTGAAATCTTCTACTCCCTGTCAAGTAACTCTTCCAAAGGCACCAAGCCTCTTGGAATGTTGTTGTCCTTGAGCTGTAATACCTCAATGTCAGCTGAAAGAATGTGGGAATCATCAAAATTGTATGCATCATTAATGTGAGAATTCTGAAATTCTCCTTCCAACTGGTGAAAACAATTTATTTTCTTATCATCACCAAATATTTGCCAAAACCTCATGTTATCTGGGCCAGCTGGGCGATGCTTAACATGGATGGAGTACTTATGATTAGAATGGAAAGGAATCTTCACCATATTGGCTACAGTGGCAAGTGAATTAGCTATGACATTTTGAGTTCTAGGAATAAGAGATAATGTATATTTTGAAAAAGTTTTGAGAATATCAAGTACAACATTGCGATAAGCTCTCATTCTTCGGTGTTTGGCTTGGTATTCCTCTTTGAATTGCTTGATCACTAACTCGAAGTCACCACAAAAAAAAAATATTTTTTGCTCCCAACTTTTTTAGAATTTTGAGGCCAACAATCAATGCCTCATATTCCGCCTCATTATTTGAACATTCAAAATCTAGTTTGTAAGAGCTCATTCTCACATTTTGAGGGATTTTGTTTGGCTGATGTAATGGCCCAAGTATCCAAACACCAATTCTTGATCCTTCTCTTCCTGATGCACCATCAAATTCCATGGTCCGGAGACCATTTTATTCGTCTGGAAAAAGAATTTCCGAATAATGAATTTCTTGATTTTTTGGATTTTGAATGGCTAGCTCAGAACTTTCTATTTTCTGCACTATGCTTTGAATCTCGTCAATAGGATTTCCAGGCTATCTACATTCCTCACCAACCTCTTTACTTTCTGCTGTGATAGTTTCATGTATGCTTCCCATTAGGTTGGGAACTTCTGAAATTTCTACTAACTGACTTTCATCATCAACAGAATCCATATCACTAAACAGAATGAAAGAGTCAAGATTAGTAAGAACAACATGTATAGGATGATTGATTGGCTTTTCCTTACTGTTGATCATAAATTTCATCTTTTTTTCTCTATAAAGTTTTCGGAGCTGTCCAAAAACAGGGATAGTGGCGTATGAAAAGTCAAGCTGCAGAGTGCCCTTTAATTTTATTCCCCAAGATCTTGAAAGAAACATGCCAAACCTGGGAGGAATATCAGCTACTACAACATCCATAAGTACATTTTTGGCTGGGATTTGGTCTAAGGACACTACCGAGTATTTAATAAGACCAAGGCATTTCACTCTTCCAGATTCAAAAGAATAAAGATCATGGTAAGGTCGGGTGATGCTCAGTCCTAGTTTGTCCATGATGGCTTTAGGCATCAAATTATGAGAGGCGCCAGAATCTAGCATAACATTATGAAGGATAAATTCATGAATTTTAAGACTCATCTAAAAAGGAGGAATTTCACTATCTTCAGGAGCTCCTTCTAAGGCGACCAAAAAGGATGGCTGGCTCATCATCAGCTATATTGACTGTATCAGATATCTGATCAACCCTAAGCATTTTTGCAATCTGGAATTTGTATTTGTCATTCCTCACCAATTCAGTGAGGGGAATGGCTATCTTTAATTTAGAAATTTCATTTTCCAAACTAAAAGGATTAGATTGCCTTTCTACCTCTTTTGAAGTGATGTCCTTCCTTTTTTTTTGGCCTTTAGCTTGAGTTTCCTTCTTTTGGCTTTCAGTTTGCAATTATTTGTCCTTCCTCACATTGCTAGTGGAGGCTTCATTGGTTCTATCCTGATTCTGTGTGACAATAGCTTTATCTTTATTATGGCCTGCACGAGTGGTTTCTTTGCTTGATTCATCCTTTTGCAAATTTTGTCTTTTCTGAATTAGGGTAACAGGCACATTCCTATTTCTTAAATTGTAGTGCTTTTGGAGATGATTGAGGGCATTCTGATATCCTCTTTGGTACTCTTCAGTCTTATCAATCCACAGATCTTCGCTTGCAAGCACAAATTATTGGTCATTTGGTATAAAAGACTCTTCAAAAAACTAATCTTCTTCTGTTAGGAAGTTAGGCAGTTCATCTTCTTGAAAGAAGTGATTTGCTTCTATAATTTCTTCTTCATCTTCTTCCTGACCTTTAGTGTAGTTTTGCTGAAATGGAGCTTTACTTGACTTTGAGAATCTTGATTTCTCTACTGTTTCTGTCGATTTCTGAACTGCTGTTGTTGTTGTCCACGAAAGTTAGGATTCCTCACTGATGGTTCAACTTGTCGATTAGTTATGGATATTTTATCCATCATCATTTCCATAGTTTTTATCAGACTGTCAAGCTTTGCATCAGAAGATGATGTAGGTTCTTCTCTGAAAACAACTCTCTTTTCTGCCCTCTTTGGATTCGATTTTGACTTCTTAATGAGCAAATTGGCTTCAACACTGATTGCATTATGCTGCATCTCTTCAAGAGTAGTTGGATCTCTTTCTCTGAGCTGGTAGGCTATCTCTGGATCGAAAGCATCAGGATAATTAAGAAGAGTCAAAATAGGAGGAGGTTTCATATCATCAGGTATAGAATTGTACACTGTACTAAATCTTGATGTGAATTCTTGAACGGTTTCATTGGGGTTACTTTTCATTGAATTATATTCATCCAATATCTGTAATGGATTTTTCTTCTCTTGTCAATGAGCTAGAAATAGTTCAATCAGTCTTTGAGAACTATTAATGGAATTTACAGCTAGAATTCGAAACCATTTCTTAACATCTCCTGAGAAGCTCTGAGCGATAATCCTTATTTTAGCATTCTCCTCATCAATTTCTTCTAAATCAATGAAGTCTAAGTGAACTATTCAAATCATGAGAAATTAGTCACTTACGACTACCTCTCATGGAAATGGTCATACGTGAATGACTTACTTAACACAGTTGAATCCCAAAAAATGATATCTAATATAATGCACTGCGTAAACCCCCTATACTTCAATTCAAAAAGAGTGAAGTGAAGGGATCTCTACTTGAATGGTTCATGAGGCACAATACTTGCTAAGGTTTTTCAAATGGGGTAGCAAGCTAAGTGGACTTGATTGTGGGGAAAACTCCACAGTTAAGCGCGCTTGAGCCAGAGGCGATCTGGGATGGGTGACCTCCCGAGAAGTCCTCGTTACCGGGTGTAAGCCCCGGAAGTGATGATTGACGCTATGTGATTTATTTCACTAGTTTTAATCCCACTTCTTCACCCCTGTGAGCATCACCTGATGTAATGAGTGCTAAGTAAACTATTCAAATCATGAGAAATTAGTCACTTACGACTACCTCTCATGGAAATGGTCATACGTGAATGACTTACTTAATGCAATTGAATCCCAAAAAATGATATCTAATATAATGCACTGCATAAACCCCCTATACTTCAATTCAAAAAGAGTGAAGGGATCTCTACTTGAATGGTTCATGAGGCACAATACTTGCTAAGGTTTTGCAAATGGGGTAGCAAGCTAAGTGGGCTTGATTGTGGGGAAAACTCCACAGTTAAGCACGCTTGAGCCAGAGGCGATCTGGGATGGGTGACCTCCCGAGAAGTCCTGGTTACTGGGTGCAAGCCCCGGAAGTGGTGATTGACGCTATGTGATTTATTTCACCAGTTTCAATCCCACTTCTTCACCCCTGTGAGCATCACCTGATGTAATGAGTGCTAAGTGAACTATTCAAATCATGAGAAATTAGTCACTTACGACTACCTCTCATGGAAATGGTCATACATGAATGACTTACTTAACGCTGTTGAATCCCAAAAAATGATATCTAATATAATGCACTGCGTAAACCCCCTACGCTTCAATTCAAAAAGAGTGAAGGGATCTCTACTTGAATGGTTCATGAGGCACAATACTGATAAGGTTTTGCAAATGGGGTAGCAAGCTAAGTGAGCTTGATTGTGGGGAAAACTCCACAGTTAAGCGCGCTTGAGCCAGAGGCAATCTGGGATGGGTGACCTCCCGAGAAGTCCTGGTTACCGGGTGCAAGCCCCGGAAGTGATGATTGACGCTATGTGATTTATTTCACCAGTTTCAATCCCACTTCTTCACCCCTGTGAGCATCACCTGATGTAATGAGTGCTAAGTGAACTATTCAAATCATGAGAAATTAGTCACTTACGACTACCTCTCATGGAAATGGTCATACATGAATGACTTACTTAACGCAGTTGAATCCCAAAAAATGATATCTAATATAATGCACTGCGTAAACCCCCTATACTTCAATTCAAAAAGAGTGAAGGGATCTCTACTTGAATGGTTCATGAGGCACAATACTTGCTAAGGTTTTGCAAATGGGTTAGCAAGCTAAGTGGGCTTGATTTTGGGGAAAACTCCACAGTTAAGCGCGCTTGAGCCAAAGGCGATCTGGGATGGGTGACCTCCCGAGAAGTCCTGGTTACCGGGTGCAAGCCCCAGAAGTGATGATTGACGCTATGTGATTTATTTCACCAGTTTCAATCCCACTTCTTCACCCCTGTGAGCATCACCTGATGTAATGAGTGCTAAGTGAACTATTCAAATCATGAGAAATTAGTCACTTACGACTACCTCTCATGGAAATGGTCATACGTGAATGACTTACTTAACGCAGTTGAATCCCAAAAAATGATATCTAATTCAATGAAGTCTATTAACTTGTCAACATGCTGCTAAGCTGCAATTTCTGCACTTCCATCAAACAAAGGAAGTCTTTGACCATAGTTCTGAAGCAAAGCAGTAAGAGAGGCACAAATCTTGCCATGACTACTGGAGAAAGTGAAGGTGTTACAATGGATTGTGTAAGTATAGGTGGTGATGCTGATGAGGATGATAGAATTACTAAAATGGGTTGTAGAGGCAAGGATGGAACGAATGGAGGAGGTAGGAAAGATGATGAAAGTGAAGCTTTAGGAGATGTGGTATATGAGCTTGGAGGTGAAAAAGAGGATGAATTTGTGGCTAGGTATTCAAATTGGTATTGAACAAAAGCTTTTTCAGTTGTGATCTGGAGTTGGTCAGCAAGGCTTTGAAGCTTATCAAAGTTTAACCACAGTTCATGATCAGTCTTAACAGACAAAGATTCTGAAGAAAGAGAGTGAGTTTCAATTTTTAGAGGTTCTAGTGTTGTATCGAGATGCAGGAGTTAGACTTAGACCTTGTAAGTGATAATTCTATTTGCTCTTCAAATGGAATTTGCTCAAAGGCGAATAGATTTTTAGCCAGAGAAGTTGTTTTACTTTTTCGAACTGCACTTTTAGCGATAGGTAGTCTAAGTTTTCTAAGTAGTCTTTTAGGGTCTTCAACAATGAAGGGTGGATTCGGGTCAAGATTTGATCTGGTATGCCTTTTGGAAGCCAGAACGTATACACCCTAAACTGATGAGATTTATGGATTCAACCTATCTTCGGATATTGGAAACTGAGAGATATAGAACCAATTCTTTGAAAGCTATTAGATTTTTCCTAGGAATAATTTAATAATCATATCCCCGGTAACAACGCCAAAAATGTTATTCCTTACAATCTCCTAGGCTAAAAAGCAAATCGACAAGGGTAACCTCAAACCACTTCAACTCAGTATCTAGCCCTAATGAGCATGAGAGGGATCTCTCTAAGTCTCTTATCAATGATATGACCTTAAATCAAATGAATTTTAGGCTAGATATGTGTATTTTTTTGTTTGTTTGTGAAAATTTGGTTTTTTAAGGATTTGTAGAACTTAGGGTTTGGAGCCACAAGTAGGTCTAGGCTATGGGAATGTAGGATCAAACATAAGAAGGAGCTATATGTCAGAAGCCATGGCGTAATTTGAGTATATGTCAATGTAGTATAGAGGATATAGTGTGGAAGAAACTAATGAGCATAAATATACATGATTTCATTAGCTTAGGAAGACAAAACACATAACCATGAAAACTAGATAATAGAGCTTTAAAAACAAGAATTCTAAGTATTTTATCACAAGGAATTCATAGAAAGAAGAGATATAATGTAGATAAGGATGTTTATACCATGAGAAAACAAAGGGAATGAAGTACAAGCACCATTAACTCACTGGGCTAGAGTTCCTTGAAAATAGCTGCACCCTGTATCTGTATTAGCTGAAAGATGATTACAATGCAAGTCTTCTTTACAAAAAGTTCAACCTCTCTTCTCCTAAAGTGAAATAGTACTTATAGACTATCCTAGACCACTTTCCCACCTTTAGGAGTCGAATTTCTCAATGGAGGAACTGACTCCAAGATTCTCTCAACTAATAGGTGAGAATGAGAAGGTGCAACTCAAACACCTCATGAAGAGTTTGTTTAGGAGTTTTCTTCTTTTATGAGGCCTAATAAACATAAAAAACAACCTATGATATAAATTTATTCATGCCTACATCACCTATCCTTGTAAATTGTGCTATTACATAGAGAATCTTGACTTTGACCAAGTCAGACTATAAACTATAAATTTTACACAGTGAAATTTTACAAATAAGAACACAGAAAGAGTAGAAGTGCAACACCGACTTTGAGCTGATTTGTAGGTGTCTTCCAGGGGTCAAAATGAAAATATGAGAGAACGGTCAACTAGCCCTTCAAGTCTAGTTTACATAATAGTTTGAATTTATAAATTTGGAGCATGGTAAGACATTCAAAAATCCATTCTCCCAAAGTCACTCGAGAAGCAGAGCGCTTGTCAAAAAATGGTCCAGAATGCTAGTTCTTTGCCACTTTTTTGTACTTTTCTCCAAAACTAAGCCACCTCTATAAAATCTGGGCAAATGGGTTTTTAGAGGATGTCAAGACCTTTCCAAAAATGTATACCTTTCCGCAAATAGAGGCCTGAGGAAAAAGCGCAGTGCCTTCTGGAAAGGCCAAATTTATGAATTTAGACCAAAATTTTCCAAAAAACTCAAAATGCTCAGAATTAGCTAAAAATTGGAGGCAATGTGTAAAAATGAGTTTTTTATAGCTTCATGGATGCTTCAGCAAGCATCTCCAAATTTCCCTTATCCTTTTGATATTTTTTGGTCTCCTTGAGCTTGTTTTTAAGTTGTTTCACTTTGACATTGGCGATCATGTTTTGAGCTTGATAATGATGCATCATGTGTCTGAGCATTTGATTATCTCTATTTGCCTTCTCCAGGAGCTTCTCTAAGTGTTCAGTTATCTTATTGAGCCAATATTATTTATCTTGATGTACCTCTAGGGAAATCCTTTCTTCTAGGTCAAGTTCTTCATTAAGTAATATTTGTTTTTGTTCCTCTTGCAAAGCTTTGTTGAGACCTCTGGCTCTTGGTATTTTCCTTTTCCCTTTCACCTGTGATGCTCCAGGCTCACTTGATGTCACGACTTCCTTACCTTTGCCAATTTGTTGCATTAACTTAGTTTTTTCCTTTTCTAGAGTCAACTCTTTTGCTTTGAGTTGACTGTTTTCCTATTCAAGGAATGATATAATGTACTTTTCCCTTTCCATATTTATTGCTAGCTCCTTGATTTGGTAGTCCTTGTCGCTGATAGTCTGCCTCATAATTGAAGTCTCATCTTCCTCCTCTAAATCAATAATCTCTAATTCATGCTCAACTGTCTCCTTATCCTTTGCTGCTGATTCCTACCTTGTTAATGAAGAAGGCTTGACCCCTTTCTCTTTGTGAGAAGAAAACACAAGCCAATGCCCTTTCTTATACAGTTTGGTCACCTCTGGCCTAGGTATCCAAATCTTCTCTGTTGTTTTTATAGATGACCCCATCTCTGTTTTTTGTTTTGGTTCACTTGGGGATTGAGATGACACATTTTCCTCATGCCATTTTAAAGTTGTTTCTAAAAAGGCTTCGAAAACCATACCCCTCTACCAGCTGATGAAGGACAATGGTTTTGAAGAGATTGTGATCAAACAAGCTTGGAGAGTGCTCTTTGTCCTTTAACTGTATCTTTTCAGACATTTTTGAAATACTCCTAAACAAGTAATTACACATGTTGAGTGACTTTTGAGATGTGAAGTGAATCAAGAAGCGAATATGATACACATACAACCTAGAGAATCTACCTTCATAGGTAAAGAAACTCATGATGGTTTTCATTAAAGGGGCATACTTCTCAAGAAAATATCTGAAATGCATGAGGTGAGTATGTGTATCTCTGTATGGAATCTTTAAGAAGGGCTTGTAGGTTTCAAGATCTAGACTCATTCCCTTGAACCAATATTCGCCATTGTCTGGTAAACTAGTTGCTAGTGAGATGGAGGCCACTAAGAATCTAAACTCAATACTAGCAATGACATCAATCCCTCCTTTCAGTTGTGTAGCTACCCAATCTGTAAGCTGCTCATAAAACCCTGCTTCACTTTTTTACAAAACTCCAAACAGTGAACATCCTCAAAGAATTGCTTGATCAAAAGGATAGGAGTTGATTTGGTTGCAGTCTGATGGTTCATATCTGAGAATCCTCCCTCCTTTGTGTTGTCTCTTTCTCTCTGGTGAAGATTCAACCTCCATGATGACACAAAGTCTTGTTTCTCAGCTTTAGAAAGAAATTTGACTGAGCTTGTAAGAAAAAATTTGGAATTTGGGAAAATTTGGGTGAGTTTCAGGTACTCTGTCCTGCGCGCAACGCAGTTCTCCTACGTGCAGTGCCAAAGTGCAGCGCAGTTCACCTACACACAACGCCTACCTCCTAAGCGTAGCACAGTGTTTCTACACGCAACGCCTTCAATTTTTGGCCAATTTCTCCTAGGGAAACAAGTTTTTTTCTTTTTTGGGCAAGTGAGCTCGATGATGAGGAGTGAATGGGATATGAATGAAAAGGTTATGAGTCTTTTTGAGTTTATATAGGGATAATTTCTTCAATTTTTCAAAAAAAGAAAATAAACCAACCCTCCTTTGTGAACTGATTTCACTTTTTGAAGACAGATTTTACTTTTACCATGGCAAGTGTGCTTTTGCTTTCCTGAGTGCTGGAGCTTCCTTCTTCTGAAACCTTTGATGTCATGAAAATATGAAAAGTGTGTGAATAAATCATGATGAATTCATCAATAGTTGCTTTGTCATGTTTGACTTATTTCTGGTTTTTTTTGGAAATGGTGGACCTTGGGGACCCTTGTGACCTAATGGATGACCTAAGAACTAATGGAATGATGATGATGATTTGACCCATTTTAATGATGTATGATAAGCAACTAGCATGAATGAAATTTCAAACAATGACTCCATATTTGGATTGACCATACACTGACCAAATTTGTTGTGTAAACCTAGTAATAGAAAAATTTGATGATGAAAGCCTAAAAAGAACATGGTAAAAGAATTTTTTGATCTAGGTGATAGGCTAACAAGATTGACACTAACACCATCGACATCTTGATCCTCATTCACAACACGTGTGGAGTTCGGAACAAAAGAGCATAAGACAATACAATATAGAGGACCAACAAAATGGGGGGATGAAGGTTGACGGAATGAATCCACGTGACAACCAACAGGTTTGCAAGCCAAATATGCGCAGATATCAAGAGAAGGTGGGGTGGTAGGATGCGACAGTTCAACAAATGTGTGTGCATGATATCCCACATCACTCTGCGGTGATGGAGCTGTTTGATGAGGTGAAGGTGGATAGTCACTTGTGCCAACAACGTGCCTAACTATGATTTCATAGCTCCATCACCGAAGTGTGTTGAGCAAGATTCGAATGATTTCAAGAATTGTAGATTTTAAGATATGTAAAGAAGATACTAAAATATTCAATCGATAAATTCAGAATCAATTTAATTTTCGGGAAATTGGTATGCAAGATTAAAAAAGCGTGTGTGAAACTCTTCAACGGATTAATCGGGCGCCTTCTGTAATTTCAGAATTTCTTTATTGAGTGCTTTATGGTCAAAATGATTGAAGGCACGGACTATCTCTATGACCAGATGAGAAAGAGAATGAATATATTTTTTGGGCAGCGTGCCACACCAATGCATTGGGTGCCCTCGAAGCGTGTAGACGAACAACGCACAGGTCATGTATTCTTCAAAGATTCCATGTCTTTCGCATGAGCCTACAATGCCGAACACATGCCTAACCAAGGCTAGGTAGTCTCCACCATCGTATGTTTTATGTGACAAGTTATCCTAGAATTATTTCGAGATTTCGAAGTCATTTCCATAAGACATACACTCCGGAAGAGAAACTCTGTAGTTAGTCACGATAGATATGCAAAGATTCAAAATAGGTTGTGAGGACTCAACTTGTCATCTGATCCTCCTTCTAGTGCCAAAATGTTGATGGTGCTGGACCAACCAACATGTCAAGGGATCTCCCTGGTAAGAAGTCCCAACTAGACCTCAGACCATTTGGTGTAGGAGTCCCCACAGTGGGTCGTACGGTATCGCCTTGACCGCGGTTTCACATAGAGGCAAGTAAGATGTCCCTGTTGGTATTAAGTGTGTGACAATGGCATCAAGCCAAGGAAGGTGTATGAATGGGTCTAACACACAAAAAGTGAGGTGAGTGCCCCCCTTGGAAACCTGTGGTAGCACGTGGCTTGGAAGGGAACACACGAGTTAAGATGCATCTCAAACTGGGAAGCAAGTAAGATAAGAATCCAAAGTGATGGTTAAACCAATAGCACATCTTAGTAAGATTCATACATACTTATATAGAAAGAGTCCATACATTCATGCATAAGAAAATAGATACATATATCATTAGAGTAACTAAGATAGATGAAATACAATAACAACATATGCATGAAACGTGATGGCTCTATTATATTAAGAAGTGAAATTTCCAATCATACAATACAACCATGACCAACCACTAGTCCCTATAGTGGAACGTTACATTCACTGCTACCTACTCCTCCAAAGAGATGTACTAGCTCTGCACTATGGAGAAGCTAAGGTTTGTTACACTACTAACCAAGCTTTCTCTAAGATACTCCTATCGGAAGCTTGGCTGACCAAAAGCCTCTACAAAGATTTATGAGGTTCTATATATAGAAAAGGGTGGGGTGACCCTTGACATTCCCCTTTGTGACTCTTCACCTAACCTCATGACTCTTCACCTACTACATGACTGTTACATTCAACTATCGACACTTGGACTTCCACTTTACAAGATGTTACAAACAATATTCACATGTACCCATGTGAGACAAAATAGGCTTGAGCAAGCCATGCAAGCTATCACTAACACTCAGATAGTTGTGGTGAGACCAAATCTTTGACATCCTTGCGATGATTGATGGTGGTGAACTGATGCCAAGATTGGTCATCCGTGATGGTGTCTGCACGCTCAATGGTGATATCCTACTGAAAGCGAACTCTTGCCTTTGTTGCATCCAGGTACATTGATATGGCTCCTCTGTCCAACTCATCTGATAATATGCGCATCACCATCTTGAGTGTCACTGGACCAGAAACATACTGATGCATAGTGTCTATGCTAATCTCCAAGAGTGTGCTAGTGACCATGCGTATCAACTTGTCGAAATACATGTTTAGCTCCAGTTGGACTTTCTTCTTGTCTTCACCTTGGTGAGTGTGCCAAATGGGTGGGATCACATGCGTGCGCATAATGACATCCATGATCTTGAATACCCTTGCATGTGATTGACAACACTGCTCACCCTGTCTACTCCATGCTAGCTATTGGATGGGTCTGCAACCTGCACGGGTGTGGTTTCATCAGTCTGTGCATGTTGTGCCTCCTGTTGTGCCTGTTCCTACTGTAACTCCTTCTGTTGTTTTTGCAACTCCTATTCTTCCTTGAGTTGCCTCTTCAACACCTGTAATTACTTTTCTGTTTCTCTCTCTTCCTTCGCGTGATCCTCTTGTCGCACCATCACCTCATAGACTCAATCTCCAAATATGCTTTCATCACAAGTGGATCTTCTTGAGCTTGAAACTTTGTTATGCCTCTGTGCTGTCAACAAACTTCCTCTTGAATTTATCGTATGCAGGTGTGCTACCTTCTACTGCTACTGATGGCGTTGCTCGCTGTGAAACCTCTGCTATTTGATCTTGATATCCTTGTCCATAAACAACTTGATGTCTTTATAGATAGGCAAGTTCATAGACACTTGATTGACTGCATCCCCAATTGTGCTCTGAACAGTGTCGTCGACTCTGCTCTCCTGGAAGCCATTGTACCTGTTTTGTTGAGAGGCAAATGAAAACTTGTGATACCTGGAGACATAACAACATTCATGACAAGCAATCTGTATGTTGAAAACCAAAACAAATTGGAGGACTGACATGCAACATACCTGTGTGACTGTCTGTGAAGATTGCACAATTTTCACCGGGAGGCTGGGAGACTAGCTGCCAAAACTACGCAAGGCATAGTCCGGGCTATCAAGAGGCTAACTGTCTGCTGGAACTATGCAATGCACAGTCCATCTTGGCTTGCTGAGGACTTAAACTATGCAATGCGCAATTTCAGTCATCAATGAGATGTAAACCAGCAAACTACATTGCGTAGTTTCTAGGGCCAACATGGCACTACCTCCCAGAATTGCGTAATGTAAGCCTGGAGGTTAGTGTTGGGATAGACTTGCACAATTTCTGGAGGGAAGGTAGAGCCTTCACTTCCATAAATGTGCAATGCTCTTCGGGTAAGGCAAGGTCTGGACTAAGGCAGTCCAGACTTGCCGATGGGTGACTGAAAACATGAGAAGTCTGAATGCATGGTGATACTGAGTGTAAACATGAGTGAATGATCATGCATGCAAACAATAAGTGTAGGATTCAGAAAACATGAGAACATGCATGTGTGTGAAGCGAGTCATCGCAACGACGACCATTAGTGAAAAACCAGTGTCATGCATGCAACAACAGTGAGATGGGAATGAAAACTAAAATGATGCTTCTACGAGCTAATGTACACCAATTGCTCATTTAAATCAAACAGACAATACTCATGCAAAGTGAAACACAAAAAGTGACAAAACACAATGTAAGACATGAAAAACAGACTTACCCTGAAACAACTAAGCTGAAAGTGCCGAAGACTCCTAGATGTGACGTGGGATGTCATAGCTACAAGATTGATGTGAGGAATGACATCTGTAGTGTCCAGTTCATAAGTTTTGATAAGATTGAGGTTATGATGCACACGCCACAAATCTAGGAAAAAATGACACTTGGCGAGAGGTTTCTAAAATGATCTTTGCATGTAACCTCTAGCTACTAAAAATAGATCCCTAGATCTAGGGATGACCTTTGCATGCTTCCTTTCGCTATTTTGGGAAGAGTATCCCATGCATGCAAATTAGTTTTGCTCATTCCCGAAGGGAACCGGTCAACCTAAAGGCACATGCGACAACCTGCTTGACTAATAGAGGGATTTGTGTAATTTCTGAGAGGAACTAGGTTGGTTGTCCTAGAGGGATTGCATAATATTTTGGGAGGAGAAGGTGACTGCTTCCTAGAATTGAGAAATTTTTGGGCTGAGCTGGTGTGCTGGACCAGATTGCACAGTTTTTGCAAGGAATCTTGTGTGATTGTTTTATGAAATTTTGGAGCCTAGAAGGCTTCCTGGTTGATTTGCACAATTTCTGGAGGGAAGGTTGTTTCCCCTCCAGAATTGCACGATTTTATGGGGGAATGTCTCAGCCAAAAAATAGCCTAAGTCTAGAATGGCAACCTATGAGGTGAGAGAAGCAAACTAACATGCACAGGCTGACAAGCTGCTGAAAAACCAATGAAGCCTATGTACTTCACAGTGCAAGACATGCTGCTAAGGATGGTTGGTAGGGAGGCTCCAAACGAATTTAAGGAAAACTTTTGGAGGGTGGTTGTAGCCGCTACAACACTTGACAACACACTACCGGGACTCCTACACCAAACAGTCTAAGGTCTAGTTGGGACTTCTTACGGGGGAGATCCCCTGACATGTTGGCGAGTCCAACACCATCAACAAAGATCAAAATATTGAAGGTCATAGAGATAGAAGCTGAAGAGATTACTAGCGTTAGGTTAGGTGAGATGAGATTTCACAGATACGATCCCAGAGGAGTATGTAAAAGACACTGTTCCAAGTTATATTTTTCTTAGGATTATGAGTCTTATTTCTGAAAAGAGTAGGAGAAGAAAATGAATTTGTACAATGCCTCTAGAGCACATGCACAAGGCAATGAGGTAGGCCCTTCCAATGAAGTTAAAGAGTAGGTTATGAGATAGGAAAGAATCAAAAAGAAGTGCCCACTCCAGTCAACATTTTCAAGAATAAGGTTGTTCATAATCCTGAAGCAGAGACGAACCACAAGTTTAGAGAAGGTCCTATTATTATTACGGAATCTATTTCAACAAAAAATAGGATAAATAAGTTGGGATAATCAAAGAAGAAGTAGCAAGAATAATAAATGAGACAGGAAGAAGAGCGAACTCAAGAAGATGAATGGATGTAGAAAGAGAAATACGAAAGAAAAGAAAGAGAATATATGCAAAAACAGGAAGAGTCATGAAATATGGAAGAATAAGAAGCCTAAAGGAAATACGAAGAGGAAACATGGCAGACACAAAGAGAAGAAGAAGAAAGACAAAAGTAGTTTGAAGAAGAAGGACAAAACAAGTAATTAGAGGGTGAAAAAAGAAGGAAAAAGTAGGATGAGGAATTTGTAAGAGAAATAAAAGAGAAAATACAAGCCCAAGGTATAGAGGTTAAACAAGAGGAGCATAACCAAGAGGCCGACATCCTTCACCAACAATCCACCTTCACCTCCCCTTATTAGTTTCCACATCCCATTCAGTGAAATGAGAATATCTCCTCCAGAAGATGACATGATCGTGGATATTTCCAACCTTACCTTTGATCAATTGAAAAACAGAATTGTGCTGGAAAGGTGGTAGTATTTTACTAATGACCTGGTTCATCCTGTTTCCATCCACACACAGAGGGTAATTGTTCCCAATACGAAGAATAATGTGAGAATAGTTGCAACAACAAATGAAACCTTTACAAAGTCTAAAAATGTAAACAATGATTTCTTAATGGAGGAACACAAGTAACTCACAAAGGATTTAGCCGCTACAAGGTAACAAATTGATCATCTCCTAGCTCAGAACCAAAGGTTGTCTTCTGTTGGTTCTAACATGAGGGATTTCTGAGTATCTATATTTGAAGAGGTCCAATCATTGGGAGACATTATGAGACAACTGTATGAGGAGATGATCACCCTTCATAAGGTGGTGGTGCCCTTGCATGCAATGCAAAAGCGATCATGAGAGAATGTGAAGGTTTTGAAAGTAATTCATGTAGCCATTGATGTGATCCAAGAATGGGGCACTAAGTGCGTAAATGCACCATTAGAATTGGTAAAAAAAAACAAGACAAGCAACTGAATTAGAAAGGGTTGAAGTTAGAATGCTTATACATGGGAACAAAAAACTCAACACTTATGTGGCCAACATCATAACCACCTACTCACGACTGTATCATGGATTAAAATCTTTGGTGAAAGTGCACAAGGTACCTTCCATTGGATCATTTGTAGAAACAAAAGGGACAAATATTATCAGGTAGGAAATTGGAGAATTCTTTAGCAACTTAAGGTAGGTGGTTGATAAAAAAGATCTAGAAATCACAAGGCAAAATATTCAATAATTTGTAGACAAACTTGCCAAGTTGAATATGAAGTTGTTATTATTATGGAAAGATGTTCAAACAGATTCCAAAACCATCTATCTAGATGCAATGGAGGCAAGAGTAATGTTAGCACCTAGATTTACCTCAGGTTGAAAAGGTAGGATCCAGGGCCAACATCAAACCACGCTCAGCCTGGTAGCTAGCCCTACCAGGTTAGGAGAGGGATCTCTCTGGGTCAATCTCAGCAAATTATGATCGATGAGGGCTTGATATTACTGAAATATCTTTTGATCTTAGGCTAGGTATATGTGCAAGAGATTTTGATTGAATAAAATGATGATTTTTTTGGCTCAGATGGAAAGGCAAATTTTGGGTGTGGGGATTGAGGCTCAGTCCTGCAGAGATCTCAATGGGGCAAGGTAGGAAATTGTTTTTGGCACTTCAATTTGAATGAGATGGAGGGATTAGATAGGTGAGGAGTTGAAGAGGTCAAGACAACTCATGGATCCTCTCCAAACAGCTGAAAACATTAAGAAACTAAAGCAAACCTCAAGTAGAGCACTGCAATTTTCAATGGATTCTACTTACACTCTTGTTTGTTGAGTTAAAAAGAAACAAGATAGAGAATGGCATACTTAACACATAAGCAAATTCAAAATTACAAAAGAAATTACTATACCAAGACAAATTTCCACATGGATCCCAAAGAGTGCTGCAAACCCTGGTCTCAATTCCTTAGCCAAAATGCTGATATGAATGTACAATGAAGCTCAAGGCTTTCTCAAAAGTCCAACCATGCTAATGACTGAAAAAAGATAAGATATAGGCAAACAAAAATTCATCCTAGCCTCCATGGGTCGAGATCATGAGTTTAGGAGCTATTCCAACTAATTCTAAACTAAGAACTACAAATTAGGCAGTGGAACAACATGCCTCTAAAAACTAGGGAACTGATTCATTCAGTTGCAAACTAACTTTTTATGGATGAATATACCTCCATGAGTGAAAATTTGACATATCTACATAATGATGCATAAATTTACATTAAATTACATCATATGTTTGACATTAAGAAGGTGAAAAAGTCAAATTGGCAAAAGCTAGGCGAAAAACAGAGTATACTTGGTCAAACTGGCAAAATTTTCCCTATGCACCGCACCTGATTTCTCTATGCGTAGCGCCTTTTTGGAGCCACTTTTGAAGGCCTATCTAGTGTCCAAATTCGGTCCAAGTGTGCTTGTTGGAAATATATTCCTATCTACTTTCCAACCCAAGTGAAATTTTTCAATTTGGCCTCCATTTTCCCCTCCAAAATTCAGCTCTACCAAGACTGCTTCTTGTGCATCAAAACAGGGGCAGTAAGGTCATTTTTTGAGTGTTTTTGACCTTTTTGAGGGCTCAAAACCTGTCAAAATTTCTTGGCCATTGGTAGGCAAGCATAATTTTTCATGCCAAATCGAAAAATGCTAAGTTTTTGTCATTTGGAGGCTCCCATCAAAAGCGAGTGCCAGGTGGTGCGGCGCATAAGGTAGAAAATTCTGTGTTTTAGTCCAAAAATTTCAAAAATGCAAAAAGTGCCCCAAATTTTTTGAAATTTGCGCTGAGTCTTGTTCATCAAGCATTGTGTTGGGCCAAGGAAGCCTTAGCCAATATCTGAAGTCTATCATGCTCCTTTCGCCTCTTTGATGCCCTTTTTCAATTTTTCCTTTAGGCTCCTAATTCTCGCCTTGCAGACTTTGTTTCTTGCCATGTAATGATAAGCCATATGCCTCAAAAATGTCTTCTCCCTATTGGCCTTCTCTAGCATCCTTTCCCAAGTGCAAGTTTGTCTTCTAAAGCCAAGATTCATGCTCAGCTTGAATTTCCCTTTCAAGTGTTATCAACTTGGTTTTCCTTCTCTTAGCAGCTTGCCAGTTGCTTGCATGTTTTTGAGCGCCATGGATGAGTGGGACTGATGAGGGGAGGGTTTGATGCTAGCTGTAGGGTTTTAGGGAATGAAAGGGTTTAGGGGATGACATTTATGGTTTGGGTATTTGTAGTTAGGATTTGGGAAAATGGGAATTGGGGATAGGGATGACTGAATATGGGAGTTAGGGAGTGGGTGGATAAGCTGAGAAAATGAATGGAGGAGTGAAAAAATGAGGGAGTGGTAGAACAAAATTGGCAGAAAAATGACAAGTACAAATCCTAGGAAATGGCTTTTGAGAAATTGCAAGGTATTAAGGTTTGAATTTTCTTTTACACAACTACCATAAACTTTAAGAAAAATTCCTTTACTAGCAAAGAAAAGATCTTGACTTACTTGCACACTAGAAGAGTTGAGTGATTTTGGAAATTTGAGGCAGTTTTTGAGAGAATCAGGCTTGGCAGCTGTTACAGGGAAAAGTGTCTACTCATAACTGCTTATCCCACTAAGGTGTGACAGCTGCCTTAAAAACAAACAAAGTAAAGCTACTTTCGTATTTCCTTTATGAAGTATAGATAGAGAGGAACAAAGAAGACTAACCTCTGTCTTGCGCTAATCTCTTGGTTCGATTCCTCTCCTCCTTGATAGTCTTTCGCTACTTGTTCCCTTGCACACCCAGCTTCACAGAGTACCTGTAAGATCACAGTAGCACAAAACTATACAAGAACATGGATCTATAATCATAAAAAATCTAGGATCAGATGTAAATTGACCATACAAATGCAGCAAACATAAATGACACAAGAGTATGGAGGAAAACTTGAATAGCTTTTATTGATAAACAAGAAAGAGCCAAGAGGAGTTACAACCAGTTGTTCTGACCCAGCATCAACCTCTCAGCAAGGAAGCCCCTCTTCACCTCATACAAAGCTTAGATCACCCAAAAATCTGATGTTTGTCTCAAGAAACCAACAACAATTCCTTATAATATGCAAAATTCCAGCCTCCTAGATCTGTGGGATGAGGGATCCATATATAGATATCTGTAAGGGGAATGAGTCAGCTTGTGATTTTATTAGTGTCTTCCCTCTGATAGTTCTTGCTTCCACTTGGAGATTGATGATCTCTTACTCATCCTTGGTCGAATTCAGAGAGGCAAGTGTCACAGGAGAAGTTTCTGGAAGCTTCCATTGCCTCTCCACCTCGCGGAATGACACTGCCATTTGTCATTTCTCGCCCATCACACCCCATAGAAGGGATTTTTGAAATGCAATGCACCCACACAATGTATTTAGGTGAGATGCAACGCACTTGGCCAGTGGAGCAGCTGAAATGATCCCGTTTTGACCAATTCTGAGCAGTTTTTCATGGAGAACTTCTGGGAGAAGCTGTAATCAGTTGACCTTGTTCCTTTAGGGGTTAGAACAACATTTTTAGGGACTTAGGAGCCCTTGGTTTATGGAAATTTCATGCTTGGGGTTGTAGTGCCCAAAAATTTCTATAACAGTTGCCCCCTAAAGCATGAGGTCGTTAATCCTTTGATGTCGGGTGAAATGCTTTATTTTGAGGATCCGAAGTTCTTTCAAGCTGGGAGGAGACCTGTAATAAGATACAATACAATGCATTATCTTCGTAATATTTTCATGATCTAGCTGAGGCGGGCATTCCCATGCTCAACTTTATAAATTCATTTTCATGTACATAGGACAGACAATCGTCTGAGTGTAGACTGATGATTATGATAGAGCCATCATCCCTTTGATTGGATGATTATTTGTGTAGCAATGATGTACATTTGATGTCTTTATTTTCCTGAATATATATCGCAGCCCGGATGGATGAAACTAGATCTGGGGTCTTCAATCTCGTTCGATCTTCACTCAAAGTACAATTCTATCCATGTGAGAGGTGTTCCGGAGTCGAACATGGAAAGACATCGCCTGATTACCAGCCAATGATGTAAGCTATTAACAGGCGCGAAAGGAATCACCGATAATGATAATGATCCTCAAGGTGCTGCAGTACAATTCACGTGGTGTGAATAAATGACTTGGCGTCGAACACCACGCAAAATCTTTCGGTCGAAGGCCATTGATGTAAACCTGTCGCCGGAAGTGAGAAACTTGCCATTGAGGCATGCAAGCTTCAAAGTACTGAATGGGGTGTTCCTAGATCAACTTCTTGGATAATGAGCTGATGTCGACAAGAAGTGATCCATCGCAGGAGGGCCTTAATGAATCCCACATCAATGACACGGAATGGAGCAAATGATTTTAATGGAGGTGAAAACGATCTGGTGATATAAGGTTCAGGGTGGCGGTCATGAAAGAATGGAGTATAAATGTATTGTAGTGGGTGAGACACAGGTGAACTCTCTGAATGACTTCTCTTGAACATATCGGCGACACTCACGTGATGGATTGGTAGCATTAACCCCAAATGTGAATGGTGTGATGGGACCATGGTGATGTGACTGGTGAATGAAACAACCCAACCCGACTTGGATGCGGAGTGAAAGTGTCATGTTCAAGAGCGACTTACTACCAACAAAGTTTTTTCAAGTTTTCTTCCCAATTTTTCCCCAGTCATTGCTGACCAGTACCTCTTTATTTTTGTCAAGCTTGAGGAGGATAACATATGCTTGTTCTATAATTTTCCCTTAGGGCAAACCCATCGCTATGTTTTAACGAGCCTAGCGATAGTGAAACTCGTTCTCGTATATAGACAAGTTTGTCGCTATTAAAATTTTAACGAGTTTAACGACAAAGATAACTTGGTCCTTTTCAATTTTAGAGAGTCTAAAAAGGAATGTAAAGGAAACTCCAAAATTCCCTTTTCGTCATCTAATCCCTTAGGTCTGAAAAAGTATAAAACAATACAGAAGGGATGAATTTTCGATACTTTTAACGAGCCGAACAAAACAAGCGCTCGATCTTTTTGTGTAATCATCCACCAGGTCCAAAAAGATTAAAATTTAGAGGAGGGATAGAACTTCCGGTCCCTTTAACGAGCTGGAGAGGCCAATGGCTCGGAAATCTTTTCATATTTTACGAGTCAGTTGAAAAGAGCTTAAAGGAGACTCGTCATTTGAGGAATGAGTGATAAAATGGGTAGCTAATGATTCAGGTAAGGCTTGGAATTTTCCAATCAGGGCAGTGTTACAAGGATGGCTAGTGAGATCACTCTTCGCAGCTGTTACTCAAAATGGGTAAACAATCAAATGGAGGTGAATGATCGGCCAATGCAAAAATGGAGGTGACGGTTGTTATAGACATTTTTGTGCCTCGCGTCAAGGAGCATGGAATGTCAATAATTACAGGGATCCTCAGTCCCTAAATATGTTGTTCTTACCCCTAAAAGAACAAGGTCATCAAACAACAGCACTTCCAATCAGTTCTCCACCTGAAAACACTTCAAAACAGGCTTATTTTGGATCATGTCAGCTGCTTAACTGAGCATCTGCGCTGTATTGCAACTGTCCCACTCTGTACCTGCGCTGGAAGTCAAAAACAATGAAGGCTACCTGCGCTGGGCGAGATTGGCCAAGTGGCACAGTCATCCTGCAAGGTGTCAATTGCCCAGGAAGCTTCCAAAATGACACTTGGTTCATGAGATTCGCCCTGTGATGAGTAAGAGGTACTTGATCACCATGTGTAAGCAAGGATCTCCAAGTGGACACACGAACTGAAGATTAACTGAAGATGGAGAGGACACTAGTCAGCTATATGCCAGCCTCCAGCTGACTCATCCTTTCCTCTTCCCTCCTATATATAGAGCTCTTCTATGAGGTCTAGGGAGGCTGGAATTTTGTATAAGCAAGGAGGTGCTGTTGGTATACCGCCAGGATTATTGGGTGATTGTTTTACTAGAGGTGAAGATGAGAGTTCTTGCTGCCGAGGAAGTGCTGCTGGATTGGATCCAACATCATTGGTTGTAACTTCCTCTGGAACCCTGTTACTTTCTATCAATAAAGTTTGCATGTTCTCCTATATACTTGTTTTACATAGATGCTTTGTGTTTACATGTATATTTGATGCACCCTAATCCATGCTTCAGTTATGAGTACATGTATCTTGTAGTTCGCTCTCTTGTTTTGTGCAGGATCTGTATGTAGCTGGATCGGCTAGGAGAGCAAAGAGCTGGGAGCAGGATACAAAGAGAGAAGGACAAGGATCGACTAAGCGCAAGACACCAGGTTGGTTGACCTTCTTACTATTCTCTCTGTACTTTCATAAAGTGGAACATGAAAATTTTATCATTCAGTTGTTGCTAAAGACTGTCACCTTTAGAAGGGTTAGTGTCATCCGCATCGGATACTTTTCCCCACAACAAACTGGCGACTCCGCTGGGGAGCCTAGTATCTTGTTGTTGTTGTAGTATTTTGCTATTCATTTCTTGAAGAAAAGAGTACCAAATCGAAAAGCTTTTGACTATATCAAAAGCGAAGTAGAGGGACTGCTACTCTTGCTCCTTTGTTGAGCAAATTCAAGATTTAAAGAGCTAATCTACAGATGAATCTTTACTCTTTGTGATAGATCTTTATCCTCTTGATCATCCCTTAGCCTGTACTTGACCTATAGCTTTTTATTTCAGCAAATACAGTGCATTTTTGAGCTTTTTATGACCCGGAATTCTTAGCAGACGTAACTCTCGTAAGTCAGTGCAGGCTGTCCACAGGCAGTCTGCATTACAGCGCAGGTGCTCCCTTCGGGAACTGCACTGAGAGTGAGATTGGCAGACTAGAACCTGCGCTGGTCCAGTTAGCCCTTGTCTTGCTCAGTCTTCCTATTGTGTCTTGGCCCTGTTTGCACTTGTTTTTGGCTGATTGCTTGCTGGTCATTGTATTTGCTGTAGACCACTTCTCCTTGACTTTATTCCGCCTCAGTTGTGTGATGAAACTGTGAATGTTCTTTCAGTATTTCTTACTTCAGTTACAGTTTCCCATTGTGAAAAGCGAACCAGTATAGCTGTGACCTCTTAGATCCTGAACTGTAAAAGTGTCTTTGTGATCTTATGAGCTAGTTTTATTACTGTTCATGGCTGTTTGAGTTTGTTTGCTTTTCACTTTTATGGTTTGAATCTATACTTTTCCTGTGTTTAAACAAGTCTATCATAAGGTGTCTTTTTGATTGTGGACAAACTTGTTTATTTCTACTTGAAAGTTGATTCAAAAATCATACAACAGTTTCCTTTTGTTAGCATCAACATTAAGGATAACGAAAAGAAATACATGCATTGTGCATTTTGCATTTGACTGTGTGCTTGACGATTTAGGAAAATGTGCATTTTAGTGTGTGTTCTTTGATCTGTGGAAAAAGTTGTGTCTTTCTTTTCCCTCAAGTAGATTAAGGTTTTCAAAAGTTGAAAGATTGAAAAGATTTGCTTCTCATTCTTAGATTGCATATAGGAAGTTGTATATATACATCTCGTGGCGAACCTGAAAGGCAAACTGTTAAGAAAGATCAACATTAAAATAAACTCAATTTACATAACAACGCTTTGGAATTTAACGCAAACATCTAGAGGTCTAGGTAGAGACGTGTTCCAGCGTCGTTAAACATAGTGACTGTCGATCTCTACGAAGGTGGGTGATTCCTCCTGAGAGTCGGTGGCACTAACACGGACTTGAGCTCCCGCGTACCGTCGCGTATATTGGGAGACCCCTATAGGCTTTTATCCTTTATCCTTAGGAAACCGTTTCGGCCGCCCTACTGATCGCGATGCAGTGAACACAGCATTCACGAAGATCGACCACCCGTACCGTAAAACGTATTCTGTGGTTTCGCGAAAGGTTTGGCACACCCTCTGCCTAGATCTCCAGAGCAGTTTCTTTTGGCCCTTTTCAAACTCTATAACTAAAAAGGTCCAACCGAGCATTTGTCACTTCGGGCTCGTTAATACATCGAAGGTGACTAGAGTCATCTTTAGCTTTTTCTCGACTCTTAAAACATGAAAAAGCAAGTTTGTGTCTAAAAGCGTCGTAAATAAAAATTATTTTAAAGCGGAACATAATCACCTGTTATTCCCACGTTGATCTTTCAGTTGAAAAGTATGGAGCCTACCAACCAAGGAAGTAACCTTGGCGGAAATCCAAATCCCTTCTCCTCTTGGGGAGATGTTGGTGCGCCTCATATGGCTACATTGTCGCTTCCAGGATTGACAATCGGCCTCCCTGTATGGCTCTTTTCAACTAATGTAGTCCAGATCGCCACTAATCCTGAGCATTCGAATCAACAGTCAGAACAATCTAGAACTACCCACCAGCCTTCCACTTCTTGTGATACTTCCTCTGATCCTTCATCTTCGCAAGGTAGAGCTGGCAAAAGTCAGCCTCCCAAGGAGAAGAAGGAAAAGAAGAAGAGAGAAAAGAAGCAGAAGGAGCCTCTGGCGAAGGCGACTGGGGGCAAACAGAAGAAAGCTGACAAAAGCCCACACACTGCACCGACCGGGCCTAAAACGCCATGTGTCATTTGCAAAGGGATCCACTTCCATCGTGATTGTCCTTGTATTCCCCGGATACTAAGGGACTGGTCCCCAAGGTTGCACAATCCGGTAGCATCAACCTCTGGTTGTCAAGTTGATTGCATTCCGTCAACTAGCGAGAGTGAAGGACGAAGAAGGGGACCAAGATCACCCTGTCTATTGTGTGAAGGTCATCATGCCATCCACAAATGTCCATTCTTAGATGAGGCCAAGAGAGTTTTGGAAGATCGCCCGGTGTCACCGGTGCAACTTCCTCCTGGATACCGAAAACTCACGCCTAATCCCTCGATAGTTGAAAATCCAGTTGAACCACTCAGGTGGTCAGCTGAAGTGTCGGTCATTGAGAATGAACCTACCGAATCTAGACCAGACGAAAGTCTAAAGGTCGATACGGCAGTCGGCCCGTTTCTTCCTTCAGAGGTTCTATCGTCCAATGACCCCGTCATTGAAGACCCGTCTTCAAATGACACCGTCGCCAAAGAGTCATATTCATGCGACACCCTCACTGATGAGAACAAGGATGACACCATCCAGGTTCTTTTCATCAGCACCGACTCAGATGAGCATCAGGGCAATGTGCCCATTCCTTTATCGCAGGAAGGAACATCATCAGAGTCGTATCCGGCCGTATATTCGGTCCCACCACCAAGCAACCTGGTTGTATCCTTTGATTGGAATCAACTAGTCAGACCCCGGTTACCAGCCAGTGTCCCATTCAGAATCATTGTCTAGATCTATAGAATGATTATGGCTGGTACTATCATTGATGAAGGAGCGTCTGTGAGTATCCTTTCCTCTGTTGCTTGGAAAGCACTGGGTTCCCCAGCGCTTTTACCTGAGTTGAGAAATCTCTCAGGTTTTGATAAAGGAACCAGTCGACCATTAGGGATCCTCCCCGATGTACCTGTTACATTGAAAGGGAAGACCGTCAGGATGAACGTGTTGGTAGTTTAAGGACCCTTGGATTATAACCTACTCCTTGGACGCGACTATATTTATTGCATGGGAGCGATAGTCTCCTCACTCTTTAGAGTAATGTGTTTTCTGCACGAAGGAAGGGTGGTCAAGCTCGTAGACAAACTTTCATTTCCGGGATCTCGCATCGCAAATAGTCAAATACCAATCCTAAATGGTCTGTTCACTCAAGATTCGCCTCCGCCCCCAGTCCTCCTTCCCGATGAGCGCGAGTAATTCGGAAAGAAAGACTAGGACCCAGGGGCATGCACCCTGGTCTGCTTCGGGCAGAAGAAACTCCGGGTATAAGGAAGAATTTCCGCAGAAGAACATGACTAGTCCGTACCCCGTCCGAAGGAAGTGGGGTTGTTCTGGAATAATGATCTTTTGTTAAAGTTATGTGTTTGGGAATCATTCACCTTTGTCTAAAAAAGTGGGCAATGCCCAAGTAGGAATTCCCTTATTGTAACAAGTAGTCACCATCTTTAAATTCAAGCCTCGCCCATCGAAACATATGTTTTGAAGGATAAGCAGGGGCAGTCAACTAAGAAGGAGACCGTATTGTTGTAACAGAGGGTAACCATCTTTGGACAACCCAATGATAGACACCGCCGAAGAAAGAGATGGATTTGCGGCAGCGAATAGAATCACTCTTCGGATAATAAGAAAGAGGCAAGCCTCCCTCAATAATACCAATGTTTTATCTTTGAGTAGTGTTCTTCTATTGTCACAAATAGCTGTTTGTTCAAAGTGGGCCGACAGGAAGTCTGAGTACTGCGTAAGACCCCTTAAAATAACGAGAAGACAAGTATCGTTAACATTAGATTAGCAAGATGACAAATAAGTAAGAACACCCAAAGAAAAACAGAAGTAGGGGAGAGGAGGGGCAGCCTCGAAATTCTATCCTATACCTGGGGGCATGCAAAATTTCTGGAGTGCAAGCTAGGGGCGGTTATTTATCTGGTTTTAAGATTAGCCGTTTCCGAACTTGCATGAAAGAAAGCCTGTGGGGCAGAAGTAAAATTTGCCAAAAGTGAGCACAGCTGTGGTAAGGCATAAGCTCTATAAAAATTGGTCCTTACGAGAGGCATTCTTCAAATGACTGGTATATCGAGCAGTTTTAGCATATAGTTCATGCTCGTTAAAAAATAAACGCAAATCCGAGCAGTTTTAGGCCTGAATTTAAGCTCGTTAAAAAATAGAAAAGTGTGAGCAAAAGTTTCCCCCAGAGTTCAAGCTCATGGAAAAAATGAACCGGTAAATGACCTTTTGAGATCGTAAATTCATCAGCCATAAGAACCTTGATCGTGTTTTCATCCATCACCTCCACTGTTCATTTGGTCGATCATTCACTTCCATTTGTGTGTTTACCTCTTTTGAGAAACAGCTGCGAAGAGTGATTTCACCTAGCCATCCTTGTGACACTGCCGTGATTGGAAAATTCCAACCTGTACCTGGAATCTGTAGCTATCCCTGTTTATCACTTGTTCCTCAAAAGACGAGTCTTCTTTCAGCTCTTTTCACTGACTCGTAAAATATGAAAAGTTTGCCGAGTTTTGGCCTTCCAGCTCGTTAAATGACCGGAACGCTATCCCTCCTCTAAATTTTAATCATTTTGGACCTGAGGGATTATTGCACAAAAGGATCGAGCGCTTGTCTTGTTCGGCTCGTTAAAAGTACCGAACAACCATCCCTTCTGTATTGTTTTATACTTTTTCGGACTTAAGGGATTTGCTGACGAAAAAGGAATTATGGAGTTAACTTTCTGTACCTTTTTAGACTCTCTAAAAATGAAAAGGACCGAGTTTTCTTTGCCGTTAGACTCGTTAAAATGATTAAATAGTGACAAACTTGTCTTTAGACGAGAACGAGTTTCCCTATCGCTAGGCTCGTTAAATCATAGCGATGGGCTTGCCCAAAGGGCAGGTTATAGAACAAGCATATGTTATCCTCCTCAAGCTTGACAAAAATAAAGAGGTACTGGTCAGAAATGACTGGGGAAAAATTGGGAGAACATCAAAGTTTAAAGGTAGCAAGTCACTCTTGGACATGACACTTTTCCTCCGTACCTTATCGGGTTGGGTTGTTTCATTCACCGGTCTCATCACCATGGTCCTCGCCACACCATCCACATTTGGGGTAATGCTACCGATCCATCGCATCAGTGTCGTTATATGTTCAAGAGGGGTCATTCTGGAAGTGTCAACCGTGTCCCATCCACTACCATACATTATCCTTCATCCATTCATGATCGCCACCCTGAATCATATTTCACAGTTTGTTTTCACCTCCACTAAAGTCATTAGCTCCGTTCCGTGTCATTGATGTGGGATTCATTAAGGCCCTCCTTTGACGGATCGCTTCTTGTCGACTTCAGCTCATTATCCAAGAAGTTGATCTAGGAACACCCCCATCAGTACTTTGAAGCTTGCATGCCTCAATGGCAAGTTTCTCACTTCCGGCGACAGGTATACATCAATGACCTTCGACCAGAAGATTTTGCGTGGTGTTCGACGCCAAGTCCTTTTTCACGCCACGTGAATTGTACTGCAGTACCTTGAGGGTCATCGTCATTATTGGTGATCCCTCTCGCGCTTGTTAACGGTTTTCATTATTGACCGGTAATCAAGCGATGTCTTTCCATGTTCGACTTCAGCGCAATTCTCACATGGATCGACTTGTACTTAGAGTGAAGATCGAACGAGTTTGAAGACCCCGGATCTAGTTTCATCCATCCGGGCTGCGATATATATTCAGGAAATATAAAAACATTTGCCATGTACATCATTGCAGCAGATGATCATCCTATTCAAAGGATGATAGTTTCAGCAGAAAATTATCAGTCTATCTTCAGACGATCGTCTGTCATATGTACCAAAATGTATTTATAGAAAGCTGAGCATGGGAATGCCCGCCTCAGCTAGATCATGAGAATAATGATGAATGAAAAATAATGTATTGTATTGTATTGTATTACAGGGCACTCTCCTCAGCACTGGAACGAACTTCGGATCCTCTAGCTAAAGCATTTCACCCAATAAACGGCCTCATACTTTAGGGGGCAACTGTTATAGAAATTTTTGTGCCTCGCGTCAAGGAGCATGGAATGTCAATAATTACAGGGATCCTCAGTCCCTAAATATGTTGTTCTTACCCCTAAAAGAACAAGGTCATCAAACAACAGCACTTCCAATCAGTTCTCCACCTGAAAACACTTCAAAACAGGCTTATTTTGGATCATGTCAGCTGCTTAACTGAGCATCTGCGCTGTATTGCAACTGTCCCACTCTGTACCTGCGCTGGAAGTCAAAAACAATGAAGGCTACCTGCGCTGGGCGAGATTGGCCAAGTGGCACAGTCATCCTGCAAGGTGTCAATTGCCCAGGAAGCTTCCAAAATGACACTTGGTTCATGAGATTCGCCCTGTGATGAGTAAGAGGTACTTGATCACCATGTGTAAGCAAGGATCTCCAAGTGGACACACGAACTGAAGATTAACTGAAGATGGAGAGGACACTAGTCAGCTATATGCCAGCCTCCAGCTGACTCATCCTTTCCTCTTCCCTCCTATATATAGAGCTCTTCTATGAGGTCTAGGGAGGCTGGAATTTTGTATAAGCAAGGAGGTGCTGTTGGTATACCGCCAGGATTATTGGGTGATTGTTTTACTAGAGGTGAAGAGGAGAGTTCTTGCTGCCGAGGAAGTGCTGCTGGATTGGATCCAACATCATTGGTTGTAACTTCCTCTGGAACCCTGTTACTTTCTATCAATAAAGTTTGCATGTTCTCCTATATACTTGTTTTACATATATGCTTTGTGTTTACATGTATATTTGATGCACCCTAATCCATGCTTCAGTTATGAGTACATGTATCTTGTAGTTCGCTCTCTTGTTTTGTGCAGGATCTGTATGTAGCTGGATCGGCTAGGAGAGCAAAGAGCTGGGAGCAGGATACAAAGAGAGAAGGACAAGGATCGACTAAGCGCAAGACACCAGGTTGGTTGACCTTCTTACTATTCTCTCTGTACTTTCATAAAGTGGAACATGAAAATTTTATCATTCAGTTGTTGCTAAAGACTGTCACCTTTAGAAGGGTTAGTGTCATCCGCATCGGATACTTTTCCCCACAACAACGGTGCAAACACGACCAAAGCTTTAAAGGCTGAAGTATTACATTCATGATGGTTATTTACCGGAAATTGGTTCACTTTTTAATGAGCTTAAACTCTGGAGGAACATGTGCTCATTGCTTATGTTTATTTTTTAACGAGCATGAAGTCCGCGCTAAAACTGCTCGATTAAATGGTCTCTTTTTGATTTTACCATAAATGGCTTTGCTCTTTCAAAGATTGTACTGTATTTTCAATTGCTTCATCAAACTAGTCAGAAATGAACAATATATGCTTGAAAAATGACTTAGAACACTAATATTTTACTTTGAACTACGTAAAAAGTAATGAAAAAGTGCTTTTACCTCTCATTTTACCATTTCATTTGAACTTTGGCTTGTTGGAGCTTTGGAGGTGCTTTCCCCCTTTGATTTTCATCAGCTGATTTCGGGAGATTCTATGGACAATTCTCGGTGCCGTCTGGACCAGGTGGGAGCTAAACTTGAGCTCTTTCATTTCATGCTTTCCATTTTGCATTCTGAGCTTGATTCCTGGTTTTCTGAGCCTCTAGGATTTGAAAAACTCGTTCTGCCTTCAGCGCACCCTCTGTGTATCGAAAGGTGCCTTGGATGTTGGCCTGTCCACTGGCCATCTGACATGCAACGCACCCAGAGCACTACTGTTGGTGCGATGGGCGCAAAGAAGGAATTTTATGCACAGTATTTGATGGAAATTTTGCCTGTTTCTTACCAAAATTAGGATCTAACTCTTCTCTTGTTTGTTTTTCAGAGATCTTTTGGAGTAAGACGACTATTACATGGCAATAACGCAAGCATGAAGAAGAGGATGCTTGCCCTACATGATCTGATTACAGTAAACGCATTGCAGAACTGTGGCTTGCTGAAGTTTTTCCACATTTGTAGCATGAGACAACAGATCAACTTACTGCAGTATTTTCTCGATGCTTGGATCCTACCAACTAGGTGTTCCAGATCAGGGGCAAATCCATCCCCTTGACTGTAGTGGACATCTATTTCTTGACTGGCTTGTCGAGGCGGGGTGCCCCCATCTCTTTATTAGGTTCGGCCCGAGGAGGTGAATTTGTGAGAGATTATGTTCACCGGTATTGCAGAGAGGGATCTCAGCCGAGTAAAGACAGCAAGATCATCATCCGTGATGTCACTGACAGGTCCCTCAGGACTATTCTATTTACTTTTGGTAGGATGGTTGGTGGTGCGGCTCTTCATGTAGCTAACCGATCTTATATGCAGTATGCCTTGGAATGCCTCCAACCGAAGATGTTCAACTGGTGTGACGCAGTACTTCTTGTGATGAAAGAACAATTGACCAAGGTAAAGAGTGGGAGGTTGAAGAACTTTGGGTATGGTTCTATTTTGAACGCCTTTGCCTTGGAGAAGATACCACTGATGCAGCCGCAGTATATTGCACTCGATTTACCTTCACCGACTGAACCACGTATGCAGAGATGGGTCGACCATATGTCTAGGCATGCTGGTCAATCTCAGATTTCATTTTCTGATACCTTCTTTGGGTGGTTTGATCGTTAGGAGATGGTTTACTTCAAGTATCCATATGCTGGTATGGACTTCCGGGGTGACCCAGATTTAGTACTGCCGGATGGCGAATAGTGGGGTGCCATTGGTAAATTCTTTGACCATATTCCTGTTTATCGTTTTTCTTTTGTAATGTCCTTGTGATTTATTCTGTCAAGACTTAACCAAACTCATGTGTTCATGCAGATGTTGGTCCCGTTCGGCCAGTAGTATGCCTAAGAGTGCTAGCCGCCGCCCCAGCAGGAGAGGCTGTTGGAAGGGCTATCCTTCGTGACCTCGATGTGGCCGAGACTCTTGCGGCATTACAGGAACAGGTTGAGGGCCTCACTCTTGGTATTCCAGATGTGAGGACTGATGAGATGCCCTTGAGGTTGCAGCGGCATACTACTGGTGTGCCAAGATGATGGACTCGGCTCCTACGAATGATCGCAGGCTATGACTTGCTATCACGAGCATCATTAGACTAGGGTGCCCCCTAGCGTTTTGAGTTGTTTGGTCATTTGACCAATTTTGTCTTGGTTACAGAACATTATGTGTAAACCATAAACAGTTATATATATATTTTTGATTTTCGGAGTTTTATTTTGGTTAAGTTACCTGATCCAAATGTAAATATTGATGGTATGCTTCTTTTTATAAATGTTGCAAATGTCTATCTAACACATAATTTGCCAATGAGTCAGTTAATGTGTTTAAGTTTCTGGAAATATGTTGATATTTAATAAAATCAAATTGTCTTTCCAAAATCTTAACCCTTAGGAACATGCGATAAATAGCTGGATTTCGGACAGAGTAGATACCAGTGAGTTGTAGTATGACGAGTTGTGAGTCTAGCCTGAAAATCAGTCGGTGTATACCATGTGTGATGGCATCAGAGAGAAGTTCTATCAACGCGCTATATTCAGCAATGTTATTCGTTGATCGACCAATACATACCCCTCTGAAACTTACTAACTCGCCACTTGGATCAAAAATGGCCCAGGCCGTGGAAGATAGGTTCCACGAACTACGACTCGCTCCGTCGGCATATCAAACACATGACTCCAATAGGTTTGACATCTGCAATAAATGTAAAAAGTGGATTACTTTGACCAAAATAAACACTTTATCGAAAACAAAAACATAACAAAAGCATACAGGTTACCATACTGAATTACGCATAGTAACGCTTGAGGTACAACCCGTTACGAGGTTGCGCCAGTGGAATTCCGTCATAATCCATTAACTCGTAGGATCCTTTTGCTAACACTCGCTTAACAATATAGGGGCCCATCCATAAGGACTTAAATTTACCTGCTCCCAATTTATCGGATTCTTGGTCATAAAGCAAGACCAAGTCACCTTCTGAGAAGACACGGGGTTTGACATTTTTGTCGAACTGTGCTTTGACTCATTTCTTATGGGCTTCGTTAGCCAAAGCGGCGTCACAACTGGTTTCATCCAATTGGATTAGTTCCAAGAAACGAGCTTCTTCTTCTGAAGCTCTGGGGAGGAGATCAATTGCGAGTTTGAGGGACGAGATTTCACACTGGATTGGTAAGACTGCTTCCAGGCCATATACCAGTTGAAAAGGTGTAAACCCAGTTGCATTCCTTACCGATGTTCGGTAAGCCCACAAGGCTGAGTACAGGATTAGGTGCCACCTTCTTTTGTGAACTCCAATCATCCTTTGCAGCATGCGCTTCAGGACCTTATTGATTTCTTCAACTTGTCCGTTGGCTTGTGGGTAATATGGAGTAGAGCTGTCGTGAGACAACCCTAGTTTGGTAGCTAATTCGACCATCATGTGATTGCAAAAATGCGATCCATGATCTGTGACTATAGCTTGTGGGATGCCGAATCTGGCGACCACATGATTGAAAAAGAAGAGGGCAGCTGTTTTACCAGTATTATCTAATGTAGGCATCGCCTCGGCCCATTTGGTAAAATAGTCAACTGCGACTATGATATACCCATGCCCCCCAGTCGAGGTGGGGTTACATGTCATGAAATCGATGCCCCATTTGGCGAATGGCCCGACAGAACTATTGGCTGTAGAGGTGCGGGTGGTCTTCTGGTTTTGCTATCGAAAATTTGACAAGCATGGCAACTTTTGACTGCGTTTATGCAATCTTTAAACATTGTTGGCCAGAAGTATCCTGCTCGTAAGATTTTTTGCATTGTAGCATAATTGGATTGATGCCCCCCACACGCGCCTGAATGGCAATAATTTAGGACTTTTTCGGCCTTCTCATGCGTGAGGCACCTTCTCAGAACTGTATCGATACCGTGACGGTAAAGTGTATCACCGATCATGTAGTCTTTTGCTTGGTATCGAATACGTTTTTGTTCGGAGCGAGAGGTATTTGGCCTATATTTTTGGGTTTGGAGATAAATGATTATATCCCCATACCACTGTTTGCTTGAAGATATCAGAAACAAACTTTCGTCCACGATCGTTTCTTCGGATGTTTCATCATTGGACGATGATGGGAGATCGCATAATAATTCTGCGAAAACCAGAGCTTTCTTTGACTTGGATTTTACAAATTCCAGATCAAACTCTTGTAGGATTGCTATCCATTTTGAATATTTTCCCCCCAGAAACTGTCGTGACAATACATAATTCATGGGGTTGCAATCTGACAGAATGGTAGTTTTTCGAAAGAGGACATAGTGTCGAAATCTCTGTATCACTTGAACAGCTGCGAGCGCTAGCTTTTCAACATAAGAATATTTGCTTTCTGTATCATTTAATTTCTTGCTTAAATAATATATAGGATGTTCGATTCCGTTGTCTTCTTGAACTAAAACCATTGCGATGGTCGTATCCGCTGCAGCCAGATACAGGTTAAAATCTTTTTGATAATCAGGGGCGTACATTAATGATGCTTTCATTAGGGATTCTTTTAAAGCATCAAAGGATTCTTGCACAACCTGGTCCCAGAAAAAAGGTACTTCCTTTTTCAAAAGACGCGTATAACCTTTAGCAAGTTCGGCGTAATTTGGAATGAACTTCCTCAGAAAGTTTGCTTTCCCTTGGAGTTTCTGAATCTGAAGCAAATTTGAAGGTGGAGGCAAATTTATGATTGCTTGAACCTTACATGGGTCAAGACGAATCCCGTCCTTTGAGACTACAAAGCCAAGTAAACGACTAGAACTGACGCAAAATACACATTTGTGTGGATTGATTCGTATCTTGTAGTGTCGGCAACGTAGAAATATCGCTCTTAAATGCTATGGATGATTAGTCTGATTTCGCGAAAGAGCTGGAAGGTCGTCGAGGTATGGTTGAACGATGTTTTTGATGTCATGGAAGGCATAATTCATTGCCCTCTGAAATGTTGCCCCTGCGTTCTTTAAACCAAAGGGTAATTTTCGATATGCGAATGTGCCCCACGGACAAATAAATGCAGTCTTTGACTGGTCCTGTGGGCGGATATTTATTTGATTATACTCAGAGGATCCATCCATAAATGAAAAGATTTCGCACCCAGTGCATTCATCAATTATCTGGTCGATGAAGGGTGTAGGGTAGTTGTCTTTTGGACAAGCTTGATTTACATCCCTATAATCGACGCACACTCTAATTGTTCCTTGTTTTTTCATAACAGGGACAATATTCGATACCTAATCGGTTAGAGGAACCGGGTAAATGAAACCAGCATGGAGAAGTTTCTCAACTTCTGCCTTAATGGCAGCGGCTTTCTTGGGGTGCACCTACCGTAGCCGTTGTCGTACTAGTTTGACATCTAGATACATCTTAATTTCATGTTCAACGATACTCGAGTCAATGCCTGGCATTTCATTATATGACCAAGCAAAGACATCTCTGAATTCGCGAAAAAGAGCGTTATATATTTCCAGTTCTGAAGGAGAACAACATTTGCCAACATAAATATTCTCTACAACATCTGTTTTGGTCGAGATATTTATGGTGATAGTCTCTTCAATGTTGGACAAGTTTCGCTCGGAATCCACTGTGTTTACAGTATTTTATAGAAAATGAAAAAATGAAGGATGATAAAGGTCATCAGGAGCATCTTCTCCACAATCCGGAAGAAGGGAACGATGGTGGTAATCATTCCATGGTGCCCCTTCAATTATCATTGATTGAACAATTCCTTCGTCGGTGTCATGCACTCTCGACCAAGGATCTGAAGGGGTGCCATATTCCTTAGACCTATCTATCCAAACACTCGATGAGTGTTGATTTGGGTTTGCCTCCCAAGCTAGGAACATTGATTGCTACAATATTTCTGTTGGGCTTGGAGGAAAAACCATCGCATGATCCATGTCGATATCGTTTTCTGAGATCTTTTTAGAAGATATCATGTTGCAGGTTCCTACCGACGCTACTTCCGCTAAATTTATTGGAGGCGGAAGGGCAAAAGTTCCCATTAATACAGGGTCTTTTAGTAGGCCTACTCCGATATTTTGAAGCGAATGGGGGCTTCCATGGATCATAGGAATGCTTCCCGTAACTTGAGAACCATTCGGGAGGAAGTTTTGTTGATCGACGATTGTAATCCCTCCTTGAAGGGGAAATGCAATCTTCCTAAAATAGGTCGACACAATAGCAGCCATGGCATATATCCATGGTCTTCCCAGTAGGATGTTGTAATCGAGATTTCCGTCTATTACCTCAACATCTATTTCTACTGTTTTTCCTCCTAGTTCAACCTTCAAGTTACTTAGAATACCATATGGGGTATATGTTCGTCCATCAAATGCTTTTAATGTCGTCGAAGATCGCGACAAGGTTGGAGATCCTAAAGTTTTCTAGCAACTCATCGACATAATACATGTAGATGCCCCCTCATCAATAATTGTTCAATGAATAGTTTTGTTGAGGGCTTTCACTTGAACAAGGAAAGCTAGTTGAGCTGGTAATTGAGGATTGTATCCTTTATGATCGAAGGATACAAGATTGGAATCCTTTGGGTCTATCCCACCAATGGCTGATAATAAATCCTGCTTTTGGGATGGGCAATTTTGTAGCACTTCAAGAGTCGACATAGCAGATGGCGATTGGGCCAAATCTTCCACTATATTATAATGCTGTGCTGCTCTAGCACGAGGATTAAATGTCGATTTGTGTACTACTCCCTTTGGCGGTTTTATTGTCAATTCGGGAATGATGGGCGGCGCAACTTCTGTCGAAGTTGTTGTCGAACTACTAGGTTGATCTTTATCCTTGTTGTTCGACAGCTGTGGATTCCCATAATCTTTGTTCCTTGTTGATATCAAAGCATCATTTTGCTGTTTTGAAACCGACAACATTAGCACTTGAGATGGGGAAGCATTTCCACTGTCAACCAGATTTGTTCTTGGATTTGGAAACGGATCAGTTAACACTACGGAGGTTTTTGAATTCTTGAAGAATTTTTTAAGCTCTGCTCTGTGTGGACAATCTAGTGTCCGATGATCCTCATCGCATATCATGCATGGAAATTTTTGTTTCCTATTTCCAGGAGGGTTTGCAGAAGATTTTTCAGGAGATGATTCTTCCTGTTTCTTCTTCTTCCCTTTGCCTTTCTTCTTGCCCCCTGGTTGCTTGGTTTCTTTGCCTTTATCTGTCGATACGGCATTTACTTCCGAGGCAAGAAGTTCATCTTTTGCATTTTGACCTGAAATCTTACGGGCCTTTTTGGATGTAGCCTTTGTAGATTTTGTGTCTGTTGTGCCAATCACGCCATTACCGGCATGAGAGTCATTGTTTGATTTAGGAGGAGGAGGAACTGAGAATTCCAGTCTAGGGGCTTCAGGTATTTTATCGTAGAGCGTGCCAGACTGAGTGTAAATCAAGTCCAAATATTGCGCACGAGCGATAACTTGCTCTTCCGTGACGACTCCCCCTTTTGCCACATCTTCCGTGATGGAAGGTAGTAATGACTTGATAAACCATTCAGCTAAAAGTTGATCGGGAACATACGTTTTTACCATTCTACGACGACGTCGCCACTCATGTATATGATCAGATATGTGAGTGGCCGTCGTTTGTTTGAAGTTGGTAAGGAGTTCCGTTCCGGTTTCGTACCTTATCAGTAATTGAAAATGGGTTAAAAAGGTTGTGGCTAGGGTACTGAAGTTATCGAATGAAGCTCTAGGTAATTTGATATACCATTTTGCTGCCAGACCAGTTAACGTCCTCTGAAAAAGGCGAAGCCTAATCGAATCATCGTTTAGGGTGTTTGATGAACACCACAGATGAAAGGTCATCACATGATTCGACGGATCTTCACCCGGATTTCCATTAAATTTAGGAATATCTGATGGAAGTTTATGCGGAATCGTTGGCCACCAAGGGGCGTAAGTGATTGGATCGTTTGTTAACCGATTTAAATCAGGGAACTCTAAAGTTGCCACGAAGGGTAACTGTTGATTCAGGTTAGGTGAAGCATACCCAGGATAAGATGGGATTGCCTGAGCAGTTGGTCTTTGCATACAGGCATAATGCATTTGATGCTCGTAACTTTGGTAGGGTTGGTGGGCATTACCATTGTAAAATGGTTGATTTTGACCGTTTTGAATATACGGCTGCCCACTATTTGCAAAGATTTGTTGCTCAGAACCTTGGTATACTTGTTGGAATTGCGGTTGTTGGTATTGTACTAGCCATGGTTGTGAAGCCATGTGCTGTTGCCCAATACTAACTATTTGACCAAGATAAGGGGTAATTGTACCTGTTTGAACCTGTGTCATTCCACCAGTCAGCGATTGTGGTTGAGTTGCAGGGTCAAGGGGCTGTTGCATTACAACCTGAGAAACCTGAGGTTGGCATACAACAGGCAGCGCTTGAACTTGCGACATCGTCACAATAGCTGGCGTAGTTGGTATATTTGACATAGGTAAGCATTGTTGCATCGAATATACAACTCTTGGTTGTTGAGGTAGTATCGGTACCCAACCAGTTGAAGTAATTCCAACATAACCCAAATTTTGTTGTGAACTCCCGTATGGTTGTCCTCACGGAGGGGATAATGAAAGGGCATACTGCCCCCCATATGGTGGTAATCCAGAACTCAAGGGAATGGCTTGCCCTTGAGGGCCGGACTGCCCAAATTGACCTCCAAATGGATCAATTTGTTGAGACTCAACATAAGAGTTCCCGAATATTATTCCGGATGAACAAACAGGAACATACCATACCGTCGAAATGGCCCCTGAGTGGGCTCCTTCTAGCGATTGAGAGCTAGTTAGGACAGATGGTATACCGGCAAACATTGTTGGAGTGATAGCAGGGAGTTCTGTCGTCGTTGTGTCAGACGACACAGTCCTAGACGTTGACAGTTGTTCAGACATTTCTAGTCTATCCAAAAGATTACCTAGCAATTCTACAGGAGCTTTCACTGGTGGTAGACTAACTTCTGATGAAGAAGGATACAGAGTGATCCCGACTCCAAATTGTGATGGAGTACTAGATGGAGGATCTTCCACAATATCTTCTATGGCAATCAGACCAGGTGGAAGGGGTAGACCGTCAGGTCCGTAAAATATTTCTGGTGCTGAAGAAGGTATGGAATCGGCAGCGACAGATGTTTGAGGAGCAAGACTCTCCGAACCGGTTGTAAATGGAACTGGTTCGGTAACACAAGTGTTTACCCTCAGACTAGGATCAGTACTACTTTCCTTCTGTGGCTGCTGAATTTCTTCTGTAGAGGCAGGGATACCAGAAATTTTTGGAGTAACCGAAGTCTTTGATGTTGTTGGAACACTTGTTCTAACTTTAACAGGAGATTTGGAACCGGTTAAACGAGTTCGCTTTGTCCGTACTAGCTTTGATTCTGGAGACAAAGACGGTTGACTCGTAAGCCTCCGCGAATGACGGGGTTTCAATGGACTTTCTTCCACGATTGCGGATTACTCGATCAACTAAAAATAAAGGGGAGGTATGTTTCCGAATTAAATGAATTTTAGACGCTTTGACACAACTTGTTTTTTCAGTTTTTAAGAGTCGAGAAAAAACAAAAGATGACTCTAGTCGCCTTCGATTTTTAATGAGCCTGAAGTGACAAGTGCTCACATGGACCTTTTCTGTTAAAGAGTCTGAAAAGGAACGAAAGGGACTACTCTGGAAATCTAGGTAGAGAGATTACCAAACCAATCGCAAAACTGCAGAATACTTTTTACCGTACGGCAGTCAATCTTCCCAAATGCTATGTTCAGTGCATTGCGATCGATAGGGTGGCAGACACGGCTTCCTATGGATAAAGGATTAAGCCTCTTATGGTCCCCCAAAATATACTCGACAGTACGTGGGAGCACAAGTCCGTACTGGCACTTATCGTCTCAAAGTGGAGGAATCACCCAACCATCAGTGCGAACAACAGTTACCAGGCTTTATGACACCGGAATACATCTCTAGCCTAGACTTCTAAATGTTGTGCATTAGGTTCCAAAGCGTTGTTAGATTCATTGAATTTATTTTATAGTTGATCTTGTTTATGAAGTTTGCCTTTCAGGTTCACCGCGAGATGTAGATGTAATTCCTAAAATGCAATCTAAGATGATAAACAATCTTTTTATCTTCTTTGTGCAATGAAAATCCTAGCTACTAAGGAAAGAAAGACAGAATCCTTTCACAAAGAGCAAAGAGCACACTCTAAGTGCACTTTCCTAAATCAAACCAATCAGACTGTCTAAATGCAAATGCACATGCATGTATTTGTTTTCGACTTTCTTAGTATATGAATGATAAAAAAAAAGTTGATGCACAAATCTGAATTTCTTTTCAAGCGACAAATATCAACAAGTTTCTTTTCAAAATAAAAAATGGAGACGATCACAACACTTTACGATTTTGAAATGAATGCTTGTTTTTGACACTAGAAAAATTACAAATTCAGACCAAAAACAATAGTAACAGGATAATCGACCATCAACAGCAATCAAACTCTTTCCTATGATCAAAATTGACACTTGCGACACTTTCAGATCAAAGGACGACAGTGCGATTATGTTACTTTTTGCAAAGGAGAACTGATAATGACTCAAAAAACACACAAAAACATTTACAGTTCTTTTGTACAAAGGAGGCAAAATAACAACAAGGAAAAGGGGTTTCAAATAGACATATACTGATCACTGGCAACAAAATTCATGAATAGAACTGGAAAGAATGAATCACAGAAACCAACACTGCTCAAAGCCTAGTCTGATCAGTGCACCTGTAACACAGGGAATTTGAAATGCAGCGCACCTTCTCCACTCGGGAAGTGCGCTGAAGTTCAGATTCTTAGAACAGTACCTGCGCTGGGCCAAAAATGAGACTTTGCTTGGGTTCCGGGTCACAGTTTGCAGTTCAGTTCATGGGTTTTGGCCGAGCAAAAGGTAATCAGTAATGCAACAATCAGGGGTAGATCTAAGGAGGATCTAAGAGCTATCACAAGGGCAATCAGAGAGTTTGTGAATCAGTTGTTTAAATCATAAACAGATCCCAGAGATGGACTGAAGTGGCATTTATCTACTTTGAATTTGCATAGAAAATGCAGTTCGAATGCTACCTGGCACAACTTCAGACTCCATCTATAAGTTTATGAAATAGACAACAAGGAAGATAAACAAAAAAAGTAATTCCTCCCCAGTATGGTCACCATTTTGTTACAGGGAAAAGTGTCTACTCAGAACTGCTTATCCCACTAAGGTGTGACAGCTGCCTTAGAAACAAACAAATTAAAGATACTTTCGTATTTCCTTTATGACGTATAGATAGAAAGGAACAAAGAAGACCAACCTTTGTCTTGCGCTAATCTCCTGGTTCGATTCCTCTCCTCCTTGATAGTCTTTCGCTACTTGTTCCCTTGCACGCCCAGCTTCACAGAGTACCTGTAAGATCACAGTAGCACAGAACTATACAAGAACGTGGATCTATAATCATAAACAATCTAGGATCAGATGTAAATTGACCATACAAATGCAGCAACATAAATGACACAAGAGTATGGAGGAAAACTTGAATAGCTTTTATTGATAAACAAGAAAGAGCCAAGAGGAGTTACAACCAATTGTTCTGACCCAGCATCAACCTCTCAGCAAGGAAGCCCCTCTTCACCTCATACAAAGCTTAGATCACCCAACAATATGATGTTTGTCTCAAGAAACCAACAACAATTCCTTACAATATGCAAAATTCCAGCCTCCTGGATCTCTGGGATGAGGGATCCATATATAGATATCTGTAAGGGGAATGAGTCAGCTTGTGATTTGATTAGTGTCTTCCATCTGATAGTTCTTGATTCCACTTGGAGATTGATGATCTCTTACTCATCCTTGGTCGAATTCAGAGAGGCAAGTGTCACACGAGAAGTTTCTGGAAGCTTCCATTGCCTCTCCACCTCGCGGAATGACACTGCCATTTGTCATTTCTCGCCCATCGCACCCCATAGAAGGGATTTTTGAAATGAAACGCACCCACACAATGTATTTAGGTGAGATGCAGTGCACTTGGCCAGTGGAGCAGCTAAAATGATCATGTTTTGACCAATTCTGAGAAATTTTTCATGGAGAACTTCTGGGAGAAGCTGTAATCAGTTGACCTTGTTCCTTGAGGGGTTAGAACAACACTTTTAGGGACTTAGGAGCCCTTGGTTTATGGACATTTCATGCTTGGGGTTGTAGTGCCCAAAAATGTCTATAACAGTAGCTCTATGCACCACGCCTCAAACCCAATGCGCCATGCCTTCTCTATGCGCCGCGCCGGTGTATTTTTTGCACTGTGGAGGGTAGCCCAATGCGCCTTGCCAGTGACCCAATGCGTAGCACTTTTTGCAGGAGACTTTTGGAGGCCTTCCTGGTGTCCAAATTGGGCACAGGATAGATCCTTGGAAAGCTTATTGAGTCTAATTTCCAAACCAACTAGAAGTTTTCAATTTGGAGTTCATTTTCCCTATCAAAAATCAAATCTCCCAAGATTGGTCAAAATGTGCCAAATGAGGCGGCCTCAAGGCAGAGTGTTGTTGCAGTCAACTTTTGAAGGTCTTCCTCAACTCCAAATTGAGCTCATGATAGATCATTGGAAATATATTTGTATATAGTTATCATTTGACTCATCAAGAAAGTCATTTGGCCAACCAAGCTAGGGGAAAACTTGATTTTCCCAAGGTCACTTCAGAGGTACATCAATTCTCTTGAGGCAATTGTATTTTTGACATTTCTCTAAAACCATGACACCTATGTAAAAAGTGAAGGAGATTTTTATTCCTTGAGTTAGTTTGGACAAAAACTCTCTCAGTTTTCCAAAATTCATCTTTTCTTGCTCAGAAACATCATTTGAGTAAAACCTACTCCTATGTGTGGAATAGGGGATTTGTTGAAATGAAGCGAAATGAAGGGGATAAGGGGTTTCTAAATTCTTGAGAAAATTTTGGGAAGTAGGGAGAGATGTTAGGAAGTAGGGGAAAGTGGAATTTCAAATATTGAGTGAGGGGAAGGGGTCCAAAAGGGCAAAACACAGGTCTAGCCTAGAAAATTGCCAAGTTGTAGCAAGAAACTAGGGTTTGTGCGAAAATGAGGAATTTGGGGGATCTCAGTGATGGGAAGTGTTTAATAAGGTACATTAAGGATAGGGGAAGGTGTATGAACATCAGGATACAAGTTTTGTTGATGATTTGACCATCCAAGAGAAATTGCCTTCAAAACCCTAGGAGAGGGAAATGAACCTTACCTAGGCGCAACTAAAGCATGAACAAGGTGTAAAATGACCTAGTGTAACTTGACATGATGATGAAAACCATCTGAATGATGGTACACTCAACTGAATGGTGACATGGACTGACATTTGGACAACTTTGAAAGGAGTAAAAGCAAACCCTAGACCCAATACCTAGTGACCAAATTTTGCTTGAAGACTCACTGAAATGAAAAAATTTGACCTTGACACCTTAAAATCACTTTTTAAGAGCATGTTTGATCATTGGAGGAAGGATGCAAAGACTGAAACTAACATTGGCTCCAATGGGGATGGTAGATCCTTGTAGGTGCCAAGAACTACAGATCTTTGGAAAGCAGGCAGTGCCTTCATCCATTGGGAAATGGAGTCAATAACTTCAAAACACCCAAAAACCAATATGTTGACTCAAAACATAACTCAACTATGACTAAAAACTGACTCAATACTGAACTGACTGAAACAAAAAATGACTCATGACTTACTTAACTGAAACAAGTACTTAAAAATCTTTTTGAATAGCAGCAGACCATCGAGATTTGAGGGCTTCAAATCATGATGACAACCACCTACCTACTGATAAAATATGTACAATCATGTGTAGTGAGCCTTCCAATGTAACCAATCCAGCAGATGGCTACATACTGAAATTCTGCTCTCATTTTCCCCGAGCAGGCAGAACGATGTACATGTAGGCAACTCACAATAACCATTGAAACCAAGGCTTATGATAATGAACTAGGCAACATTTATCTTCTCTAATGCTTGCAAAAGAATGCCAAAGGGATCTTGATAATGCTGAAGCACTATCTTGTCTTGAGATCCAGCAACAAAAATACAAGTATTCCCTTTATTCTGATACGAAAGAACAATGGGTTGCTGATTGATAGGTATGACTTGAATTCTGCCTTACTATGTCTCTCAGACTCACATTCCTCAATTTCATGGTCTAGGTCATTCTTAAACAGAAAACAATCTTCAAGATTATCAAACATGACAGCCTTATCATTTTCATGAAAGAGAATATTATCTATTCTCTGATCTATAAGGCTAATGTCAAGACTGCAATCATTTGTAAAAGAAGAAGAAGTTTCACCAACACCGTCGTGTCTATTGGATAAATCATTCTTGCGGACAAGAACGATCTCCCTAGTATCAACAGATATCTAGCGACAAGCAAGACAAGAAAATCTACCTTTCTCTAAATATATTGTGATTTATAAATAAAAGCCAAGAGGTGTTTTAGACCCTACCTTAAGTCCAACGCTAGTTTGTGGCAGCCACGCTTTGACCGTCCGAATGAGTTTCCTTTTGAGAAATTGCAATCACAAACAAACACACATCAAATAACACCTGCATAGCTAATATAATAAATCATATTCATCATGGTGATCAAGGAGTCCATGAAATAAACCATAAAGAAAAAATTATTGAGAAAAATAAACTTAATTGTATTAACTTTAAGAATAGAAGAACTTTACAACCTTTGGTGCCTTCATGTTGTACAAGCTCCTCCCAGGGTCCAAGCAAGAATCTCCTCTACTTTGACAAGCCTCACACTCTTCCAAATGAGATCAAAAAAGGTATGTAATCTCTCCTCTCAAGCTCAATTAGGAAGACTAAATTCCAACAGCATTTACCCTAAAAAAATATTCAGCTTTCAACCTCCTTAGTAACCAGCCCAATGCCTCATTTTATAGTGCAGAGGGAGGAAGTTACAGGTCCACCTATGAAGGGATAGAGTCCTCCTTCAAAGGGATAAGCTCCTCACATCAAGGGGTTAGCTCCTTAAGGTATGGGATGCATGAACCTTAAAGGAGCAAACTTGCCACCTCAAGATTCCCTCTAGAAGCTTCCAGAAATAACCCAAAGTGAGTTTTTAAGAATGTACTTGCGCCTTTTTGAATTTTACAGGGGTCCGCACCCATTACACAGAAACAGAGCGGTCAGGTACGTAGGTGACATGACCAGTGGGTGCGGGACCACAGGTAATGCTAAGAGAAAGTGTGGAACCAGAGTTTTAGAGATTTTAAGGGCTTTCTCTTATTTTTCAAGGCTTGACATGAAGAATTGAGGTTTAAGACTTGCAAAGGAGGAAAGTATGAGTGGTGATAGACTCACACTGATTGTAGAATGTCATGGTGACAATATTTTGTGCAACAGATTGCCCCCTAAAGTGCGAAGTCTGTAATAGATGAGGATAACATTTGTCATCTAAGAAGAGTGAAGTACTTTATCATTTCAAGGATCATCCTGTGGACACCCTGGTCAGAACCTATAAAAAAATTCAATACAATATATATATATATATATATATATATATATGTGTGTGTGTGTGTGTGTGTGTGTGTGTGAACATATCATCGCTGAGGTAGGCATTCCCATACTTAGATCAAAACTGACTAGAAAACTAACTAAACTGCTCTGATACAGGAATGATTTTGTAATACATCACAAGTATAGACATATGTAGACACAGTATGGGCACAACCATCTGTTTATAAATAGTCCACTGTATAAAATTCCTCGCAGTCTGGATGGTGGAAACTAGATCGAGGGTCTTGATTTCTGCTTCCTGAATTAGTACGATTCTATCCATGTTAATGAATGTGTCGAAGTCGAACATGGTAGAAACCACTTGATTACCAGTCAATGATGTGAACTGTTAACAAGTGTGGGAGAAACCACCAGTACTGTCAATGGCTCTCAAAGTACTTAGTGCAATCCATGAAATGTGAATAGATGAGGTGATGTCGAACATGTAACAGAATCCTTTGATCGAAGGTCAATGATGCAACTTGTCGTCAAAGGCGAGAAGCCTGCCATTGAGGCATGCAGATTCCAAGGTACTGACGATTTCTAGATCATCTTTCTAGATAATGAGCTGAAGTCGATAGAAAGCGATCCGTCATAGGCAAGCCCACAACACGAAATCATAGATCAAGTTTGAAGAAATATATTTGGCAAGGACTAACTCAGGGATGGTCAAGATGGATGACATATATTTTGCAGATGAATGGTTTATTTGAACTAACCTCTTGAACACATAACGACACTGCATATGGTTTGGTGACAATTGACCCAAAGCTAATACCTAGAAACCAACTGAAGACTTTCAATATGGTTTGATTAACTATTAGGCAAAGGTTTCCCAACCCAGGTGAACAAAAAGTGTCGTGTTCAAGAGTGGTTGAATGCTTTTCTAAGACACAAAATATAACAAACAAGTTCATTTTTCTCTCTTTTCCCCCACCATTTCTAGCAAGTACCTCTTTATTTTTGACAAGCTTGAGGAGGATAACATTTGCTTGGTTATAATCTCACCCTTCGGATGAGTCCAACTTAGTTTAAAATTCAAACCCTAAGAAGGAGTAGTTCGTTCCTATTTTTAATTGAACAGATCCTTTACTGTTAAGTTTTAACGAGTCCAGTATAGGAGAAACTCGGCATTTTTCAATTTTAGGGAGTCAGAAGAAAAACTTAATAAAACTCCATGGTTGTCCTTTTTTTCATAAATTTGTGTCTCCCAAGCCCGAAAAGGTATAAAATAATACTTGAGAGAACCACTTGACCATTACGATCAAGGAGTACTTTTCATAATTAGTGTCTCTGAACCGAAAAAGTAAAAAAGCGATCAAAGACATGTTGTTTTATAACCAATATCGAACATGAAACGACAAAAATCTGGCAATCTTTTCATGTTTATGCAGTCAAAAAAGAACTGTAAGTGGACCGTCCTTTTAATTATGTTTTAAAAAGTTTGAAAGGGAAAAACTTGGCAATCTTTTCATATTTTACGAGTCAGAAAATAGCTTAAAGAGCACTCGTCCTAGAGGAATGAGTGGTATAAAGGGTAGCAACTAGTTCCGGCGATGGTGGAACTGCTCAAAACATGTAATGGTTAAGAGACTGGCTAACAAAACCACTCATAGATGCAGTCCCTCAGAAAGGGTAAACAACCAAGTGAAAGCATATGATCAGCCAAAGAGATGGTGGCGATGGAATGAAAACAACCAAGGCTCATCTAACAGAATTTAACGGATAAAAAAGGCAATCACGAGATGTAAACTGGGCATGGGTTCATTTTTACACAAGCTTGAACCATAGAGAACTCTCCTTAGATTCGATTTCATGTTTTAACAAGCTTGAAACGAAAAACTATGCTTGTTATAAGTTCGCATGCCCCCAGCATAACGACGCAAAATGAGGTACATGCCCCCCAAGCTTCATTGCATTCAAGCAGGTGGATGAAATGAATGTTTACTTTCAAGATCTTGAAAAGACTCGACTCGAAAAGGGAGTTGTTTCATTTTTTAATGAGGTTGACATAGGAAAAGAACTGTCCTCAAAACCCTTGTTTCATTTTTCAAAACGAGCTTGACACAAGACAAGGAACTATGCTCTAAAATCCTTGATTCATTTTTTAACGAGCTTGACACAAGAAAAGGAACTATGTTCTAAAATCCTTGATTCATTTTTTAACGAGCTTGACACAAGACAAGGAACTATGCTCAAGACTCCTTCTTTCATTTTTTAACGAGATTGACACAAGACAAAGAACTATGCTCATAAAATCCTTGATTCATTTTTTTTAACGATCTTGACACAAGACAAGGAACTATGCTCATAAAATCCTTCTACAATCTACCTATATAACCTATTGATTCATTTTTTTTAATGAGGTTGACACAGGAAAAGAACTATCCTCATACCTGATTCATTTTTTAACGAGGTTGACTCAGTAACATGAACTATCCTCTGACCAACTGATTCATTTTTTAACGAGGTTGACACAGGAAAAGAACTGTCCTCATACCTGATTCATTTTTTAATGAGTTTGACTCAGTAACAATAACTATCCTCTGACCAACTGATTCATTTTTTAACAAAGTTGACACAGGAAAAGAACTGTCCTCATACTCACTGATTCATTTTTTAACGAGGTCGACATAGCAAAAGGAACTTTCCTTGAAACCCTTGATTATGGCTTCCAATTGGAAGAAAGACATGTCAATGGGCACACCTTGATCATGGCTTCCAAGAGGTCTTCATCAAAAGGAAGAATAGTTCTCTGGAAGGAACACATGTCAAGGGACTCAAAAGGGATAAGAACATCGCGTTCAAGTAATCCCATAGAGTTTTCCATGTCAATTACCGAATCTAAATCAAAGGAAGATGAGCAAACAGTGAGAGGCTCACTTACATCAGTAATTGAAAACATGGGACCAGTTGCCACATAATTAACCCTTGGCGGGGTAGATACCACTTTAGAATCAGGAACATTTAGGGGTGTCATATTATTGGTAGTTGAAACAAGACTAGGGAATGAAAGCTGGTCTACAGTCACAATATTTCCATTGTGAGGGAAAGACATCACGCGAAAGAGTGTCGATATGATAGCTTTCATTGCATAAACATAGTCTCGCCCAAGGAGTAAATTGAAATCCAAGGGACCTTGAACTACCATAAGATCAATACAGATAGTTTTACCTTCCAAGGTAATAGAAAACTTAGGAAGGATCCCTAAAGGTTCACTAATGGTTCTATTAAAAGCTTTCAGATTCTGTGTAATAGGGACAAGCTGAGGGGAACCCAAAGCTTTCCAGGTAGTTGAGGAGAAAATACTAACAGAAGCACCTTCATCTACCTGTGTGCGGTGTATGTCCCTACCATCAACCTTGAAAATGATTTGGAAGGGGATGGAGGAAGGAATACGAGGTTCTGTCAGTCTATTCCAATCAAAGGAAAAGACCTCAGTACTTGGAGGGAGTTCTGTAGAAACAGGTGAAATGCCCCCCCGGCATAGAAGATTTTGATGTAGCAAGAAGAACCTGAGCGGTATGAAGTTCAGTCTCTAAAGGGAGAGTGGGATCGACCGATTGTGAAATTGAATCGACCACTTGATCAACTAATGGATCATCAACCTGAGTGATATGAGTTTCACTCTCCAATGGAAGAGTGGGATCGACTGTACTTGAAATTAGATCAATCACTCCGTCAGTTGACGGTAGGTTGGGAGAAAGTTTACGGTAACCAGTTGGAAATTCTTGCTATGGAATAGGAAGGTTTTCCAACAATTTCTAGGCTTCATCCATGTGAGGGAAAATGTGAGTTTGATGACTCCATTTGCATAAATTACAAGGAAACCTAACTTTACCGTTTTTCCTAGGAACCTGACTATCACTGGTTGATGGATCAATGGAAAGTTGATGAGATTTTACTGACCATACTTCCAAGACCTTTGGAATACTAGGACAATTGATAAGGAAGTGGTCACCCTTACAAAGCCTGCAAGGGTATTTTGGTTTATGATGCATGTTGGAGGTTTCCTTAACACTACTAACACTTACAGCCATGGTTGGTTGGTTGACTTCTTTCTTATCTTTCTTCTTCTTCTTCTTCCCTTTCTTCTTATTCTTAGCCACCTAGTTACTAGCGTCAAGGCTTTTACCAAGGGAAGAGGAAGAAATATCAGGTGAAGAAGGTAAAGGGTCAACAGAAGGTTGGTGATGTTGAGATGGTGAACTCAGTTGAGGTGAAGCATTCGGTTGAGGTGGAATAATTGGAGTATTTGGGGCCAACGAAGTTGAAAATAACCATATCGGTAAACCTATTGAAAATCCAGGTAATGACAAAGTAGCCATATGAGGAGGATCAACATTTCCAAAGCAAGGAAAAGTACTAGGATTTTCGTTAAGAGGGGTTCCTTGGTTGGTAAATTCCGAAACAGTTTCCATTATATTCAACTTTAGTGAATTTTATTAACAATTTAAAACTAAATTTAAAAATTCACAATTCACACCTAACAATTAAAATTCACAATTCACACCTATAGTCTCTAAAAGTAAAAGGAAACAAATTAACATGTGCTATCAAATCTAGGATTCAAACCACACACAAACAGTAACTTCCCGTACTAAAAACACTAGTTGGTGATGAAGTCCAACTTAGTTGAAATTTAATACAGAAAGGGCGGTTGGAACAATTACCCCGACAACTTGCTTAATGAAACAGACTGGCACAAGTTTCTTCACAAAACCATCTCGAGTGAAGAGAACCTCCCAGAGAGTCCAAGTGAGTCTAGTCGACATCTGTTCCAGGTACAGTGGGATCTTCCCTCCACCGTCACCTTAGGAAAGAATCCTATAGATTATGGCCACTAAGGTTACCAACAAAAACAAATATACCTGGGGGAACAGTCTACGATCTGATACACACGCAAGGGCATAGTAACAAAGCTCAATCCCCTTGAAGGCTCCTTGACATAATCCAAGGTTTACCAACAAGTGACCCCAGGCTCCTTGACAATGGTCAATCCGAGGTTTACTGTTTTTAATACGTGTATATCTGCTATCGTTCCCAATGAGGAAGGATGGATTACCTCACTGGTTTAGATATGATCTCGTGCTTGACTCCTTTAGGAGGAGCTTCCCAGAGCATAAATGCAACAATTGGAATTTTTCCTACCGCAAGATTGACTACTTGTTTGTTTTATTGTCTTGGAGAGCTAACTAAAACCTATTCCAAGACACTAGTCTAAGCTAGATTGGTGGAAAGAGCCCTAAAAATGTAAAAATTACTAGATGAATTTTAATTAAGCACTGTGTTATTTAGGTTGTTATTACTCAAAAGGGTAAATGGATATGAAACCAATGGTGTTATGACCCGACCCAAAACTGAATGCAATCGAATATGATAATCTAATCTTTTCAATTTGATGAATCCTAACTAAAGTAAGGAGAGAGTTTCCATTCACTTCCAACAATGAAAAAAATTGATCACTAAGAGAAAATATAACAAATTCTCTAATGCACTAATTTCATCAAGAAAAATTAATGCAAATCAATTCCAAAACAGTTTTTTTTATTTTTATTTTTGTGTGTTAAAAACAAGCATAAAAATATGTAAATTCAAATCAAAGAAAACTGATCTAAATCTACGATTGATTTTTCAGAATTTAAACTATGCAATTATAATCTATGCACGATTCACTTGAAAAGTATGCAAATATAATCTATGCACATTCTTCATTCATATTCTGAAAATGAGAATTATAATTATGCAAATGTGATCTATGAAAGAGAATTCTCAAACACAAGATGATTCTAATGTAATCTAAGAACCAATCAAGTGCAAGTCAAGAAAATTGGGTGAGAGTTCCAAAGATCAAAAAATAAAAATAGTCAAAGGCGTTTAACACTCATACACAATTTAGCCCCCCCGGCGAATGAGAGGGAATTTTTTTTGCAAAAACAAAAGCAAAAAGATGCAAAATTGTGAAAAGACTGAGACAAACCTCCAAGTAATGACCAAAGGAAATCAAATTAAGAATTTCTCAAAAAAGAGACCCAAAACACCCAATTAACTTAATGGAGATTGATGAGATGAAGAATTTGCTGAAAGAAACTCACAAACAAGGCTTTTTGACAGAAAAATACAAATATGGGTAGACTAAAAGCTGTAAATAAAACCTAAACCTAACTGGACGAAAACATTTTAGGTTTCTCAAAAATTTTGATAGGGTCCGTAGGCTTCCAGTAGAACCAGATGTGGTACTGCTCTATGCAGTAAAGGAGCAGTGCGGGGATGTCCGCACTGTCTTGTAAAAAGAAAGTGCGGTCCTCTTCAAAATTTTGGAAAATACAAAAAATACTCCAGATCCTAAAAACTACCCAATCCCACACACATCAAGAAAAAACCAGAAACAAGAAAATGTTTCTCAAGTCAAAGAAAAGGGAAAAGCAAAAAACCAAATTCAAGTCCCCAGCGGAGTCGCCAATTTGTCGGCCGGATAAATCGTTCTTGCAGACAAGACCGATCTCCCTAGTATCAACAGATATCTAGCGACAAGCAAGACAAAAAAATCTACCTTTCTCTAAATATATTGCAATTTGTAAATAAAATCCAAGAGGTGTTTTAGACCCTACCTTAAGTCCAACGCTAGTTTGTGGCAGCGACGCTTCGACCGTCTGAATGAGTTTCCTTTTGAGAATCTGCAATCACAAACAAGAACACATCAAATAACACCTACATAGCTAATATAATAAATCATATTCATCATGGTGATCAAGGAGTCCATGAAATAAACCATAAAACACAACTTATTGAGAAAAATAAACTTGATTGTATTAACTTTAATAATAGAAGAACTTTACAACCTTTGGTGCCTTGATGTTGTACAAGCTCCTCCCAGGGTCCAAGCAAGAATCTCCTCTAATTTTACAAGCCTCACACTCTTCCCAATGAGATAAAAAAAGGTATGTAATCTCTCCTCTCAAGCTCAATTAGGAAGACTAAATTCCAACAGCATTTACCCTAAAAACTATTCAGCGTTCAACCTCCTTAGTAACCAGCCCAATGCCTCATTCTATAGTGCAGAGGGAGGAAGTTATAGGTCCACCTATGAAGGGATAGAGTCCTCCTTCAAAGGGATAAGCTCCTCACATCAAGGGGTTAGCTCCTTAAGGTATGGGATGCATGAACCTTAAAGGAGCGAACTTGCCACATCAAGATTCCCTCTAGAAGCTTCCAGAAATAACCCAAAGTGAGTTTTTAAGAATGTACTTGCGCCTTTTTGACTTTTACAGGGGTCCGCACCATTACACAGAAACAGAGCGGTCAGGTATGCAGGTGACATGACCAGTGGGTGTGGGACTGCAGGTAATGCTAAGAGAAAGTGCGAAACTAGAGTTTTAGAGATTTTAAGGGCTTTCTCTTATTTTTCAAGGCTTGACATGAAGAACTGAGGTTTAAGACTTGCAAAGGAGGAAAGTATGAGTCGTGATAGACTCACACTAATTGCAGAATGTCATGGTGACAATATTTTCGTGCAACACGTCTTGACCATGAGCACACTGCAGACCTGCATTAGCTTTGGCTATAACCTGACCTTCCAAGAGTCGATCTATCTCATCTTCAGATAGAGGAGATAATACTTTCTGTTTTGTTTTACTCAAGTGATTTTTGTCTTCTTGAAATAACATTTCAAAACATGAAAAATCTGAATGACAGTCCTGACCTTATGAAATTTGGAAACATTGTTGATCATCTTCATATGACATGGCAATCAAACTATCCAAATTATCATTTACCACTGAGTTATTGAAATAATATTTTTCACTTACTCGAGCAAAGGTTTCATCTTGTTTTTCATAAAATGACTGGATTACCTCCTCATGAAGGCTTTGTTCAATAACTCTGTCTTCTTCATTCCAGATGATCTCAACAGTAGATCTCTCCTTCATGGGATTGAGAACAAGGTTGTCTTCATCATCATGATCTGAATCTAGATCTGAAATTGCTGACTTGACTTTGTCACATTCTGAAATTGAAACTTGACTTCCCTACATACTATCTTCTTCTATGGACAGATCTGAAATAAAACCTTCTCTTTCATCATTTTCCATTGTGTGAAGATCTTGATCCTACTGCAAAGTTTCTTGAGCATCTTGATGAGTATCTTCTAAGCTCTTTTTATGCTGCTGAAATGGATTTTCATACAGGGCCTCCATGATCTCATCATCCATGAAGTTATCATCTTCATAAATTCTCTCAATATTTTCAATAAAACTATAAACATGTTTGCAATAGTTCTGAACTAAATTTAATGATGGACAAGATTCTTTATACCTTGCAAAGAACATGACATGAAAATCCTTTAAACAGTAAATACAAGCAAGCGGAAAAATTTCATACCAAGATCGGGCTTCACCTTCCAGAATGGCCATGAATATCTTCATCAAGCAATCTTTAGGAAAATCAACCTTCAATTTGCGTATATGCATGTGAAATATAACCAGATGTAAAGCAACATCATTCTTATCATCATCTTTAAACATAGGCAAATTCCTTTGCCAATTTACCTTTGGAATTTTATTTGGAAACCCTGGAATGTGATCTTGGCTCATGGGAGAATACCATCGAGCAAAAAAATCCATTTTGATAACAATGAATTGATCAAGAAATTTTTCAGGCTACTAGTTCTTGAAGGGTAGAATCGCCATAAAAATTCTGAACCTTGGGATTCTTGGACACTTGAGTCGCCAGGTGAATGATTTCAGCCTTCATATTTGTCTGACTGCTGTCCATAATCAACACTCAGATCTAACTTGATTCATGTACTGGGGCAATTTGCAAGTCAGATGTTCCATTTATAAGACTAGACCAGAGATTGACTAAAGCAGCGTTTATCTACTTGCGCTAATGCAAAGAAAAAGCATTTTGAAGGCTACCTGGCTAATCTTCAGACTCCGTCTGTAGTTTATAAAATGAAGAACACTAAAAAGCAAAGAATATCTTCCCCAGTATGGTCACCACTATGTTATCACCTAGATTTACCTCAGGCTAAAAAGGTAGGGTCCATGGCCAACATCAAACCACGCTCAGCCTGGTAGCTAGCCCTACTAGGTCAGGAGAGGGCTCTCTCCGGGTCAATCTTAGCAAATTATGATCAATGAGGGCTTGAGATGACTGAAATACCTTTTGATCTTAGTCTAGGTATATGTGCAAGAGAGTTTGATTGAATAAAATGATGATTTTGTTGGCTCAGATGGAAAGGCAAATTTTGGGTGCGGGGATTGAGGCTTAATCTTGCAAAGATCTCAATGGGGCAAGGTAGGCAATTGTTTTTGGCACTTAAATTTGAATGAGATGGAGGGATTAGATAGGTGAGGAGTTGAAGAGGGCATGACAACTCATGGATCCTCTCCAAACAACTGAAAACATTAAGAAACTAAAGCAAACCTCAAGTAGAGCACTGCAATTTTCATTGGATTCTACTTACACTCTTGTTTGTTTAGTTAAGAAGAAACAAGATAGAGAATGGCATACTTAACACATAAGAAAATTCACAATTAAAAAATAAAGCACTGTACCAAGACAAATTTCCTCATGGATCCCAACGAGTGTTGCAAACCCTGGTCTCAATTCCTTAGCCAAAATGTTGTTATGAATGTACAATGAAGCTCAAGGCTTTCTCAAAAGTCCAACCATGATAATGATTGAAAAAACATAAGATATAGGCAAACAAAAACCCATCCTAGCCTCCAGGGTTCAAGCTCATGAGATTAGGAGCTGTTCCAACTAATTCTAAACTGAGAACTACAAATTAGGCAGTGGAACAACACGCCTCTAAAAACTAGGGAACTGATTCATTCAGTTGCAAACTAACTTTTTATGGATGAATCTACCTCCATGAGTGAAAATTCAAAATATTTACATCATGATGCATCAATGTACATTAAATTACATCATAATTTTGACATTAAGAAGGTGAAAAAGTCAAACTGGCAAAAGCTAGGCGAAAAACAGAGTATACTTGGTCAAATTGGCAAAATTTTCCCTATCCGCCGCGCCTGATTTCTCTATGTGTAGCGCATGTTTGGAGCCACTTTTGAAGGCCTTCTTGGTGTCCAAATTCCCTCCAAGTGTGCTTTTTGGAAAGCTCTACCTATCTACTTTCCAACCCAGGTGGAATGTTTCAATTTGGCCTCCATTTGCCCCTCCAAAATTCAGTTCTCCCAAGACTACTTCCCGTGTGTCAAAATAGGGGTAGTAAGGTCTTTTTTTGAGTGTTTTTGACCTTTTTTAGGGCTCAAAACTTGTCAAAATTTCTTGGCCATTGGTAGGCAAGCATATTTTTTCATGTCAAATCCAAAAATGTTGAGTTTTTATCATTTGGAGGTTCCCATCAAAAGCGAGCGTCAGGTGGCGCAACGCGTAGGGCAGAAAATTTTGTGTTTTTGTCCAAAAATTTCAAAAATACAAAAAGTGCCCCAAATTTTTGAAATTTGTGCTGAGTCTTCTTCATCAAGCATTGTGTTGGGCCAAGGAAGCCTCAGCAAATATTTGAATTCTATCATGTCCTTTCGCCTCTTTGATGCCCTTTTTCAATTTTGCCTTTAGGCTCCTGATTCTCGCCTTACAGACTTTGTTTCTTGCCATGTAATGATAAGCCATATGCCTCAACAATGTCTTCTCCCTGTTGGCCTTCTCTAGCATCCTTTCCCAAGTGCAAGTTTGTCTTCTCAAGCCAAGATTCATGCTCATCTTGAATTTCCCTTTCATGTGTTGTCAACTTGGTTTTCCTTCTCTTAGCAGCTTGCCAGTTGCTTGTATGTTTTTGAGCTCCATGGATGAGCGGGATTGATGAGGGGAGGGTTTGATGCTAGTTGTAGGGTTTTAGGTAATGAAATGGTGTAGGGGATGATATTTATGGTTTGGGTATTTTTAGTTAGGATTTGGGAAAATGGGAATTGGGGATAGGGATGACTGAATATGGGAGTTAGGGAATGGGTGGATAAGCTGAGAAAATGAATGGAGGAGTGAAAAAATGAGGGAGTGGTAGAAAAAAATTGGCAGTAAAATGACAAGTACAAATCCTAGGCAATGGGTTTTTATAAATTGCAAGATATTAGGGTTTGAATTTTATTTTACACAACCACCATAAACTTTAAGAAAAACTCCTTTACTAGCAAGGAAAAGATCTTGACTTACTTACACACTAGAAGAGTTGAGTGATTTTGGAAATTTGAGGGAGTTTTTGAGAGAATCAGGCTTGGTAGCCTTATTCACCATGCCTCAAACCCAACATGCCACGCCATTGTATTTTTTGCACTGTGGAGGGCAGCCCAATGCGTCGAGCTAGCTCTATGCGCCGCACCAGTGACCCAATGCGTAGTGCTTTTTGCAGGAGACTTTTGGAGGCCTTACTGGTGTCCAAATTGGGCGTAGAATATCTCGTTGGAAATCTTATTGAGTATACTTTCCAACCCAACTAGAATTTTTCAATTTGGAATTCATTTTCCCTATCCAAAATCAAATCTCCCAAGACTGGTCAAAATGTGCCAAATGAGGCGGCCTCAAGGCATAGTGCTGTTGTAGTCAACTTTTGAAGGTCTTCCTCAACTCCAAATTGATCTCATGATAGCTCACTAGAAATATATTTGTATCTAGTTATCATTTGACTCATCAAGAAAGTCATTTGGCCAACCAAGCTAGGAGAAAACTTGATTTTCCCAAGGTCACTTCAGAGGTACATCAATTCTCCTGAGGCAACTGTATTTTTGACATTTCTCTAAAACCATGACACCTGTGTAAAAAGTGAAGGAGTTTTTTCTTCCTTGGCTTATTTTGGAAAAAAACATCTCTCAGTGTTCCAAAATTCATCTTTTCTTGCTCAGAAACATCATTTGAGTAAAACCTACCCCGATGTGTGGAACAGGGGATTTGTTGAAATGAAGCGAAATGAAGGGGATAAGGGGCTTCTAAATTCTTGAGAAAATTTTGGGAAGTATGGAGAGATGTTGGTAAGTAGAAGAAAGTTTAATTTCAAAGATTGAGTGAGGCGAAGGGGTCCAAAAGGGCAAAACACAGGTCTAGCCTAGAAAATTGCCAAGTTGTAGCAAGAAACTAGGGTTTGTGTGAAAATGAGGAATTTGGGGGATCTCAATGATGGGAAGTGTTTAATAAGGTACATTAAGGATAGGGGAAGGTGTATGAACATCAGGATACAAGTTTTGCTGATGATTTGACCATCCAAGAGAAATTGCCTTCAAAACCCTAGGAGAGGGAAATGAACCTTACCTAGGTGCAACTGAAGCATGAACAAGGTGTAAAATGACCCAGTGGAACTTGACATGATGATGAAAACCCTCTGAATGATGGTACACTCAGCTGAATGGTGACATGGATCGACATTTGGACAACTTTGAAAGGAGTAAAAGCAAACCCTAGACCTAATACCTAGTGACCAAATTTTGCTTGAAGACTCACTGAAATAACAAAATTTGACCTTGACACCTTAAAATCACTTTGTAAGAGAATGTTTGATCACTGGAGGAAGGCTGCAAAGGCTGACAATAACAAGTAAGATATAAGCCAAATCTTCCATCAAAGTTTGAAGACATAATGACACAATACAAGGCTTAGTATCAATATGTTTCATCAAAGCTACAAGTAGACGTTTCTGAGATAGAGTTTCCTCAACCTCAAGAATAATGTATAAAGTTTTGTTTTATTAGGCTCTAGCTATATTTTGTCTTATGTGATTATATATTTAGAAAATAATGAGTAATCTAAATGTAAGTGGAAGTCTAAGAGTCAAATAGGGAATAGGAAGAGTCACTAGATATGATAATGACAAAAGAAGCTCAAGATTCATGAGGGAGCTCAAAGGTCACAAGAGGAGGTGAAAGGCCACCTCATTTGTTATAAATAAACCCTCACAACTCAAACAAAGGGCTTGGAATTGGAGATTTGTAGCCTTGGCTTCCATAGTCTAGCATAGGAGTGAATATCATTCTTTGGAGAAGAAAGTGGTAGCTTCATGTTCCACTATTGGGGTTATTTTCATAACATTGTATTGTATACTTGGAACTTTCACTTAATTATTAGAAGCTCTTAGATCAAACACACTTTCATGCATGTATCGTGGATGTTGTAAGATTGTTATTTAAATGTTTCTGGTATATGTTATTTCATTTATGCTAAGGTCAACAAACTATTTCGTTAGCTTTAGTATATATCTTATTGAATGTGTGTTGTATTTGCTTTCATGATCATTATTATCTTATGAACTATTTTGCAGGCTAATTCATGATTATTTCATATGTACATGCATCTATTTTAGGATAATACTACTACTTTTATTCTATAGGCTCACCCTCTTTTTCCTTTGCGTGAAAGAACCTCTAATGCATTACAATTGATATCACAAAAAAATTACTCACTTGTTGTCTCCAAAGTTATGTGTATGTCTTCTTATGTGTTCAATGTAGCCAAGGCACATATTTAATATCACCATTATGGGAACTAAATGTATTTCCAGTTGGGGCTCCTACTCCAAATGGTGTGGGGTTTATGTTGGGCGTGGGATCCCCCAAGGAATGTTTTGGGGCTTAGAGCCCAGATTTTGGTCACAAATTGTAACTTCGATGTAAAGACTTCACATTTTGTGGCTACAAAGTGCGTAGCTTGTAAATAAGTCATAGGGTTGTCCGCTCTTAATTTTGTAATGTGATGTCGGCTGTAGAGATCTACCCATGGTTCGCGGACCATGGGATTGTATAAATAGAGAGAGGCTCTAAGTGTAAATCAATAATGGAATCAATCAATTGATGATCATGGAATAGAAGCATAGCAGAGTATCTCAAGTGTAAAGTCTAGTTTTGGGTCATAGAGTATCAGAAGGCTCTACAGCTGAGTGCACAGAGGGCTAATAGTCTGTAGCTGAGTGCGCGGACCCTTGCAGTTGAGTGTGCAAGGCGAGTCGAGTCTGTAAAAGTTGGAAGCATTAATAAAGAGAAGTTTTATATCATTCCTGTGTATGTATTTCCTATTTTCTGCATTGAATGTATTGGGTATGAATGGAAATTCTACTATTTATATGATGCGTGAACATATGTGATTGTGATAATTAAGTGAATGTGAGATAAAGTATCTGCTTACGTGAATCTAACTAATATCTTTAAGAAGATAAGTAAGATCCGCGATGTAATTTGGGGAAATAGCGCAAGATGCTGCCATAACAGCGCGAAAGCACCTTAGCCCCTTGTTAGGGCTACGCGAAGGTAATTATAACAAATCCTGAAGGTCTCGCAGGTCAGCTCAGTGCGCGAAGTGACCTGTGCAAAGGTAGGCACACTTGGACTAAAAGGACACCTCACACATCTCAAGGGTGCAAAAACTTGGTTCTAGCATTCCCCCATATTTCTTCGGGTGAGACTTCAATTCGCGCTCTGCGGGCTGATGCCGAAAGGGCCAGTAGTGTAGAGATTTTTTTGGCTAATTAACTCCGAACTTGGGTTAGGCCCCATCAAGCCAACAATTTAGTTAAGACTTCATACTGGGGAGACCCCCTTCCCCGGTGTTAGCATCCGACACCATCAACAAATTTCTTTAAGAGAATTTTGTGGGGTTCAACTAAGAAAGGATCTACTCAAGGATTCTTTTAAACACCTATTTGAAGGTTCACAAATTGGTATATGTGGAGCAATTAAGTTGGAGCCTATGAAAAGGAATTTTCGGAAGAATGAAGAAGCAATTGCTAAGAGGATTGATTGATTTTTGGTGTTTGAGGCTATGATGGGGGGCCCTTTTGGTGAAATCTTAGGTTAGATCTAAAAGAATATCAGATCATTATTGAATAGTCTTTGAAATGATTAAGGAATATATCAAACTTGGTATACTACTAAATATGTATAAAGGTGTTAGATACGTGCACATTAGTTTGGGAGCAATGTGTTGCCACTGAGATCATGACAAACTGCATGATGAGTTAGTCTGACTTAGCATTGTAGATTACTTACATTACTTGTGATATTTAAAATGAAACATTAGATAATAAGGTATCCCAATATTATAAACTCGAGCAATCGTACACAATTTCAGAAAAATATAAAATGTAAGGAATAAAATATAAAAAATGAAGCCAAAACATTATTAGAAAAGAGTCCATTTTATTTGATTTTCTAGTTTGCTACAATTTCTTGCCAAGAATAAGTTTTGAAATGAAAATTGAGTTAAAAAGAAATATTAATATTTTAAAGCATGAGTAAAACACAATCTTAAAACATTTTATAATTTCAATATTAAAAGATGAATAACTTATCCCTATTTTCATATCCAAATTGGTTCTCCAATTTTATAAAATTTTCAAAACAAAAATTGGGTACTAAAATTCCTTGCTATTATAAACTTGTATCATATGAAACTTAATAATATCACTACCTTATTCATATTTTCAATTTCAAATTAATTTTCTAATTGCATAAAGGTTTCAAAATTAAGCATGAGCTACTAAGAACCCCTAATATTATAAACTAGAAGTATCAAATAAAACATAAAATTGATATATGTTGTAAGAGTTATTATTATTATTTAATTAGGACAAATGTGTAAATACTTATCAATATAGATTGAACATTTCTAATGGTTTTCTTTTTAAGTTGACGTTTATCCTTTCTATGAAGACCAATAACAATATTCCGATATATAGTGGAAAGATGAAAAGCACATTATCTTTTAAGTTTCCATTTATCCTTATGTTGACGGTGTTGTAAATCCTTCAACCAAGGGGGTCTCCCTGGTATGAAGTCCCAATTAGAACTACACCATTTGGAGTAGGAGCCCCAACCAGAAATATGACTAATTGCCATTATTCTTAGGAATTTTCCTTGGTTGCAATTATCAACATAATAAATTATACAAACAATCTTTCAATCATGCAAGTAAGTTGACACTCTGAAACATATGATTACAATGCATGTAAGGCACTTTCATGCATTGGAAAAAAGAGTAAGCCTCTATAATAAAAGTAATAGTACTATCCTAAAAGAGACACGCAAGAGCATGGAAAGAGATCATTAGTTAACTTGAAAAGTATTTCACAAGACAATGATGATCATAAAAGTAAGTAGAAACTCACATTCCACAAGATGCATACTAAATCCAAAAAAATAGTTCATTTTCATTAGTATGTGTTAAGATAAGCATACACCATATATAATGAAAAAATAGTCTCACAATCATTCACGACATATGCATGAAAACGCAACAGCTCAGAGATTCATATGTTAAGTGAAAATGCCAAGATATACAAGCAAAATATTGCCACAATTGTCCCAATAGTGGAACATTAAGCCACTACTCGCTCCTCCAAATAAATATACTCACTCCTATGCCAAGCTAGAGAATCCAAGGTGAAGTTCAAGTCTGAAAAGGTCCCTTATGCTTGAGTTATGAGGGTGTATTTATAGAAAATGAGGTGACTCTCCACCTCGCAGATGACTCTTGACCTCCCTCATGAATCTTGAGCTTCTAATATGAATTTTAAAATTCCTATATGACCTTTTAGCTTCTACACGACTTTAGATATTTTTACTGACTCCTCATATTCCTTGTGGGACCCTTGGTCTCCCACTCATTTATATTTTCTTATTTTAATAATTACATCATTACATCCACAAATAATGTGGCAAGACATGTTGGGACATATGTCATTTTGATGACACTTGTACATGCCATGACTTAGCAAAAGATGACTTGGTTCTTCATAATGATGTATCAATTCCAAGCCTCTCTTTGTTGCTTTGTCTTTGACTTATTCATTGATAGATCGTCACTTCTTCTTCTTCTTCACCCTCCAAAGTATCTAGGTGAATGATGGAACCTTCCAAGTCATTTTATTTATCTTTATCCAAGATTCCTTTGTGTTCTTCATGATAGTTATTCCTTTGCTCATTCTTCACAAGTGCTCTCTTGTAGCCTTTCCTTGATGGCCCCTCTCCAGCATTACCCTGTCATGTTGTAATGATGATACCTGCAGATGGGGATCACTCATGGAAAACCAACATCAATCAAAAGAACAATCTACTCAACCTCTTCTTACTCATGGGAGATGTTGATTAAGATGAGGTAGCATGCAAGGGTTTTGAGGGTAGGAGGTTGGAAATTGTGTAGTTGAGGGATATTAGAACTTAGGGAGGCCACACTGCTAACTAGAACTACACAATGCAGAATACAAGATGATTTGACATGTCTTCTTGTGTAATGGGGGGGTCCAGGAGGCAAGGAACTGAGCTTGCAGACTGATGATCTGTAGTGAGGAGTGCCAAAGAAGAAGGAGACAAGAATTGTACAGTATGTTCTCATAGGTACCGAGGAAGGCCACATCGTTGACTGGAACTGCACAATGCATAGTAGGGAGTAAGTTAGGGAAAAGGATTGCATAGTGAGAGATCTCAGTCAGCAGGACTAATCAGTGTAACTTTGAAATGCACAATGATTGGGGACATGGTCAATGAATTACATACTTGAGGAGCTCAGTGACTCAACAGTGACCCCTTGATCACTAGAACTATGAAATGCATAGTAGGAGTTTTAACTAGTGAAGGAAACTGCATAATTGGGCAAGATAAAGAGACAAGGAGTTAGGGCCTTCACAATGCCATGGGTGTATTTCTCAAAAGTGGGCTTATTTACAAACAGATGTTTAATTTCATGCTTAATAGTCAAATCAAAATATAAAGCTTTTAATGCTTGTTTCCCTGTTATATACCCCTTTATACCTACAAAGTTTTATTTATCAGTGGCTATGGTATAAAGCTTCTGGAAATATTCTTCCAGACTGATCATCCTGTCATTTAGGGCCACTAATCTTGGTAGTCCTCTCTGATTTAGTAAATTAAATTTAAAATGAACCTTTGGACAAAAGTATTCAAGGTTTGACACTTAGTCTCTAACTGAGTCATCAAGTTCTTTTTCTGCAACACCTTCTTGATTTCCAAGATGGTTTCTCTTCTGTCCAGAATTTGAATCTGCTCCAAGTCGACCTTGGTTTTTGAGTTAAGAACTCTGATCATGTTTGCACCCTCACTTGGTTTATCTTTGAGAAGCTGCTTCACTTCATCAATGGTTACCTGACATCTGTTTATGAGTTCCTCCTGCTCAAAAATGATTTGAATGGAAGGCCATACATCAGTTATGGACTGACTCATATCTACTCATATGCTTTCCTTGGCTTAGGCTAAGGTCTCATCCATTAATGACTGACTCTACAACTCCTCAATTCTTTTGTTCAACCTATGTTTTTTTCGCATTTTCTCAACATACAAACTATCATTCTTTATTTTCTGAGCTTCCAGATTCTGAAATTTCTTATGAAGCCTTTCATTCTCTTGCTTCTGGTGAGTAAACTCATGTGAGAGTTTGTTCAAATCCTCTGTTGTCGATGTAGATTCCCTTGTGGCTGATGTAGATTCCCCTACTGTTCTGGACACTGTAATAGGGATAATTGTGATGGGAGCTATTGCTTATTGAGTAAATTTCTCTTTTTTCCTTAAGCAATTTCTCAATCTTCTCCTCCATAGTTTTAATCTGTACATTCTTCTCAATTATCAGTTTGAGCATTTCTTCATTGTGTTGTTCATTCTCTGTTATCTCCTTAGTCTGGGGGTCCTTTGTAGAAGGTAATTTCAATTGTTTTCTCAATAATGCAATGTTTGCGTTCTTCTTCTTGATAATATCTTTAGCAGCTTTGACATCAGTAGGGTCATATCCAAGTTTAATTACTAAGTCCTTCAGTGACTTAACCATGTTTTCTTTAGCTAAAGATGATATTTTCTCAATCTTCAACTGTGACCGTGTTATGCCCCTATACCAATAGGTGTCATATTTCATGATTGACTTGGGTTAGCTTTGTAATATGTTCATACCTTTACTTGCTGCAAAGGTTTTCCATATTTGTAAAAAATAAAAAAATTTAAAAAATGTAAAGAGGGTATACCCTAAAAGAAAAATCAAAGGGTAAAAAGAATAAAAACATGGTCAAAAAAAATGATGAAAGAAAATGAATCCCAACAAAAAGAAAGACCAGGAAAATGTGCAAGTCTAAAATGCCACTACTTTTTTACTTTTTTATAATAAAAATTATGTGCAGTTTGTCACTTATGCCACAATTCATGAATAGTCAAACAGTTCAAGCTTGGCTAGTTCATATTTCAATTTCATGTTTATAGAGATAGAGAATAAAGTGTGACCAAACTGTTTAATCTTGGTAGATAAGTAGATAGGTAGAGTGAAAAAAGGAGCTCAATTGTTTAATCTGAGCCCTTGGATGTAATAATGTTAGACTTAGATAGATATCTATATGTAAAATAAAAGAAAGTTTGATGAGGGTTTGCCAGTTTAAGTGCACCCTTAATAAAGAAGTGAAAATGATAGGTTAAAGTAGGTAGGGTAGGTAGATGATGGTTGTAGAATAATATGTGGTGAATGATGAGTCTAAATGTGTTAATCTTTTACTTTCATCACAAGGCATGTATCTCATGGAAGACACATCAAGCAAACAAAGTCAAAAATAATTAACTTCCCTTTTCACCTCCCCTAATTTTTCACTAATTTCCCCTAAGTGCCAAGGTATTTATCAAAGTTAGAGGGGCTCAAAGAATTTCTTTGACTTTTGGAGGGACCAGACCCTTGGCCCAATAATTTATAATGCCTAAGTACTTAAACCCCTTCATCAATATTCACCCCTTCATAAAATCATTCATTCCCTTAACAAATATAAATATGGAAAATACACAATTTTACATAAAAGCCCTCATCTACGCTTAGCGCAAGTTTTAAATATACACATGAAAATGTTTTGACTCGACACTTTTTCCATTTCATTTGATCATATTAACTACTAATTTATGTTAATGTATAGTTCCCCTATAAAGGTTACCCACTCCCGTATTATTATAACTATGTAAAAACCCCAAAATCGTATATATCCCGCCAATTGGTTAAAATATAACCATAATACACTCTTAATTTGGATTAATTAGTTAATCTGTAACTAATTAAGAACCCCGACCTTGCCATATTAATATAAGGATTAATTAACCCCCACGGTTAATTAATAACTTTTTCGGCCAATTACATCACCCCTGATGTAATTAAAACTTTAAAATTATGTCGAGCCCACTCTTATTAAACTTTTGCCACCTAAACTTACTGATAGTCGTCCGATTAATCTCCTCAGATCTGACGATTGTCATGCATATTGCACAGATCTTCGTGACCGAACATTAGCGCGCGCGCGCGAGTGGTTTTGCAAACAGTGCCATCACCACGCATCGCTCATCGTATGGAATCGCTTGGTTGAGCCCAAATACTGCCTCCCCTCCATTAGCGGTGCGATGAAAACCACTTACCGCCTCCCGCTAATGACAAAAGATCAAATAATTCACCCACGCACGCCACCTGTCCAACTCCTGAAACCCACCAAATTTTGACTTTGTATAAAAAACAAAAAGTAATCAGTTTGTCGTCCTATTCTGCAAATGCATATATCCATGCAAACTGAACATCGAGGTTAACTAGCTCATGCACCCAACCACCAAACACCTCCAAAATTACAGTCCGACACCGCTCCAAGTCTGCCATTCACACCCAGTATGCCTGCAATCTATTGCCCAACTCCAGAAACATGTATTTACCATTTCCCATCAAGAAACCCTATGAATATTTGTTTTCCTCTGTAAATTGCAGCTAAAAAACCCAAATTTTATTATAATTCAGCTACTACATTTAGAGTTCAAGTCCCCTATGCCTTCTGTTTTCACCAATTTCACATAATAAACCCAGTTTCCTATCTAAATCCATAAGAACGAGAATGGAAGCCCCCATGGCCCTAAATATTGTACCCATCACTACCCCTCATCGTGATTTGGACTATATACCCCTGGCAGATAAGGATTTTCAAATAAAAGACTTGAATACTGACAAAGACCACCTGAAAGTATTTTGCCAATGCTGGGATAATTTCATGAATGGCTATGATTCCATAGGGCTTTAGGAATCCAATCTCCAAATGTATTTTCTTCCTGCTGTACACATTTTTCCTAACATTATCCATCAGTGTCATGCTAACTATGACCCCAACCTCAGAGCAGTAATGTCCCCAAATCAAACTATCCTTTTCACAATTACTGCAGACTCAGTCAATGAGATGCTTCAGTTTCATCCTAGTCAAGCCCTCACCCCCATTTCAATTGGAGATTTACTTGAAAAATCATCTAAATTGTCCCAATCTGAGCTTAGTTGCCTTTGTCAAACTTTCATAGATAAGGAGCATCAACCTAAAGATCCTCCTCCTTATATGTCAGTTTTCCTCACAGAGACATGCAAAAGAATAGTTGATATGATAGCTGCAGCCATGGGATTCAACACTAGTGAATATGTAGATGAATTGACTTTAGTGTTGATGTCCATATTTGATCTGAATTTGAAACTACTTGAAATTTGTTTGCAAGGTATTCAATTCAGAATTAAACATGTTTAAAAGATTTCCATGTCTTGCAGAAAGAAAACACATGAAATTTTCAGCTGTTTATGACCCATTTAAGCATAGCAGAGTTATTTCCTTTTACTGTTTAACACATTAAAATGATTTTTTTCTGCAAAATAAATCAACAACAAATACAAAAGAAGTTGATAAAGCAGTTCACCCCCTCCAGGGCTACGTCTGCTGGGTCCAAAGCTCCCAACCGAGCTTGTCCTTGTTTTTATTAAATGCTCAAATTGAAAATACAGATGAATAGAAGCATCTACAGGAGAAATAGATGGTAAAAATGGATTCAGAACACTTGAATCCTTCAGGATTGACTATTGGATCACCTCCAATGGATACCTGCAACCCTATCCAGTATTCACAAAACTGGGCCCTAGTGGCTCCTAGAACTTTCACGGCTCCAAAATCTCTACAAATTACCTCAGATGGCTATAAGACCTACACCAATGGATTCAGAAGGTCGAAAATACCCAAAATAAAAAAAAAAATCATCCAAAACCGACTTTCCTAGCCAAAGTTATGGCCATTTAAAGTTTCTCCAGTTTGCCCCTAGAAAAACTCCAGCTAACTTTAGTTAACTCTAGTTAGCTCCGCCAATTATGGCAGGTCCGCCAAATTTGGCGCTCCTGCCAAAATTCCGCCAACTTAACTGCAGTTACATTTAATGCTTGGTGGTTGCCTCGGATTTCGTGCCTGGCGGAATATTCCTTTTTTAATTTTTTTTTGAAAAATTAAAATTTCTAATGTTATGGACAAATTCTTCTTTTTGCCATAACTTCCTCATACGGCGACCGTTTTTCGAACCTTTTACGGCGTCGGAATTGGGAAGATGAGCACTTTCTAGTCAATCAACTTTGAACCAGTTATAAGCACTTTAAATTTTGAGCATTTTACGACACTTAGGACATGAGCACCTGATCACGCCTCCCCATTGGGAAGCTTTTGGACCCCAAAAGCCTACAACTACCTGTTAAAGAGGTGAGGGTACAACTCCCTCACTCTTTCCACCTCCATACACTTTGCCTTGTTCGGTTCGCTGCCTTTGAAACCAACCCGAACATAATCTACACTGCCCCTCCTTGAAGTGCGTGTCCTTCTGTCAAGGATTGTATCTTCTTTCAGCTCATCTAAGAATTTTGGCGAGAAATCTTCTATAGATAGCAGCTGAACAACATTTTCATGATCAGCAATCAAAGGAGGTTCATACAAACGTAAGTTCTCCACATTGACAACAGAATACATTTGCATGTAGGAAGGCAAATCTAATTGAAAAGCATTATTTCCAACCTTCTTGAGGATTTTGAATGGACCATAACAAATAGGCTTCAACTTTTTACCTTCTCCTTGCATCCTTTCCTTACTAATGTACAACCATACCTCATCCCCTTCTTGAAACTTGTGATCGACTCTATGCCTGTCGTGTCTTTCCTTGTACTTGCCTTGACTCTTCTCAAGTTGTCCTTGAATTTGCTGATGTATTTGTTGAATCCTTTCAATGAATGAACGAGCTTTGTCAATGTCACTATGTCCCTCAATGGAAACATCTTTCTCAAGAATGAAATCAAGAGGTGATTTTGGCAAATAACCAAAACTAGCTTCAAACGGTGAGGTGTTTGTGGAAGAGTGCTTGGCACGATTGTAAGCATGCTGTATGTAGTGCAAATTTTCATCCCAAAGCTTGGGATGCTTGCTGCAATAACCTCTCAAGAGGTGCACAATGGTTTTGTTCACAACTTCGATTTCTCCATCTGTTTGCGGATGGAACGTAGTACTTTTCTTCAACTTTGTGTCCATCATCTCCCATAGGTTGGACCAAAAATTCCCCACAAATCTGGAATCCATGTCACTAATAATGGAAGTAGGCAAACCAAAGTGAATCCATACATGATGAAAAAATAATTTCGCAGTTTGTTAAGCAGTTATAGTTTTCTTACAAGGCATAAGTATACACATTTTGCTGAAATGATCAACTACTACATATAAATAATCATGTTGATTTCTAGATTTTGGCAAACCTCCTACAAAATCCATAGAGATGCTCTCCCATGGTCTAGAAGGTACCGGCAAAGGAGTATACAAACCAAGCTTCCTATTGCCAGGCTTGCTTGTAGCACATAATGAACAACCTCTTATGAACCTTGAAACAGAATCTACCATGCGAGGCCAATAGCAATACCTCTGTAGATGTGCAACTGTTTTTCTCACACCAAAATGGCCAGCAATAAGAGAAGAATGAGCTTCTCTTATGACATTTATCCTCTCCCCCTGTGGTATACACAACTTGCCCAAATGAAACAGCAAATTTTTATGCATGTGATATTCATTTTCCTCTACATGATTCCCTTTACTCAAGTTAGCATACACATCTTTAAAGTCATCATCAAATGCATATTGTTCTATGTAACTATCATGTACAATGGAATCATTCTTAAGTAAAGTAACAACACCAATAATAGGCCTTGAAAGCATATCAGCAACCTTATTCAAAGTACCTTTCTTATACCTTATTACCAAATGGAATTGTTGCAAGAAGCCCATCCATCTGAAGTGTCGTGACTGTTGTAACTTGATTTGTGATTGCAAGTACTGTAAGGGCTGATGGTCGGTATGTATAACAATTTCTTTTCCCATCAAGTAGTGTTTCCACTTTTTGACGCTTTGTACCAATGCATACAACTCCTTATCATATGTAGGATAATTTACAACAGCACCATTAAAAGTTTCAGAATGAAAAGCAATAGGCTTACCATGCTGTAGAAGAACTGCACCCATAGCATAATCACTAGCATCAGTTTGTATCTCAAATGGCTGTCTCAAATCCGGTAATGCAAGGACTGGAGCTGAACTAATCTTCTCTTTCAAAGATTCGAAACCTTTTTGCTGCTTTCCTCCTCATTGGAAAGCATGCTTCACACTTGTCACTGCATGCATAGGAGCTGCTATAGAAGAGAAGTTAGAGATAAACTTCCTCCAATATTGAGCTGCACCCAAAAAACTTCTTACCTCTGTTATGGATTTGGGAGTAGGCCACTTCACAATAGCCTCAATCTTAGTAGGATCAATTCTCAAAGCACCTCCTCCTACTATGTGTCCCAAATAAACCAAAGAAGTCTTTCCAAATTCACACTTTGACATTTTAAGAAATAACTGATTCTTCTTCAAAACATCAAGTACTTTTCTAACATGCATGGCATGATCTTCTCTAGAATTGCTGAAAATTAAGATGTCATCTAAGTAGACAATAACGAAATCATCAAGAAAAGGACGCAAGACATCATCCATTACCTGCATGAAAGTTGCAGGTGCATTGCACAAATCAAACGGCATCACAAGCCACTCAAAGAGTCCTTGTTTGGTTTTAAAGGCTGTCTTCCAAATGTCACTTTCTTCAATTCTTACTTGATGATATCCACTGCGCAAGTCTAGCTTAGTGAAATATTGAGCATCTTTCAGCTGTTCTAGCAAATCATCTATCCTTGGGAGTGGGTAACGATTCTTTACCGTTATCTTGTTCAAGGCCCTGAAATCAACACACATACGCCAAGTGCCATCTTTCTTTGGAATCAATACAATCGGTGACCCACATGGCGAAGTACTTGGCCTTATGAAACCCTTGTCCAACAAGTCCTTGATTTGCTTCTTTATTTCAACATCCTCCATAATAGACATGCAGTACATGTCTATGTTTGGAAGAGGACAATCTGGATGCAAATGGATTTCATGCTGAATCTCCCTCTTAGGAGTCAAACCTGTAGGCTCCTGAAACATCTCATGATATGCATCAACTACATCATACAGATCTGATTTAAGTTTTGGATCACAATTGTCAAATGACTCATGATTCACATCAACCTTGGGCTTAATAATAAGAAGAACAAAATTCTTACTTGAATTGACCAGCCTTTTTACCTGTCCTGCATTCACCATTGCTATATTTGTCTTCTTGCGATGAGCTCTAACAATGAACTCCTTGCCATCTTTGAACAAATGATATTTGTTTTCATGGCGATGAAAGATCACTTTCCTGTCAAACAAGTAAGGACTTCCCAAAACAATTCCTGCTATATCAAAAGGTACCACATCAAGTTCAACTGTGTCAATAAAATGTGCAGTAATTGCAAAGCACAATGTGCACTTTCTTGAAACTTGTAAATTTGCATCCTTGCAAATCCATCCAAGTGGATATGGCTTCGGATGTGGAATAGTCTCAAGTTTAAGCTGCTTGACTAAGTCCTCTGATATAAGGTTTGCTTGTGACCCACTATCAAAAAGTGTGTCAAATTTTAGTATGTTTTGAAATCACCCTCACATGAAACAGTTCAATTCTTTCTTCCTCATTAGGAGCTTGTACATGGCAGTTTGAGGTACTAGTGCTGGCTTGAGTTTCAATTTCTTTTCCCTTCAAGTTTTTCAAACCCATGGTTGCAATTTTGGTTTCATCACCTGAATCTTCCCCTAAATCTTGTGGTGTAGATGTAGTAGCAACAGTTTTCTGTTTCCCTTTGGATTTGTTAAATTGAGGTCTTTTTTTAGGATATAATTTCCAACAGTTTTTCTCCTCATGACTTGGTTTAGAACAATGTTTACAGATCACTTTCTCGCTCTCCTTTTTGACAGATGCATTCTTTTTGCCCTTTCCCTTGGAGGTTTTCTCTTTGTTTTTCCCCTTGGGGGGCTTGTTTCTACCCTCTTCAAATGTGTTTTTTCCCCTTGCCTCTAAATGGGTAGCTTGGACACAAACCTCGTCCAGGCTAGTAGGGTTAAACATCAAGATGGTGTGTCTAAGGTAGCTATGCAAGCCACCGATGTATTTCAGCAAGGTTTCTTGGGTCTGTAAATCTACCCCTAACAAGAGAGCTCTTCTTCTGAATTCTTGGGTGTAGTCTTGGACACTCTGACCCTTAAGTTGTCTGAAATTTTGCCAATTCATAATGGCTTTCTGCATGTGAGCAAGAGGATAAAACTGTTTTCTAATGGCTAATAGAAATTCAGGCCATGTTAAGGTAACCTTACCAAATTTTTTGATCTCCTCTTTAGTCTTGGCCTCCCACCAGACCAGTGCTGCTCCATCCATTCTCAAAGAAGCCAACTGAATCTTTGTGGCATCATCATGCATATTTTGGATCCTCAAGTAAACTTCCAACTGCCTAATCCAGTTGTCAAGCTTTTCTGCATTCACTTCACCATTAAACATAGGTAATTCGAATTTTACATCAAGCTTCAAAAAAGGACTTTTTCCAGAGGATCTATGCTTATGAACAGAAGAAGACGAAGATGAAGAGGAAGAAGGTGAAGATGGGGGTGGTGGATCACCATTTCCTCCATGTCCTTTCTTGGAATGATCATCATCCTTCTTACCTCCTGAAGAGCCCTCTCCTTCATGTGGATGTTTGGACCCTTCTCCAGCCAATTTCTCATTTCTTTCTTGGTACAATATCCTCACCATTTCAGTGAGGTCCAAGAAAGCCTTTCTGAAGACTCTTTCTTCTTCTCTTGGATCTGTCTCTGTAGGAATTTCTCCTTCATGTTCAGACATCCTTGAAGCTTCTGCTGAGACTCTTGAGGGTGAAATTGAAGGTGGAGGTGATGGCTCTCTGGCCTTCCTTGACTGAGGATTCTCTCGTTCTCTAGTCAACTGTCCTTCCCCTCTTTTAAGTTTCAACCTGGTAAGCATCAATACTTTGCAAGACAGTTAGAAGATCTTTGCACAAAAACCCTGAGCTCTGATACCAACTTGATCTGAATTTGAAACTACTTGAAATTTGTTTGCAAGGTATTCAATTCAGAATTAAACATGTTTAAAAGATTTCCATGTCTTGCAGAAAGAAAACACATGAAATTTTCAGCTGTTTATGACCCATTTAAGCATAGCAGAGTTATTTCCTTTTACTGTTTAACACATTAAAATGAATTTTTTCTACAAAATAAATCAACCACAAATGCAAAAGAAGTTGATAAAGCAGTTCGCCTCCTCCAGGGCTACGTCTGCTGGGTCCAAAGCTCCCAACTGGGCTTGTCCTTGTTTTTATTAAATGCTCAAATTGAAAATACAGATGAATAGAAGCATCTACAAGAGAAATAGATGGTAAAAATGGATTCAGAACACTTGAATCCTTCAGGATTGACTATTGGATCACCTCCAATGGATACCTGCAACCCTATCCAGTCTTCACAAAACTGGGCCCTAGTGGCTCCTAGAACTTTCATGGCTCCAAAACCTCTGCAAATAACCTCAAATGGTTGTAAAACCTGCACCAATGGCTTCAGAAGGTCGAAAATACCAAAAATAAAAAAAAAATTCGTCCAAAACCGACTTTCCTAGCCAAAGTTATGGCCATTTAAAGTTTCTCCAGTTTTCCCCTAGAAAAACTCCAGCTAACTTTAGTTAACTCCAGTTAGCTCCGCCAATTATGGCGGGTCCGCCAAATTTGGCGCTCCTGCCAAAATTCTGCCAAATTAACTGTAGTTACATTTAATGTTTGGTGGTTTCCTCGGATTTCGTGCCCGACGGAATATTCCTTCTTTAATTTTTTTTTGAAAAATTAAAATTTCTAATGTTATGGACAAATTCTTCTTTTTGCCATAACTTCCTCATACGGCGACCGTTTTTCGAACCGTTTGTGGTGCCGGAATGGGGAAGACAAGCACTTTCCAGTCATTCAACTTTGAATCAGTTCTAATCACTTTAAATTTTGAGAATTTTACGACACTTAGGACATGAGCACCTGATCAATATTTACCCCTGGTTAGCCCCCTGCTGTTAAGTAGAATTATGCTGCATTTATTGCTGAGAAGATCCATGACTAGTTCATGAGACTAGAGAATGAGAAAGTATTAAAGTACTCAACCTTCATATATCACCTCATTCTCTATTATCAGTCTGACAAACTCCCATTTTTTGTGAATAAGCTTGATACAAAGGGAAATCCAAGATCGGTCATATTTTGGACTTCTATCTTCCGCCATTCTTTTGATTGCCCTTATTCATATAATGAATTCATTGACCAGTTTGTCCACCCAGTGACCACCATAGTGATAGGAAATCCTCCTCCTAGGATAAGTGATGAAATCAAAAGGATCCTTCAACTATAAAAACAGTACAAGGTAGGTGACTAGTACCTATACTAGAATCACACAGAGATTAGGATATATGGTTGTGAGCTTCCCCCATTTAAGCTACCAAGATATGTTACAATGAGGTTGTTTGCGTTGGAGTATTACAGACAAATGATAAACTTAGATCAGATCCACTTTACTAAGGGCAAGAAAAAAGCGCAGTTGAGAATCAAGGATCACCTAGGCCCATTTGTCTGCAATAATAGAGAAGTAGGCAAAGAAGCAGAAGAAATCCTAGAAAACCACCTGAAATTAAACAAAAGCTTTGGTTGGAGATATGACCCACATAGCTTCATATGTGATAGGAGAATGAAAAATAGGTTATCACCTTATTTTAATCATAGGATCCTAGAAATTGAGCAATGTTCTAACATGGATGAATGGAGGGAAGGGACTCTTGTAGAAATGGGTAGTGATCAGGTCAATGTAGATAATGTAATGAAAGACCTAGAAAAGAGACTTAACCTGAATTCTGTTGAACAGGTACCAATTGGGACTTCCCAGAAGCCAACATTAGAGACTAGTGCCTCAATAGCAGATACTTCTCAAAGGCACTCACAATAAACAAATGCACCACTTGCAGAATCATCACAGGATAAAGAACAAGGGACCAGTACTCCAGCAATAGGGAAATCAAGCATGTCAAAACAACCTGAAATCTCAGAAGAACAGGCTCAAACACAGACCAATCCAGCTCAAGTTAATATGGAAAACCCCCCAGTTTTGCAAACTCCTCTGAATGAAGAGAATAACTTAGATAAAGACAGGGAAGTAGCTACCCCTGCCAGTGGTCCTTCAGACCAGCCTGGTGCTAAGAGGCACAGGCTTAATCCCCATTAAGAAGAAGAATATTTTGAAGAAACTACAAGGAGTCGAAGGAAAGAAGGTGTAGACAGTCAACATACTTTCCCAGTAGGTGGGACACCTTCTAGATCACAAAGACAAGAGCTGGAAAGACAACGAAGTGTTGAAGTATCATGCTTCACACCTTCATCCAACAAGTCCTTAGATATCAAAGAAAAATTTAAGGAAATAAAGGCCAAGAATGAACAGTTAAAGGCCCAAACTTACACCCAATATTTAAAAATGGTTCCTACCAATCAAACTAGGTTGATGTCAGCTTATGACATCAAGGAAGGCAAGATGCAGATGAGATTTTTTAAGCCTAAAGTACAGCAGCCCCAGACAATTGCAGCTACCTAAAAACTGATTTTGAGGTCTTGGCCAAAGACATTCACCCTATAGATCAAATAGAATTGCATAAACAGATAGGGGAAATGGTCTATTCAACTTTGACAAGCAAGGACATGATGGCACACAGATTCGAGAACTCTCTGAGCAATACCACTGCTCAACTACAGTTAGAAAGAGCCTCCTCACAGGCAAAAGACAATAGAATTAAATCATTGGAAGAGTTTATTATTGAATTGGGTCATAACCCAAAAGATGTAAAAGCTGCAGAGGCCTTGATAAAAAAGAAAAATGAAGATATAGCTGCCATAAGAAAGCAGCTGAAACTTCCACCACTGATGCATCCATAGACTGTTGAATTTATTGAAAAGAAAGCCAAAGAAGAGATTATGGACCTAGTCCTCAAGCTAAATGAACAATTGAAGGAGACTGAGCAATAATTAGAAAAATCATTAGAAAGCAGGTAGTGTGAGTCGACCAGCCTCAAAATGTGGTACCAGTGGTTTCCACTGCAGTCCCTTCTACACTTGAAACAACTCTTGCACCTAATGTCCCTCTGGTTACAGCTGAGACTATTGAAGCAACAGGTAAAGCACAGGTAGGAACTTCAGTTCAAAGCACTGAAGAATTAATTAAGTCCATGGAGGAGATGAAACTCCAAGTTTCTGAGCTCCAAAAAGTAAAGGAAATTTTTTTCACCTTGGAGCAGAAATATGATGTTTCAAAGATCAATTTTGTTGAAGAAGTGAGAAAAAATAAAGGCTTAGCTCAACAAGTGAAAACACTCAAAAAAGATCTCACCTTTGAAAAGCCTTTAACAGATATTAGGAAAATTTTGTGGACCAACATCACTCAATCAATAAATGATGTTCGATCATCAATACAGATCAATTTTGAACAGATTGAATTGGTGAAACTTTCTCTTCAAGAAATTGCCAAAACCAGGGATGAGCTAGGAGGTAAGCCTGAGGAAGCTATCAGGTTGATAAACTTTTTGAACAGCAGGACCAGGCATCAACTAGAACAACTGAATATTGAAGATAGAACTGGAACCATCATTGAAATCAAAAAGTTTTGACCAAAAGGTCTCTAATGCAGAACCTAGAAAGAAAATTTCAGAACATGCAGGAGGACATAAATGAATTTATGGAAAATTTTGGCATTTTACAGAGTAAAGGACTTCCAAGTCCTTTAGTGATCAATGATAAGTTAATGAGGAATGAGGATTATGTCGACAAACAATATCAGTATGCAAACAACCAAGCTAGTTCCTCTGCTAGTTCATGAACACCCAAAGCATTACCTACAGGCAGAGTTCTCTATGATAGCTTGGAGAACCTTTTCTATGTTGAGCATGAATTGAAACACTTGTTTCCTGCTCAACCCAATTTTGTAAAATACACTGAGGCTGATGAAATCTTCAGGAAGCTACAAAGGACTAGGATACCAAGGGATGATTGATGGAGAGATATTACAAACATTTTATGATTTACCTTGGTAAAAAGTAAAGTGAAATATCTACCGTGGTCAATTTTGGTAAAAGAAGATGAATGAGGACAAAGCAGGTAAAGTGTATCAGAAAATGTTAAATAATATCAATCAAAAGTCAAAAGCAGGCAGCTAACATAGAATTACAAGCTAGACATCAAGATGCTCGATCATAGGGCCTAACTCCAACTCATTCACAAAAACAGGGACAATAAGTCAGCAACTCAATTTCAGTTTCTATCTTCGAGACCATCTGTCTCTACTTTTATGTAAAATATATTTAGCTTTCCTAGAATATATCTTTCTCGGTTAAGAGATATTTTATTGTAAATTTTTGTATAAGTACTTCCTCATTCTGAGTATTGGGTGTGGATTCTTAGACATTTCTGTATACTTATTATTTTGGAAAAAAAGTGCTATTGGAATAACTCTTGTATGGCTAGCTGGAAGCAGTGAATAAAGCAAAGGACTTTCACAGGATTCATGTGTCAAACAATGGTAAAATAAGTATTCTATATCTCTTATTTATTATTTTTTTTCCTCTGTTTATTAATAATCATATGTGTTTTCATGAAATCTAAATGATAAACGAAATAATGATATCTTAGAAAGTGCTTCATTGCATTCTATTTTAAAAGGCTTATCTTCCTTAATGTTTTCGTCTAAACTATCATAAACAAGGAATTATTAGTTGCTCCTTGTTTCTTAGTTTATCATTGTGGTCATTTAGTAAGAAATTCTTAACTGCTTTTTATTAGTGATCACCCACTTTCCCTCCCCTCAAATTTTTTTGAAGGATTCTTAACTACCCTTCCTCCCTTTTGAGACCATTCCACCCTTCCAAGTTACCATTTGCCTCTTGTTTTGCTATCTTTCCCTTTGAAGCCCTCCTTTGCTGAAACAACCCAATCCAGTTAAGCCATCTTCAGTTGACTCCATAGCCCAATGGCCTAAAATACTCAGTTTACCCATCTGTTCTTGAATTCCACCACCAATAAAAATAAAAACCCCCAAGCTTTCATACCTAGCCTAATACCTTACTAAAAAAAGATAAATCATACAGAGAGAGCCCTCTCTGAGTACAGATTGGCTAGATTTTGTACTTAAAAGTTGGTTTGTGGTTACCTCGGACCCCTTTCCTTCTTCTAACAACTTCTAGGAAAATCTGAGTGATGACATAGTCTCGAACGTACTGGGGAAGACAATTCCTCAGTCATAATAAGTCTTTAAGAAAGTTTAAACCCTAAATCTAAAGCATCTTAAAGAAATTATAGAAGTTGTTTGTTTGATATCAATTAAGAAAATCAAAAACATAATCCAAAAACTTGGCTTCAGAAAGGACTCGTTACACTAGAGCTAATCCTGATTCCAACCCAAGTGTTTGAGAACCCCAATTTGATTCCTAGATTTCTTAGGAGACAATAAAGTTCTGTTAGTCCTCGACCCAACCTCAGATTATCATCCTGTCCTGTTAGGTGGATTTACCTCGAAGATGAACCCTTTGACGAATACTTTTAAACCTATTTGTTTAGGACTTCATCTGATTCAGAATTAGTTTACCTAGTCCAAGACCCAGATTTCATTCGAGAATTAGAGCTCCAAGCAGCCGATTTATCAACTAATAGATATTTGCAGAACTCACCACAATCTGATCTTACCACTGAAGGAACACCTAATCCCTCTGTAATCACTACTGTTTCTACTAACTCATCATCATTTCCTCATACATTTCAACCTTAAACCACTCCACAACAAACCATCACCTCCAGCACTCCATCCTCAACTCAAACACCCACGGTTATTCCAACCCTAGCTGTTATTTCACCATTACCTACAACCATGGCAAATAGATTTACCCCCCTAGTACTACCAACAAACTTAGGTGCCATGCCCCAGGATTACCAAAGTAAAATCACTTCTTTTGATGGCACCGGTACCTATACTGCCCAGCAACACACCAAAAGGATGACTGATTATTTTTAAATTTATGAAATAGATATTGCTGATGTACAAATGAGAATATTTGTTTAGAGTTTATCTGGGGAAGTTAGAACCTGGTTCAGAGGTTTACTAGAAAATAGTATAGACAGTCTAGCAACTCTCTATAGACAATTCCTGAACAGATGGGAGAAAAAGAAAGACCCTCTTCAGATTCTATCTGAATACGAAAACCTAAAGAGAGGAACACAAGAAATTGTGTAGGATTATTGCACTAGATTCAACAGTGTCTATAATGCCATCCCTCAAAATCTTAGACCCCCACCTGATTTAGCCTTAATCAAATTCCCTGATGGATTTGATTCTGATATGGTTTTCCAGCTAAGAGAATGAGCCCCTCATACTTTGGAAGACATGCAAAGCATAGCAGTCAGTGTTGAAGCCAATTTGATATCTAAAAGAACCAAGGCTAGGAGTGAAAGGAGAATACCATTAAATGAAGAAGCCTCACCCTTTGAACAAAAGCTAGATGCCATAATTAAAGGGATGGATAGACTAGGAGACAGAGTGGAGACAATTGAAAGGAAAGCTCCTTGGGATGGTCAGCAAACCAACATAGGGAGAAATCCTAATTTCAGAAAAAATCAAAACCTAAACACTAGGAAGAATGGCCCTGACCAAAACATCAGACCTCCTTTTTAGGAGAATTATGCAGAAGCTTCCAACTCTAAAGAACCAGAAGAGGATACTCAAATTAATCTGATGGGACTTGGTAATGAAGGAGAAGTTTTCTTGACCCAAGAGGATCAAGAGGCTCACATACTTAAATAGTTTCAAACTCAATCAGGGGAGTCATTCGACTTTAGGGAAGGTTATGACACAACCATCTTTGAGGTTCACAAGAAATACAACCTAAGAAGTAGGAGAATTGATGTCCCTGAAGCAAACAAGAAAAAGGTTCCAAATCAGCCCAAAAAAGGTAAGACAATCACCACACTTGTACATATTCTTTCTAGATAAGACCCTAATCCTTCTAACCCCATAATTGAAGATGTCTCTGACAATCAACCAAGCAACAAACAATCTTCCACTCCCCTTCCTTCTAAAGGAACTGTGGAGGAACCACCAATGATTGATTTAGGGGAACCAACAAATCCTGATCCCACTCCTAAAAAGGAGGAAAACATATAAAACAAAGAGAATACTGTTGTTCAAAATCCAAAAGCACAAATAGAAAAACCCTTTAATTTAGAAACTGAAGTAGGTAAGCTGAAAATTGTTGTCCCATTATCTGAATTTTCCAAACATGATTCTTACTGAACTCAAATAAATAAATCATTGAAAATTACTGGAACTGAAGACTTAGTTAATATTTTTTATGACTAGCCCAAATTAATCTTTGGCCCATAAGAATGGAAAACCATTAGAAGGAGGAATTCCTCCATTCTATATGAGCTTAAATATACATGATAAGATTCTTCACAATGCCATGTTTGACTCTGGTGCATCTCATAATTTAGTGCCCAAGTCTGTAATGGAAAAGCTAGACCTAGACATCACTAGACCATACATAGATTTATTTTCTTTTGATTCTAGTCAGGTGAGATGTTTAGGATTGATAAAGACTTGTGTGTATCATTGGTTCAATACCCTACAAAAAAAATCTTAATGGATATAGTGGTAGCAGATATACCACCGAAATATTGCATGTTATTATGCAGATCCTGGGGTGCTAAGCTTCAGGGATCTCTTCAATTTGATATGTCATATGCTACTATATCAGTTTTTGGACAACCAAAGAAACTATATAGAGAAACACTCATGAAATATGTAGTAAGTAGTCAGGAAAGGCCCCAAAATTTCCCCATCTACTCAGTACACTCTGATATGGACTCATTCATTCTTTACAATGCAGAAACCAATCCTTCCAACACTTTAGAAGTTTTAGCAGTAGAACCAAAAGAAATTAAAAAAGAAAAATTAAGTGTTCATATTCAGGAAATATAAGATAACCAAGAAAAATCAGATGAAAACGAAAAACCAAATCCCATTGTTAAACCAGCTCCTACTACCCCATACACCAATTATGAGCATAAAATCCTTTGGCACTTATAATTTGATGGCTCAGTCAATTAACTAGGGGCAGGAGCAGGAGTTTGGGTGTACAATTTAGAAAATGATCATGATGAAGGCCATGCCTATAGACTAAATTTTAAGTGCACCAACAATATGGCAGAATATGAGGCTCTCTTACTGGTTTTTAAACTTGTTAACAGATTAGGAGAAATCAAAGTGTCTGTCATAGGAGATTCGGAATTGATAGTCAAACAGATTAAAGGAAAATACTTAACTAGGGATCCTAGATTAGGATATTATAGAGGAACAATAATAGAAATTATCAATACTTTTATGGAAACTCAACTTGCTACTATTCCTAGAAAACACAACATGCAAGCCCACAGCCTGGCTATGTTTGCTAGCACCTGAAAATTACCTTTTCAACCTAATCATCAGTTTACTACTGAAATTAGGCATAGACCAGCCATCCCTGATAATCTGAAGAATTGGCAAGTTTTTGATAGTGATGAGTAGATCAATAACTTTTTAACTTTAGATGAAGAGTTTTCTAATAGTAACATAGATGTTGATACTGTTAGCTACCTATACCAATAGGTTTCATATTTCATGATTGGCTATGAAAAGGTCCAAATATGCTCTGCTTTGATGATTCAAAGATCACATATTTCCGAGAGAATCCAATCTGTGCTTATAGCTTGGTATGGACTCAAATTTTGATGGATGGTCCAACAGTATAATCTGGACCATGTCATGTTTTAAATTTTCAGTTGTAGAATAGAGAAAGGAGTCTGTCCAAACTGTTTAATCTTGGCAGACAAGTAGTTTAGGTAGAGAAAAAAGGCTCCCAACAGCTTAATCTGGGACCTTGGAAGAAATAAGGGTAGAAGTAGATAGAAAAACAAAAGAAAAGCCAAAGAAAAGAAAAGGCAAGTAAGGGTCTGCAAGTCCAAGTGCACCCTCCAAGAAAAAATAAAAAATGCTAGGCAAATAGATGGGTAGGAAGTTGGGGTTGCAGAGGGGCCATTTCTTATCAGTTGCATGTGTGCTAACTTTGTTTACCAAAGCAAAATCAATGAATTGAGAAGGTGTCATTCTTCATCAAGTTGCAGCAAGCAGGAAGCATGTCTAACCTCCCTTCCTCTCCTCTCATTTTCATTACTAACACTCCCTCATCAGCTGAGATTCATGGAAGAGATTATGGTTTCATGGTGGTTCTTAATCTTTTTAGAAGCCACATTTCTTGTCTAAACTCTTTTCATTTTGATCTACTCCCTAAACTAAGTAAGTTTCAAATAAACTTAGTGATTTCCCCCCTCATTCACATCTTCCCCCCATATTAACTCTAACTTTACTATGTAAATCCCCTATATTACCTTTCCCCTACTAGTATTAACACCATGGTGTATAAACCCCAAATTTTGTATAAATATCCCTCCCCTTGGCATTATAGCCATATGTTCTCTAAAAAGGAATCAAAATGACATCTGGTCACTTTGATGAACCTATACCTCATCTCTCTCCCTTGTTTCAAGTCATTCCACTCATTAAACCTTCATTTGCAAAGAAAAACCCTATAAAAACCCCTCCTACCCATAACCCCTTTGAAATTATGAAAAAACCCAAAAAACCCACTTTTTCCGCTTAACCAAAGTTGGCGCATATATTTGATTTTTCGAAATATATTGAAAAACATTGAAAAATACCATATCTAAACCTTTCCCGCTGAGCACGTGTCCCAAAAGAAATATTTGTTTATTCCTCCGCCCGCGTCTGTATCCACCGATCACATCGCCCTCCCGTCCACCGTAGGATCGGACCCGTGGGATCCGACGGCCCTCATTGATATCGGAGCGGCCCCCACGACAGACGATTAGCACCCGAGAAAATGACGAAGGGATACGTCATTACACGGCCACGCGTCACCCTCTCGGGTCTCTCCGAGCGGCCTCTGACAAAACCAGGGCCGTATCGTAAGCGCTCCGAGAAACCGTAACCGCTATGGCACTTACCGCCCGGTTTGCTGGTCCCACGTCAGACCCACGTCATCGCCACCCTGCCATCGCATCAGTACTCTTGTCCGCCCCTGTGCCAACGTGTCTGCCACCGCATCATCCCCATGGACCAATAGTAGCTCGCCACCTCACCCGATGATGTCATGCTGATGTCATCTGAGCTTGACCCCACCCTATGACGTCATGCTGACGTCATCTGAGAAAAAGCGCCAAATTGCCAAAAGGTCCATATTTTGGCCAAAAATCACGTTTTGCATACTTTTTGCTCATTCACTATTGTTTCTGCTGCATGGTCTTTTACGTCCAAAACTGCGCCACCCCGCTGGAATCGACCTGAAGACCTCCAGAGCACCAATCCTGCCCACATTTACGACCACTGCTCGCTGTATACCAGGTATTTCTCATCATTTATCCTCCATACGCCTGAATTGTCTGTAAATTACTCAGAAGGCTCAAAGGACACTAAAACTCATCATTTCACCGGCAAATTCCCTCTGCAAAGCCTCTATTCCCAACTGCAAGCTCGAAAACCACCAGCTGAGCCTTGATTTCCCGAGTTCTTATCAAAAACTGTAAACTGCTCGTGCAATCGTGAGACAGTTGGTCAATCCATTAAAAACCTGCCACAGAAGACAAAGTGAGACCAGACATTGGTCTTATTCATAATTCAAACAGTATTTCAATTGCTGTGTGCCCACTTCACCCTCTGGTCCCTGAAATTCACACTTTCATTGCAAGTAATCACCGCTGTGTTGTTCTGCCTACTTCAACCAGTTCACCTACAAGTCAGAAGCTTAATAGACCATGGAAACTCCAATTGCACTGAACATCAAGCCTCTCAATGCCCCTCACAGGGAGTTAGAATGGAAAGCTCTGGGAGATATGGATTATCAAATGTTAGACTGGTTTCCATTAGGCTCTAAATATAATATTCAGATGCTAAATGAGTCGAAAGCCCAGCACCTTAGTGGAGCTGATATCCTAGGGATTTGGGACTCAAACTTACCCATCTACAACCTCCCCCAGGTAAATCCTATGCCTGAATTGATCCACAGATGCCAGGAGTGCTATGATCCATGCCAAAGAGCTGTCCTCAACCCTACAGGCTCAATTCTGTTCCATATCACCCCAGAGAGCATAAATGAGATGCTGCATTTCCACACTGCAAAACCATTGACCCCCCTCTACATGCAGAACTTGATAAAGAAGGGGAATAAGTTGTCAAATGACCAGATCATCAAAATCAACCAGCTGTTTGTACAATCAGGCTTTGAAACCATCAGAACTCCTCCTATTGGATATGCTTACTTAAATGAATTGGGCAGAATGCTAGTGGATTTGATCAGCTATGTCCTAGGGTTCAAGGGAATGGAGGATGTGGATGAAATTATAATGGCAATGCTGTCTATATTCTCTCCTGGAAAGCCTCCAGCTGTACATTATGACTATGCCACATATATTGCAGATAGGATCCATGACCAGCTGATGAATTTGCAAAGGGAAAGACTGTTCAGATATACTTCCTACATTTATCATCTATTCTTGTTTAATCAACCAGGCAGTTTCCTCATTCCCCTGAAACAAGTTAATGCCCAGGAGAATCCAAGGTCAGTTGTGTTTTGGACCTCTGTTTTTCATTGCACCTCTGTGTCACCATACACATACTGTGAGTTCATAGACTTATTCATACATCCAGCTATGACATTATTGTATGGTGTTCCTCCTCCAAGGTTAACTGATGACATGAGGAGAATTCTCCATCTAAGCAAAACCTACAGCATTGGTAATTGGTACCTTTACCAAGACCACACAGTCATCAGAGTATATGGCTGTGAGTTGAAGCCTTTTAGGCTGCCAAGGTATGTCCCCATGAGGCTTTTTGCCCTAGAATACTTCAGGCAATTCGGGAATGCCGACTACCTCCACTTCCAAAGTAAGAACAAGAAGGCACAGTTGAAGGTAAGGAGCCAGCTGGGCCCCTTCCTATATAACAAAAAAGAAGAGGGATGGAAAGAGGCAAATAGTATCCTAGAGGCTCTCAAACTGCAAACTAGTTTTGAGTGGATACCCTATGACCCTAATCATTTTGTTTCCCTCAGGAGGATAAGATACAAATTGGGTACCTATTCACATGTGAGGCAGCCTGAGATTGAGCAGTATGCCAATGCATTAAGCTGGGAAGAGGGCACCCTAGAAGAGGAAATCACTAGTGAAGAGCTGCTAGAAAGAGAGGCCAGAAATATTCAAAAGGAAACTGACTTAGAAACTCGTGGACAGGTCCCCCTCTCATACAAAAGACAACTTGGAGCAGCTGCCTCATCCTCAACAACACATCAGCAAGCTGCCGTGAATACTCCACAGACAGCCAACAAAGGCAAAGAAAAGCAGGTGGAACAGCCACCTCCTATGACTGAAGAGCAAATGGAAACCCTAGTGCAGCAACAAGAAGAAATGGAGCAGCAGGGAGAAGGGCAGCAGCAAGAAGAACAACAACAATAGGAAGAACAAAGGCAGGAACAGCCTGTCCAGCAAGAGCAAACAGTGGAAGCCCCTAAATCCACTGAACAAATTGTGCCTCCAAGGCAAGAAACTTCAGCTGAGGCATCAATCCTCCAAACTCCACAAAAGGAGGATACAAGCAGGAAAAGGGACAGAGAGACTCCCCTTACAACGTCAGCAAGTCATGGGGAGAAAAGACAGAGAATCAATCCCTTCTCAGAGGAAGAAATGCCAATAGGACAGTCTTTTGGTATGGTCCCACCCAGCAGGGAAGCATCAGCAAGTTCCTTTCAACAGGAATAGGATAGAGCAATGGGAGGAGAAGTAAGTTCCTCAAATCAGCAAAGAGAAGGTGGACCCAGCATTAAACAGCAGTTCATCGACATTAAGAGGAGAAATGAGCCCATCAAGATACAACTGTATAACCATCTGTTAAACATGGCTCCCACCAATCAACAAAGACTCATGTCTGCATATGATGTGCAGGAAGGCAAAATGATCATGAGTCATTTTATGCCAACAGCAGTGCAGCCCCAATCTGCCTTTGACTACTTGAGGACTAACCTGGAAGTCCTTGCCAAGGATATCCACCCTATGGATAAGATAGAACTGCATAAGAAAACGGGTGAGATGGTCTATGCTTCCTTGGCAGACCAAACATTGGATAACTACAGGCTACAAAATAGCCTTAACAATACAGCCTCTCAGCTAGAGTTGGAGAGAGCATCATCCCAGGCAAAGGACAACAGAATAAGGTCCTTAGAGGACATCATCATAGAGATGGGGCATGATCCCAAAGATATCAAGGGCATACAAGAGATATTAAAATTGAGGGATGCAGACATGGCAGCCTTGAGGAGAAAGATCAAACTCCCAGCCACAATTCACCCTCAAACAGATGATGTTGCCCAGCAAGGACATGATCAACAGGCCACAACCTTGTTGATATCTCTGTATAAGCAGCTAATCCAAACTCAGGAAAAGCTGGGAGAATCGGAGGCTGCAAAAACAGCACTACAGGCAGCCTTAAAACAAAGAGAAGAAGGGCAGACCTCTCAGCCTCCTCCTCAAATCATAAACCTTGAGGAAGCTGCCCCAACTACTGTTCCTCCCCCCAACAGACTGATCAAGCTGCACCACCTACTTCAGCACCTCCACCAACAGAGCAGGCCCCTAGCTTAGACATGCAAAAGCTAAAAAATGAGATTCAAGCCCTGGAAGCTCAAATGGCAGAGCTGAATGAGACCAGGGATAAATTGGCCAAGGTGAATGACAGATATGATAAATCCAAGCAAGCGGTGGCAGAGAAGGGCAGGAAGGTGAAAGCCCTCAAAGACAGGATAAAAGAGCTATAAAATGAGCTCAAATTAGATAAAGTTATAGCTGGGCTTAAGGCAATGCTATGGGCCAACATTGGCTAGTCTATTACTGACCAATGGAAGTATATAGAGACAATCCATGAGCAGCTAGAGCTCATCCCAAAAGCACAAGCTGAAATTCACAAGTCAAGGGCTGCTCTAGGCAACATGCCTGAAGTTGCCACCAGGATGATCAATGTGCTGAATAATAGAACAAGTACTCAGCTGGCGAACATGGGAATTCCCAATAGAACTGAGACCATTCAGTTGATCAAAAGGGTTCTCACATTGAGAAATTTGGTGCAGACATTGGAGAGAAGAACCCAGGACATGCAGACCGAGGTGAAAAGGTTCATGGATAAATTCCTGGTGCTGCAAAACAGAGGACTCCCTAGCTTACTGAACAGCGCAGGGAGACTGCTCATTCATGAGCAGTATGCCAAAAGAGTGAATGCATTTGCCACAAACGAAATCAATGAGAAGCCCAGCAACTCAGAAGAAACAGGGCCAGCTACAGGACAGACTATCTACAACAAGGTAGAAAGTCTATTTTTTATAATGAATGAGATCAATCACCTATTTGAGGTGGCTCCCAATTTTTACAAGTATACAGAGGCAGAGGAGACTATGGATGCAATTCTCAGGCATCAACTCCCTACACAAGACTGGTGGACAAATACAATACAGAAAATTTTATAGACAGTGAGTCATTCACCAAATTTTGTTTTTAAAATATGAATTGTTATGTAAAGCACAGTTTAACAAAATCAGCATGCATTAAAGATTAGAGCTGAGCCAACTCAGCAGAAATTTCGGCCAACGAAGCAAAAGTAGGAAACCACAGGTGGCAGAGCCGAGAAAATACAGCGCAGCAAACTTAAAGGCACATTTTCCAGCATTAAAGCAAAGCGGTTCAACCGACTCACTGACCTCCAAGGGTCAAAATATCCTCTGACAGACTTAAAGAGCAGTTATGCTGCATTCAAAGCTGTAATAACTTCTTTTCTACTTTCTGTATGAAGTAATGAAGATATTTCTCTCTCAGATGACTCAATGCCTGAGATATTTTGTATAAGAATTCCTATAAAGTCCCCTTCGCATGAGTTTGCAAGGGTTGTTGTTGATTTCTCCTGAAGAAGTTCTTATGCTGTAATCCTTTCAGAAGTTTAATAAAGAAAGTGATGGAATTCCTCGGATTTCGGGGAATTCCTCGGATTTCGGAAGTGTTGAATGCGTTCTGGTGTCTGTTGAAAACTGCTGGATTACTGTGTATTACACAATACAATAAGTCTCTGTAACTCTCTCTGTTATGTATTTTTGATTTGTTAAAATCCATATATGTTTCTAATTTTTGAATATTTAGCAACGAGGAAAAAGAATAACTTTCAGGATTTATTCAAGAAATACCCTGAGTTCAATCTGTGTTGTTAATGAATGTTTTCTTCAGCTGTAATCTTGATAAGTGTAATTCTTAATTGCTGCACTTTCAGAATACATCTTTCACAGTGGCCTTTGTCTCAGGAATTCAAGTTTGCTCCTGTGCAACGTGTTTCACTTTCACCTCACCAGCTTAATAGAGAATTCTTAATTGCTTTCTGTTGGCTGACATGCTTCACCATTCAAGTTAAATTTGTTTGTCTGAGATACACAATCGGCCCTGCAGTTTGAACACCACCAATCCTGCATTTCAAAGCATTTCACAACTCCAGACTCCATTGCCCAATGATATATTACTCTCTAAACACTACATCTTAAGCCCTGAAAGAAATCCTTCAACCAAAACATAAACCAAAACCTGAGCATAATACCTAGCCTAAAACACCATCATAACAGAGACAAATCATAAAGAGAGAGCCCTCTCTGATTATACTTTGGCTAGAAACTGTGATCCAAAGATTGGTTAGTGGTTACCCCGGCCGTATTCCCTTGGGAGTCATAGGGAACAACCTGGGTGTTAACATATACATTAATTAGTTCCAATCAAATAGATGAGGTAGAAACAAACATTTTAGAGGAAAGTTCAATAAACATGCTTCATCCCACAAAATTCACACAAAAATATGTTCAAGACCTGAAACAAATGGATCTAGAAGAAATAATTGAAGAAGAAACAGAGGTTATCAACCTAAAGGACAATCATCTACCTAAAGGATTGACTCCTCTAGAAGATCTATTTGATTCCAATGACATTCCTAAGAAACCTAAAATGGAACCATTAAAAGAAGATATTGAAGAATACAACTTAGGAACACAGGACAATCCAAAAATGATAAAACTGTCAAAATCTTTACCTCCTGATTAGAAGCTAAAATATGTTGAACTTATGAGGGAATTCCAGGATATCTTTTCTTGGAGTTATGAGGATTTGAAATCCTATGACACCTCTATTATTCAGCATACTATACCTCTGAAAGAAAATCAAAAGCCCTTTAAGAAAAAACTCAGAAGAATTAACCCTATGTTATTACCATTGATTGAAAAAGAAATTAAACGCATGTATGAAGTAGGGATTATTGCTCCTATTAGATTTTCAGTGTGGGTGTATAACTTGGTGCCTACTAGGAAGAAAACTGGGGAAATAAGGTTATGTGTTGATATGAGAAATGTGAATAAGGTCTCTCTTAAAGAAAACTATCCTTTACCCAAAATGGATCATATTTTGCAAAGGGTATTGGGTTCCTCTAGAATTTCACTTTTAGATGGGTTTTTAAGATATAACCAAATCTTGGTTCATCCTGATGAGTAAGAGAAAACTTCTTTTACAACACCATGGGGCACTTTTATGTATATCAAAATGCCATTCGAACTAAAGAATGTAGGAGAAACCTTCCAAAGGGTAATGGACATTGCCTTTGCCAAAGAAATTCATGATTTTCTTGTTATATATCGAGATGATTTAACTGTTTTTTCAAAATCAAATGCATAGCACTTGGATCATCTCAGAGAAGTTTTCTTAAAATGCAGAAAATATGGTATTTATTTGAATCCAAAAAAGTCCTTGTTTGGTCTGGAGGAGGGTAAACTTTTAGGTCACATCATTTCCAAAGATGGCATTCGAATTCACCCTTTTAGGATAGAAGCTATTTTACAGATACCTCATCCACAAAGCGTTAAAGAACTTCAAGCTTTCTTAGGGAAGATAAATTTTTTAAGAGGATTCATTTCTAACTTAGCAGAACTCATTAGATTACTGAATAACATGCTAAAAAAGGATTAAAGTATTAAATGTACAATAGAAGCCAAGCAATCATTTGAAGAAATTAAAATGGCCTTAACCAGAACACCGGTCCTCACCAGTCCACAATTTGACAGAGACTTCATCATTTTTTATTTTGCATCAGAACACACAATAGTTGTAATTTTATTACAAAAGGATGATCACAGATGTGAAAATCCTATAGCATTTTTTAGTAAAGCACTCATAGATGCATCACTAAAATAAAAAATAATGGAAAAAAAAGCTTTTGCACTCATAAAAGCCATTAAGGATTTTAGAGTCTACATATTATACTCTCATGTAATAGCTTATGTTCCAAATGCAGTTGTCAAAGACATCCTTACTCAGGATGGAATTGAGGGCAAAAGAGGCAAATGGATTGCTACCATCTTAGAGTATGATATTGAGATAAAACCTACGAAACTAATAAAAGGTCAGGGATTGGCCAAACTCATGGCATAAACTAATTTTCAAGCCCTTGACATAAATGAACTGGATAATGAGCAGGAGATGGAAACTCCACAAATCAGCCAGACATTTTTAGACTCACCTTGGTATGTTGATTTAATTTATGTTTTACAAAACCTGCAGGCTCCACTAGGGTTATCTAGAACCAAGAATAGGTTTTTAAAAATGAAAGCTTCAAAGTTTTGTATCTTAGATAATACTCTTTTTTGGAAAAATCATGAAGGAATTTTATTGAATTTTTTATTAAAAAATGAAGCTGACAAGGCTCTCCAAGAATTTCATGTAGGAGACTATGGTGGACATCTCTATTGGAAGTCAACTACAGATAAAATCCTAAGGGCTAGATTCTACTGGCCAACCTTATTTGTAGATGTGAAGAAATTTGTAACTTCTTGCCATAAATGTCAAATCTTTGAAGGCAAGAGAAATCTGTTACCTTTACCCCTAAAGCCCATTTCCACAGAGAAACCTTTTCAACAATGGGGTCTTGACTTCATTGGAGAAATCCATCCACCTCTTCAGACCAACACAAATGGATACTCACTGCCACAAACTATTTCACTAAATAGATAGAGGCCATCCCCTCCAGACATGCCAATGACACAGTGATCATAGGTTTCCTAGAAACCAATATATTGTCCAGGTTTGGTTGCCCCTCTAAAATTATTACTGATAATGCTGCAGCCTTCAAGTCAAAGAAAATGATTGTTTCTGTAACAAGTATCACATTACATTGGGCCATTCTACTGCCTACTACCCTCAAGGGAATGGATTGGTAGAATCTTCTAACAAAATTTTAGTTAATATCATAAAAAAATTGTTGGAAGAAAATAAGAAAACTTGCAATAAAAAATTGATCAATGCACTGTGGGCAGATAGGCTTACCACCAAAAAATCCATTGGAACTAGTCCTTATGAATTAGTATATGGCATGGAGGTTATTTTTCCTTCATCACTAGGAGTTTGTGTCATGAAAATACTCCAAGAAGCTCAAGTGGAACCTAATGATATTCAAAGAAGGATAAACCAAACTATCAATTTACAACAGACCAGGGAAGAGGTGTACCAAAGATCCCAAGTGTTGCATGAGAAACTTAAGAAGATATTTGACAAAAGAACCAAGGAAAATGATTTCTATCTTAGAGATAAAGTGTTAAGATGGGATTCCAAGAGAGAGGACAAGGGGAAACATGGGAAGTTTGACTTCCTATGGAAAGGACCATACATCATCTATGCTTTCAAAGGAAATAATGCATATTTTCTTAAAGAGTTAGATGGTATAGAAGCAGAAGAAGGACCAGTCAATGGTTGGATGTTAAAGCATTACTTTGATCCAAATTACTGATGTTACCATATTCTAAATATATATATTATATCCTTTGTAATGTCAGAGTGTTGATTGGATAGTAAATTTTTGGAGTTGGAGCCCAAAGAGAAGGCCTTAAGCTTTAGAAGTATCATTGTCATACCTACAATAAAGCAGCAAGTAAATGAAGATTGCAGAGCACAGTCAAAGTCATTAAGAGGCCACTGATCTACTGTTCTTGACTTTCCACCAGGGAAAGCCATCCCCAAGTGGAGCCACTGTTATGCCCCTATACCAATAGGTGTCATATTTCATGATTGACTTGGTTTAGCTTTGTAATATGTTCATACCTTTACTTGTTGCAAAGGTTTTCCATATTTGTAAAAAATAAAAAAAATAAAAAAATGTAAAGAGGGTATACCCTAAAAGAAAAATCAAAGGGTAAAAAGAATAAAAGGATGGTCAAAAAAAAAAATGATGAAAGAAAATGAACCCCAACAAAAAGAAAGACCATGAATGTGTGCAAGTCTAAAATGCCACTACTTCTTTACTTTTGTATAATAAAAATTGTGTGCAATTTGTCACTTATGCCACAATTCATTAATAGTCAAACAGTTCAAGCTTGGTTAATTCATATTTCAATTTCATGTTTATAGAGATAGAGAATAAAGTGTGACCAAACTGTTTAATCTTGGCAGATAAGTAGATAGGTAGAGTGAAAAAATGAGCTCAACAGTTTAATTTGAGCCCTTGGATGTAATAATGTTAGACTTAGATAGATATCTATATGTAAACGAAAAGAAAGTTTGATGAGGGTTTGCCAGTTTAAGTGCACCCTAATAAAGAAGTGAAAATGCTAGGTTAAAGTAGGTATGGTAGGTAGATGATGGTTGCAGAATAATATGTGGTGAATTATGAGTCTAAATGTGTTAATATTTGAATTTCATCACAAGGTATGTATCTCATGGAAGACACATCAAGCAAGGAAAGTAAAAAATAATTAACTTCCCTTTTCATTTCCCCTAATTTTTCACTAATTTCCCCTAAGTGCCAAGGTATTTATCAAAGCTAGAGGGGCTCATAGCATTTCTCTAACTTTTGGAGGGACCGGACCCTCGGCCCAATAATTTATAATGCCTAAGTACTTAAACCCCTTCGTCAATATTCACCCCTTCATAAAATCATTCATTCCCTTAATAAATCTTTTCCTAAGTAAAATCCTATTTTACTTAGGGAAAATACACCATTTTACATAAAAACCCTCATCTGCACTTAGCCTAAGTTTTAAATATACACATGAAAATGTTTTGACTTAGCGCTTTTTCCATTTCATTTGATCATATTAACTACTAATTTATGTTAATGTATAGTTCCCCTATAAAGGTTACCCACTCCCGTATTATTATAACTATGTAAAAACCCCAAAATCTTATATATCCTGCCCCTCGGTTAAAATATAACCATAATACACTCTTAATTGGGATTAATTAGTTAATCTGTAACTAATTAAGAACCCCGACCCCGCCATATTAATATAAGGATTAATTAACCCCCACTGTTAATTAATAACTTTTTCGGCCAATCACATCGCCCCCGATGTAATTAAAACTTCAAAATTATGTCGGGCCCACCCTCTTTAAACTTCCGCCACCTAACCTTCCTGATAGCCGTATGATTAAGTTTCTTAGATCTGAGGATTGTCATGCATATCACACAGCCCTTCGCGACTGAACATTAGCACGTGATTGTGAGCGGTTTTGCAAATAGTGTCATCGCCACGCGTCGCTCATCGTATGGAATTGCTTGGTCGATCCCAAATACCGCCTCCCCTCCATTAGCGGTGTGATGAAAACCGCTTACCACCTCTCGATAATGACAAAAAATCAAATCATTCCCTCGCTCATGCCACCTATCCAACTCCCTAAACCCGCCAAATTTTGACTTTGTATAAAAAACAAAAAGTAATCAGTTTGTTGTCTTATTCTGCAAATGCATATATCCATGCAAACTGAATGTCGAGGTTAAGAAGCTCGTGCACCCAACTGCCAAACACCTCCAAAATTGCAGTCCAACGCCGTTCCACATCCGCCATTCACACCCAGTATGCCTGCAATCCATTGCCTGACTCCATAAATAGGTATTTACCATTTCGCGTCAAGAAACCCTATGAATATCTGTTTTCCTCTATAAATTGCAGCTAAAAAACCCAAATTTTATTATAATTCAACTACTACATTTAGAATTCAAGTCCCCTAGACCTTATGTTTTCACCAATTTCACATAATAAACCCAGTTTCCTATCTGAATCCACAAGAACCAGAATGGAAGACGCCGTGGCCCTAAATATTGCACCCATCACTACCCATCATCGTGATTTGGACTATTTTCCCCTGGCAGATAAGGATTTTCAAATAAAAGACTTGAATACTGACAAAGACCACCTGAAAGTATTTTGCCAATGCTGGGATAATTTCATGAATGGCTATGATGCGATAGGGCTTTGGGAATCCAATCTCCCAATGTATTTTCTTCTCGCTGTACACATTTTTCCTGACATTATCCATCAGTGTCATGCCAACTATGACCCCAACCTTAGAGCAGTAATGTCCCCAAATCAAACTATCCTTTTCACAATTACTGTAGACTCAATCAATGAGATTCTTCAGTTTCATCTCAGTCAAGCCCTCACCCACATTTCACTTGGAGATTTACTTGAAAAATCATCTAAATTGTCCCAATCTGAGCTTAGTCGACTTTGTTGAACTTTCATAGATAAGGAGAATCAACCCAAAGATACCCTCCTTATATGTCAGTTTTCTTCACAGAGATAGGAAAAACAATAGTTGATATGATAGCTATAGTCATGGGATTCAATACTAGTGAATATGTAGATGAATTGACCCTAGTGTTGATGTCCATCTTTACCCCTGGTCAGCTCCCTGCTATCAAGTACATTATGCTGCATTTATTGCTGAGAAGATCCATGACCAATTCATGAGACTAGAGAATGAGAAAGTATTCAAGTACTCAACCTTCATATATCACCTCATTCTCTATTATCAGTCTGACAAACTCCCATTTTCTGTGAATAAGCTTGATACAAAGGGAAATCCAAGACCAGTGATATTTTGGACTTCTATCTTCCACCATTCTTTTGATTTCCCTTATTCATATAATGACTTCATTGACTAATTTGTCCACTCAGTGACCCACCATGCTGACAGGAAAACCTCCTCCTAGGATAAGTGATGAAATCGAAAGGATCCTTCAACTATCAAAATAATACAAGGTAGGTGACTGGTACCTATACTAGAATCACACAGAGATTAGGATATACGGTTGTGAGCTTCACCCATTCAAGCTACCAAAATATGTTCCAATGAGGTTGTTTGCATTGGAGTATTATAGACAAATGATAAACTCAGATCAGATCCACTTTACTAAGGCCAAGAAGAAAGTGCAATTGAGAATCAAGGATCACCTAGGCCCATTTATCCGCAATAATAGAGAAGCAGGAAAAGTAGCAGAAGAAATCCTAGAAAACCACCTGAAATTAAACAAAAGCTTTGGTTGGAGATATGACCCACATAGCTTCATATGTGATAGGAGCATGAAAAATAGGTTATCACCTTATTTTCATCATAGGATAGAAATTGAGCAATGTGCTAACATGGATGAATGGAGGGAAGGGACTCTTGTAGAGATGGATAGTGATCAGGTCAATGTAGATAATGTAATGAAAGGCCTAGAAAAGAGACTTGACCTGGATTCTGTTGAACAAGTACCAATTGGGACTTCCCAGAAGCCAACATCAGAGACTAGTGCCTCAACAACAGATTCTTCTCAAAGGCACTCACAGGAAACAAGTGCACCACTTGTAGAATCATCATAGGATAAAGAACAAGGGACCAGTACTCCAGGAACAGGGAAATCAAGCATGTCAAAACAGCTTGAAATCTCAGAAGAACAGGCTCAACCACAGACCAATCCAGCTCAAGTTAATATGGAAAACCCCCCAGTTTTGCAAACTCCTCTGAATGAGGAAAAGAACTTAAAGAGAGACACGGAAGTAGCTACCCCTGCCAGTGGTCCTTCAGACTAGCCTAGTGCTAAGAGGCATAGGCTTAATCCCCATTTAGAAGAAGAATATTTTGAAGAAACTACAGGGAGTCTAAGGAAAGAAGGTGCATACAGTCAGCGTACTTTCCCAGTAGGTGGGACACCTTCTAGCTCACAAAGACAAGAGCTAGAAAGACAGCAAAGTGCTGAAGTATCATCCTTCACACCTTCATCCAACAAGTCCTTAGATATCAAAGAAAAATTTAAGGAAATAAAGGCCAAGAATGAACAGTTAAAGGCCCAAACTTACACTCAATATTTAAAAATGGTTCCTACCAATCAAACTAGGTTGATGTCAGCTTATGACATCAAGGAAGGCAAGATGCATATGAGATTTTTTAAGCCTAAAGTACAGCAGCCCTAGACAATTGCAGACTACCTCAAAACTTATTTTTAGGTCTTGGCCAAAGACATTCACCCCATAGATCAAATAGAATTGCATAAACAGACAGGGGAAATGGTCTATTCAACTTTGACAAGCAAGGCCATGATGGCACACAGATTGGAGAACTCTTTGAGCAATACCACTGCTCAACTACAGTTAGAAAGAGCCTCCTCACAGGCAAAAGACAATATAATTAAATCATTGGAGGATTTGATTATTAGATCGGGCCATAACCCAAAAGATGTAAAAGCTGCAAAGGCCCTGATAAAAAAGAAAAATGAAGATATAGATTCCCTAAGAAAGCAGCTGAAACTGCCACCACTGATGCATCCATAGACTACTGAAGTTATTGAAAAGAAAGCTGAAGGAGAGCTTATGGACCTAGTCCTCAAACTAAATGAACAATTGAAGGAGATTGAGAAAGAATTAGAAAAATCACTAAAAATCAGGCAGAGTGAGTTGACCTCTCAACTTCAAAATGTGGTACCAGTGGTTTCCACTGCAGTTCCTTCTACACTTGCAATAGCTCTTGCACCTAATGTCCCTGTGGTTACAGCTAAGACTATTGAAGGAACAGGTATAGCACAGGTAGGAACTTCAGGTCAGGGCACTAAAGAATTAATTAAATCCATGGAGGAGATGAAACTCCAAGTTTCTGAGCTCCAAAAAGTAAAGGAAAAATTTGTCACCTTGGAGCAGAAATATGATGTTTTAAAGATCAAGAAAAATAAAGGCTTAGCTCAACAAGTGAAAACACTCGAAAAAGATCTAACCTTTGAAAAGCCTTTAATAGATATTAGGAAAATTCTATGGACCAAAATCACTCAATCAATAAATGATGTTTGGTCATCAATATAGATCATTTTTTAACAGAATGAACTGGTGAAACTTGTTCTTCAAGAAATTGCCAAAACTAGGGACGAGCTAGGAGGTAAGCTTGAAGAAGCTATCAAGATGATAAATTTTTTGAACAGTAGGACCAGGCATCAATTAGAACAACTGAATATTGAAGATAGAACTAGAACCATCCTTGAAATCAAAAAAGTTTTGACCAAAAGGTCTCTAATGTAGAACCTAGAAAGAAAATGTCAAAACATGCAAGAGGACATAAATGAATTTATGGAAAACTTTGGCATTTTATAGAGTAAAGGACTTCCAAGTCCTTTAGTGATCAATGATAAGTTAATGAGGCATGAGGATTATGTCGACAAACTGTATCAATATGAAAACAACCAAGCCAGTTCCTTTGCTAGTTCATCAGCACCCAAAGCATTACCTACAAGTAGAGTTCTCTATGATTGCTTGGAGAACCTTTTCTATGTTGAGCATGAATTGAAACACTTGTTTCCTGTTCAGCCCAATTTTGTAAAATACACTGAGGTTGATGAAATCTTCAGGAAGCTACAAAGGACCAAGATACCAAGGGATGATTGGTGGAGAGATATGACAGACATTTTATGATTTACCTTTGTAAAAAGTAAAGTGAAATATTTACCATGGTCAATTTTGGTAAAATAAGATGAATGAGGATAAAGCAGGTAAAGTGTATCAGAATAGGTTAAAGAGTATCAGCCAAAAGTCAAAAACAGGTAGCCAGCACAGAATTCCAAGCTAGATGGCAAGATTCTCGATCATAGGGCCTGCCTCCAGCTCATTCAAAAAAACAGGGACAACAAGTCGGCAGCTCCCTTTCAGTTTCTATCTTCGAGACCATCTGTCTCTACTTTTATGTAAAATATATTTAGCTTTCCTAGAATATATCTCTCTCAGTTAAGAGATATTTTGTTGTAAATTTTTGTATAAGTACTTCCTCATTCGGAGTACTGGGTGTGTATTCTTAGACATTTCTATATACTTATTATTTTGGAAAAAAAGTGCTATTGGAAGAACTCTTGTATGGCTAGCTGGAAGCAGTGAATAAAGAAAATGACTTTCACATGATTCATGTGTCAAACAATGGTCAAACAAGTATTCTATATCTCTTGTTTATTATTGTTTTTCCTCTATTTATTAATAATCATACGTGTTTTCATGAAATTTGAATGATAAACGAAATAATGATATCTCAGAAAGTGCTTTATTGCATTCTGTTTAAAAAGGTTTATCTTCCTTAATGTTTTCGTCTAAACTATCATAAACAAGGAATTCTTAGTTGCTCCTTGTTTCTTAGTTTATCATTGTGGTCATTTAGTAAGAAATTCTTAACTGCCTTTTATTAGTGATCACTCACTTTCCCTCCCCTCGAAATATGTTGAAGGATTCTTAACTGCCCTTCCTCACTTTTGAGACCATTCCACCCTTTCAAGTTACCATTTGCCTCTTGTTTTTCTATCTTGTCCTTTGAAGCCCTCCTTTGCTGAAACAACCCAATCCAGTTAAGCCATCTTTAGTTGACTCCATAGCCCGATGGCCTGAAATACTCAGTTTTACCCTTCTGTTCCTGAATTCTACCACCAATCAAAATCAAAACCCCCAAGCTTTCATACATAGCCTAATACCTTACTAAATAAATCTAAATCATAAAGAGAGAGCCCTCTCTGAGTATAGATTGGCTAGATTCTGTACTTAAAAGTTGGTTTGTGGTTACCTCATACCCCTTTCCTTCTTCTGACAACTTCTAGGAAAATTTGAGTGATAACAAACTGCACAATTGACAGAGTAGTTTTAAGCTTTGACAATGCCATAGTAGTGTTGGTCATGGTTGAGAACAACATCTCACCAGACTACTTATGCATGTCCATTTGATCAATTGGATGTATCTGATTAGCATAAAATGTAAAAACAATTTTATTATAATCAGAAGAACCTTTAGGAAAAGGAACTTGAGCCCGCAGAAAGGCCATTTCATTCTTCCCTTCTCACTCTAAAATGTTATCAACAACTTGTACTATGATGTGGAAGTCTGCTTCCAAAACTATGCATACACATTAGATTTCAAAGCTTCATTCTTCTACTTGATTTCAAGGAAGTTAGTGAAAACACTTGACTCCTTTGTTTCACTTGCCCCTACTGATTGAGTAATTTCTAGCAAATTCTGTGAAGTAGAAGAAGAAGAAGGAGTAGTAATTACAGGTTCTTATGTCCTTATAGAAACCTGTGAACCATCCAAATTGATGATAATAGGCTTCTTTTGACTGTGATTTGTAGTAGTAGTAGTGCCCTTTGATTTAGTCCTTGATTTCTTCTGATAGTGGATGAATTCCTTTTCTCCAATTGTTGATGATGATGATCCTTATCTAGGCCTCTTGTCATGCATAATTTGAGAATTAGGAGTCTGAAGTGTAGAAGGAGGTAAAACCTATTCTTCTACTTCTTGAAGAGTATTCTCTTCCCACTATTCTTGGTTTCTGAACTTCTCAATCTTTGGCCTAGGTGTATGATTATAAGGAGTGATTTTGAGTTCCACCCTTAAGTCTGGAATAATGTTGAATGGAGCATGAGATCAAGTGAAGTTGGTTGGAAACCCATCTGTTTTAATATAGCATCTGCCTCTAAACCAGCTGATCTAGTGTTACATATGAATGATCCAACTTGAGCCTTTTATCTTAAACTGTGATCTCCTCTTCCCTAAGATGAAATGGACCTCATCCATGTTCATCATCTGCCTAATATATTCCAGAGAGAAAATTCTCATTGGAACATATTTCAGCAAATTATATGGAGCCAACTCACAGCCATATACTTGGATCTCTGTGTAGTTCTGTTAAAGATACCAGTCTCCTATTCTGACTTGATCACTGAGGTGCAGGATCCTTTTGATTTCTCTGTTGATCATGTGTTCACTCTGATTGCTAAGAAGTTGAGAAACTAGGTGAATGAAATAGTCTATGAAGTCTAAAAATCTGAACTCATTTGAGTTATTTCTAATCAATTAGGTCCAATGAATAACTACTTGATTCTCTTATTGATCATCCTACTTGTGAAAAGTGATAGGCAACCTGTTTCCCTGCTGAAATAGGACAGAGGAGTATTTAAACATTCCTTCAGTAGTGAGGTTCATCAATTGTTCATGCATAGCTTCAACCAAAAATTGACTGTAGTTATACATGAAAGCATGCTTATTTTCTTTAGAAAAGATGGAGAGATAGCCTAGGATAGCTTCATCTACCCACTGGTCTGATGGGTAGCCTAATAAGAAAGAAATAAGGGAAATTATATATTTGGCTCTTTCAAGGAGCAAAGATGCTGGGTAAGGAGGATTCTTTTTGGGGAGCTTTGCATCTTCAGGGAGAAATATCTCAAAGATTTGAGCTCTCTGAGGGAAGGTCAAATTGTGATAAAGGTCGATTAAGGCTACGATGGAGAAATAGCTAAGGGAGTCACTGTCAAGTATCAGAAGCATTTTGTTTATGGTTTCTGTAGAAAAAGTTATCAAAATGTCTCCATTCTGAACTACTATTGTTCTCTGTAAGGGATTATATTTCGATTGGCACTAGATAACTAAATCAGGGAAGGAATAAGTGCCAGAGGTTTATTTGATCCTCATCCAGTTGTGTAATTTGAACATGTTGAATTCACATTCGATGTCTACAACTTTAAAGTATTGATTGGCCAATGGAATATGGTCCAGGTCCAAGGCATCAAAAGCCTTTGGGGTTTCCTATATTGCAGAGAAGATGGCAGAGGATTTATCCTTTTTATTTGGAGCCATGGTATCAAACTGAAATGATGAATAGTAGAAAAATACAGAAGTAGGCTAAGAACATGTTTCTAGTTACAGGTTCGGCTCAACAGAGAATTTGCAGACAGGAATAGTGAATAGAAACAGTGAATATATGTTTAGGAAAAGATATTGTAACGGGGGATATGAATATTTATAAATGAATTAGGCTACCGTTACAATAGATGGTCTTTGTTGATTAGCTAATAAGGTAATTAATGCATTAATGGGAAGGAAGAGTAGCAATGGGAAGGCATTAATTGTGGCAATAGATATGCGAGAACGGTTAAGAGATATCGGGCGAGGGCACATGGCATGGATTGATTGTGTTGGGTTGTGTTATATTCTTTCCACAACTAGCCCACGTAGTTAACCGAGGTTAGAGGGGGGGAGGTCACAGGGGGTTTGAGGTGTACTCATAACCCCACTTTATGGGGTCTGGGGCAGCGCCCCGGAAAATTTTGGTTTTGGACCCTATGTTAGGTTGGGCGGACCCACCTATGGTTTTGTGCATGTTTTTTGGTCCATGGTTTTGGATGCGATGTTTTTCGGTCCATGGTATTGGATGCTTCGGCATGTATAAATATGTATTATAACATTGAAAGGAACATAATGAAAAATCAAGCTAGTAGTCCCGGGTTTGGGATCCAGGGGAAAATCGCTGTGTATACGTGTTTTATGTGTTATGCTCTCGCATTGTTTATTTTATGTGTTTTAGAATTTGTATGCAGATAATTTATATACGAGGTTAAAACCTATAGATTGGAGGAGGATGGTGTGGGAGGACTGACCGTTGGAGCGATATCGGGAATCCCTGGAGTGTGGATGTCGGATTTCAGGGGGGGGTGTAGTGGTAAGTGGTTTTGGAGTGAGGGGGGTGCAAAGTGTTGAGGGAGCACTACGTACACGAGGGGCCCATGTAGGAAAAACCATTTTTCCCACCCGCCCCTCGTTTTTCTCTCGTTTTGTAGAGAGGGGGTGTGAAGAGCTTCCTCGCCATTGATCTGAGCGAGAAGGTTAATGACCGTTGATATTTGCCCGAAGCTTAACATTGGCCGACAAGAAAAAAAATTCGCATATGAATTTGGCTTAAAAATCATAAAACATATTTATTTACAAATATCAATCACCCTTTTTAACGAGGTAATTAATCACTAATGAGAATTAATCTTACTAGGGTGCGTTTAGACTAGCTGCCCTTAATAAAAAATTTAACTAATATAAACCTAATCTAAACCAACTTTAGGCCAATTTTTAAACATATTAGGCCTTTTATTTGTCCTAATATATTCTAAATTCTAATTTTCAACCAAGATTAATCTGTTTGGTTGAACTTATTCTCTAGTCTAGTACAAAATTTTAGATGATCTTATCAAGATTAAACAGATTGATTCAGATCAGAAGAAAAGGTTGTGGCATAAAAACAAGCTGGACACAGACCTTTATTATTACAAATGGAGTTTATTCATGGAGTGGCATTTTAAAAATCACACTTATACAAATCTTTTGATTTTCTTTTCATGGGGTTTTATTTCATCTCTTTTTTCCCATCAATCCTTGATGTGGGGGGCGGCTTTGAGAAGAGCTAAAGTAATATTTTCCTGGCTGGAAAAATCATGAACATAAAAATACCCTTCTAGAAAATTTAACCATTTATCTACAGTGTCTGCATCTATCTGACCCTCAAATATGGGAATGTTAAAGTTAACTTGTACCTTAAAGGGTGTGGTGCTTCCAGAGTAGTTGCTGGAATTAGATGTGTCACCCCTGGGTAGCCGCTGAAGGATCTGGGCAAAATTTTCCATCATCATGCTCCTTTGTCGCTCGAGGGCCTCTTCAAGCAAGATTTTGATAGGATATCTTGCCCCCTCATGTTTCTTTTCATCCACCATGGGAGGTCGTTGGGATTTGCGAGGCTGGTCTTGCAAAGGTTCGACCAATTCAAGCCCTAACTCCTTATATCCTGACCTCGTTGGGGACATGAAAAGAAAAACAGAGAAAGAGCAGACCCCTCTGATACCACTGATCTGGATTTAATAATGAATGCAACAAATTACAGAGATAACCATAAATACAGAGATACAACAAAAATAATACTTCATTTCATTAATGTAAAATACTGAAATATGCTTACAAACAGAAATGGAAATAAACTAGCTCGGGTGATGGTAGCTTATCTCTGAGGAGAGATGTGGCGGCTACATGCCTCTGAATTGTCTTACAATGAGGCTTGAAGGTCTATTTATTGTTGATAAATAATGGAAAACCCTAAACATCCAAAACCCTAACCCTAGGAGATGAAGCCCCAAACTATGGGCCCCATTTTGGGTAAATTGGTACATCAACTTCCCAGGGTCGCAACTTTGGCATATGATCTCCGTTTGATGCACATAATACCTTGTTATATAGATCTATCCAAGGAATACAACTTTGGGATGAGAGATATTAGTTCATGGACCCATGTTGCTCCTATTTTTCCCAAAAAACGTTGTTTAGGGCCTCGAAACGACTTTGAAAGTTCAGGACCCCAAAAACTACCAAAAATAGTAAATTGTGCTAAAAATAAGGAAACTGGAAAACTAAAAGAAACAATGGTGGGGTCTAAGTGGAATTGGCGGGTGGCCACCAATATCCACCTAGATCATCAATTGAAAATTTCTTTTCAGCATTTAATATTACTGCTATTCCTAGAGATCAAAACATACAAACAAATTCCGTAGCTGTTTTTGCAAGTTCCTTTAAAATCCTTGATAAGATGCTTGTCTAGTATCATTTTAAGTCAAGTATAGACCATCTATTCCTAACAATCTTAAGTACTAGAAAAATTTATCATCACGAGAAACTAAAATCCTTTTTGCAAGTCATAGATGGATTCTTAAACATGCAAGTTGAGGAAGAACCACTTGATAATCTTGAAATTGACAACGAAAATCAAATACCACAATTTGATTCTACAATTTATGATCGTAACATTATCCAACTCTCTAAAAATTTTATTCCAAAAGGGTTAATCCCTCTTGAGAAGCTCTTTGATCATAATGATGTCCCCAAAAATCCACTTTCTGATTCACTTGATGAAAATATTGAAATTCATAACATTGGAAGTTCTGAAGAGATCAGAAACGTTGAAATTTCTGCATCCCTATCAATGGAATCTAAAGACAAATATCTAGCCCTCCTTGAAGCCTACAAAGATGTTTTTTCTTGGTCTTATAATGAATTAAAAACATATGATACATCTCTTATTGAACACAAAATTCCATTAACACCAGAGGCAAAACCTTTCAGACAAAAAATGAGGAGAATTAATCATGTTCTTCTTCCTGTAATTGAAAAGAAATAAAGAAGCTACTGGATGCTAAAATAATACTTCCATTAAGATATTCAGATTGGGTAGCCAATCTAGTTCTAGTGAGAAGAAAAATGGTGAAATTAGATTATGTGTGGATTTTAGGAATTTGAATAAATCTTCCATGAAGGACATGTATCCATTACTTAATATGGATCAATTACTTCAGAAAGTTTCAGGAGCCCAAAGAATTTTCATGTTAGATGGCTTTTTTGGATATAATCAGATTATGATTAGTCTAGAGGATAGAGAAAAAACTACATTTATAACTCCATGGGGCATGTTCATGTATAACTGGATGCCTTTTGGGTTAACTAATGTTGGAGCCACATTTCAACGTGCTATGGACCTTGCATTTGTAGGTAAGACCAACCAATTTGTTGTTATTTATTTAGATGATTTAAATATTTTTTCCAATTCTGATGAAAAGAATTTGAAGCATTTGAGAAAGGCTTTTGATAGGTGCAAAAAATTTGGGATTTCCCTTAGTCCCAAGAAGTCTTTGTTTGCACTCCAAGAAGGAAAATTGTTTAGTCACATCATTTCCAAAGGAGTAGTCATTGATCCTAAAAGAGTCTCCGCAATTCAGACACTCATATTACCAAGGAACAGGAAGGAAGTTCAAGCTTTCCTTGGCAAAATTAAAAATTTAAGAAGATTTATCCCTAACTATGCTGAAATAATTAAGGACATAACTGATATGCTGAAAAAGTATCATGAAATCAAATGGACTTTTCCTTCTAGGTATCCATTTGATCATATTAAAAAGGCCATTGCTAAAGCTACCATCTTAGCTAGTCCAAATTACACAGCTAGAGGCAGATCCTTTAGTTTCTTTTGACTGAGAAAAGTTAGAAAATCTAGATGCAAATGAAGCAACGCCATGTGTAGATTCACAAGTGGGAGATCGAGATCAGCCTTTTAGCGTCTTTTCTTTTGTTTCTGAAACCACATTAGTTGTTGTTATTTTGCAAAGGAATAAAGATGGAGATGACCAACCCATTTCCTTTTTTAGCAAGGTTATGAGAGATGACAAGCTAAAGTATGACATCATTGAAAAACAAGCCTACTCTTTAGTTCAAGCTCTGAAAGCCTTTAGATTCTATCTCCTCCACTCTTCTATCATTGCCTATGTACCTAATAGTGTTGTCAAAACTATTCTAACTTAGCCTGACATTGATGGAAGGAGAGGGATATCGATAACTAAAATTTTAGAGTATGATCTCATCATCAAGGCTACCAAACTGATAAAAGGTCAAGGCCTAGCCAAGTTCCTTGCTAAATCCAATTGCAAGATCTTAGGAAAATATTCTGTTTTTGACATCCCAGATGAGAAGAATCCACGAGAACCTTCTGAAATCCCCATACAAGATATCCACAAGAACCTTCTACATCAGATCAGACAATTTTGATTCATATTGATTAAAAAATTTTGTTAGCAGATTGGTACTTTGACATTGTGAACTTTCTTAAAGAATTTGAATTTCCAGCTGAATTTAGCATAAATCAATGTAAAACACTAAAATTGAAAGTTGTAAAGTATTGTATTGTGAATAAAAATTTGTACTAGAAAGATCCTCTTAATATCCTTTTACTTTGCCTAATAGAGAATGAAACATAAGGGATCATTGATGAATTTCATGCAGGAATTTGTGGAGGCCACTATGCTTGGAGGGCCACATCATACAAAATCTTAAGGGCGGGATTTTATTGGCCGGCTCTTTTTGCATAGGTGGGAGCAAAGGTTAGGAGTTGTACACAATGTCAAATTTTTGCTGGAAAACAAATATTAACATCTCTTCCATTGGTTCCAATATTAATCTAGGCACCATTCCTTCAATGGGGATTGGATTTCATTGATGAAATTCATCCTCCATCAAGTAGTCAACATAGATGGATATTGACTGCTACAGACTACATTACCAAATGGGTAGAAGCCATTCCAGTCAAAAATGCAATTGATATTATTGTTATCAAGTTGATTGAAGAATATATATTGTCTAGATTTGGATGCCCCCAAAAAATAGAGACAAACAATGCATAAACATTCAACAATACTAAGATGATTGAATTTTGTCAAAAATATCAGATCTTGTTGCATCATTCTGCTCCATATTATCCAAAGGGAAATGGACTGGGAGAGTCCTAAAATAAAATTTGGTTAAAGTAATAAAGAAAACATTGGAGGATCATAAAAGGAGTTGGGACAATCATCTTATTTATGCACTTTGGGCCAACATGATTTCACCCAAAGGATCAACAGGTAAATCCCCTTTTTAGCTTGTTTATGGAAAAGAAACAATATTTCCCACATATTTATCTTTTCCTGTTTTAAAGTTTTTGCAAGAGTCAAATGAAGAGGTTGATGACTTCTCTCGAAGAATAAATCAGACCATAGAACTGAATGAGGGCAGAGATGAAGTACATTACAAGCTTAAGAAATATCAGAGTAAAATGAAAAGCTTGTTTGATAGGAAATCCAAGGAAAGAGATTTCAGGAAAGGTGATTTGGTACTGAGATGGGATGCTAGGAGAGAAGACAAAGGAAAACATGGCAAGTTTGACAACCTTTGGTTGGGACCTTTTAGCATCGCTGAGGTCAAGGGTAATAAAACTTTCATTTTGCAGAATTTGGAGGGAGAGTATTCCTCATTTCCTAATAATGGGAAGTACTTGAAGAACTACATTCAATATTGAGAGGTTTCCATTCATTCACCATTGTATTCTACTAGAGAATTTTATTTTACATGTAGTGTCTATTTTTTTCAACAGAAGACCCCACTAACCCAAGGAGAAGGCACATGGATCTGCAAGTTCTCTGCATCCTAAAGGAGGAAGCAGTCCCTAGTTGGAGCAAATGTTGTAACATGATTTATTTTTTATAAGTTAGTTGTTATTTTATAAAAGAGGGTATGAAAAAACTAAAAGAAAAATGAAAATATGAAAAAATAGAAAATGAAAAAAGAGATGAAATAAAACCCCATGAAAAGAAAATCAAAAGATTTGTACAAGTGTGATTATTTAAATGACACTCCATGAATAAATTCCATTTGTAATAATAAAGGTTTGTGTTCGGCTTGTTTTTATGCCACAAACTTTTCTTCTGATCTGAATCAATCTGTTTAATCTTGATCATATCATTTAAACTTTTGTTCTAGACTAGAGAATAAGTTCAACCAAACAGTTTAATCTTGGTTGAAAATTAGAATTTAGAATATATTAGGACAAATAAAAGGCATAATATTTTTAAAAATTGGCCTAAAGTTGGTTTAGATTAGGTTTATATTAGTTAAATTTTTTATTAAGGGCAGCTAGTCTAAATGCACCCTAATTAGATTATTTTTCATTAGTGATTAATTACCTCGTTAAAAAGGGTGATTAATATTTGTAAATAAATATGTTTTATGCTTTTTAAGCCAAATTCATATGAATTTTTTTTTTCTTATCGACAAGTGTTAAGCTTCAGGCAAAGATAAATGGTCATTAGCCTTCTCGTCCAGATCAACAGTGGGGAAGCTCTTCACACCCTATCTCTACAAAACGAGAGAATGATGAGCGGGGGGCAGGGTTGCGAAAAATGGTTTTTCCTGCACGGGCCCCTCATGTACATAGTGCTCCTTCAACACTTCGCACCCCCCTCACTCCAAAACCACTTACCATTACCCCTCCCTCCGAAATCCACCATCCACACTCCTGGGTTTCTCGATACCGCTCCAACGGTCAGTCCTTCCGCGCCATCCTCCTCCAATCAATCCATGCCATGTGCCCTCGCCCGATATCTCTTAACTGTTCTCGCATATCCGTTGCCACTATTAATGCCTACCCATTGTCGCTCTTCCTTCCTGTTAATGCATTAATTACCTGATTAGCCAATCAACAAAGACCATCTATTGTAACGATAGCCTAATTCATTTATAAATATCCATATCCCTCATTAAAATAGCTTTTCCTAAACACATCTTCACTGTTTCTATTCACTGCTCATGTTAGCAAATTCTCTACCGAGCCGATCCTATAACTAGAAACATATTCTTAGCCTACTTCTGTATTTTCCAGCTATTCTTCATTTGAGTTTGATACCATGGCTCTGAATAAAGAGGATAAATCCTCTGCCAGATCCTCTGCAACATAGGAAATCCCAAAGGCTTCTGATGCCTTGGACCTGGACCATATTCCATTAGCCAATCAATTCTTTAAAGTTGCAGACATCGAATGTGAATTCGACATGTTCAAATTACACAATTGGCTGAGGATGAAATAAACCTCTGGCACTTATTCCTTCCCTAATTTAGTTATCTGGTGCCAATCGAAATATAATCCCTTACAGATAACAATAGTAGCTCAGAATGGAGACATTTTGATAACTTTTTCTACAGAAACCATAAACAAAATGCTTCTGATACCTGACAGTGACTCCCTTAGCTATTTCTCCACCATATCCTTAATCGACCTTTATCACAAGTTGACCTTCCCTTAGAGAGCTCAAAACTTTGAGATGTTTCTCCCTGAAGATGAAAAGCTCCCTAAGAAGAATCCTCCTTACCCAGCATCTATGTTCCTTGAAAGAGCCAAACATATAATTTCCCTTATTTCTTTCTTATTAGGCTACCCATCAAACCAGTGGGTAGATGAAGCTATCCTAAGCTATATCTCCATATTTTCTAAAGAAAATAAGCCTACCTTCACGTATAACTACAATCAATTTTTGGCTGAAGCTATGCATGAACAATTGTTGAACCTCACTACTGAAGGAGTGTTTAAATACTCCTCTATCCTATTTCAGTAGGGAGATAGGTTTCCTATCACTTTTCACAAGCAGGATGATCAATAAGAGAATCAAGGAGTTATTCATTGGACCTCATTGTTTAGAAATAACTCAAATGAGTTCAGATTTTCAGACTTCATAGACTGTTTCATTCACCCAGTTGCTCAACTTCTTAGCAATTAGAGTGAACCTAGGCTCAACAGAGAAATCAAAAGGATCCTGCACCTCAGTGATCAAGTCAGAATAGGAGACTGGTATCTTTACTAGAACTACACAGAGATCCAAGTATATGGCTGCGAGTTGGCTCCATATAAGTTGCCAAAATATGTTCCAATGAGATTTTTCTCTCTGGAATATATTAGGCAGGTGATGAACATGGATGAGCTCCATTTCATCTTAGGGAAGAGGAGACCACAATTTAAGATAAAGACACAAGTTGGATCATTCATCTATAACACCAGATCAGTTGGTTTAGAGGCAGATGCTATATTAAAACAAATGGGTTTCCAACCAGCTTCATTTGGTCTTATGATCCATTCAACATCATTTCAGACTTAAGGGTGGAACTCAAAACCACTCCTTATAATCATACACATAGGCCAAAGATTGAGAAGTTTAGAAACCATGAATAGTGGGAATAGAATACTCTTCAAGAAGCAGAAGAACAGGTTTTACCTCCTTCTACTCTTCAGACTCCTAATTCTCAAACTAAGCATGACAAGAGGCCCAGATAAGGATCATCATCATCAACAATTGGAGAAAATGAATTCATCCACTATCAGAAGAAATCAAGGAATGAATCAAAGGGCACTAATACTACTATAAATCACGGTCAAAAGGAGCCTATTATCATCAATTTGGATGGTTCACAGGTTTCTGTAGGGACATAAGAACCTGTAATTACTACTCCTTCTTCTTCTTCTACTTCACAGAATTTGCTAGAAATTACTCAATCAACAGGAGCAAGTGAAACAGAGGAGTCAAATGTTTTCACTAACTTCCTTGAAATCAAGTAGAAGAATGAAGCTTTGAAATCTAATGTTTATGCACAGTTTTGGAAGCAGACTTCCACATCACAGCACAGGTTGTTGATAGCATTTTAGCGTGAGAAGGGAAGAATGAAATTCTCCTTTCTGCAGGCTCAAGTGCCTTTTCCTAAAGGTTTTTTTGATTATAAGAAAATTGTGTTTACATTTAATGCTAATAAGATACATTCAATTGATCAAATGGACATGCATATGTAGTCTGGTGAGATGTTGTTCTCAACCATGACCAACACTACTATGGCATTGTCAAAGCTTAAAACTACTCTATTAATTGCGCGGTCATAGTTGAAGATTGAGAAAATATCATCTTTAGCTAAAGACAACAGGGTTAAGTCATTGGAGGACTTAGTAATTAAAATTGTATATGACCCTACTAATGTGAAAGCTGCTAAAGATATTATCAAGAAGAAGAACACAAACATTGCATTATCGAGAAAACAGTTGAAACTACCTTCTACAGAGGATGCCCAGACCAAGGAGATAACAAAGAATGAACAACACAAGGAAGAAATGCTCAAACTGATAATTGAGAAGAATGTATAGATTAAAACTATGGAGGAGCAGATTGAGAAATTGCTTAAGGAAAAAGAGAAATTTACTCAATAAGATATAGCTCCCATCACAGTTATGCCTATTACAATGTCCAGAATAGTAGGGGAATCTACATCAGCCATGTTATCTCAAAATCAGGCCCTAGAAGGCTGCAGACCAGGAAGACTTCAAGTAACCGTTTCAAACCAATCTTTTAGCTAAGGCTTAGCCTCCTTAGCCTGAGAGGGCTCTCAAAGGATTGAAGGATTTTGATTATGATCAAGACGGCTAACTCTTATGAAAAAAATAAAATGAAAATGGTGGAAACACAACTAACAAGTATCCACTGGGCTTATGGAGTCATATATGATTCAGTATTAATAGTAGGGTAGGCTTTGCATAAAAGTCAAGGCATTCAGATTTCAACATATGTAGAGCATACCAAACACATAGAAGGCAGTTTACGAGTATATGAAGGAAATTAGAACACTGTAAGTGATTTCTAAGTAATCAAATACTCATAACACTGTAGATAACATGAAAAGACAACAAAAGAAACTCATATATTGAACTCTATATGATTCTTGAGAAGCATAAGCCAGTACTGTATTACCAAAAAAACAGAGTGTTTACATTTGCCAAATATTAGAGCTTTTTTTTCATAAATTTCCCACCCTTATTACATTGCTCTTTCTCCTATATATAGAGCTCTTCTACCTAACTGAGATTCCTCCTCAAGCATGAGGGGATCTCGAAATTTACTTCTAATGACACCTATTCAAATTTTAACTTCCTATTAAATGTAACAAACTGCTACTAGACTTTCTAGAGATCTAAATCAAATAGGAGTCTAACTCCATATTATGCTAATAATAGCCTTAATTACAATCATTCTCGTTCTTTGACAAGTGGTCTTTTTTAGTTTGGCTGTGGTGGATGTTCAAAGCTCCATACTAGTCCTCAATGTCACATCTTCTCCATTGCCCCTGAAAAATAGGAAACTACCCCTGTTTATTGGCCTTTGGTTTTCCTCAAAGATGTTCGAATCCAATGAACCATGCCCTTCATCTTTGATTATACAAAATATATCAGAATGCCACGTCCTTGATGTGTTGTCAACCTCTTCCATGTGTGCAGAAAAAAGCTCCTCCAAGCTATCTGACATATCTTGGACTGTAGTAAATGTGATCACTTTATAACAAAAAGTTTAGATTTGGATTCAAATATATGTTTCCTCCACCTGTCTTGACCTTGTTGAAAGCTGTTACCTTTAGATGATCCCTTGAAGGTATTCCTTTTTCAAAAAATTTCCCTTTGTATTTCAAAATCGGTTGACTGCGTTTAGATTATGTAGCTTCAGCAGTTTCGTAGCATGCTACGAAACTGTTGTGCGTTAGTCATCATCTTCAGCAGTTTTGTAGCGTGCTACGAAACTGCTGTGTAATTCCAAAAAAACACAGTTTCAACCAAAATTTTGCTATTTTGAGCCTCTTGATATTTAAATATCCTTTTCAATTGCTCCAAAGCTTTTCAAAACTAAATGGAAAGGTATGATTCTTCAAGAAGGATTATAACAAGGAAAACCATCAAAATTTGAAACATAACCTTACTTGATGTGTGACTGCCTTAAGGAAATTCTTTCTGTTGGCTTAACTGTATCTTTAAGTCTTCAATTTGTTTGTTCATGACTCTGATCCCAGCTCTTAGGTTTGTATTGACCTTTCTGATAAATTGTGCTTCTTTTATTGTAGGGACAGTCCAGCTACAGAATTGACCATTACAATCCACCACCTCGGGTATTTGAAATGTTTTGTCCTCCCACCGAGCTTGCATTTTGTTAAAATAAGACTCTTTAATTGAAAATTTCCTGGAGGCTTTCTTCAATCTAACAATTTCAAAGTTTGCCAATTACAATCTCCTTTTCAAGTCTTCCACACTATCTTCTTCTTGAATGGTAACTGCTTTGCCTTTATCCTTTCTTTCATGAGGTTGTGTCACCTACCCTGTTTCATCTGCTCTTGGCAGTACCTCCTGTATTTGTTTAAACTTCCTCGTTATGGGTCTTCTGGGCTTAAAGACAAATTGATCAACCTGATCATCAAACTTGAGTTTTTTCGAGGCTTTGACTCTCTTAGCCTTGTCTTTTCCTGACTCTATCAAATCTGCTTGAACCAGGGGAGATTCTTCAATATCAATGGCTTGCAATAAGTCATTTAAGTCTCCCTTTGAAACAAGACTTTCTTCAAATCTCAGTGACTTGCCTTTTTCTTTAGCTACCTGGCTCCTATTCCTTCTTCTTTGAACTCCTTCACCTGTGCTTGATTCATGTGCACCTTCTTTGACCTAAGCTTTCTCTTTAAGGGACTGCTGGGGTGTATCCTGGATAGTTAGTGGCTTGGTGGATTCTCTTACTTGTTTCCTAGCCTTCAACTTTGAAAACCTCCTGGATCTTGTTTCTGCCTGACGACCAGTTGTTGTTGGAAGATCTTTTGTAGCTTGAGGACTGAGACCGATCTCGTTCTTGAAACCAGACATGAATATGAATGTGGGCCAGTCCCTAACTACTCTCTGGAGTTCATGCAGAACAATCAACTTAATTAAACCGTGGTGAAACAATGAGGTCTCACAGGCTTCTTTTCTTAGCTGCACCTTATCACACATTTTACTTAAGCTACGGAATAAGTAAAAAGGTATATCAATGGATATCTTTCCTGTGAAATGTAGCAGAAGCTTGAAATGATATGAATACACCTTTTTATATCTGCCTTCACAGGTAATGTACCTCTATATACAGGTAAGCAGATTGGCATATGAATCTTTGACATAATTTCTAGGCACAGACTTGTTTAAATCTGAGTCAATGTATTCTGGCTTCAGAAACTCTTTGCAGGGAATCATATCAAATTTGAAATTCTTAAACCAAGTTTCTTGTCCCCTTGGAATCTCAGTAACTGTGGATATTACCTCTAGTGAGACTTGCAATTCGAGCATCCCAACCTTTGAATTCAGCCCTGTGAAATTCAAAGCAAATTCCTTGGTGGTTTGCACATGACCTCCCTATAGTTTCTCACAAAAATTCCAACATCCAGCCTGCTTGAATGCATGCTCAACTTCTTTGTGTTTCAAGATAATGTCTGCACCTTCAGGTTCGTTTCTCAAACGTCTGCTTGATCTGTGGTATTTTCTTTCTGTCGATCCCTCCATGAAGGTTCAACGTAATGGAGATTTGAAATGCTAGCGCTTCTCGAACTTCAATCTCTGCCTCGCTTGAATGGCTGCCTCGCTTGATAACTGCCTCGCTTGATAACAATGCATTCAAATTGAAAACTTGCAGACTTGTTCCTCATGCAACGAATACAATTATCATTAAGACTGTGAATACCTGGCTTTTCTTGGAACTTACAATCCATGTGTATCAATGTACCTAGCGGCTGTAATGATGGAGATAAGCAGTTGAACATGATATGTGGAGTGCATAAGCTGATAGTGAATGATGCAACCATAACTGAACTTGATAGGTTTGATAGTTAGGAAAGATTCACTGCGGATTGCACGAATCTCCGATTTCATAGTGTAGTCAATGTAAATTTTGAATTATGTGCTACGAAATCACCTAAAACATGTTGCATTGCGAAATTGCTAAAAGGGGTTTATGTGCTGCGAAAACACTTCAAAATGATTATATGCACTACAAAATCACCTAAGGAGCTTTGTGGCACATAGTAACCTTTGAACAAAATGAACACATGGTTATGAGATCGGTGATGAATGAGAATGACCGGTGATGAATGAGAATGCATAGACTCAAGACTCCTACGACAAACAAAAATCAAACTTAGACTAGCACCAACCTTTATCATCAAACTAATGTGAGAAATTTTGGCATTAGAATTCTTAAGTGATAATAGTGGCTCCACTTGGGATAGTGTGCTCCTGTAGTACACTAAGAACTCGTAGGTCCAGTGCTTTATCCATTTTATGATAACATAGATTTGCTTGACGAGCATCTCTTTCCAGCTTCTTGGGCCTTCACCTCAAGCTTAAGATTTCTGTTCAGCTTGTCATTATTTGCAACAAAAGAAAAACTGATAAAACGGGTATATACAATGATGTGAGAAACTGGCAGAATTTTGATCAATAATAATGCTTTAGGAACCTACCATTGACAGGTCCTCCAGAATATGGTTTTCCATCAATCTCTTGCATAATGTAAGTGTTGTTTCCATGAAAAGTAGAAATTTGATATGGCCCTTTCCACAAATTTTCAAATTTACCGTGCTTACCTTTTTCTTCAATTCTAGCTTCCCATTTCAATACTCTATCATGGATCTGAAAAGTAACTTCTTTGATCTTCTTATCAAATGTTCTCTTGATTCTGTTCTAACTTTGTTGATGACTGTCAAACACCTCATTTCTTTTCTCCTGCAAGGCTATCAGCTGATTGATCCTTCTTTGTACAACGTTTGGTTCCTCCTCTAATCCTTGAATCAAATTCATTACAGATACTCCAAGGGATGTTGGAAATATGGCTTCAGCACCGTATACTAACTCATATGGCGATGTCCCAATGGATCTCTTTGTACAAATTCGGTCAGCCCACAAAGCATATTTCAATTTCAAATGCCAATCTTTCTTATTTTCCTGCAGCAGCTTCTTGATGATCCTCACAAGGATTTTATTTGATGATTCAGCAAGGCCATTTCCTTGTGGATAATAAGCAGTAGAGTGTCCAAGAGAAATGTGATATTGATGGCAAAAATTAATCATTTCTTGGACTTAAAAGCTTGAGCATTGTCAGTTATAATCTTCATTGGGCAACCAAATCTTGATAATATATTATTTTCTAAGAAAGAGATAATCACTGAATCATCTGATTGCCTTGTTGGGATTGCTTCTATCCATTTGGTAAAGTAATCAATGGCTGTGAGAATCCAGTGATATTGACCTAATGAAGGAGGATGAATTTCCCCTATAAAATCCAATCCCCATTGATGAAAGGGCGCTTCAACATATATAGGAACCAAAGGCAATGGGACAAGCTTCCTCTTTCCTTCAAACACTTGACATTCATGACATGTAGCTACCTTTTTGTAGATATCTCTGAACATAGTTGGCCAAAAATATCCAACCCTCAAGATCTTGTTTGCAGTAGCTTTCCAATAGTGATGTCCCCCACAATCTCCCTTATAGACTTCATCAATTACTTTATCAGCTTCTTCTTCAAGGAGAAAATTTAACAATATCCCTCCTGCATCTTTCCAAAACAAATTTTGGTCATACACAAAATATCTTAAGGATTTCAGCTTGACAAATCGGGCTTTGGATTTTGAAAGATTAGCAGGGGCTTTATTATGCTGCAAAATAAATGCTACGTCCTTGTACCATTCTGAAACCAAGAATTTTTCTTTTATTTGGACCAAATCCTCTTCATTTTCAGAAATTTCCAAGATCTCTGTACTCAAGTTAATGTCAAGATAGTCCAAATTTGATTGTGTCAGTAGCTTGGCTAAGCCTTGACCCTTTACCAACTTCGTGGGTTTATTCTCAATGTCATACTCTAACAATTTTGCTATCCACTTGCCCCTTTTTCCATCCGGATCAGCCTGTGTTAGAATATCCTTTATAACAGCATTTGGAACATAGGCAACAATGTGAGAATGCAAAACATAGATCGTAAACTCCTTTATTGCTTTCACCAAGGCATAGGCTTGCTTCTCTAGGATATTATACTTCAGTTTAGCATTTGCTAATGTCTTGCTAAAGAAAGAAATAGGTTGTTCAGTACCTTGACTTCCCTTTTGCAGTAGAACTCCAGCAATTGTATCCTCAGAAGCAAATGTAAAAATAAGGAATTCTTTGGTAAAATCTGGGTTGATAAGTATTGGTGCTTGTGTGAGTACCTTCTTGATCTCCTCAAACGATTTCTTTGCTTCAGCTGTCCACTTAAAGTCCACTCCCTTTTTCAACATCTTTGTTATATTCTTGACAGCTTCAGCAAAGTTAGGAATGAATCGTCTAACAAAGTTGACTTTTCTGAGAAAGGATTGAATTTCTTTCCTATTTCTTAGCAGATCTAACTTTTGAATTGCACTAACTCTATTAGGATCAATTCTAATTCCTTCTTTAGAAATGATATGACCAAGAAGTTTGCCAGAGGTTAAAGAAAAAATACTTTTAGTTGGATTAAGAGAAATACCAAACCTTCTACATTTCAGCAAAACTCTTTCAAGGTGCTTCAAATGATATTCTTCTCTCTTTGAAAAAAATGTGATGTCATCAAGATAAACCACCACTGATTTGTCCTTTTCTTTAGCAAAAGCAATATCCATTACTCTCTGGAAAGTGGCTCCTGCATTCATGAGACCAAAAGGCATCTTGGCGTACATGAATGTTCCCCATGGCGTTGTGAAGGCTGTTTTCTCTTGATCATATGGATGAACAAGGATCTGATTGTACCCTGAGAAACCATCAAGCATAGACATGCTTTGTGAACCAAAAATGTTTTGCAGAATCAGATCCATCTTGGGAAGAGGATAATTATCTTTCAATGAAGCTTTATTCAGATTTTTGAAGTCTATACAAATCCTGATCTCTCCATTCTTTTTCCTAACTGGGACCAAATTAGCAAGCCAATTTGAGAATCTGATTTGAACTATAATCTTAGCATCAAAAAGTTTTTTCACTTCCTTTTCAATCAATGGCATAAGAAGAGGATTAATTCTTCTTAACTTCTGATTGAAACGCTTTTCATTCTCCTTAATAGGAATGGTATGTTGTATAATTGAGGAATCATATTGTTTCAAGTCAGCATAGCTCCATGCAAAAACATCAATGAACCTTTTCATCATCTCAACATATTTAGTCTTCATATCAGCTAAAAGAAATTTCGAAATCTTGACCATCTTAGGCACAACTGAATCTCCTAAATTGCAGCTTTCCACCTCTTCCTCATTAGTTTGTAATTTTGGTGCTTTGAATACATCGTTTTGATCAAACAATTTCTCAAGGGGAATGAGACGTTTTGGAATTAAGTTGTTTTTTAATTGTAGGACTTCAGACTTCTCCTTTGATTCCAGAAACATATTTTGCTGATCCATTTGAGTGCTCTGAAATTATTCCTTTAGCTCAATGAAATTCCTCACTTGCTGATCATCCTCAAAGACCTGCCAATTAATGATGTTATCTGGTATAACTGGTCGGTGACGAACCTCCACCTCATATTTTTCAGAAGAGTGTATAGGAATAATAAAAAGGCTGGCAGAAACAGCAAGAGAGTCTGCAATAGAGTTTTGGTCTCTGGTTTTGATACTAAAAGTATGAGCCTGAAACTTTTCCAACATATCCAACACTAAGTTTCTATATGCCCTCATCCTTACATCCTTGGTTTGGTAAGCACCTTCCACTTGTTTTATTACCAATTCAGAATCTCCACAAACAACAATGTTTCTAGCTTTCAACTTTAACAAAGCTTCTAAACCCAAAATCAGAGATTCATACTCGGCCATATTGTTAGTGCAATCAAAATTTAGCTTGTAGGAGAGAAACTTACTTTCTTTATCAGGACTTGTGATCCAAATCCCAGCTCCTGCCCCCTCTCTTCCTGTTGATCCATCAAAATATAATGACCACCAACCTGTTGTCTCATTTTCATCTTTTTGCTGATCTCCTTGGCACTGGTTTCCTGAAAGTTTATCCTCTGATTCTTCTCCAACTGACTCATTGAAAAGGATGGCTGATCCGAGACCAGTGTCAAATGAATAAATGGGAAATTTTTGAGGTTTATCTTTGTTGCTTACCATATAAGCCATTCTGGTCTCCCGATACAGCCTCCTTTGCTCACCAAAAACATGGATAGTAGCATAGGTAAGGTCCATCTGCATCGTGCCCTTGATTTTTTCTGCCCACGATCTTGAGAGAAGCATCCCAAACTTAGGTGGAATGTCAGCCAAAACAATGTCCATGACAATTGTTTTCGCTAGAATTTGTGTGAGACCCACAACAACATCTTTAATCAAACCAATGCATTGAACTCTTTTTGAATCAAAGGAAAATAAATCCTTATATGGTCTAGTTACCTCTAATCCCAGTCTTTCCATGATCACCTTGGGCATAAGATTATGAGATGCCCCTGAATCTAACATAGCATTATGTAAAGTCATATCATGAATGCTAATGCTTATGTAGAAAGGAGGAAACTCTTCATTCTGTTCATCTTCAAGTCTTGGACCCAAGTAAATAACAGGATTATCTTCTTATACATTTAAGATATCAGCTACTCTTGGTTGTGAATTGAGCATTTCAACGATCTTACTTCTGTATTTATCTACCTTGAGGATTTCACTAAAGGGGAATGATATCTTTATTTTTGCAATCTCATTCTCAAGGTTAAAAACAGAAACATTCTTCTCAATTTCTTTAGTATGTGATGGAGCTTGTAAATCTAGAATAATTCCAATAAGTTCTTCTTCATTTTCAGACCTCAAAAAAACCTCATGAATCTTATCATCAACAATTTTGTCCTCAGGACTTCTTGAAAATTCAAAGAGAAAAGATTTTGAAAAAGATGGAGTACCTGGTGTTTCAGTAAATCTTTGTCTGCTTCTTGAAATAGTGTTGGGATTGTCCACAGGAGTAGGTGGATCTGGATCAGGATTTCTCCGTGTATATCTCCCTCTCGAAGCCACCTTTTAAACTTTGAAAATGTATGGAGTCACCAAGGTAGATTGCAGCCTCGAAAAATCTTCTGAGCTCCTGCTACCTTCAGAAGTTCAGTCTCTTTATTTTGGGAATGAATAATCTTCAGACTCTCGGTAGATGCACCAAAATGTTATCTCAAAATCAGGCCCTGGAAGGCTGTAGACCAGGAAGACTTCAAGTAACTGTTTCAAACCAATCTTTTAGCTAAGGCTTAGCCTCCTTAGCCTAAGAGGGCTCTCTCAAAGGATTGAAGGATTTTGATTATGATCAAGACGGCTAACTCTTGTGAAACAAATAAAATGAAAATGGTGGAAACACAACTAACAAGTATCCATTGGGCTTCTAGAGTCATATATGATTCAGTATTAATAGTAGGGTAGGCTTTGCATAAAAGTCAAGGCATTCAGATTTCAACATATGTAGAGCATACCAAACACATAGAAGGCAGTTTACGAGTATATGAAGGAAATTAGAACACTGTAAGTGATTTCTAAGTAATCAAATAATCATAACACTGTAGATAACATGAAAAGACAACAAAATAAACTCATACATTGAACTCTCTATGATTCTTGAGAAGCATAAGCTAGTAGTGTATTACGAAAAAAACAGAGTTTTTACATAAGACAAATATCAGAGCTTTTTTTTTTCATAGATTTCCCACCCTTATTACATTGCTCTTTCTCCTATATATAGAGCTCTTCTACCTAACTGAGATTCCTCCTCAAGCATGAGGGGAACTCAAAATTTACTTCTAATGACACCTATTCAAATTTTAACTGCCTATTAAATGTAACAAACTGCTACTAGACTTTCTAGAGATCTAAATCAAATAGGAGTCTAACTCCATATTATGCTAATAATAGCCTTAATTACAATCATTCTCATTCTTTGACAAGTGGTATTTTTTAGTTTGGCTGTGGTGGATGTTCAAAGCTCCATACTGGTCCTCAATGTCACATCTTTTCCATTACCCCTAAAAAATAGGAAACTACCCCTGTTTATTGGCCTTTGGTTTTCCTCAAAGATGTTTGAATCCAATGAACCATGCCCTTCATCTTTGATTATACAAAATATATCAGAATGCCATGTCCTTGATGTGCTGTCAACCTCTTCCATGTGTGCAGACAAAAGCTCCTCCAAGCTGTCTGACATATCTTGGACTATAGTAAATGTGATCACTTTATAACAAAAAGTTTAGAGTTGGATTCGAATATATGTTTCCTCCACCTGTCTTGACCTTGTTGAAAGCTGATACCTTTAGATGATCCCTTGAAGATATTCCTTTTTCAAAAAATTTCCCTTTGTATTTCAAAATTGGTTGACTGAGTTTAGATTATGTAGCTTCAGCAATTTCATAGCGCACTACGAAACTGCTGTGCGCTAGTCATCATCTTCAGCAGTTTCGTTGCGCGCTACGAAACTGCTGTGTAATTCCAAAAAAACACAGTTTCAACCAAAATTTTGCTATTTTGAACCTCTTGATATTTAAATATCCTTTTCAATTGCTCCAAAGCTTTTCAAGATTGAATGGAAAGGTATGATTCTTCAAGAAGGATTATAACAAGGAAAACCATCAAAATTTGAAACATAACCTTACTTGATGTGTGACTGCCTTAAGGAAATTCTTTCTGTTGGCTTAACTGTATCTTTAAGTCTTCAATTTGTTTCTTCATGACTCTGATCCCAGCTCTCAGGTTTGTATTGACATTTCTAATAAATTGTGCTTCTTTTATTGCAGGGACAGTCCAACTACGGAATTGAACATTACAATCCACCACCTCGGGTATTTGAAATGTTTTGTCCTCCCACCGAGCTTGCATTTGGTTAAAATAATCCTCTTAATTGCAAATTTCCTGGAGGCTTTCTTCAATCTAGCAATTTCAAAGTTTGCCAATTCCAATCTCCTTTTCAAGTCTTCCACACTATCTTCTTCTTGAATGGTAATTGCTTTGCCTTTATCCTTTCTTTCATGAGGCTGTGTCACCTCCCCTATTTCATCTACTCTTGGCAGTACCTCCTGTATTTGTTTAAACTTCCTCGTTATGGGTCTTCTTGGCTTAAAGACAAATTGATCAACCTGATCATCAAACTTGAGTTTTTTCAAGGCTTTGACTCTCTTAGCCTTGTATTTTCCTGACTCTACCAAATCTGCTTGAACCAAGGGAGATTCTTCAATATCAATGGCTTGCAATAAGTCATTTAAGTCTCCCTTTGAAACAAGACTTTCTTCAAATCTCACTGACTTTCCTTTTTCTTTAGCTACCTGGCTCCTAGTCCTTCTTCTTTGAACTCCTTCACCTATGCTTGATTCATGTGCACCTTCTTTGACTTGAGCTTTCTCTTTAAGGGACTGCTGGGGTGTATCCCGGATAGTTAGTGGCTTGGTGGATTCTCTTACTTGTTTCCTATCCTTCAACTTTGAAAACCTCCTGGATCTTGTTTCTGCCTGATGACCACTTGTTGTTGGAAGATCTTTTGCAGCTTGAGGACTGAGACCGGTCTCGTTCTTGAAACCAGACATGAATATGAATGTGGGCCAGTCCCTACCTACTCTCTGGAGTTCATGTAGAACAATCAACTTAATTAAATCTTGGTGAAACAATGAGGTCTCACAGGCTTCTTTTCTTAGCTGCACCTTATCACACATTTTACTATTGGAAATAATACTGAGAGGGGGGGTGAATCAGTATTATCAAATTCTTTTCAATATACCTTCCAGATTTATACTTTAATTTATTCTTCAGATATTGATCATTAATTTGTATGTTAGTGCCATATAATAATGAACAAGAACAAGAAAAATAGATAGACACACCAAAGAACACTAGATATAAGGTGGAAACCCAGTGTGGGTGAAAACCACCTATTGCAATATGTCTCTATCTTCTTCTTAATAAGAAAATCCTTTTACAATATTTCTGTACTGGTGCAGTCTTATACTAGTATGCAGGTTTCTACCTGTAGAGAGCTACAACTCCCATAGATCTTGTACTATCCGATCCATTTACTAGTACGCAGGCTTCTACCTGCTAGAATGCTCCAAAGTTTTCAACTGCTACTGGAAGGGAGCTACCACCCCCTTAGCTCTTGTACTAGCTAAGATACTAGTACGTAGGCGCTGGCCTACAATCTTCTCTCCTCCGGGTACCACGTTTCATACATTTTCAGACTGGATACACCTAAAGCACAACACATAATTTGAAAGGCCACGTTTCATTCAATTTTCATACTGGACCCATAAATATCATTGAAGCACATAATCAATCAATCTTCTGAATCACCCAATCAACAGATCAATACATATACAAGGATAGTATGCGTGTCAGGGATCAGATCTAGTCCATCAGATCATATAAGGATAAGTCATTACGAACCTGATCCATTCATCCATCAATACTGAAGCTAATCATAATCATTCAATCAATCACTTCTCAGAATGTTGTTATCAAAACATAATACCAGTAACCAGACATCACTTCAAAACCAAGAACACTTCAGTAAACAACAGAAGTAGCTAAAACATATTTTAAGAAAAGTACGTAGCTACTTCAATGGAAACCTGCAGGTATCCGCTCCTGCACCATCTATTGATCCGCGGGTATCCGCACCTGAATAGGCTTTTGACCTGCGAGTATCCGCAGCTTATAGTCTTCTTCTCTGTGGGCATCTGCACCTACGGCTGCGGGTTGCCTGTGCACCTCCGCACTATACCCGTCTCTGGCCTGCGATCCTCCTACAATCCTCCGCACCTACACCGATCTCTGGCCTGTGAACCTCCGCACCTTTTCCTCAATCTACCTGCAGATCTCCGCACTTTCTCCTTCAGAGGCCTGCGGATCTCCGCACCTGAAACGTGTCGCACCTGCAGTCCAGTCTTCAAATATGCCACAGACTATCAGATCTACAGATCTGATCATGCGCAAAGGAGATCTCGACCCATCAGTAGATTTGCCCTATAAAGCTCAGGTTTCTCCTTGATGTAGATCTAGATATCACTCACCAACCAGAATTTCAGATCTTGCTCTCCTTAAGATATTCAACCCATAAGCATGCTCTAGCCAAATGATCTCCTTCCTCTTTTATAGCCTTAGGCCTTTCACAATACCACGGACCCGACAACCATAAGATTCCCACACGTGCGCTTTTCTCTGCATGAAAGTGTGTGAACTTTTAGGACCGCACCTTTTGTTCTGTTAACTTGCGAATATGTCCGCACCTTCTGAACGGAGTACTGCAGACCCGACCTATGACCGCACCTATTTCACGGTGCACCTGCAAACTTCTTTTGCAAAGCTTACTTGTCATACTAAGGACTTGTCATTTGATTCCTTTGAGCTATCCTGCATCCCATGTATTATGTCACATCTGATATCTCTTATGTGGATTCACTTGATTGTATATAAGTGAGATGTTCTTCTATGAGTGGGTTGCCATCAAGTACAACACATGCATCATAATGCCAACATTTACTTAAGCTACGGAATAAGTAAAAAGGTAGATCAATGGATATCTTTCCTGTGAAATGTAGTAGAAGCTTGAAATGATATGAATACACCTTGTTATATCTGCCTTCACAGGTAAGGTACCTCTGTATACAAGTAAGCAGATTGGCATATGAGTCTTTGACATAATTTCTAGGCACAGACTTGTTTAAATATGAGTCAATGTATTCTGGCTTCAGAAACTCTTTGCAGGGAATCATATCAAATTTGAAATTCTTAAACCAAGTTTCTTGTCCCCTTGGAATCTCAGTAACTGTGGATATTACCTCTGGTGAGACTTGCAATTCGAGAATCCCAACCTTTGAATTCATCCCTGTGAAATTCAAAGCAAATTCCTTGGTGGTTTGCGCATGACCTCCCTATAGTTTCTCACAAAAATTCCAACATCCAACCTACTTGAATGCATGCTAAACTTCTTTGTGTTTCAAGATAATGTCTACACCTTCAGGTTCGTTTCTCAAACATTTGCCTGATCTGTGGTCTTTTCTTTCTGCCGATCCCTCCATGAAGGTTCAGTGTAATGGAGATTTGAAATGCTAGCACTGCTCAAAATTCAATCTCTGCCTCGCTTGAATGGCTTCCTCGCTTGATAACAATGCATTCAAATTGAAAACTTGCAGACTTGTTCCTCATGCAACGAATACAATCATCATTAAGACTGTGAATACCTGGATTTTCTTGGAGCTTGCAATCCGTGTGTATCAATGTACCTAGCGGCTGTAATGATGGAGATAAGCGGTTGAACATGATATGTGGAGTGCATAAGTTGACAGTGAATGATGCAAGCATAACTAAACTTGACAGATTTGATAGTTAGGAAAGATTCGCAGCAGATTGCACGAATCTCCAATTTTGTAGCGTAGTCAATGTAAATTTTGAATTATGTGCTATGAAATCACCTAAAACATGTTGCACTGCGAAATTGCTAAAAAGGATTTATGCACTGCGAAAACACTTCAAAATGATTATACGCACTACGAAATCACCTAAGGAGCTTTGTGGCACATAGTAACCTTTGAACAAAACTAACACATGGTTATGAGACTGGTGATGAATGAGAATGACTGGTGATGAATGAGAATGCATAGTTGACTCAAGACTCCTAAGACAAACAAAAATCAAACTTAGACTAGCACCGACCTTTATCATCAAACTAATGTGAGAAATTTTGGCATTAGAATTCTTAAGTGATAACAAGCCACAAGGGAATCTACATCGACAACAGAGGATTTGAACAAACTCTCACAGGATCTTACTCACCAGAAGTAAGAGAATGAAAGGCTTCATAAGAAATTTTAGAATATGGAAGCTTAGAAAATAAATAATGATAGTTTGGATGTTGAGGAAATGTGAAAAAAAACAAGGGTTGAACAAAAGAATTGAGGAGTTGCAGAGTTAGTCATTAATGGATCAGACCTTGGCCCAAACGAAGGAAAGCATATGGGCAGATATGAGTCAGGCCATAACTGATGTATGGCCTTCCATTCAAATCATTTTTGAGTAGGAGGAACTCATAAACAGATGTCAGGTAGCCATTGATGAAGTGAAGTGGCTTCTCAAAGATAAACCAAGTGAGGGTGCAGACATGATCAAAGTTCTTAACTCAAAAACCAGGGCTGACTTGGAGTAGATTCAAATTCTGGACAGAAGAGAAACCATCTTGGAAATCAAGAAGGTGTTGCAGAAAAAGAACTTGAAGACTCAGTTAGAGACTAAGTGTCAAACCTTGAATACTTCTGTCCAAAGGTTTCATTTTAAATTTAATTTACTAAATTAGAGAGGACTCCAAGATTAGTGGCCCTAAATGATAGGATGATTAGTCTGGAAGAATATTTCTAGAAGCTTTATACCATAGCCACTGATAAATCAAACTTTGTAGGTATAAAGGGGTATATAACAGGGAAACAAGCATTAAAAGCTTTATATTTTGATTTGACTATTAAGCATGAGATTAAACATCTGTTTGTAAATAAGCCCACTTTTGAGAAACACACCCACGACATTGTGAAGGTTGTCTTGAGTTGATCATATTTGTGTACCAGAATTTGATTGTACCCAGAGTATCCATCAAGTAGTGACATCCTAGAGGATCCAACCACCTTCTGAAGTATGTGGTCCATCTTAGGCAGGGGATAGTTGTCTTTCAGGGACACCTTATTGAGATTTCTGAAATCAATACATAGACGAATTTCCCCAGTCATTTTCCTCACAGGTACTAGATTAGAAATCCATTCAGAAAACCGAATGGGAACAATTATTCCAGACTTATAATGTCTATTTACCTCTTTTTCAATTGATGGTAGCAACTTGGGGTTGATTCTTCTCAATTTCCGGTGAAATAGCTTATGATATAGCTTTATAGGAATGGCGTGCTGAATGATACTCTTATCATAAAATTTTAGATCAGAGTAATCCCAAGCAAATGCAGTAGAAAATTCCTTCATTAAAGACATGTACTTACCCTTTGTTTCAGGAGATAGAGACTTTGATAGTTTGACCAATTTAGGATTTTCAGCTATGTTGACATCTTCTACTCCCTTTTCTGTAGGGACCATGGTGGGCTTCTTGGCAATATCATCTCTGTTAAATAACTCTTCCAAAGGCACCAAGCCTCTTGGAATGTTGTTGTCCTTGAGCTGTAATACTTCAGTGTCAGCTGAAAGAATGTGGGAATCATCAAAATTGTATGCATCATCATTGTGAGAATTTTGAAATTCTCCCAACCGCAAAAAACTATTTATTTTCTTATCATCACCAAATACTTGCCAAAACCTCATGTTATCTGGGACAGTTGGGTGATGCTTAACATGGATGGAGTACTTATGATTAGAATGAAAAGGAATCTTCACCATACTGGTTGTAGTGGCAAGTGAATCAGCTATGACATTCTGAGTTCTAGGAATAAGAGATAATGTATATTTTGAAAAAGTTTTGAGAATATCAAGTACAACATTGCGATAAGCTCTCATTCTCCGGTGTTTGGCTTGGTATTCCTCTTTGAATTTCTTGATCACTAACTCGGAGTCACCACACAAAAAAAATCTTTTTTGCTCCCAACTTTTTTAGAATTTTGAGGCCAACAATCAATGCCTCATATTCCGCCTCATTATTTGAACATTCAAATGCCATCTTGTAAGAGCTCATTCTCACATTCCGAGGGATTTTGTTTGGCTGATGTAATGGCCCAAGTATCCAAACACCAATTCCTGCTCCTTCTCTTCCTGATGCACCATGAAATTCCATGGTCCAAAGACCATTTTCTTCGTCTGGAAAAAGAATTTCTGAAGACTGAATTTCTTGATTTTTTGGATTTTGAACAGCTAGCTCAGAAATTTTTGTTTTCTACACTATCCTTTGAATCTCCTCAATAGGATTTGCAGTCTGTCTACATTCCTCACCAATCTCTTTACTTTATGCTATGATAGTTTCATGTATGCTGCCCATTAGGTTGGAAACTTATGAAATTTCTACTAACTGACTTTCATCATCAACAAAATCCATATCACTAAACAAAATGAAAGAGTCAAGATCAGTATGAATAGCATGTATAGGATGATTGATTGGATTTTCCTTACCGCTGATCATAAATTTCATCTTTTTTCTCTATAAAGTTTCCAGAGCTGTCCAAAAACAGGGATAGTCGCGTATGAAAAGTCAAGTTGCAGACTGCCCTTTAATTTTGCTCCCCAAGATCTTGAAAGAAACATGCCAAACCTAGGAGGAATATCAGCCACTACAACATCCATAAGTACATTTTTGGCTGGGATTTGCTCTAAGGACACTACTAACTCTTTAATAAGACCAAGGCATTTCACTCTTCCACAATCAAAACAATAAAGATCATGGTAAGGTCGAGTGATGATCAGTCCTAGTTTATCCATGATGGCTTTAGGCATTAAATTATGAGAGGCACCAGAATCTAGGATAGCATTATGAAGGATAAAGTCATGAAGTTTAAGACTCAAATAAAAAGGAGGAATTTCACTATCTTCAGGATCTCCTTCTAAGGCTGGACCAAAAAGGATGGCTGGCTCATGATCAACTATATTGACTGTATCAGACATTTGATCAACCCTAAGCATTTTTGCAATCTGGAATTTGTATTTGTCATTCCTTACCAATTCAGTGAGGGGAATGGCTTTCTTTAATTTAGAAATTTCATTTTCCAAACTAAAAAGATTAGATTGCTTTTCTACCTCTTTTGAAGCAATGTCCTTCCTTTTTGTTTGGCCTTTAGCTTGAGTTTCCTTCTTTTGGCTTTCAGTTTGCAATTCTTTGTCCTTCCTCACATTGCTAGTGGAGGCTTCATTGGTTCTATCCTGATTCTGTGTGACAATAGCTTTGTCTTTGTTCTTGCCTACAAGAGTGGTTTCTTTTCTTGATGCGTCCTTTTGCAAATTTTGTCTTTTCTGAATTAAAGTAATAGGCACATTTATGTTTCTTAAATTGTACTAATTTTGGAGATGATTGAGGGCATTCTGATATCCTCTTTGGTACTCTTCAGTCCTATCAGCCCATAGATCTTTACTTGCAAGCACAAATTGCTGGTCATTTGGTATAAAAGAGTCTTCAGAAAACTGATCTTCTTCTGTTAGGAAAGTAGGTAGTTCATCTTCTTGAAAGAAGTGATTTGCTTCTATAATTTCTTCTTCATATTTTTCCTAACCTTCAGTGTAGTTTTGCTGAAATGGAGCTTTTACTTGACTTTGAGAATCTTGATTTTGTTTCTCTTTCTATCGATTTTTGAACTGTTGTTGCTACTGTCCATGAAAGTTAGGATTCCTCACTGATGGTTCAGCTTGTCGATCAGTTATGGATATTTTATCCATCATCCTTTCCATAGTTTTTATCAGACTGTCAAGCTTTGCATCAGAAGATGATGCAGGTTCTTCTCTGAAAACAACTCTCTTTTCCACCCTCTCTAGCTTTGATTTTGACTTCTTAATGAGAAAATTGGCTTCAACACTGATTGCATTCTGCTGCATCTCTTCAAGAGTAGTTGGGTCTCTTTCTCTGAGCTGGTAGGCCATCTCTGGATCAAAAGCATCAGGATAATGAAGAAGAGCCAAACCAGGAGGAGGTTTCATATCATCAGGTATAGAATTGTACACTGTATTAAATCTTGATGTGAATTCTTGAACTGTTTCATTGGGGTTCCTTTTCATTGAATTATATTCAACCAATATCTGTAATGGATTTTTCTTCTCTTTCCAACGAGCTAGAAATAATTCAATCAATCTTTTAGAACTGTTAATGTAATTTGTAGCCAGAATTCGAAACCATTTCTTAAAATCTCCTAAGAAGCTCTTAGCGATAATCCTCATTTTGGCATTCTCCTCATTAATTTCTTCTAAATCAATGAAGTCTATTAACTTGTCAACATGTTGTTGAGCTGTAATTTCTGCACTTCCATCAAACAAAGGAAGTCTTTGACCATAGATCTAAGGCAAAGCAGTAAGTTGAGCGGGCAGTAAGAGAGGCGCAAATCTTGCCATGACTGCTAGAGAAAGTGAAGGTGTTACAATGGATTGTGTAAGTATAGGTGGTGATGTTGATGAGGCTGATGGAATTACTAAAATGGGTTGTAGAGGCAAGGATGGAATGAATGGAGGAGGCAGGAAAGATGATGAAACTGAAGCTTTAGGAGATGTGGTAGATGATATTGGAGGTGAAAAAGAGGATGATGCTATGGATAGGTATTCAAATTGGTATTGAAAAAAAGATTTTGTGGTTGTGATCTGGAGTTGGTCAGCAAGGCTTTGAAGCTTATCAAAGTTTAACCACAGTTCATGATCAGTCTTAGCAGACAAAGATTCTGAAGAAAGAGAGTGAGTTTCAACTTTTAAAGGTTCTAGTGTTGTATCAGAGATGCAAGAGTCAGACTTAGACCTTGTAAGTGATAATTCTATTTGCTCTTCGAATGGAATTTTCTCAAAGGCAAATAGGTTTTAGGCAGAGAAGTTGTTCTTTTAATTTTTTGAACTGCACTTTTAGTGATAGGTAGTCTAAGTTTTCTGAGTAGTCTTTCAGGGTCTTCAACAATGAAGGGTGGATTTGGGTCAGGATTTGACCTGGTATGCCTTTTGGAAGCCAAAATGTATACACCCTAAACTGATGAGATTTATGAATTCAGCCTATCTTCAGATACTGGAAACTGAGAGGTATAGAATCAGTTCTTTGAAAGCTCTTAGATTTTTCCCAGGAATAATTTAATAATCGTATCCTCGACAACTGTGCCAAAAATTTTACTCCTTGCAATCTCCTAGAGGTAGATAAAGATTTTTAGACCATGAGAAAACAAAAATAATGAAGCACAAGCACCATGAACTCACTGGGTTAGAGTTCCTTGAAAATAGTTGCAACCTGTATCTGTATTAGCTGAAAGATGATTACAATGCAAGCCTCCTTTACAAAAAGTTCAACCTCTCTTCTCCTAAAGTGAAATAGTACTTATAGACTCTCCTAGACCACTTTCCCACCTTCAGGAGTCGAATTCCTTGGTGGAGGAACTAACTCCAAGATTCTCTCAACCAACAGGTGAGAGTGAGAAGGTGCAACTCAAACACCTCATGAAGAGTTTGTTTAGGAGTTTTCTTCTTTTATGAGGCCTAATAAACATCAAAAACAACCTATGATATACATTTATTCATGCCTACATCACCTAGCCTCGTAACTTGTGCCATTACATAGAGAATCTTGACTTTGACCAAGTCATACTAGAAACTATAAATTTTACACAGTGAAATTTTACAAATAAAAAAAAAAAAGTGCAGAAGTGTAGCGCCGATTTTGAGCTGATATTTATGTGTCTTCCAAGGGTCAAAGTGCAAATCTGAGAGACCGGTCAACTAGCCCTTCAAGTCGAGTTTCTAGAACAGTTTGAATTTCTGAATTTGGAGCATGGTAAGACCTTAAAAAATCCATTCTCCCAAGGTCACTCCAGAAGTGCAGCGCCTGTCAAAAAATGGTCTAGAATGCTAGTTCTTTGCCACTTTTTTGTACTTTTCTCCAAAACTAAGCCACCTCTGAAAAATCTGGGCAAATGGATTTTTAGAGGATGCCAAGACTTTTCCAAAAATGTAGACCTTTCCTCAAATTTCTGAATTTAGACCAAAATTTGCCAAAAAACTCAAAATTCTTATAATTAGCTCAAAATTGGAGGGAATGTGTAAAAATGAGTTTGTTATAGCTTCATGGATGCTTCAGAAAGAATCTCCAAATTTCCCTTATCCTTTTGATCTTTTTGGGTCTCCTTGAGCTTGTTTTTAAGTTGTTTCACTTTGACATTGGCGATCATGGTTTGAGCTTGATAATGATGCGCCATGTGTCTGAGAATTTGATTATCTCTGTTTGCCTTCTCTAGGAGCTTCTCTAAGTGTTCATTTACCCTATTGAGCCAATATTCTTTATCTTGATGTACCTCTAGGGAAATCTTTTCTTCTAGGTCAAGGTCTTCATTAAGTAATATTTATTTTTGTTCCTCTTGTAAAGCTTCCTTGAGACCTCTCGTTCTTGGTCTTTTCCTTTTCCCTTTCACCTGTTATGCTTCAGGCTCACTTGATGTCACAACCTCCTTACCTTTGCCAATTTGCTGCATTAACTTAGTTTTTTCCTTTTCTAGGATCAACTCTTTTGCTTTGAGTTGACTATTTTCCTGTTCAAGGAATGATATAATGTACTTTGCCCTTTCCATATTTATTGCTAGCTCCTTGATTTGGTAGTCCTTGTCCCTGGTAGTCTGCCTCATAATGGAAGTCTAATCTTCCTCCTCTAAATCTATAATCTCTAATTCATGCTCAACTATCTCCTTATCCTTTATTGTCGATTCCTACCTTGTCGATGAAGAAGGCTTGGCCCCTTTCTCTTTGTGAGAAGAAAACACAAGCCTATGCCCTGTCTTATACACTTTGGTCACCTATGGCCTAGGTAGCTGAATCTTCTTTGTTGTTTTGCTAGATGACCCCATCTCTGTTTGTTGTTTTGGTGCACTTGGGGAATGAGATGCCACATTTTCCTCATGCCATTTTAAAGCTATTCCTAGAAAGGCTTCCCAAGCCATACCCCTCTCTACCAGTTGATGAAGGACAATTTGGTTTTGATGATATTATGATGAAACAATCTTGGAGAGTGCTCTTTGTCCTTTAACTGTATCTTTTCAAACATTTCTGAAATACTCTTGAACAAGTAATTGCACATGTTGAGTGGCTTTTGAGATGTGAAGTGCATCAAGAGGCGAATATGATAGGAATACAACCTGGAGAATCTACCTTCACAGGTAAAGAACCTCATGATGGTTTTAATTAAAGGGACATACTTCTCAAGAAAATATCTGAAAGGCATGAGGTGAGTATGTGTATCTCTGTATGGAGTCTTTCATAAGGTCTTGTAGTTTTCAAGATCTAGACTCATTCCCTTGAACCAATATTTTCCATTGTCTGGTAAACCAGTTGCTAGTGAGATGGAGGCCATGGAGAAGCTAAACTCAATCCTAGCAATGTTAGCAATCTCTCCTTTCAGTTGTGTAGCTACCCAATCTGTCAGCTGCTCATAAAACCTTGCTTCACTTACTCTTTTACAAAACTCCAAACAGTGAACATCCTCAAAGCATTGTTGGATTAAAGGATAGGAGTTGATTTGGTTGCAGTCTGATGGTTCATATCTGAGAATCCTCTCTCCTTTGTGTTGTCTCTTTCTCTCTGGTGAATATTCAACCTCCATGATGACACAAAGTCTTGTTTCATAGCTTTAGAAAGCAATTTGACTAAGCTTGTAAGCAAAATTTTGGAATTTGGTAAAATGTGGGTGAGTTTCAGGTACTTTGCCCTACGCGCAGTGCCAAAGCACAACGCAGTTTACCTTCGCATAGTGCCTGCCTCCTAAGCACAACGTAGTGTTTCTATGCGCAACACCTTCAATTATTGGCCAATTTCTCCTAGGGAAACAAGTTTTTTGATTTTTTGGGCTAGTGAGCTCGATGATGAGGACTGAATGGGATATGAATGAAAAGGTTACGAGTCTTTTTGAGTTTATATAGGGATAATTTCTTCACTTTTTCAAAAAAAAGAAAAGAAACCAACCCTCCTTTGTGAACTGATTTCACTTTTTGAAGACAAATTTTACCTTTACCATTGCAAGTGTGCTTTTGCTTTCCTGAGTGCTGGAGCTTCCTTCTTATGAAACCTTTGATGTCATGAAAATATGAAAAGTGTGTGAATAAATCATGATCAATTCATCAACAGTTGCTTTGTCATGTTTGACTTATTTCTAGTTTTTTTTTTTGGAAATGGTGGACCTTGGGGACCCTTGTGACCTAATGGATGACCTAAGACCTAATGGAATGATGATGATGACTTGACCCATTTTCATGATGTATGATAAGCAACTAGCATGAGTGAAATTTCAAACAATGACTCCATCTTTGGATTGACCATACAATGACCAAATTTGCTGTGTAAACCTAGTAACAAAAAAATTTGATGATGAAAGCCTGAAAAGAACATGGTAAAAGCATTTTTTGATCTAGGTGACAGGCTAACAAGACTGAAACTAACACCATCGACATTTTGATCCTCATTCACAACACGTGGAGTTCAGAATGAAAGAGCATAAGATAGTACAATACAGAGGACCAACAAAACAGGGGGACGAAGGTTGAGGGAACGAATCCACATGACAACCAACAAGTTTGCAAGCGAAATATGCACAGATATCAAGAGAAGGTGGGGTGGGAGGATGCAATAGTTCAAAAAATGTGTGTGAATGATATCCTGCATCACTCTGCAGTGATGGAGCTATTTGATGAGGTGAATTTGGATAGTCACTTGTGACAACAACTGTGCCTAACTGTGATTTCACAACTCCATCACTGAAGTGTGCTGAGCAGGATTCAAATGATTTCAAGAATTGTAGATTTTTAGATATGTAAAGAAACTAAAATATTCCATCGATAAATTCCTAATCAATTTCATCTTCGGGAAATTGGTATGCAAGATTACAAAAGCGTGTGTGAAACTCTTCAACAGATTCATCGGGTTCCTTCTGTAATTTCAGAATTTCTTTATTGAGTGTTTTATGGTCAAAATGATTGAAGGCATGGTCTATCTCTACGACCAGATGAAAAAGAGAATGAATATATTTCTTGGGTAGCGTGGCACACCAATGCATTGGGTGCCCTCGAAGTGTGTAGACGAACAATGTGCAGGTCATGTATTCTTCAAAGATTACATGTCTTTCGCATGAGCCTACGACGTTGACCACATGCCTAACCAAGGCTACGTAGCCTCCACCATCGTATGTTTTATGTGACAAGTTATCCTAGAGCTCTTCCGAGATTTTGAAGTCGTTTCCATAAGACATACACTCCGGAAGAGAAACTTTGTAGTTAGTCATGATGGATATGCAGAGATTTAAAATAGGTTGTGAGGACTCAGCTTGTCATTTGACCCTCCTTCTAGTGCCAAAATGTTGATGGTGTTGGACCCACCAACATGTCAAGGGATCTCCCCGGTAAGAAGTCCCAACTAGACCTCAGACCATTTGGTGTAGGAGTCCCCACAGTGGGTTGTACGGTATCTCCTTGACTGCGGTTTCACATAGAGGCAAGTAAGATGTCCCTGTTGGTAGCAAGTGTGTGACATGTGCATCAAGCCAAGGAAGGTGTATGAATGGTTATACCACACAAAAGGTGAGGTGATTGCGCCCCTTGGAAACCTATGGAAGCACGTGTCTTGGAAGGGAACACATGAGTTAAGATTCATCACAAACTGGGAAGTAAGTAAGATAAGAATCCAAAGTGATGATTAAACCAATAGCACATCTCAGTAAGATTCATACATACTTATATAGAAAGAGTCCATACATGCATGCGTAAGAAAGTAGATGCATATATCATTAGAGTAACCAAGATAGATGAAATACAATAACAACATATGCATGAAACGTGCTTGCTCTATTATATTAAGAAGTGAAAGTTCCAATCATATAGTAAAACCATGACCAACCACTAGTCCCTATAGTGGAATGTTACATTCACTATTTCCTACTCCTCCTAAGGGATGTACTAGCTCTGCACTGTGGAGAAGCCAAGGTTCGTTACAATACTATCCAAGCTTTCTCTAAGATACTCCTATCGAAAGCTTGGCTTATAAAAAGCCTCTACAAAGAGTTATGAGGTTCTATATATAGAAAAGGGTGGGGTGACCCTTGAAATTCCCTTTGTGACTCTTCACCTACCCTCATGACTCTTCACCTACTACATGATTGCTACATTCAACTATCGACACTTGGACTTCCACCTTACAAGATGTTACATACATAATGCACATGTACCCATGTGAGACAAAATAGGCTTGAGCAAGCCATGCAAGCTATCACTAACACTCAGACAATTTTGGTGAGACCAACTCTTTGACATCCCTGCGATGATCGATGGTGGTGAATTGATGCCAATATTGGTCATCAGTGATGGTGTCTTCACGCTCAACAGTGACATCCTGCTGAAAGCGAACTCTTGCCTCTGTTGCATTCAGGTACACTGATATGGCTCCTCTGTCCAACTCATCCGATAATATTCGCATCACCATCTTGAGTGCAATTAGACCAGCAACATACTGATGCATAGTGTCTTTGCTAATCTCCAAGAGTGTGCTAGTGACCATGCATATCAACTTGTCAAAATACATGTTCAGCTCTAGTCGGACTTGCTTCTTGTCTTCACCTCGGTGAGTGTGCCAAATGGGTGGGATCACATGCGTGCGCATAATGACATCCATGATCCTGAATACCCTTACATGTGATCAACAACACTGCTCACCCTATCTACTCCATGCCAGCTACTGAATGGGTCCATAACCTGTATGGGCGTGGTTTCATCAGTTTGTGCATGTTGCGCCTCCTGTTGTGCCTGTTCGTGCTACAACTTCTTCTGTTGTTCGTGAAACTCCTATTCTTCCTTGAGTTGCCTCTTCAACACCTGTAACTACTTCTCTATTTCTCTCTCTTCCTTCATATGATCCTCTTGTCACACTGTTGCCTCATAGACTCAATCTCCAAAGAGTCTTTCATCACAAGTGGAACTTCTTGAGCTTGCAACTTTTTTATGCCTCTGCACTATCAGCAACCTTCCTCTTGAATTTATCGCATGCAGGTGTGCTACCTTCTACCGCTGTTGATGGTGCTTCTCACTGTGAGACCTCTGCTATTTGATCTTGATATCCTTGTCCATGAACAACTTTATGTCTTCATAGATAGGCAAGTTCAAAGATACTTGATCGACTGCATCCCCAATTGTACTCTAAATGGTGTCATCGATTCTGCTCTCCTGGAATCCATTGTACCTATGTTATTGAGAGGTAGATGAGAACCTGTGATACCTGGATACATAACAACATTCATGACAAGCAATCTGTAAGTCAAAAACCAAAACAAACTGGAGGACTAACATGCAACATACCTGTGTGACTATCTATGAATATTACGCAATTTTCACTGGGAGGCTGGGAGACTGACTGCCAAAACTATGCAAGGCACAATCTGGGCTGTCGAGAGGCTGATTGTCTACTGGAACTTCACAATGCACAATCCATCCTATCCTGCTTAGGATTGAAACTACGCAATGTGAAATTTCAGTCAACAATGACATGTAAACCAGCAAACTACATTGCATAGTTTCTGGGGCCAACAAGGCACTACCTCCAAAAATTGTGCAATGTAAGCCTGGAGGTCAGCATTGGGACAGACTTGCAAAATCTCTGGAGGGAAGGTAGAGCCTTCACTTCCAGAAATGTGCAATGCTATCCGGGCAAGGCAAGGTTTGGACTAAGGCAGTCGAGACCTGTTGACGGGTGAATAAAAAACTGAGAAGTCTGAATGCATGGTGATACTGAGTGTAAACAAGAGTGAATGATCATGCATGCAAACAATAAGTGCAGGATTTAGAAAACATGAAAACATGCATGTGTGTGAAGTGAGTCGCTGCAACGACGACCGTTAGTGAAAAATCAGTGTCATGCATGCGACAACAGTGAGATGCGAATGAAAACTAAAATGATGCTTCTACAAGCTAACATACATTGAAGTAATAGCAATCACTCATTTAAATCAAGCAGACAACACTCACGCAAAGCGAAACACAAAAAGCGACAAAAACACAACGAAAGACATGAAAAACAGACTTACCCTCAAACAACTAAGCTGAAAGTGCTGAAGACTCCTGGATGTGATGTGGGATGTTATAGCTACAATATCGATGTGAGGAATGAGATCTATAGTGTCTAGTTCATAAGTTTTGATAAGATCGAGGTTATGATGCACATGCCACAAATCTAGGAAAAAATGACACTTGGCGAGAGGTTTCTAAAATGATTTTTGCATGTAACCTCTAGCTGCTAAAAATAGATCCCTAGATCAAGGGAAAACCTTTGCATGCTTCCTTTTTCTATTTTGGGAAGAGTAGCCCATGCATGCAAATTAGTTTTGCTCATTCCCGAAGGGAACCGGTCAACCTGAAGGCACATACGACAACTTGCTTGACTGAGAGAGGGATTTGTGTAATTTCTGAGAGGACCTAGGCTGGTTGTCCCAAAGGGATTGCACAATTTTTGGGAGGAGAAGGTGACTGCTTCCTAGAATTGAGTAATTTCTGGGCTGAGCTGGTGTGCTGGGCTAGATTACACAGTTTTTGCAAGGAATCCTGTCTGATTGTTTTATGCAATTTTGGAGCACAGCAGGCTGCCTGGCTAATTTGCACAATTTCTGGAGGGAACGCTGGTTGCCCTCCAGAATTGCATGATTTTATGGGAGAGTTTCTTAGCCAACAAATAGCCCAAGTCCAGAATGGAAACCTGTGAGGTGAGAGAAGCAAACTAACATGCACAGGCTGACAAGCTGCTGAAAAACCAATGAAGCCTATGTACTTGACAGTGCAAGACATGCTGCTAAGAATGGTTGGTAGGGAGGCTCCAAAACGAAGTTAAGGCAAAATTTTGGAGGGTGATTGTAGCCGCTACAACAATTGAAGACCCACTGCTGGGACTCCTACACCAAACGGTCTGAGTTCTAGTTGGGACATCTTACTGCGGAGATCCCTTGACATGTTGGCGGGTCCAACACCGTCAACAAAGCTCAAAATATTGAAGGTCGTAGAGATAGAAGTTGAAGAGATTACTAGCCTTAGGTTAGGTGAGATGATATTTCACAGATACGATCCCAGAGGAGTATGTAAAAGAAACTGTGCCAAGTTACATTTTTCTTAGGATTATGAGTCTTATTACCGACAAGAGCAGGAGAAGATAATGAATTTGTACAATTCCTACCGAGCACATGCACAAGGCAATGAGACATGCCCTTCCAATTAAGTTAATGAGTAAGTTATGGGATAGGAAGGAATCAACAAGAATTGCCCACTCCAGTCAACATTTTCAAGAATAAAGTTGCTCATAATCCTGAAGCAGAGAGGAACTACAAGTTTAAAGAAGGTCCTATTATTATTAGGGCATATATTTCAACAAAAAATAGGATAAATAAGTTGGGAGAATCAAAGAAGGAGTAACAAGAATAAGAAATGAGATAGGAAGAAGAGCGAACTCAAGAAGATGAATGGATGTAGAAAGAGAAATATGAAAGAAAAGAAAGAGAATATATGCAGAAATAGGAAGAGTCGTTAAATAAGGAACAATAAGAAGCCTAAAGGAAATACGAAGAGGAAACATGGCAAAAATAGAGAGAAGAAGAAGAAAGACAAAATCAATTTGAAGAAGAAGGATAAAACAAGTAATTAGAGGATGAAGAAAGAAGGAAAAAGTAGGATGAGGAATTTGTAAGAGAAATAAAAGAGAAAATACAAGCCCAAGATATAGAGGTTAAAAAAGAGGAGCATAACCAAGAGGCTGACATCCTTCACCAATAATCAACCTTCACCTCCCCTTACTAGTCGCCACATCCCATTCAGTGAAATGAGAATATCTCCTCCAGAAGATGACATGATCGTGGATATTTCCAACCTTACCTTTGATCAGTTAAAGAATAGAATTGTGCTGGAAAGGTGGCAGTATTTTCCTAATGACCTGGTTCATCCTATTTCCATTCACACATAGAGGGTAATTACTAAGAAGATTATGAGAATAGTCGCAACAACCAATGAAACCATTGCAAAGGCTAAAAAAGTAAACAATGATTTCTTAATAGAGGAACACAAGTAACTCACAAAGGATTTAGCCACTACAAGGTAACAAATTTATCATCTCCTAGCTGAGAACCAAAGGTTGTCTTCCATTGATTCTAACATGAGGGATTTCTGAGTATCTATGTTTGAAGAGGTCCAATCATTGGGAGACATTATGAGACAACTGTATGAGGAGATGATCACCCTTCATAAGGTGGTGGTGCCCTTTCATGCAATGCAAAAGCGATCACGAGAGAATGTGAAGGTTTTGAAAGGAATTCATGCAGCCATTGATGTGATCCAAGAATGGGGTACTAAGTGCATAAATACACCATTAGAATTGGTCATAAAAAACAAGACAAGCAACTGAATTAGAAAGGGTTGAAGTTAGAATGCTTATACATGGGGACAAAAAACTCAACACTTATGTGGCCAACATCATAAACACCTACTCATGACTGTATCATGGATTAGAATCCTTGGTGAAAGTGCACAAGATACCTTCCATTGGATCAGTTGTAGAAACAAAATGGATAAATATTATCAGGCAGGAAATTGAAGAATTCTTGAGCAACTTAAGATAGGTGGTTGATAAAAACAATCTAGAAATCACAAGGCAAAATATTCAATAATTTGTAGACAAACTTTCCAAGTTGAATATGAAGTTGTTCTTATTATGGAAAAATGTTCAAATAGATTCCAAAACCATCTATCTAGATGAAATGGAGGCAAGAGTAAGATATAAGCCAGATATTCCATCAAAGTTTGAAGACATAACGACACAATACAAGGCTTAGTATCAATAAGTTTCATCAAAGCTACAAGTAGACATTTTCGAGATAGAGTTTCCTCAAGCTCAAGAATAATGTATAAAGTTTTGTTTTATTAGGCTCTAGCTATATTTTGTCTTATGCGATTATATATTTAGAAAATAATGGGTAATCTAAATGTAAGTGGAAGTCTAAGAGTCAAATAGGGAATATGAAGAGTCACCAGATATGATAATGACAAAAGAAGCTCAAGATTCATGAGGGAGCTTAAAGGTCACAAGAGGAGGTGAAAGGTCACCTCATTTGTTATAAATAAACCCTCACAACTCAAACAAAGGGCTTGGAATTGGAGATTTGTAGCCTTGGCTTCCATAATCTAGCATAGGAGTGAATATCATTCTTTGGAGAAGAAAGTGGTAGCTTCATGTTCCACTATTGGGGTTATTTTCATAACATTGTATTGTATACTTGGAACTTTCACTTAATTATTAGAAGCTCTTAGATCCAACACACTTTCATGCATGTATCGTGGATGTTGTAAGATTGTTATTTAAATGTTTCTGGTATATGTTATTTCATTTATGCTAAGGTCAACGAACTATTTCATTAGCTTTAGTATATATCTTATTGAATGTGTGTTGTATTTTCTTTCATGATCATTATTATCTTATGAATTATTTTGCAGGCTAATTTATGATTATTTCATATGTACATGTGTCTATTTTAGGATAACACTACTACTTTTGTTCAAGAGGCTCACCCTCTTTTTCCTTTGCGTGAAAGAACCTCTAATGCATTACAATTGATATCACAAAAAACTTACTCACTTGTTGTCACCAAAGTTATGTGTATGTCTTCTTATGTGTTCAATGTAGCCAAGGCACATATTTAAGATCACCATTATGGTAAATAAATGTATTTCTAGTTGGGGCTCCTATTCCAAATGGTGTGGGCATAGTTGGACTAAATGGACTAAATGGACACCTCAGACATCTCAACGGTGCAGAAACTTGGTTCCAGCATCCCCCCATACTGCTTCGGGTGAGACTTCAATCTGCGCTCCACGGGCTAATTCTGAAAGGGCTAGTAGTGTAGGGATTTGTTTGGCTAATTAACTCTGAAACTGGGTCAGGCCCCATCAAGCCAACAGTTTAGTTAGGAATTCATACTGGGGAGATCCCCTTCCTCATTGTCAGCATCCAACACCATCAACAAATTTCTTTAAGATAATTTTGTGGGGTTCAACTAAGAAAGGATCTACTCAAGGATTCTTTTAAACACCTATTTGGAGGTTCACAAATTGGTACATGTGGAGCAATTAAGTTGGAGCCTATGAAAAGGAATTTTCGGAAGAATGAAGAAGCAATTGCTAAGAGGATTGATTGATTTTTGGTGTTTGAGGCTATGATGGGGGCCTTTTTGATGAAATCTTAGGTTAGATCTAAAGGAATATCAGATCATTATCGAATAGTCTTTGAAATGATTAAGGAATATATCAAACTTGGTATACTACTAAATATGTATAAAGGTGTTAGACACGTGCACATTAGTTTGGGAGCAATGTGTTTCTATTGAGATCATGACAAACTGCATGATGAGTTAGTCTGACTTAGCATTGTAGATTACTTGCATTGCTTGTGACATTTAAAATGAAACATTAGATAATAAGGTATCCCAATATTATAAACGCAAGCAATCATACACAATTTCAGAACAACATAAAATGTAAGCAATAAAATATAAAAAATGAAGCCAAAACATTATTAGAAAAGAGTCAATTTTATTTGATTTTCTAGTTTGCTACAATTTCTCACCAAGAATAAGTTTCGAAATGAAAATTGAGTTAAAAAGGCATATTAATATTTTAAAGCATGAGTAAAACACAATCCTAAAACATTTTATAATTTCAATATTAAAAGATGAATAACTTATCCCTATTTTCATATCCAAATTGGTTCTCCAATTTTATAAAATTTTCAAAACAAAAATTGGGTACTAAAATTCCTTACTATTATAAACTTGTATCATATGAAACTTAATAATATCACTACCTTATTCATATTTTCAATTCCAAATTAATATTCTAATTGCATAAAGGTTTCAAAATTAAGCATGAGCTACTAAGAACCCCTAATATTATAAACTAGAAGTATCAAATAAAAATTAAAACTGATATATGTTGTAAGAGTTATTATTATTATTTAATTAGGACAAATGTTTAAATACTTATCAATATAAATTAAAATTTCTAATGGTTTTCTTTTTAAGTTGTCGTTTATCCTTTCTATGAAGACCAATAACAATATTCTGATATATAGTGGAAAGATGAAAATCACATTATCTTTTAAGTTTCCATTTACCCTTATGTTGACGTGTTGGAAATCCTTCAACCAAGGGGGTCTCCCTGGTATGAAGTCCCAATTAGAACTTACACCATTTGGAGTAGGAGCCCCAACCAGAAATACGACTGGTTGCCATTATTCTTAGGAAGTTTCCTTGGTTGCAATTATCAACATAATAAATTATACAAACAATCTTTCAATCAATCAAGTTGACACTCTGAAACATATGATTACAATGCATATAAGGTACTTTCATGAACTGTAAAAAAGAGTAAGCATCTATAATAAAAGTAATAGTACTATCCTAAAAGAGACACACAAGAGCATGGAAAGAGATTGTTAGTTAACTTGAAAAGTATTTCACAAGACAATGACAATCATAAAAGTAAGTAACAATGCACATTCAACAAGATGCATACTAAAGCCAAAAAAATAGTTCATTTTCATTAGTATGTGTTAAGATAAGCATACATCATACATAATGAAAAAATAGTCTCACAATCATTCATGACATATGCATGAAAACGCAACAGCTCAAAGACATTCATATATTAAGTGAAAATGCCAAGATATACAAGTACAATGTTGCCACAATAGTCCCAATAGTGGAACATTTAGCCACTACTTGCTCCTCCAAATAAATATACTCACTCCTATGCTTGAGAGAATCCAAGGTGAAGTTAAAGTTTGAAAAGGTCCCTTATGCTTGAGTTATGAGGGTGTATTTATAGAAAATGAGGTGACTCTCCACCTCCCAGATGCCTCTTGACCTCCCTCATGACTCTTGAGCTTCTAATATGAATTTTAAAATTCCTATATGACCTTTTAGCTTGTACATGACTTTAGATATTTTTAGTGACTCTTCATATTCCTTGTGGGACCCTTGGTCTCCCACTCATTTACATTTTCTTATTTTGATAATTACATCATTACATCCACAAATAATGTGGCAAGACATGTTGGGACATATTTCATTGTGATGACACTTGTACAAGCCATGACTTAGCAAAAGATGACTTGGTTCTTCATAATGATGTATCAATTCCAAGCCTCTCTTTGTTGCTTTGTCTTTGCCTTCTTCATTGATAGATCATCACTTCTTCTTCTTCTTCACCCTCCAAAGTGTCTAGGTGAATGATGGAACCTTCCAAGTCATTTTATTTATCTTTATCCAAGATTCCTTTATGTTCTTCATGATAGTTCTTCCTCTGCTCGTTCTTCACAAGTGCTCTCCTGTAGCCTTTCCTTGATGGCCTCTCTTCAACATTACCATGTCATGTTGTAATGATGATACCTGTAGATGGGGACCACTCATGAAAAACCAACATCAATCAAAAGAACAATCTATTCAACCTCTTCTTACTGATGGCCTTCTCTTCTTTCACCCTTTATTTTATTTATTTATTTAAATGTTCTTAGGAACTTATTTATTTTACTAAGGTGGAAGAGGGATCCTAACTTACTAAGATTAGGAGAGGTTGTTCCTTTAGAGACAATTATATATACCTCAGTACTATTGATATGCTCACTATTGATTTCTCCTTTCCATTCTCTACTTGATTGGACAGACAAGAGAAACACCATTCAATAGCAATCCTAAGTTAAGGAATGAGGATGCTAGAATAGATACAAATTATATGGCTTTCATTAAGGTTTTCCCTTCGAATGAATCATATTTTCCATTTAGATATCATTGACCTTAAAAGATATGTAGACCCAAATAATTAATAGGAAGATAGATAAGCCAAGAGTTTCTCGTCACCACAATTTCCTTTTCAAAACTTTGCCACATGTTCTTTTGAGCCAAGTAAGGATAGCTTTCATGCATGGTCTTATTGAATGAAACATAAAAGAAAGACATGAAAAAAAATAAAATAATATCAAATGAACAAAGAAAATGGACATTGGATGTAAAAGCAACATAGAAGACGAGAAATGAGAGAAAAATAAAATACACAAACTAGATGTAAGGAAAAATGGATAGTGAATGCAATATAGAGGAAAAACAAATGCAACTTCCTAACCTAACCAACTAGAAGGTCAAGACTAAGTGAAATGAATCTCCAATCTAGCCACTGAAGCTGCAGAAGCTGCTTCTGACCTATAAATAGAAATATATGAGCGATTAAAAATAATATAAAGCAATGTGCAAAAGTACAAATATAAACATGAATAATTTGCACAATAGATATAAGGTCTTTGCTAAAGGAAGAGATTCATTTTTTAGTGGAGTCATTATTCTTAGGGTGATAGTTTCCCAAGGCTTCATTCTGATTAAGGCTTTGATTTCATTTGATTGAATACCAAGATGGCCAGGTTTTGAATCACCCAAGAATGAAGGAACATCATGTTGACATGGAGGATTTCGAAATAGGGAAGAGAGATCAAAAGTATCTTCACTGATGTAGACAAAAATCTGCTTTCCCAAATTTCCAATGCTTTCTCACCAATCTCCCCTTTGGAAGCTCAACAGGCTTCCTCCTCTTAGTGTTCTTTGGTTGTTAACCCTTCCTTTCTCTCTGGTGGGTCAACAATCCTCCTTTGACCAAGGGTCGCGACCCTTTTTTATAACTCTTGGAACCAATAATCCACACTTCACCCTTTGATCAATTCCTCTTCGCATCGGAACTTTACACACCTCTCATGTCGGCGCTCTTTACAACCCTTCCGTTAACCCTCGTTAACTTTATACTGCATATATATATATATATATATATATATATATATATATATATATATATATATATATATATATATATATATATATATATATATATATATATATATATATATATATATATATATATATATATAGATATATATAGATATATATATATATATAGCCCCACTCTTTATGCCTTGATCCTTTGGAATAATTCATAACCCCATCTATCGAGCTTTATTTCATTATAAACCGCTTATAATGGAAATCCTTCGTAAACTACCCTTTTGGATTTCCCTCCACCTTCACACTTTTCCCGAGACTCCACTTTATCGCAATTGGGCTTCGGGAGTTCCACGGGCTCTTTACAATTCACCCTTTCGCATCCGCCAATCCGATTAACATATCAGATTCCACTATAATATAAACTGCGTCAATATTCTATCGAGTCCGCTCTGCTTCGGACTTCAAACAACATCACGCCCGCATTCATTCCCTTATTGGGTTTGCTCCATATCGCATGTCGCACTTCGCTATGCCAAGGGTCTCACACCTCTCCTATAGAACATTTGCGATGTGATCGCCGATCGCATCGGACTTCGCACATCGCACATCCCTATGGCCCAAAGCTCATTCCTCTCTGATGAAACATAGTGATGAATCCTCCACTGTTGATCTATGCATTCGATCCAACGGTTAGCGCTACATCGCACTACACTATTCCCTTTGGCTGGTTCATCCATGCCGGGGATAAGTTGCGATGCGATGCTCCCTTATGATTTAATGTCGTCTGTCGATCTTCCAGATTCGACAACTCCTGTGTACTGACACCTTACTTCTCTGCTCTTCTATTCACTTGAGGTTTACGCTATTTCTTTACTTCGGCTGTGGTTCTTGGTTTCTCCAATGGTCCTTGTCCTTCCACTATTCCATTGTGTGACTCTCTCCTGAACTTCACTTCATGAGTTCTTTGATCACGATTACTCCAACATTACTTTGGTTCTTTAAATGGTTTCAAGGACTCTCCATGATCCTCTGTCTCGTTCTCTCCTTTGCGTTCCACTTGGACTCTACCTTGGCCCAACTCACTTCACTGTTCCTCTAGAACAGTCCTCAATTTCTCCATTGGTATAATGAACCAGTTCTCCTCTTGATTCCTCAATTCTTCAATAGGAATCCACACAGTCTCCTTTGTGTTCTTTCTCTCAGAGTCTTCTACTCTGTTCACGTTGTCTCCTCCTCTATATTCCTCGGCTCTATCTGTGCTCTTATTTAACCTACACATACATCTGTTAGACTCAAATAGAATATCATCAATTTCCTTCTATGGATCACTCAACACATAAGAGGAAATACACAGTCACAATAATTCAACTACTCATTTTATTAATAATGCACAGATACAATTGACTTCGGCTTGATTTACATTCAATTGGCCCTCATGCTCCTCTTGGAGACTCTCTCTATAGGCCTCTGTGGGTCTCCTCTATCTCTAATGTCTCCTCCCTCTCTACTTTCTTACTTAGAGGCTCACAATTTATACTTCTGGCATCAATTACTTAACTGACTCTTGAACTCTCAACTGACCCCTAATTTCACTCCTGTTCTCCTTTATTTTGGGAACAATTACAACACCTCACCATGACTAATCAATGTCTATTCTAATCACTCAAAGCCTAAATATTTACATTATTTCCTACTCAGGAACCTATTTTCTTGAAAACACGAGACCCCCTATGTCTACTAAATTACATTGATTTTCTTGGGCTGAATGCTCCTGCATCAGACTCCCAAGCTTGAAAAAATTCATGATATCCTGATCATGTGTTCTCATATGGTAAGAGGAAACCTCCAGGGTCCCAAACTTTAGTTTGTAGATGTCCAAATGCTATTCTCCTTTGTTGTTGCCTCATGTCCGTTGTCTTCGGTTTCATTCTCCTTTCTTTTCTTCCCTTCTCAATCAACTTCACCTTCTGATTGATCACTCCTTCTGTCATCGGCTTCCTCCGTCTGAGCTACTTCATCATTAGCTTCCACAGTTCTTCTATCTCCAAGTCTAGCACATATTTGGTCTGGTAAACATCTTCTCTTTCTATGGTCTTCAGATTATTGTTGCTTTTCTCCAACTTCTGCATCTTCATGATTTTCCCTTCCATGGCTTCTTATTCTTGCATCAAATCTTCCTCAACATCTGCAACAAAATCTGCATTCACAAACCAATTATTAAAGTACAAAACATAAGACCTTGGTGCCTCTTCTCTCCTTGGAAATAATTCAGCTTGCTTCTCTTTTCTCTCCCCTTCTGTCAACACATCAGTATGTTGTTTTGAATTCTCAGCAGAATTCATGAGACTGTCAATTAGCCTCTCCTCCACATCATCTATTTCAATGATGTCTCCCTGCTTTTGTTCACAGTAGTGAACTTCTTCTTCCTTAGCCTACTGCTGGTTAACTCTTCTTTGAAATTGTTTGATTCTTACTGCCTCCCTTTCATCCTTAGCCTCTTGTTCTTTAAGAACCTCCATATCATCTTCAAACAATCTTCGTCCTTCTGTTGGGTCCCTATAATACTAGTGATTACCCCATTACTATTGTAGTTATACCCCTTATTTATATTGTTGTGCCCCTATTACCCCCATATTGTTATTTTTGTGCCCCATAGAATCCCTCTATTGTTATTTTTGTGGCTTTATATTATTATTGTTAGGTCGGCTGGATTATATTGTGACTCCTTAGACTCCTATATATAGAAAGGAGGTTTTGTCGTTTGTATCATCGAAGAATTGTTCATTTATGTAATGTAAAGGAGGTTGCCCCCTCGAAGAGGCTGAATTCTAAGGCGTTGATCTATCTTTTCTATCTTTTCTTGAGCTGGTTTCATAACATTTGGTATCAAAGCTTTGGATTCTAGGGTTTCGCTGCTCCAAACAGGTCATCGTGGAATTTTAGCTATAACATTTTTTCTGTGATGTTTCAGAAGTCGCAAAAAAAACCCATTTGAGAAGAAATCGCACTGAACCTTGGGTCCGAATTTCAGATCTTTTTGCGCGATATTTGCGGAGATATGCTCTGAGGAAGTTGGTCTTTCTGCAGACTCCTGAATTACATTCAAAACAGGTTACCTAGGAAAAATCGTCATAACTTTCTCTCTAGGGATCGGATTGAAATTTTGTAAGAAGGTACAAAAAGAGGACACACTGTAGTTTCTTGTATATCTATTTTAGAACAAAAAGTCGAAAATTGTACACGTGGAACTTCATACAAGTTCACTCTTCTGGAAAGGTCTATAATCAGGTCATCTTGGGAGATTGTGCATAACTCTTTCTTGGAGAATCCAATTTGGATCAGACTAGTGGCATTGGAAAGAGGACACAGAGAGCTACTACAGATCACAATTTCAGAACTAGATGATAGGAAAGTACAGAGATACATCAGAGGCAATATCAAGCTCCTACAAAGTGAAAAAAGGTGTGTAGATTTTTTAAAATTTTTGCTTAAGCTTGGTTTGAAAATTTATTTTGAAGGAATTCAAAGGGCATAGTAGAGCATTATTATCGGTAACTGATGCCCCGAGGAAAGAAAATGCAAACACCTAGTAAGGAACCTGAAAACTCTAGCATGACTCATGAAGAAGAGGAAGAAATGCAACATGATATATCAAAATTACAAGACCAAGTGCAACAACTGTCCCTTGCACAAAAAGGAACAGAATCTAAGATGGATGGTTTAAAGAAAGATGTAGAAGCTAAGATGGATGGTTTAAAGAAATGTGTAGAAGCTAAGATGGACTATTTAAAGAAAGGCGTAGAAGCTAAGATGGATGGCATGGAAGCTAAGGTGAATGGCATGGACGCTAAAATTGATGGCATGGATGATAAGATGGAAGAATTGAAGATAAATATGAATAAGTTGCTACAAGAAATGGTCACTAAGGGTGAAAGAGTACTAAAGGAAACTCATGATGAGAACAAAAGAAATGTTAATCATGATTCCATAGACTCTAATGTTGGATCGAAGACTCACCATGTTCCAAAAATCGATATGAGGAAGTTTGATGGCAAGGATCCCGCCACATGGATATTACAGATGGAGCAATTCTTCGATCTCAATAATGTGCAAAACACACAAAAGGTACGTATGGCAACTTTATATTTGGAACCAAATCAGTTTGTATGGTATCAATGGCTTTGTTCTCGTAAACAATTTATCACTTGGGCAATTTTTACGGAAGAATTGATAGCACATTATGAGGATACAAAAAGCAACACTTTTTTTAGCCAATTGATAAGTCTCAAACAAAAGGGTTCAATAATGGAGCACATTGAGGAGTTCCAAAAATTGAACATAAGGGTAAAAGATATTCCAGAGGAGCATAGGATTGATGTGTTCATAGGGTCTTTAAAGGATAATATCCAACATGATGTGCGCCTTTGGGAACCTGATTCATTAGAGAAGGCATTCAGGTTAGCAAGAAAAATGGAAAGCAAAATTATGGCAACTAGGAAGCATACCATTCACAACTATAAAGACGGAAGTGTTGTTGCCCATAGTCTTCCACAACCTACAAGGTTGACACCACAACAATTGGAAGAAAAAAGAGCAAAAGGGCTTTGTTACAATTGTGATAGCAAATACACAAAAGGTCATAAGTGTGCTGAGAAGAAATTATTCTACATAGATTGTGAAGAGGAAGAAGAAAAGGAGCAAGAAAGGTCAAAAGAAGAGGATATATTCCAGGAACAAAGCCTAGATGAAGAACAAATAAATCCGACCATATCTTGTAATGCATTGGCGGGAATTACCACTCCTCAAACCATCAAGATAGAAGGACAAATCAAGAAGAAAAAGGTAATAGTGTTGATTGATTCAGGAAGCACCCACAATTTTATTCATTGTAGGGTAGCAAAAGAATTGAATTGCTTCCTATATCCAGCACCAGAGTGTCAAGTGATGATTGCAAATGGAGGAACAATAAATTGTTCTGGAAAGTGCCATAATATCAAGCTATCCATGGGAGAATATGTATTGACTAGCCCAATGCTTTCCATTCCAATGGGAGGTGCTGATGTTGTACTAGGAGTCCAATGGCTACAATCCTTGGGTACAATAGCTTTTAATTTTCAAGAACTTTTCATGAAATTTTCTGTGGAAGGAAAGGAAGTTGAATTAAGGGGTATTGCAGGGAAACCAGGAAAGATAATCAGCTCTAATGGCATGACAAAGCTTCTAAAAAAGGAGCAAAGAGGTGTAATTGCACAATTATGTTCGCTAGATGTTTCCACATTGGAATCATCTATTTCTCCAGATCTCCAAAAAGTCCTGGACAATCATTCCAAGGTATTTGAGACTCCCAAAGGTCTCCCACCTATGCGTGATCATGATCATGCTATTCATCTGATTCCAGGAAGTGTTCCTCCAAACATCAGGCCGTACAGATATCCCTATGTCCAAAAAAGTGAAATTGAACGTATGGTTGCAGAAATGCTAGAGGCTGGTATAATTCAACCGAGTCAAAGTTCTTTCTCAGCTCCAGTAGTATTGGTGCACAAGAAGGATGGATCATGGCGCATGTGTCCAGATTATAGGGAGCTCAACAAGCTCACTATTAAAGATAAGTTCCCCATTCCTGTCATTGATGAATTACTGGATGAATTGCATGGATCAATTTACTTCACCAAGTTGGATCTTCGTTCGGGATATCATCAAATCAGAATGAAGATTGAAGACATTCCGAAAACAGCATTTAGAACTCATGAGGGTCATTATGAATTTTTGGTCATGCCTTTTGGCCTTACCAATGCACCTTCAACATTTCAAGGTTTGATGAATTCAATTTTCAAACCATTCCTTAGAAAATTTGTGTTAGTATTTTTTGATGATATACTAATCTACAGCAAGTCTTGGAAGGATCATGTTGAACATGTTGACAGGGTGCTACAACTATTGGAGGAGAAACAATTATATGCAAAAAGATCCAAATGTTTCTTTGGAGTCCAGGAGGTGGAATATTTGGGTCATATTGTATCTCATGAAGGAGTTAAGGTAGACCCTAGCAAAATTAAAGCCATTAAGGAATGGAAAATCCCCACATCCATAAAGCATCTGCGAGGATTTCTTGGGTTGACAGGGTATTATCGCAAGTTTGTTAAGAATTATGGGAGAATAGCAGCACCTCTAACAACATTATTGAAGAAAGATTCATTTTCATGGACTCCGGAAGCAACAAAGGCCTTTGAACATCTTAAAGAGGCAATGTGCCAAGCACCGGTCTTAGCTACACCGGACTTCACAAAAACCTTTATTGTGGAATGTGATGCTTCAGGAAATGGAATTGGTGCTGTTCTAATGCAAGATGAAAGACCCATTGCTTTTGAAAGTCGTCCAATCAAGGGAAAGTTTTTAAGCAAAGCTATTTATGAGAAGGAAATGTTGGCAATACTCCATGCACTTAAGAAATGGCGACCCTACCTAATGGGAAGACACTTCAAGGTAAAAACGGATCATGATAGCCTTAAATACTTTTTAGAACAAAGATTATCCTCTGAAGAGCAACAAAAGTGGGTCACAAAGATGTTGGGTTATGACTTTGAAATCATCTACAAAAAAGGGAAGCAAAATGTGGTGGCAGATGCACTCTCAAGAAAGGATGAGGATGTGGAAGCATTGTTGTGTGCCATTTCTATTATCCAACCAGATTGGATAAACGAAGCAAAGGAGGAATGGAAGAATGACGAAGAAGTGTGGGCACTTATTCGAAAGCTACAACAAGATTCCAGTACTTCTGATACATTTAGCTGGCAAAATGATTCTTTATGGTACAAAGATCGCTTATACCTCTGTAAGAATTCCCAGCTAAAACAAAAGATTCTTATGGAATTGCACACTTCTCCCTTAGGAGGGCACTCAGGATTTTTAAAAACTTACCACAGGGTTAAGAAGGAATTTTTTTGGGATGGCCTTAAATCAGATATTCAAAAGTTTGTGGCGGAATGTTTGGTTTGCCAACAAAATAAAGTTGAAACAATTAAGACACCGGGTCTATTACAACCTTTATCCATTCCAAGCCAACGTTGGGAGGAGGTTTCAATGGATTTTATCACAGGTTTACCCAAGTCTGAGGGAAAGAGTGTCATCATGGTGGTAGTTGACAGACTTACCAAGTATGCACACTTTTGTGCATTATCACATCCATTTAAAGCCAGTACAGTTTCTACTGCATTTATGGAAACAGTTCAAAAGCTACATGGAAACCCAAAGATTATTGTAAGTGACAGAGATCCCATTTTCACTGGAAATTTTTGGACAAAATTATTTTCTTGTCTTGGTACTCAGTTAGCTCATAGCTCATCTTATCATCCTCAATCTGATGGGCAAACTGAGATAGTAAACAAATGTTTGGAAGGATATCTTCGTTGCTTTGTATCTGATAAACAGACACAATGGGTCAAATGGTTGCCTCTGGCTGAATGGTGGTATAACACTTCCTTCCATACAGCAACAAAAATGACCCCATTTATGGCACTTTATGGGTATCAACCACCATCCATCACATCATATTTAAGAGAAAATTCTAAGGTTCAGGCAGTGGAACATCACATCGAACATCAACAACAAGTCCTCCAACTCTTAAAGGATAACCTCGTGTTGGCACAAAATAGAATGAAACAACAGGCAGATCAACATCGCAGTGAAAGAAGTTTTGATGTAGGTGATTGGGTATTCCTACGGCTACAACCATATAAGCAAATGTCCCTAAAGCAAGCTAAGAAGGATAATAAATTATCACCAAAGTATTATGGTCCGTACAAGGTGTTGCAAAAGATTGGTACTATGGCATACAAATTGGAGCTTCCTGCAGCTTCTCGATTGCACCCAGTTTTCCATGTTTCATGTTTAAAGAAGGTTATAGGCGACAAGCTCCCAGTTCAAACAATATTGCCAGAACTTGACGAGGAAGGAAAAATTATATTGGAACCAGAAGCAGTCATAGAAACAAGAACTCGACAGCTACGAAATCGATCAATTTCAGAGTATCTTATCAAGTGGAAGAACTTACCTGCTGAAGATTCCACATGGGAGGATGAAAATTTTATGCAGAAGTATCCAGAACTACTCAAGCGTTGAGGACAACACTTTTTGAAGGAGAGGGGCATGTTGGGTCCCTATAATACTAGTGATTACCCCATTACTATTGTAGTTATACCCCTTATTTATATCGTTGTGCCCCTATTACCCCCATATTGTTATTTCTGTGCCCCATAGAATCCCTCTATTGTTATTTTTGTGGCTTTATATTATTATTGTTAGGTCGGCTGGATTATATTGTGACTCCTTAGACTCCTATATATAGAAAGGAGGTTTTGTCGTTTGTATCATCGAAGAATTGTTCATTTATGTAATGTAAAGGAGGTTGCCCCCTCGAAGAGGCTGAATTCTAAGGCGTTGATCTATCTTTTCTATCTTTTCTTGAGCTGGTTTCATAATACCTTCCCCAATGACATTCATTGGATCATTTCTTTGGGACAACGTTTCTTCAGTATTCATGGGAATAAGACTGCCATCTTCCTCCTCTATGACAGCTCTAACATTCTACTGCCTACTCCCAGATGACTCTTCTGTCTCCTTCTGGTTCTGAGATCTTGCCATCTCAGTCTTGATCTGAACAGATTTCAGATTCTGCTCCTTCTCTATGACAAACTCTAAAGTTTGTTCATCCTCCTATGATGTACCTGCAATCATCCACAAATTATTAATTTTAAAATCATAAGACCTGGTGGTCTTACTCGACTCTTCAGTCATCACATTTCCTTTCTGCTCTGAATCTTCTACATGATTCAGCTCCTCAGGCTCAACTTCATGTCCTTCCTTCACAAGGAATGGTTCTTGTCTTGTAAGAGCTCCAACTATTAATTTTTCAATGAGTTATTTCTACTGTAACAACTTAATAATTTCCTCATTTGAGAGGTCTTCTTCATCATACTCTGCTCTAGAGTACCTTTTATCCCATAAAACACATTGCTCCTCATACTTTAGTTCAATAGCTCTATTCAGCTTCACTTCATAGTATTCATCTTCTGTAAGATACTCCTCCATGATTTCGACAGCTTCACAAGACTGTCTATCCTCTCCTATGCATCCTACAAGCACACCAAAACTATTAGGTTCAACAACACAAGGCTTGATGGCCTTATACATCAGCTCTTCATCTTCAGTCAGCATCTCCCTATGCTATTTTGAACTATCCCAATAGTCCATGAGATCTTCACTTGATCTCCATTCTTCATCTTTACTGTAGTCTTCACTTTCTCCCAGAATTTCTCCCTATTCTGGTTCACAAATGAACTCTTCCATTTCCAACTCAACTTCCTTGAGTTTTTCCCTCAGCCAATTTACTTGCTTTTGTTGTAGCCTTATCTGCATCTCATGCCACTCCACTGGCTTCTTCCTTAATACCCAACCTTACCTCTAGTTCTCTTCTAGCCGCATTGTTAACACATCAAGTTATTTTCTTATCTCAGCCAACTCCTTGTCAATCTCCTCTTGACTTAGTCTCTTTCCATCTATTTTGTCATTCTTCTTCTCATATCTTCTATTGTGGCTACTCTCTGAACCTCTGCTATGACTATTAGTAGTCATCTTCTTCTCCTCTTTCTTCATGAGCTCCTCACTCATCTGTAACAAGCCTCTGCAACAGCTAGTCCTCCTCACTGCAATATTACCTCACTAAGCTCTCCTCACTAAATCTTTTGGTAAGCACGGGTCCTCTGTCTAGAACCTCCTCTTGAGCAACACCTTTGCTCCTTCTAGGCTTCAACAATCTCTCACTCTCTCTTGAGAATACTTCAGTTGTCCTCTCTGTCCAACCTCTTGTTGGATTCTTCAGGTTCACTGCCACTTCTCCTTTAGAGTGTTTTTCCTTACTCTACCTTCAAGAACACATTTGGTTCTCCTATCATAGCTTCTCTTGTTGTCCTTTGCTGAGATGCTTCATCTGCAACCACAATCTTCAATTTCAATTTGAAACAAAACACACTATCTTACCTCTAAGATCTATGTAAGATCTTGTTCTCCCATTCTCCTGCACTTTGAATGGATTGTCCTTTGTTTGGTATCTAAGTCCTCTTTCCTTCAGAACTTGTACTAAGCAATCTTTCTCTCACTTTTCTTCAAGTAATCGTCTATTCCTGTCTACTCCAAGCCTCTACTGGAACTGCTACAATCTCCTAGGAACTTCAAAAGTTCCCCCTACAATCTTCTGTTGTAGTCTCTATCATTCATTTACTACTGCAACTTTCATGCCTCTATGCTCCTTCATTTTGCTTCAATCTACAAAATATCATTCATCAATTAACTTATGAACATTACCTTCTTCTTTGTGAAAACTCCTTTTCACAAGAAAGATTTCCTCGCTCTGATACCACCTGATGCAGACAGAAATCTGGTTTCCCAAATTTCTAAAGCTTTCTCACCAATATCTCCTTTGGAAACTCAACAGGCTTCCTCCTCTTAGAGTTCTTTGGTTGTTAACCCTTCCTTTCTCTCTGGTGGGTCAACAATCCTCCTTTGACTAAGGTTCACGACCCTTTTTTATAACTCTTGAAACCAATAATCCACACTTCACCCTTTGATCAATTCCTCTTTACATCGGAACTTTACGCACCTCTCATGTCAGCGCTCTTTACAACCCTTCCGTTAACCCTCGTTAACTTTATACGACACATGTATCTATATATATATATATATATATATATATATATATATATATATATATATATATATATATTTACCCCCACTCTTTATGCCTTGATCCTTTGGAATAATTCATAACCCCATCTATCGAGCTTTATTTCATTATAAACCACTTATAATGGAAATCTTTCATAAAATACCCTTTCAGCTTTCCCTCCACCTTCACACTTTTCTCGAGACTCCACTTTATTGTAATCGAGATTCAGGAGTTCCACGGGCTCTTTACGATTCACCCTTTCGCATCGCCGATCCGATTAACATATCGGATTCCACTATAATATAAATTGCGTCAATATTCTATCGAGTCTGCTCCACTTCAGACTTCAAACAACATCACGCTCGCATTCATTCCCTTATTGGGTCTGCTCCATATCGCACGTCACACTTTGCTATGCCAAGGGTCTTGCACCTCTCCTACAGAACATTTGCAATGCAATTGCTGATTGCATCAGACTTTGCACATTGCACATCCCTATGGCCCAAATCTCATTCCTCTCCAATGAAACATAGTGATGAATCCTCCATCATTGATCTATGCATTCGATCCAATGGCCATTGCTACATCACACTTTGCTATTCCCTTTGGCTGGTTCGTCCGCATTGGGGATAAGTTGTGATACGATGCTCCCTTGCATTTTAATCATGTCCGTTGATCTTCCAGATCCGATGGCTCCTGTGTACTGACGCCTTACTTCTCCACTCTTCTATTCACTTGAGTTTTATGCTATTTCTTTACTTTGGCTGTGGTTCTGGGTTTGTCCAATGGTCCTTGTCCTTCCGCTGTTCTACTGTGTGACTCTATCCTAAGCTTCACTTCATGAGTTCTTTGATCATGATTACTCTAACATTACTTTGGTTCTTTAAATGGTTCCAAGGACTCTCCACAATCCTCTGTCTCGTTCACTCCTCTGCATTCTGCTTGGACTCTGCCTCAACCCAACTCACCTCATTGTTCCTCTAGAACAGTCCTCAATTTCTCCACTGGTATAATGAACCGGTTCTCCTCTTGATTCCTCAATTCTTCAATAGGAATCCACATAGTCTCCTCTGTGTTCTTTCTCTGAGAGTCTTCGCTCTGTTCACGATGTCTCCTCCTCTATATTCCTTGGCTTTGTCTGTGCTCTTATTTAACCTACACATACATCTGTTAGACTCACATAGAATATCATCAGTGTCCTTCTATGGATCACTCAACGCATAAGAGGAAATACACAGTCACAGTAATTCAACTACTGATTTTATTAATAATGCACAGATACAATTGACTTCGGCCTGATTTACATTCAGTCGACCCTCATGCTCCTCTTGGAGACTCTCTCTATAGGCCTCTCCAGCTCTCCTCTATCTCTAATGTATCCTTCCTCTCTACTTTCTTACTTTGAGGCTCACAATTTATACATCTGGCATCAATTACTTAACTGACTCTTGAACTCTCAACTGACCCCTAATTTCACTCCTGTTCTCCTTTATTTCGGGAAAAATTACAACACCTCACCATGACTAATCAATGTCTATTCTAATCACTCAAAGCCTAAATATTTACATTATTTCCTACTCAGGAACCTATTTTCTTGAAAACACAAGACCCCCTATGTCTACTAAATTACATTGATTTTCTTGGGCTGAATGCTCCTGCATCATTCACCTTTCTACTCTTCTACTTGTGAAATATGATCACTACATACTTGATCATAGTTTGGACCAACAACTTGAGAATCAAAAGCATCTGAAGAAGTAGTCGATGGGGAATATTGATCCAGCAGATCGAGGTATAAAGTGTAATGACATATGGATGATAGAGGATGAAAAGTGTCCCCATATGAAAAAACATTTTTAATAATGTTAGATTCCTAATTCTAGTTATGTATATTAATGTGATATAGGGGAATCATGGGATCAACCTCCATACTAGGTTTCATGGGATTAAGATAACATTCATGGTTTTTCTAGATGAGACCTTGATCATAATAAGGAAATGTAGGTAGGAAAAATTGATCAAAAAATGGATTTTTAGATTTGAACTTGATGCCAACATTGAAAGGAGGAGGATAAAGAATAAAAGGAGTGGTATATTCCTCCTATGAGAATAAACATTTGTGATGATTGATGTCCAGGGATTCTGATTCAAATTGATTCAAAGAGATTTGAACCAAATACTAAAATTTTTCATCCATGAAATTTCAATCCACATATTCTTTCGAAAAATCATAACAAAGATGAAGAAACTAATCAAGAAAAGCCTCTAATGTTTCACCAGATTTCATTCTACATTGGTTGATCCTTTTATATACATCTTTATAATCAATTGTATCAAAGGCTTCATGAAGCTCCTTAACAAGTTGCTCAAATGAATGGATGGAAGCAACAAGTAATGTATGACACCATTGTTTGATACAAACTTCAAGGGTGAGGATGAACAACCTGCTATGAACATATTTACAATGAATTCCAATAGAGAGACAAAAATGAATGAATTTAAAGAAGTGTCCAAGGAAAGTTAGTTCACCCTCGCCAAAACTTGAAATGAGACAAGTTATTGAATATTCTCGCGAGGATTTTAAGATTCAATCTTTTAGAAAAACACCCAAAGATTATGACTTAGGGATGATCCATTCAAGATAAAAGATTCAAAACATACTCAATGGGCACAAATTGTCATCTATCCCTCCTTCTAGTGCCAATTGTTAATGGTACTACAAAAAGTCAACCAAGGGGGTCTCCCGGCATGAATTCCCAATTATACCTCACATCATATGGAGTAGGAGCCCCAACCAAAAATACGATATGTTTCCACTATTATTAGGAATTTTCCTTTAATGCAATTACCAACATAAGGGATTATGCAAATAATCTTTGAATCAAGCAAGTAAGTTGACATTGTGCAGAAAATGATTGCAATGCATATAAGGTACTTTCATCAAACATAAAAAAGAGTGAGACTCTAAAAGAAAAGTAATAGTAATATCCTAAAAGAGACACACAAGATAATGTAAAGAGATCGCTAGTTAACCTTCAAAGTAGTTGACAATACAACAATGATCATAAAAGAAAGTAACAACACACATTCAACAAGATGCATACTAAAGCCAACAAAATAGTTCATTTTCATTATTATGTGTTAAGATAAACATACAACATAAAAAATGAAATAATAGTCGCACAATCATTCATGAAATATGCATGAAAATGCATAGGCTCAAAGATCTTCATATATTAAGTGAAAGTGTGAATATATAAAAGTACAATCTTATCACACTAGTCCCAATAATGGAACATTAAGCCACTACTTGCTCCTCCAAAGAAATATACTCACTCTTATGCCAAGTTAGAGAAGCCAAGGTGAAGTTAAAGTCCCAAAAGGTCCCTTTTTACTGAATTATGAGGGTGTATTTATAACAAATGAGGTGACTCTCCACCTCCCATGTGACTTTTGAGCTTCTACTATGACTTTTCAAATTCCTATATGACCTTTTAGCTTCTACATGACTTTAGAGCTCTTTAGTGACTCTTCACATTCCTTATGGGACCCTTATTCTTCCACTCATTTACATTTTATTCTTTTGATAATTACATCCTTAGATCCATAGACAATGTGGCAAGACACATTGGGACATGTGTCATTGTGATGAGACTTGTACAAACCATGAATTGGCAAAATATGAATTGGATCTTCATAATGATGTATCAATGCCAAGCCTCTCTTTACTACTTTGTATTTGACTGCTTTACTGATAGATATTTGATTCTTCTTCGTATTCACCCTCTAAAAGGTATAGGTGAATGTTGGAACCCTCCCAAGTTAGTTTCTTTGTATTGATCCAAGATTCCTTTGTGTTCTTCATGATGGTTCTTCCTCTGCTCCTTTTTCACAAGTGCTCTCCTCTGGCCTTTCCTTGATAGACTCTCTTCAGCATTACCTTGTCATGTTGTAATGATGATACCTACGGATGGGGACCAACCATGAAAAACCAACATTAGTCTAAAAAACCATCTATTCTACGTCTTCTTACTCATGGGAGATGTTGATTGAGATGAGGCAACGTGTAAGGGTTTTGAGGGAAGGAGGTTGAGAATTATGTAGTTAAGGGATCTAGGAACTCAGGGAGGCCAGAATGCTAACTAGAACTACATAATGCACAATACAAGATGAGTTTATAGTTCTCCTTGTGCAATGAGGGGGTCCAAGAGGCAAGGTACTGAGCTTGTTGACTCATGATCTGCAGTGATCAATGCCCAAGAAGAAGGAGACAAGGATTGTGCAATTGGGTATCATAGAGACTCAAGAAGGCCTCACTGTTGATTGGAATTGCATAATGTGCAGTAGGGAGAAAGATAGAATTTCATAGTGAGGGATATCAGTTAGTAGGACTAGTCACTATAACTGTGCAATGCGTAATGATTAGGGACAAGTTTACTAAAATGCGCAGTTGAGATTTTCATTTAAATTGGGTTCCATTTCATCTCCAATAATATCATTTGGGTGAATCTAATTGATCCAAGGACAGGAGGCTGAATGATGAACCCTAACAACAGTGAAGCCGCCTCCCTTCCTTCGGTTGTTGTCTGGCCTCTACTCGGCCCTGCTGTTGACGGAGATGCGCGATACAGTCATGGAGCGCTAGCTTCCTCCTTCAATGGTGAACCGCAGGTCTTCCAATTTCTTCTGAGTGCCCCCCTCTCTCCTTTATGTTCCGCTCGGAACTCTGGGGTAGCCAGATCGCGGCCCTCTGTTGCTGCTTCTCGCACCCGCCGCCCCCTTCAGATTGCAAACGCAATGATTAAAGACGAACAGGCAGATTCTACTCAAGCTTCTCCTCATGCGGCGGCTACAGGGAAGACATTCTATGATCTGGAAGGTTGCTCAACCTTATTACTACCTCCTCTGTCCACCAAGATTAGCCAATACTCTGTTTTTAATCTTCAGAATTCCTTCAGCTCCCTGGATCTGCCTGGATGGACCATCTGGAAGCTCTATGGGGCGGAAAGCAATGACAGACTCAATGACGTTGGGATTCACCCATCATCTCCTCACAAGCCCCTGCGGCAAGTTCAGAAAAAGAAAGCCCTGCAAAGCTCCTGCCTCCTCTCGTCTCAGATCTGCAGAGGAAAGAGGAACTCTGATCTTTCTGCCTCGTTTCAGATCCAAATCAAGCTCATCTCTGGTAAAACTCTGCTACAATGGGTGAGCTCATCGGATCTAGTGCAGGACCTCAAGCATGCCCTGGAACTCAAGCTGGGGATTCCCTCTGCAGCTCAACGACTTCTCCATGAAGGTAAACAACTTGAGGATCTACACACCCTTTCTTTTTACAGCATTATGAGAAATGCCTCCATTATTTTTACCCTTCGTTTGAGAGGGGGAGCTGTAGGAAAGTCATCCTCAGCTAAGGCATTTTCATACAAAGATGTTGTCCATGCACAGAAGCATGAGAAGACAGTTCCACCAGTTCAGGCTCCCAAACCTTTTCTGGTGGACAAAATGGAGGAAACCCCCTCCATTGAAATAGTGCATCCAACGCTGGATGAGCAAACCCAAAAGTTTGCAGAGCATGGCATTATTTGCAGGTTCAATGGGCTATGGCCACGCACAGCAGACCTCTACCAGTGGATTCACTCTAACTGGACCAACAATTGTAAGGTTCTGTATGCTCAAAGGGATTTTCATTACAGTGTTTGCTTTTGATGAGGACTACCAAAGAGTTTTAACTGCAGGGCCATGGTTTTGGGGCTCAGCAGGTTTATTCCTCACCCCCTGGTTCCCAGACTTCGATCCATCTACAAAAATCATCACCAAGCTCCCGATCTAGGTGAGACTTCCTAATCTCCAGACGCATCTATGGCACTTTGCTGTATTCCAAGGGATCAGCAATTCTCTAGGCCGCTTTCTAGACACAAACATTTCTAGAGGGGAAAAGGGCCTATACACCTTTGCAAGAATATTTCCAGAAATAGACATGAGCAAAGGTTTCCCTGACAAGATCAATCTCAAAATTGGAGACTTTCATTGGACTCAGAACTTGGATTACGAGAACACAGCATTCCGCTGCCACAACTGCCATCACACAGGGCACCTTCAGAGCTCTTGTCCCTCGATGCCGGCCCAAAAGAAGAAAGCCAATATAAGGAAAAATCCAAAAGCTGGAAGCCTCTTGACCCTCCCCCCATGGACGATTTTGATTTCAGCTCGGATGAAGAGGAGGAGAGTGAGGAAAGAGTGGAAGCAAAGATGGCACAGGCTCCACCCTCGGCTGAGCCTGAGGATTTGTCTGTCCAGCCAATCTCTCAGAAAAGGAATCATGAATCCTCTACCTCGGATTCAGATAAGGAAACCTCTCAGTCAGCCCAGCTCAGTTTGAAAATCATTCCAGCTCAGCAGTGCCCTCCTGAATGGGTCAAAGTTGGTAAAAAGAAAGGGAAAAATGCCGAATAGTTGATTCTTCCCATGTTGGGTAGAATCCTTTGCTCTGTTTTTGCTCCTTGGTTCTTCTAGTCTCTTCCTGCTCAGCTCTACTCTCTTCTCTTTTCTTCTAGGGGCCGAGGTGGATAGCCTATCCTTTCCGGCTGCCTGTGTTCTTGCTTCTCTTGGCTGTAACTTCTCAATGTACTACACGTTCTCTTAATAGAATTAGTTTTTACCGAGAAAAAAAAATGCGCAGTTGAGGAGCTTAGTGACTCAGCAGTGACCCCTTTCTCACTGGAACTGCATAATGCACAATAGAAGGCCCGAATGGTGAAGGAAACTGCACAATTGGGTAAGAAAAAGAGACAAGAAGGTAGGGTTGTTCACTATAACTGGGAAATGTGCAGTCACTAGAGGGGAGGCTTAGGAAACTGCACAATTGGGCAAGTTAGTGATACAAAGAGGCATGATTGTTGACTAGAACTACACGATGCATAGTACAAGGCAAGAGGGAATAAGGATTGCATAGTTAACAAGGCCAAACAACTGAATTGATGACTTAAGTTCCAAGGTCGTTCAACGTGCTGATGGAGAAGGGAGATTGTCTTCTAGGATTATGAAATGTACATTTTCAAGAGATAAAGGGACTTCACTATGGCCTGGAAATGCATAGTGTAAAGTTCTAGGAGAGAGAAAGATGGTCTGAAGATTGAGCAATTTACAAAGACAATGAAGGCTCTAGAAAGGCTAAGTGTGGGATCAATAAGGAAAGAGAGAACAAGACATGAAATCAAGTCATGAAAGGGTGATCTCACCACATAACTCAAAATTCACATGCATACCTTGAAACAACAACAAAGTGACACTTATTTATAAGTGCGACAGTTGAAACACCACTTTGTGACACTTAGAATACAAGCAATGACAAGAGTGTTGACCGAAGCCAAACAATGCACCAAGTTGTGGGAGAGTGTCTAATGCTTATTCTTGTGATATATATGTTCAAATACTGCAAAAGAATGCGTTAGAGCAGCCTATAGTGGTGCACTAAGATGTGACACATGTAGGAGTGAAAATTATCAAAAGAGACAGTAAGAAAATGTAAAAATGATGCTTGAAAATGCTAAAGAAAGTGAAAGTGTCGCATGCTATAACAAAGAGAACACAAAAGTGCCACTTGTGAAAGTGAAAATAGGCATAAACAACAATCACAAAAGTGAAAGCAACATTGATGAAAACAAAAGCGCACAAAAGAAACAATTGAGAAAACATACTGGAAAGATGATACAATTGCAGCCAACAATGAGAGAACTGTCAACTCCGGGCTGTGCACTGAATGACCATAGGGACTATGCAATCTCTATTTTTTGCCCTTGTGTAGTCACTGTCAACATGGATTTCATAGTGTTTGACCCTCTAGGGTGTACATTAACAATATTTTAGTACACAGTGGAAAGATGAAAATCACGTTATGGACAAGAAACACTTGAATTGTATTATGGTATTAGAATAATCATAGTTGCACATTTATTAATGGTACTTCAATAAATTTAGTTCTTTTAAGGCTTGATTTTTTATTCAAAAGATCATAAAAAAATTGAGTGGTAAATTTGTTTCTTAGATTTTTTTATTAAAGTCAAATATTGAAATTTGATTAACATTTTCATGTTTTAAATAATCATATTGACTAATTTTAGAGATGTTGTGATTATATATGTGCTTCTTATAAGATTATAGCACGATGAATGTTTTGAATCTCTTGGGAGCCAATGTGTTATATGAACGTAGAGTGATCAGGTGCTCAAGTTTATGCTCAAAAATCAAAGTGTCAGAATTTTGTTAAACACAACTTCAGATTGAAGAGCTTGTCATTCTAAATCCAATGGTGTGAATGACACTCAAATCTGATATCATATGCAAAAGTTAGAGCAAGTCTACATGGTAGAATTGGACCCAACGAATGAAAAGGCACCAAGTGGTAAGCCACCATTGGCCCTCACATATCACATATCACAGGTCTCAAGTGGATCGGGTTAAGAATCATCCCCCAGGCAGTTCCAATTACGATTTGAGATATCGCATATTGCAATCGCAAGAAAGGAGGAGTTATAGAATCGACCCCTAGCACAGTCAGGGTTGCAATGCGATGTATCACAATCGCATATCACACCTGTTGCAGTGGTTACAACCACCCTCTAAAATTTTTCCTTAGCTTTGTTTCGGAGCCTCCCTACCAACCTTTCACAGCACCTCGTCTTGCTTCGTCAAGTACACAAGCTTCAATTTTTTTCTTGCACAAAGGCAGCCTATTGATCACAACTTGATGCATTACCCTGATATGCTATTCACCTAGACTTGGTCTAGATGCAGGTTGAGCAGCTCCCCCAAGAAATTGTGCATTTCTAGAGGGCAACTAGCCTTCCCTCTACAAATTGTGCAATCTTGTTTGGCAGCTTGCTAGGCTCCAGAATTTCGCAATTATGCCAGCCAACACTCCCATTGAAAATTGCACAATTTTCCCCAACAGGGCTTCTCAGCCAAGAATTTGTACAAATCTCGGCATTAGTTAGCTACACTGCCCAGAAATTTCACAAATCTCCTGGGTAGCTAGCCCAGCTCCTAGCCAGAAATGCGCATTTTTCTCGAGCAGTTGAGCAACTTCATGCATGAGCAGTCTAGTTGATCAGTTCCACCTGGGACCAAGGAAACTTGACTTGCATGAATGGCTTGCTTTTTCCCGGAATAGAAAAAGGTAACATGCAAAAGGTATCCCATGATTCAGGGAGTTATTTTTAGTAGCTGGAGGTTACATGCAAATTTGTTTTAGAAACTTTCCTCCAAGTGTCGCTTTTTCCTAGATTTGTGGCATACACATCATGAGCCCAAAATTATTTATTCGACACATCATAGCTCATTATTTCACATCGATCTTGGAGATTTGACATCCCACATAACATCCAGGACTCTTCGACACATCCGGCTTAGCTATTCATGGGTAAGTGGCCTCAACTTGCCTTTTTCATCATTTCTGTCGCTTTTTGTGTATTCGCTTTTATGAGTGTTGTTTGCTTGATTTCTTTAAATGCTTGCTGTCATTTACATCTATACTAGCTTTTCCTAGCTCTGTTTAAGTTTTCGTTGCTATCTCACTGTTGTCGCATGCATGAAACTGGTTTGCACGAACGATCGCCAATTTGCCAACTCGCTTCACCCACATGCATGTCGATTTATTTACTGAATATTTCATTCATGTTTGCATGCACTGTCATATTTAACTTCAGTTTCTCATCGGCGAGTCGGGCCAACTTTGGCGTGGACTCTGCCTTCACTAAGACAACATTGCACAATCTAGGGAAGGAAGGCTTTGTCTTACTCTCCAAAAATGCACATTTCTACCTAGCACTATCCTCTAGGACTATTTTGTGCATTTTTGAGGAACAATGATTGCTGGCCCAAAAAATTGCGCAATGTAGTCCCTGAGCCTGCAGTCACTCCCAGCTGGAATTGTGCATTGCACAATCCCAACAGCGAGCAGCCAGTCTGGATTGCGCATTGCGCAAGTCCAACAACCAGTATTGCCTCCCATACAGCCCAGACTGCCTTTTGCGTAGTTCTGGAACCCAATCACCCAGCTTCCTAGAAGAAATTGCACAATCTTTCCCATTAGTTCCCCAGGCATGTGTTGTGTCATTCCCCGAATTTGGTTTGGTTTTTTCTAACATATTTCTTGCCATGCATGTTGCTTGTCTCCAGATATTTTAGGTGTTCATCTGTCTCAATGGCTTCCAAGAGAACAGGATCACAGGACACTGATGGAAATGCAGCTAGAGCAACAGTTGAGCGAGTGTCCTCTGGTCTACCGATCTATGAAGATACAAAGTTGTATCTAGACAAGGACATCAAATTGAAGTGGCAAGAGGTCAATGAAACATTTCAGGCACTTTTGGGGAAGACCTCGAAGACTGTCAGGTGTACATGAACATTCACAAGTCTGGCTTGTACCAGATTTCATGCAGATATCCCACGTTCCCATGCACGGACATTATACACTGGATCATCTCTCACACTGATCTCGAGATGATGACCTTGAGCAGTGTCAATGGGGCAAAGTTTGCGACCTTTTGGGAATGAGATTATGATGAGATGTATCAGATGTCAGAGCTTATGACTATCATGAAGACCCCATTCAGCTTACCCAATAGCAGTGCTAACTCTAGAGACATTCTGAAGAACTCGGTAAAGGAGCCAGCTCAATTCAGGTTGACACCCAACCAAATCTACACGACAAAGATATTGAGGAAGGCATACCAATACTTTGTCATATTTGCATGTTGACTATATGGCCAATCCAACACGGAAACTTTCCCATAGATTTTGGTGATCGCATTGGACCAATTGGCTAGAGAAGGAAAACCGTGTAACTGGTCCAACATATTGGCTCATCAGCTGAAGGAACAAGTAACGAAGGCTCAACAGTCACCCAGAGGTATGCATGCAGAGATTTACATGTCCTCCTACATCCTAGATGCAATTTGTGCCTGACAGGAGTTCCCGGGCTTGGAGTGGGCATGGTCACCGGCGGAGACTACTGTGAACACATATTTCAAGTTGTTGTCTGAATGCAGCTTCAGAGGAGTAATCACATGGTTGTCCAATCATTTTGTCACTCTAGTGTACAAGATGATATTCGAACAAGATACACCCTGCATGTCAAAGGAAGCAATGGAGGCATTGATAGGCATTGTAGATAGGTATGCCAGACTATCTGGCACTTTCATCCAAATTTTCAGTGCGGAGAAGCCTCCGCATGTTCTGCAAAATTTTTCCTTGGATGTACTTGTCATGTAGGAAATATCGTATCACATCTTAGCAGGATTGATAGCTAGACAGCATCAGAAGAAGAAGGCACCTTGGCTCACTCTTCCATTGTGAATTAGGTTATACGAGATCATGAGTATTAAGCAAGCGGATGTCGAAGCAGAATAGATGAAGAAGTACCCACTCGACCTCTGAAGTTACAATCTGTATGACCCACATTGCATTATGAAATATCACTACACGAGAGTTCAGTTCAACTAGATCCACGGGGAATTTCATTAGGCTAAGGAGGACCCATGGAGATATTGCTATAGTTTCAATAGACCCAATGAACATGTTGGATTCTTTGTGGAAAGGTTAGCAAAGAAACATGAAGTAGCATCACGGCGAGCACTAGCAGCACCAGTAGTAGCAGTAGCAGTAGTGGCAGTAGACGCAAGCATACTAGTGCATGACAAAGGTAAAAGGAATATTTTCGATCGTATGGAGGAGGAGAAAATCTGTAAGTTTCGAGTAGATCCACTTGTAGAGAAAGCAGTTATGGCTATAGAGGTGAAGAGGCACCAACATGACAAGCGAATCGTGTGAAGGCAGAGGGATAAGAAGAGAATGGAAGAAGCAGAGAAGGAGTAGCATGAGCTGAGGGAGCAACTCTGAAAGGAACAAAAGCTACGCAAATAGGAGAGGGAAGCGTAGCAATAGCTGATATGCAGGAGGTGCAACATGTGCAAACAGATCAAGCAGCCCCTGTACAAGTAGTTGATTCATTAGAACAACTAGCATCAGGTGAACAGGGTGAACCATCACAGGGGAAAGACTTCGCACATGAGATAGAACAAGCACTTCAACAATTCGATGCAGACATGGAGAAACAGGAGTTGGAACAATGCACTGACCTCATGCCTCACCACAAAGAGGTCGACTCACCCACTTCAATTCATCCAGATGATGAGCAAGTCTTGAATGAACAAGGAGGCATTGAGATCCTTGGTGATCAACCGAAAGAAGAGATACACAACATCTCGTTCGACAAATCCCAACATAGAGTTGTGTAGTCGCATAAAGTGTCAACTCTAGAGGATGATACGTATCCTGTGCAAGTTGAGGAATGAGTGATTGTGACTGATGTACGCAAACATCCAGCTGCCTTGGCCGATGCAACCAAAGTGTACACCAAAGCCACTAGCTCAAGTGCCCACTTTCTAATAGCTGATAATGAGTGAATGGAAAAGGAATTACAAACGGCCAAGCAAGGAGGAGACTTGGTGACAATGTCCACCAGAGCTTAACTAAAGAAGGAAATACTAGATGAAGTATTGTCCCTTGACACAATTATGTGAGCATTTTACTCCAAGTTTGGTATCATGCACAAGGCAGTCATCCATCTCAATGGATGATAGCAGCAATGTGCTACAAGAGAACATATCTTGATGAACTTGCATGCTGCTGTTGATAACATGAAAGCCTGCATGATGAAGTACAAGGGAGCCCCACTTCACTTGCCTAAGATAATGAGGGCCAGTGTGGTCAAGCTGAAGGTATGTATCCGGAGTTAGATCCGGAATTATGAAGAGCTCCTGCAGTTCATCACCACCATACAGGCTTCCCATGCATGACTATTCAAGAGTATAGATGTTGTGGTGTGCACACATGCGATCCCATCAATTGAGACTCTTACCCAAGCGAAGACAAAGAAGAAGGTTCAACTAGAGCTTGAATTGTACTTCGACGAGTTGATGTGCATCGCCACCAACCCAGACTTTCCCATCAGTGCAAACATCATGCAAAAGTATGTTGTTGGTCTGACGACATTGAAGACAATGATGCGCATGCTTTTAGATGAGTTGGATAGAGGAGCCCAAGCAGTGTACCCGGGTGCTATGGAGGCAAGAATCAGGTTTTAGACAGATGTCACAGTGGAGCACACGAACACCATCAAAGATTAATGATCTTGGCATCAGTATGTTACTATTGATCAACATAAAGATGTTGAGGATTTAGAATTCCATGGTTGTCTAAGTCAAAGTGATGTCTAATTTGGCTTGCTCAAGCTAGTTGTCTCACATGGGTACATGTGCATTGTAATGTTAAGTCATGTCAAGTGTAGGTCAAGTGTCAATAGTTGGATGTAATAGTCATAGAGTAGGTGAAGAGTCATGAGGGTAGTTGAACGATCACAAAGGGGAATGTCAAGGGTCACCCCACACTTTGCTATAAATAGTCCTCATAACGCATTGTATAGGCTTTTGGTTAGCCAAGCTTCCAATAAGACTATCTTTGAGAGAGCTTAAACAATATTGTAACGCGCCTTGGCTTCTCCACTGCATGGAGCTAGTACATCTCTTTGGAGGAGCAGGTGAATGTGGCTGTAACATTCCACTGTTGGGGCTAGCAAGTGTACATGGATGTATTGTATGACTGTAACTTACACTTCTTTATATAATAAGAGCCAACATGCATATGCTGTATTGTATTCTGGCTGTGTTGTTTACTCTAAATGGCATATGTATTTTATTTCTTATGCACGCATGTATGGATTGTTCTGTATGAGCATGTATGAATCTTTCTTAAATGTGTTGATTGGTTTAACCATCACTTTGGATTGCTAGCTGACTTTATTTCCATCTTGTGATGCATCTTCACTCATGTGTTCCTTTCCCATCTGAGTACTACTACAGGTTGCTAAGGGGTGCACTCATCTCAACCCATCAATGTTAGAACCTCTCATGCACCTTCCTTGACTCATTGCAATCATCACACCCTTGCTACTAACAGAGTTATCATGCTTTCCTCTACGCGAAATCGCGGTCAAGGCATTAGCATACAACCCACTGCTAAGACTCCTACACGATACGATCTGAGGTCTAATTGGGACTTCTTACCAGGGAGATTCCCTTTACATTTTGGCGGGTCCAACACCATCATCATTACTAGCGCTAGAAGGAGGTCTTGATGACAAGTTGTGTCCTCTCATCCAGTTTTTAACCTTTTCATACCTTTCAGGAATTCTTGCACTCTTCTCCCTCCACGATGTTTCTTGAATCATGAAGATGTCTCCATCACAAGGGAGTTTTTCGATCTCTTGTCCACTTACACATATGATGGTGAAGGCAAAGTGGCCTAGCCTAAGTACTGACATGAATTTCTTTCCATGCTTCATGAGGAAGATGGGTGTTCTGACGAACAGGCAAGCTTGTTACTTGCACACATACTTCGTGAATATCCACGTTGATGGTTGCTCAGCCTACCAGCTGATAGCGTGCACTCACTTGAGCACTTCTGTGATCTCATTGAAGACACTTTCTATAATTTTGATCTAGACCATCTTGATCGAAAATTGTTATAGAAACGAAAGGCCCCACATGAATCGGTTATGGATTTTTGGCAGAATTTCCATGACTTGTAGTTTCAAGCTCTGAGGAGCCAGATGCAATTTTCCTATCTTTGGGACTAGTTTGAGTATTTCCTTAAGAAATATGCTCGTCCCAAGAAGAAGCTTGAGATCAAGCCTTGCTCAAGATTTTTCATTGATGGAGCTGCGCAATCTCATGTGTATGTGGTCACTGTCTCGACTGACTGTCTGCCTTCCCCTCATTCAACAACTCCATCATTGCCAAGTGATGTCGAGGATCATGCTCACACACTTGTTCACCTTTCACATCCTCCCAACATCACTTCACTCAATTCTCACATAGATTTGGTTGTGAGTCCTTCGAGTTCTCATATGCATTCTGTTTTATGACCTCCGCCTTCGCACTCGGGTGTTCCTTCGGATGATATCGTCTTGTGTTTGTCCATTCCAGACTCTTACTTGTTGTGAATGAGTAACAAGCCACTAACAGACTTGGTATTGCACAACCAACGTGTGCTTTCATTCATGAAGAGTATGTGTGGGAGCTTGAGCATCAACACTTGGTGAAGGATGACTCCCTTCTGTCCAAGCCCCCTTCGTTCTTTCCTAACATCTTTGGTGAACCTGCCATCCATGATTTCACATTTGTGTCTTCATCCACAGATGCACCCATTGTTGATCACTCGCAGGACTCACCGAATGTTGGTCCATCATTTGATAATGGAGAGGATAAGTTATTCATTGAAAATCCACTTGATCTTTCATTTTTCTTTTCCGAAGACATAGAGGATGAGTTTGTTCACATTTCATCTATCCCTCTATTTGATTCATCTAATCATGAGGATACCGATTCAATCATTGATTTTTCTGATCGTGTTGGTCGTGATCCATTTGTTTCCCTAATTGATCATGATCATGGCTCTATCACAGTTGATCTTTCAAAGCCACCAGTTTATGATGATCTATCTGATGAAGAAGTTGAAACACCTAAGACTGTCGAGGCACTTTAGCCCAAGTTGATGGTTATGTCAGGCCCTCGCTCTTTTGGGGTTAGTCTCACTTCCGATCATGAAATTGTTCAATCACCCAAGGCTCCTCATCACTCATATGTATGCATTGAAGATCCATCTCACACACAGATCATATTTTCTCCACTCGAACTGCATGATCCCATCACTCATGCATTGGAGGAATCTTGCATTGCAAGCACTCGTTTGCAACGCAAGTTATCTTTGTTTCTTTTGTTTGCTTGCATGTCATAGTCAAGAGTGTGCTTAGGCTTCAAAGCTGCACACAGTGTCACACAACACTATGATAAGTCCATCAACTTCTCGTCATGCACTTGCACTCACTTATGTCCTGTGGGCACTTTGAAACATGAAGTGTGGTTATATTCATTATTATATCTTTCTTGCTTGCTAGTTCGCACAACTGGGTGGCTCGCAGACCAAGCCTTCACCAACATGGGTCAACCAATGTGTCGGTGGCTACATTGGAAATATCACTTCACCTGATTAGGCCCATGCATTGTTAGTGTAGGAGTAGGAGTAGTGTTTGCTTTCAGTTAGTTTCTTGCATGCTTGTTTGATTACTCGCTTTCTTTGTTTTTTTGTCTTCTTTCTTGTTTGCTTACTTTTCTTTCAATTTTGCTTCTGCTCTTTCTTTGTCCTATTGTTTGTTAGTTTGCTTGTTTCATTCATATAGTTCGCTTGTTTTGTTCATAGGTTAGTTTCGTGTAACCATGTATGAATCTTGAAACGAGCTGGGTGAAGTACAAAAGGGCTTTTACAACTATCACTACTTGGTTATCTGTCATCTTGCCTCTGTATGAAGAACTTGTTACTTTTAGCCCATGATACATCGAAGGAAAATACGTACTATTTGAAGTGAACCTTGGTGAAAACACAACGCTTGCGTGCTAACTAGTGTCACCTTCTCTAGTCGGTTGTTTTTGGGTTAATCCTTGTCAACTTAGTCAAGTAGAGTAAGGTGAGGGGAAAAACCTTAACATGCACGTCCGAGATATAATAAACTACTTCTCTGCTACAGTAACCTATTCTACTCTCAATAAGTCGGGATCCCTCTTCTGCCTCTGAAATGAATACGTGCTATGCATAGTTGAAAAAAAAAAATGAAAAATGAAAAAAATGAAAAGTGAAAAAAATTCAAAAATGAAAATAAATAAGGAGAAAGAAGAGAAAGGATTCCTACACAGAGAGGTGATGCAAGTAACTCTGCTAGGGTAGTGACCAAGCTTGCTGGCAGTGGAGCCATGCTTTTGTTCCTATGTGACTTCGCTCGGGTACTATCCAGGCTTGCTGGCAGCGGACCAACACCAGAGATGAAACTAAGACTTTGACGACTATACTACTTATGCACCAATATACCCCTCAACCCCAATCGAAACAAATGTGTTTCCTTGGCTTGGAATGTGTTTCAATCGACCAAGAGCTTGGCATATGCTACATCTTACAATCAAGCTAGTGTGAAACCAAGATGAGCTGAGAACTAGACAATACTTTTGGAGGTGTTGGACTTTCTTTTCATGAACAAGGTCCATTCAGAGAGCTGAAGTTCTACCAATGTGTCGCAAAGTATTGTAGTGGCTACAACCACCCTCTAAAATTTTTCCCTAGCTTCGTTTTGGAGCCTTCCTACCAACCTTTCACAACACCTCATCTTGCTTCGTCAAGTACACAAACTTCAGTGTTTTTATTGAACAAAGGCAACCTGTCGATTACATTTTGATGCATTCCCCTCATAGGCTCTTCACCCAGACTTAGTCCAGCTGCAGTCCAAGCAACTCCCTTAAGAAATTATGCATTTCTAGAGGGCATCCAGCCTTCCCTCCATAAATTGTGTAATCCTGTCTGGCAGCCAGTTGGGCTCCAGAATTGCGCAATTCTACCAGTCAACACTCCTAGTGAAAATTGCGCAATTTTCCCCAACAGGACTACTCAACCTAGAATTTGCACAAATATGGGTAGCATTCAGCTTCTCTACCTAGAAATTGCATAAATCTCCTGGGCAGCCAACCCAGCTCCCAGCCAGAAATGTACATTTTTCTCAAGCAATTGAGCAGCTTCATGTATGAGCAGTTTGGTTGACTAGTTCCACCTGGGACCAAGGAAACTTGACTTGCATGCATGGCTTGCTTTTTCCTGGAATAGAAAATGGAAACATGCAAATGGAATCCCCTGATTCAGGGAGCTATTTTTAGCAGCTAGAGGTTACATGCAAAGTTGTTTTAGAAAATTTCCTCCAAGTGTCGCTTTTTCCTAGATTTGTGGCATTTGTGTCATGAGCCCAAAATTATTTATTTGACACATCAGAGCTCATTCTTTCACATCGATCTTGGATCTTTGACATCCCACAATACATCCAAGACTCTTCGACACATCCAGCTCAGCTATTTATGTGTAAGTGGCCTCAACTTGTCCTTTTCAGCATTTTTGTCACTTTTTGTGTATTCACTCGTGTGAGTGATCTTTGCTTGATTTCTTTGAACGCTTGTTGTCATTTACATGTTTACTAGATTTTCCTAGCTTTGTTTCATTTTTTGTTGCTATCTCACTGCTGTCGCAGGCATGAAACTGTTTTGCACGAACGGTCGGCGATTCAGCAACTCGCTTCACCCTCATGCATGTCAATCCGTTTATTGAATATTTCATTCATGTTTGCATGCACCGTCAATCACTTATGCTATTACTTAGTGTAGCCATGCATTCACTATCATATTTTCTTTCAGTTGCCTATCGACGAGTTGAGCCAAATGTGGCTCAGACTCTGCCTTAACTAAGACAACATTGTGCAATCTGGGGAAGGAAGGCCCTGTCTTCCTCTCCAGAAATGCACATTTCTACCCAGCACTATCCTCCAGGACTATTTTGTACATTTTTGAGGGATAGTGACTGCTGGCCCAGAAAATTACACAATGCAGTCCCTGAGCCTGTAGTCACTCCCTGCTGGAATTGCGCATTACGCAATCCCAACAGCCAACAACTAGTCTGGATTGCACATTGCACAAGTCCAACAGCTAGTATTGCCTCCCAGACAACCCAGAATGCCTTTTTTCACAGTTTTGGTAGCCAGTCACCCAGCCTCCCAGAAGAAATTTCACAATCTTGCCCATCATTTCCCCAGGTATGTGTTGTGTCATTCCTCGAACTTGGTTTTGTTTTCAATAACAAATTTCTTACCATGCATGTTGCTTGTGTCCAGATATTTTAGATGTTCATCCATCTCAATGGATTCCAAGAGAATAGGATCACAGGACACTGATGGAAATGCAACTGGAGCAGCAGTTGAGCGAGTGTCCTCTGGTCTGCCGATCTATGAAGATACAAAGCTGTATCTAGACAAGGAAATCAAACGGAAGTCGCAAGAGGTCAATGAAACATTTGAAGGCACTTTTGGTGAAGGCCTCGAAGAACATCAAGTGTACGTGAACATTCACAAGTCTGACTTGTACCAGATTGCATGCAGATATCCCACGTTTACATGTGTGGACATGATACACTGGATCGTCTCTCACAGTGATCCCAAGACAATGACCTTGAGTACTGTTAGTGGGAGGAAGCTTGCGACCTTCTAGGCACAATATTATGATGATATGTATCAGATGTGAGATCCTGTGACTGTCATGAAGACTCCATTCAGCTTACCCAAAACAGTGCTAACTCCAGAAACATTCTGAAGAACTAGGTAAAGGAGCCAGCTCAATTTAGGTTGACACCCAACCAGATCTACAAGACAAAGATACTGAGGAAGGTGTACCAATACTTGGTCATATTTGCATGTCGACTATATGGCCAAGCTAGCATGGAAACCTTACCACAAAGTTTGGTGATCGCATTGGACAAAATGGTTAGAGAAGGAAAACCATGTAACTGGTCGGCATATTGGCCCATTAGTTGAAGGAAAAACAAAGGATTGACAGTCACCCAGAGGTATGCATGTAGAGATTTACATGTCCGCCTACATCCTAGATGTAGTCTGTGCCCGACAGGAGTTCTTGGGCTTGGAGTGGGCATGGTCACTGACAGAGACTGTTGTGAACACATATTTAAAGTTGTTGTCTGAATGCAGCTTTAGAGGAGTAATCACACGACTGTTCAATCATTTTGTCACCTCAGTTTCCAAGATGATATTCGAACAACATCCACCCTGCATGTCAAAGGAAGCAATGGAGGCATTGATAGGCATTGCAGATTGGTATGCCTCTCCATTCGGCACATTCATTTGAATGTTTAGTGCGGAGAAGCCTCTGCATGTTCTGCCAAAGTTTTCCTCGGATGTACTTGTCATGCATGAAGTAGCACATCACATCTCGACAGTATTGGTAGCTACACTGCATCGGAAGAAGAAGGCACCTTGGCACGCTCTTCCATTGTGGATTTGGTTATACGAGATCCAGAGTATCAAGAAAACGGAAGTCAAAGAAGAACAGATGAAGAAGTACACACTCGACCTCTGAAGTTACAATATGTATGACCCACATTGCATTGTGAAAGATCACTGCACAAGATTTCAGTTCAACTGGATCCACAGGGCATTTCATTGGGCCGAGGAGGACCCATGGAGATATTGCTATAGTTTCTCCAAACCCAATGAACAGGCTGACTTCACTGTGGAGTGGTTATCAAAGCAACATGAAGCAGCATCATTGAGAGCACTAGTAGCAATAGTAGCAGCAGTAGCAGTAGTGGCAGCAGAGGCAAGCATACCAGTGCACGAAAAATGTAAACGGAAGATTGTCAATCGCATGGAGGAGGAGCAAAGCTACAAGTTTCGAGCATATCCACTTGTAGAGAAAGTAGCTATGGCTATAGAGGCAAAGAGGCACTAGCGCGACAAGCGAATCATGTGAAGGCAGTGTTATAGACATTTTTGTGCCTCGCATCATGGAGCATGGAATGTCAATAATTACAGGGATCCTCAGTCCCTAAACATGTTGTTCTTACCCCTAAAAGAACAAGGTCATCAAACAACAGCACTTCCAATCAGTTCTCCACCTGAAAACACTTCAAAACAGGCTTATTTTGGATCATGTCAGCTGCTTAACTGAGCTTCTGCGCTGTAATGCAACTGTCCCACTCTGTACCTGCGCTGGAAGTCAAAAGTAATGAAGGCTACCTGCGCTGGGCGAGATTGGCCAAGTGGCACAGTCATCCTGCAAGGTGTCAACTACCCAGGAAGCTTCCAAACTGACACTTGGTTCATAAGATTCACCCTGTGATGAGTAAGAGGTACTTGATCACCATGTGTAACCAAGGATCTCCAAGTGGACTCAATAACTGAAGATTAACTGAAGAGGGAGAGGACACTAGTCAGCTCCATGCCAGCCTCCAGCTGACTCATCCTTTCCTCTTCTCTCCTATATATAGAGCTCTTCTATGAGGTCTAAGGAGGCTGGAATTTTGTGTAAAGCAAGGAGGTGCTGTTGGATTACAGTTAGAGCTATTGGGTGATTGTTTTACTAGAGGTGAAGAGGAGAGTTCTTGCTGCTGGGGAGGTGCTGCTGGATTGGAGCCATCATTGGTTGTAACCTTCTCAGAACCTTGTTACTTCTATCAATAAAGTTTTGCATGTTCTCCTATATACTTGTATTGCATTGATGTATTGTATTTACATGTATATTTGATTCACTCTAATCCATGCATCAGTTATGAGTACTTGTATCTTGTAGTTTCCTCTCTCGTTTTGTGCAGGGCTTGTGTGTAGCTGGACCGGCAAAGAGAGCAAGGAGCTGGGAACAAGAGACAAAGAGAGAGGATCAAGATCGACTAAGCGAAGGATACCAGGTTGGTTGACCTTCTTACTATTCTCTCTGTACTTTCATAAAGTGGAACATGAAAATTTTATCATTCAGTTGTTGCTAAAGACTGTCACCTTTAGAAGGGTTAGTGTCATCCGCATCGGATACTTTTCCCCACAACAGGCAGAGGGATAAGAAGAGAATCGAAGAAGCAGAGAAGGAGTTGCATGAGCTGAGGGAGCAACTCTAAAAGGAACAAGAGTTGCGCAAATAGGAGAGGATAGCATAGCAACAACAGAGACAACAGGAGGCACAACACGTGTAGACAGATGAAGCAGCACCCATACAAGTAGTTGATTCATCAAAACAACTGGCTTCAGGTGAACCCTCGTAGGGGCAAGACTTTGCTCATGAGATAGAACAAGCACTTCAATAGTTGGATGTAGACATCGAGCAACAGGAGTTGGAATAGGACACTGACCTCATGCCTCACCACAAAGAGGTCAACTCACCTACTTCAATGCATGTAGATGATGACAAAGCCTTGAATGACAAAGGAGGCACTGAGATCCTTGGTGATCAGCCAGAAGAAGAGATGCACAACATATCGTTTGACGAATCCCAACATAGAGTTGTGTAGTCTTGCAGAGTGTCAACTCTAGAGGATCATACGTCTCCTGCGCAAGATGAGGGACGAGTGATCGTGACTGATGTGCACAAGCATCCAACTGCCTTGGTAAATGCAACCAGAGTGTATGCCGAAGCCACTAGCTCAAGTGTCCACTTTCTAATAGCTGAGAATGACCAAATGGAAAAGGAATTACAAATGGCCAAGAAAGGAGGAGACTTGGTGACAATGTCCACCCAAGCTGAATTGAAGAAGGCAACACTAGCTGAAATATTGTCCCTTGAGATAGTTATCCAAGCATTGTACTCCAAGTTTGGTACTGTGCACAAGGCAGTCATCCATCTCAATGGATGGCAGCAGTGATGTGCTAGAAGAGCACGTATCTTGATGAACTTGCATGCTGCTATTGATGACATGAAAACATGGACGATGAAGTACAAGGGAGCCCCACTTCACTTGCCTAAGATGATGAGGGCCAATGCGGTCGAGATGAAGGCACGTATCCAGAGTCAGATCCGGAATTATGAAGAGCTCCCGCAGTTCATCACTAGCATACAGGCTTCCCATGCATGAGTATTTAAGAGTATGGATGTTGTGGTGCGCACACATGCGATCCCATCAATCGGGACTCTCACCCAGGTGAAGACAAAGAAGCAGGTCCAACTAGAGCTTGACTCGTACTTCAACGAGTTGATGTTCATCGCCACTAGACCAGACTTGCCTATCAGTGTAGACATCATGTACAAGTATGTTGTTGGTCTAGCCACATTGAAGACAATGATGTGCATGCTTTCAAATGAGTTGTAAAGAGGAGCTCGAGCAGTGTACCCGGATGCTATGGAGGCAAGAGTCAGGTTTCAGACATATGTCATAGTGGAGCACACAGGACACCATTAAAGAATACCAATCTTGGCATCAGTATGTTACTGTCGATCAGCATGAAGATGTTCAGGAGTTAGACTTCCATTATTGTCTAAGTCAGAGTGATGTCTAGTTTGGCTTGCTCAAGCCAGTTGTCTCAAATGGGTACATGTGCATTGTAATGTTAAGTCATGTCAAGTGTAAGTCAAGTGTCAACAGTTGGATGTAACAGTCATACAGTAGGTGAAGAGTCATGAGGGCAGTTGAACAGTCACAAAGGGGGATGTCAAGGATGACGCCACCCTTTGATATAAATAGTCCCTCATAACTCATTGTATAGGCTTTTGGTCAGCCAAGCTTCCGATAAGACTATCTTGGAGAGAGCTTGGACAATATTGTGACGTGCCCTGGCTTCTCCACTCCATGGAGTTAGTACATCTCTTTGGATGAGTAGATAGATGTGGTTGTAACGTTCCATTGTTGGGGCTAGTAGGTGTACATGGATGTATTGTATGAATGGAACTTACACTTCCTTATATAATAAGAGCCAACATGTTTCATGCATATGTTGTATTGTATTCCAGCTGTCTTGTTTACTATAAATGGCATATACATTTTCTTTCTTACGCACGCATGTATGGACTATTCTATATGAGCATGTATGAATCTTTCTAAAATTTGTTGATTGGTTTAACCATCACTTTGGATTGCCAGCTAACTTGCTTTCCAGCTTGTGATGCATCTTCGCTTGTGTGTTCCCTTCCCATCCGAGTACTATTATAGGTTTCTAAGGGGCGCACTCATCTCAACCCACCGGTGTTAGAACCTTGCATGTACCTTCCTTGACTCACTGCAGTGGTCACACCCTTGCTACTAACAGAGTTCTCTTGCTTGCCTCTGTGTGAAATCGCGGTCAAGGCAGTACCATACGACCCATTTCTAGGACTCCTACACCACACAGTCCAAGGTCTATTTGGGATTCTTACCGGGGAGATCCCCTTGACATGTTGGTAGGTCCAGCACCATCAACAACAACCAGTACCCTCTGATATATATATATATATATATATATATATATATATATATATATATATATATATATATATATATATATATATATATATATATATGATACAGGGATTAACGCCGATTGTGATGAGCGATGAGTTCCAATAGCGATAAGACCCCAGATGCAATATTTTATATGTCATAGTTTAAGTTCCCGTCGGGTCCGCCGATATCACATCACATAACATTCCACCATTAACAAGACCCTCAGCCTGCCAAGCTTCACCGATTGCAAAATGCGATAGTCCCCGGATGCAATGCCACTATAGGTTGCGATTTAATATCCCGTCAGGCCTGTGATATCGTAATCGCAAATCACTTGTTTCTATTCACAGACCATAAGAGCCCACACCACTTGCCAATTGTGATTTGCGATATGGCCGACATGTTATGGCCCATGGCACAGTGAAATATTCTCTTATTTAGCGGATTTTGGAGCGAATTTGTGGGTTTCTGTCGCTTTTGGAGAAATTTGTGGAACAAATAGTGGGAGAACTGGGAGAAGTCATAACTTCTTCAGTTCTTATCCAAATTGGTTGAAAAAAGAGGTTAGACGACCATTTTTTGGCATTATGAACTCATTGAGACAGGTTTTAGAGGCATTTTGAGCATTGTAAACACACTTTGGTTGTAATTTTGAGCATAATATAGAGGCCCAAGCATTGGAAGTTGGACCAGGGAGACATAGCCTAGGAGGGGTGAACTCCTCATCAAATCTCTATGCTGTGTGTTGTATTTTGATGTTCTTTGTTGTTATTTTGCTATTATTCAACATATGTTTTATGTTAATTTGTTTATAACATTTACATAAGAAACTCTCATGGGAATCAGTTAATTAAGAAAACATGGTGAATCCTTAAGCACTTGATAAGAAAATGATAAGTATATTGGGTTTTATCTTGAATGGGGAATTAGCACAAGATTACTAATTTGCACCATTTCAGATCAAGTTGGTATCAGAGAACTGGTTTTTGCTTACTAGATTTTCTTTTTGAAAGGAGGATTTAATAGTTTGCAATTTTGTGTCATGCTAACAAGGTTAAAATTTAAAAGAGGAGAAGGAAAGCTAGTTGGAAGCCTTGAAATTGGGTCAAGTGGAAGAAGATAAATGTTGCTAAAGTATTCTACACTAGTACATCCTCAAGTTGCATAATTTGCAGTTGAGTCTTCAGACACCATGTCTCATGAAGGAGAACCTATCAAGACAAAAGATAAGAAGACCTTCAAAAAAGATTTATTTGATAAGACAGAGATGGTGAGGGTCCTCTATGAAGAGAGGAATAGTAGATTGCAAGGAGAAAGTTCCAAACCTCCCAAAGGAGAAGGCTCTTCAGGAGGAGGTAATGGAAAAGGAGGTAATGGGAATGGAGACAAACCTCCACCCTCTCCACCATCTTCTTCATCTTCTACTTCACAAGCATCTTCACACTCTTCCACGAATACAACCCTTGTACTCATCATCATTCTAAAAAAGGAATTGGTAAATCACCTTTTCTAAAGCTTGATGTTAAATTCGAGTTGCCTATGTACAATGGAGAAGTTAATGCAGAAAAGCTAGATAATTGGATTCGTCAGTTGGAAGTGTATTGTAGAATTTATAACCTTCAAGAGGATGATATCAAACTTAAGTTGGCTTCATTGAGAATGGAGGGTGAAACACTCATTTGGTGGGAAGCAAGGACTCAAGAGGAGATTAAAAAACATGGTAAGATATCTATTACTTGGTCTGATTTTGTTGCTGCTATAAAAGGACAATTCTATGCTTTATCCCATATGAAGAAAGCTATCATGAATTGGAAAAATTTTAGACAGTTAAAGGGTCAAAATGTGCAAGAGTATACTCAAGATTTTAGGAGAAGAGCTCTTATGCTAGGAGTAGACTTGCGGTCACAAGATACTTTGCTGAAAAATATAGGAGCTTTGCATAACTATCTTTGGCATACCATTCTTATGTTTAATCCCATGAATCTTGATGAGGTTTGTGTTCAAGCTACACACCTCGAAGAAAGAGGGAAAAATGTACAAGAAGAAGGTAAGAAGAAGACATTCCAGAGTGGTGAAAAAGGGAAGAAATTTAAAGGAAAGTAGAAGAAAAATGCTTTTGTTAAGAAAGAATGGGAGAAACCTGTGTGCAAGAATTGTTCCAAAGAGGGTCATGATGAAGCGCATTGATGGAAGCTTCATCCTAAATTTAGACCAGAGAAATATAATAATAAAGGGAAATAGAAGACAAATGTTGTTGTACAATAAGACTTGGGTCCTGACTCAGGTGATGAATCAAAGGTTGCAGCCACAGTCACTAAGGGAAAAGTCGCGTAAAAAGAAAGTAAAGAGGAAGTTGTGGCAAGCACCTGCGTAGCAAATAATTCCAATAACACTTCAAATGAGGAAAACAGAGTTCAGTTGTTCCATATCCGAGTTATTTCCAAGGACACAAAGATTGATACATTGTTTGATAGTTGATCGGAATCAAATTTAATTTCTACAGACTTGGTCAAGAAGCTGAATCTGGAAACCGTGCCTCATCATAAACTGTATACGTTGGGTTGGATAACTAAGGATGCAAATATTCAGGTCACAAGGAAATGAATTTTCAGGTTTGCAATTATTGCCAGTTTCGTTGATGAAGTCGAATTAGATGTAGTGCCACTAGATATTTTTGGAATTGTGTTGGGCAGCCTACATCTATATGACAGGAAAGCCATTTTCCATAGATTTGAGAACAAATATAATTTTTTCAAAGATAGAGTGGAGTATATTGTGAGAGCCCATTGCAGGAAGCTTAATCTGTCTTTGGCAAGTGCAGGGAAAATGAAGCAACTGGTCAATTCCAGAAGAATATCATGCTCCTTATGATCAAGTAGAAGAATGACACGGAGCATGAACCCTTTGCAGGCTATGACGTGAAGCTGTAAGCCGAATTGGTTGATGTGGTCAATCAATATGGAGACATGTTTCAAGAACCAAAGGGATTTCCACCAAAAAGAGGAATTCAACATGAAATTCAACTACAACTAGATTGTCCACTCCCAAACATCGGTATGTATCGAATGTCAATTATGGAAAATTTAGAAGTTAAGAAACAAGTCCAAGAATTGTTAGATAAAGGTGTAATTCATCCCTCTACTTCGCTATCTAGTTCACCAATTGTTTTGGTACCCAAGAAAGATGGAACCTGGCGCATGTGTGTAGATTATCGAGATTTGAATAAAATTACCATAAAGAATTGATACCCACTTCCCAGAATAGATGATTTTCTAGATTAGTTGAAGAATGCAAAATATTTCACTAAATTAAACTTGAGAAGTGGATATCATCAAGTTAGAATAGCTGAGGAGGATATTTGGAAGACTTATTTTAAAACCAAACAGGGATTGTTTGAGTGGCTGGTTATGCATTTCGGTCTTTGCAACGCTCCAGCTACATTCATGAGAGTTACGAATGATGTTTTAAGATCCTTTCTTGATGAGTTTGTAATTTTCTATTTAGATTATATTTTGATATTCAACAAATCATGAGAAGAGCATGTTAAGCATGTGAGGAAATTGTTGGATATCATGAGAAAAGAACAATTATTTCTGAAGATGTCTAAATGTGAATTCAAGAAAACTTCCTTAGTGTATTTGGGCCACATAGTAGGAGGAGGTGAGCTGAAGATTGACCCCTCTAAAGTTTCGGTCATTGTGGATTGGCCAATACCCAAATCAGTCACATAATTGAGTTTTTTGGGAGCAGTGTAGTACTGGAGGAAGTTTGTTGCTAATTTCTCTTCCATAGCAGCTCCACTACATGCTTTGATGAACGTGAAGGTTGTCTTCCAGTGGGGAGGCAAACAACAAAAATAACTTGATGCTTTAAAACAAAAGATCAGTTCAACCCTAGTTTTAGCATTTTTAGATTTGAAACAACCATTTGAAATACAAACAGATGTGAGTGACTATGCCATGGGTGCATTTCTTTTACATCATGGTAAGCCCATTTCATTTTATTCTGATATTTTTAATGGTGTTGTTATTAGCTATCCTACATATGATAAAGAGATTTATGCATTAATGCAAAGTGTGAATAAATGGAAGAATTACTTGATGGGTAAAGAAACCATTATTCACATTGATCATCAACCTTTGCAATATCTGCAATCTCAAACAAAATTACAGCAATCAAGGCACTTTCATTGGATGGTATTTTTACAAAAATTCCACTTGGTAATTAGGTATAAGAAATGTATTTATAACAAAGTTGTTCATATGATTTCTAGACCTATTGTTAATGTATCCATTTTACTCAAGAATAATTGTGTTTTTCCTAAAGTTATGTTGAACAATATGCACACGATGCTGACTTTCAATAAGTATATTCAAACTTGAGTCAAGGCCACCAAGTTGACGAATTAGACTACCATGTACATGATAATCTATTGTATCATTTGGGAAAACTTTGTGTTCTACAGGGAGAGAGATTAAATGTCACAAGGGAAGTGCACACTTCTCTTATTGCTGGACATTCCGATGTAAGTAAAACAATGGAAAATCTTCAAAGGTATTTTTACTGGCCTCATATGCTTGAAAATGTGTCACATTGTATCAGAGGTTGTTCATTGTGTACAGTGAGTAAGCCTAGTAATAGGAAACTAGGATTGCACACACCACATCCAGTGCCTTCATGTCCATGGGAGAGTGTTTATATGGATTTTGTAGGAGGTCTTCCTTTATCAATTAAAAGTCATGATTATTTGTATGTAGTTGTGGATAGGTTCAGCAAGATGTGCATATTAATGCCTTGTAAAAAACAAATTACAGCTGAACAAACAACTCAAATTTTCTTTCAAAATGTATGGGTTCATTTTGGATTACCTACTTCTATTGTAAGTGATCGTGATTCTCGATTTGTTGGGAATTTTTGGTCAAGTTTATGGAACTTGATGGACACCAAATTGAAGAAAAGTACAACCTTCCATCCACAAACAGATGGTCAAACTGAAGTGGTTAGCAAGACAATTATTCATTTTCTAAGAGGATATTGCAACAAACATCCTAAGTTGTGTGATGAACAATTGCATTATATTCAACATGCTTACAACTGAGAAAAACACTCTTCTACTCTAACTTCGCCTTTTGAGGCATGTCTTGGTTATTTTCCTAAATCGCCTTTGGATTTCATCTTTGAGAAAGATGTAGCTATATATGGACATAGCGACATAGACAGAGAAAATAAATTCATTCAGAAAATTCAGTTGATTCACCAAACAGTTCAAGAACAACTAGAAAAGAGTAAAGGCAAGTATATGAAAATGCATGATAAGCATCATGTGGATCATCCATTTCAATTAGGTGGTGAAGTTTGGCTTCACATTATCAAGGAAAGGCTTCATGGTCAAGGTAAGAAGATGAAACCAATCCATTATGGTCCATTTAAAATTCTAGAAAAGATTGGTAATAATGCTTTTAAGCTTGATTTTCCTTCATATATGAAAATTTATTCCATTGTTAATGTTGAAAATTTGAGATTGTATGAGCCTCCTTTGATTGAAGATCAAGGAGAAAGTGTACAGATTCCATCAACTAAAGAATTTTCTCCAGAATTTCTTGATGAGCTTCAGCAAGACACCATATTTGATAGAAGAAAGAGGTCATTAAAAAGGGGAAAGCTTCATTATCTTTGAGTGGGTCTCAAAGGTACAAATCCATCAAAGGCCAAATGGATTGAAGAGGGGAAGGTGAGGAAATAGTACCCTCATCTGTTCAATAACTGAATATAATCTTTTGGGGTCCAAAAGGCTTCGAGTGGAGAGGAATGATCATGTGCTCAAGTTTATGCTCAAAAATCAAAGTGTTAGAATTTTTAAACACAACTTCAAGTCGAAGATCTCGTCATTCTGAATCCAACAATGTGAATGGCACTCAAATCCGAGCTCGTATGCAAAAGTTAGAGCAAGTTAAACTTGAAGTTTGACTTGTCTACATGGCAGGATTAGATGTTGTGGCAAAGGTGCGAGTGAATGAGGTGGCGCCAAGTGGTAGGTCACCATTGACCCTTGCATATCGCGTATCGCAAGTGTTGGGACAGGGTCCCCTAGGGTCATTTTTGGGGCAAAAACCCAAGTTTTGGGGAAAAAAGCCCAAGTTTTGTTGTAAAGAATGTAAAGTCTCCGCAATCTGTGGTCGCGGAGCACGTAGATAGTAAAGTGTCATAAAGGGTTTTATCCTTCTTTTATGTAAGTTGTTTTGGCTTTTGTAGATCCAACCATGGTCCTCGGACCATGGGATTGTATAAAAAGGAGAGTCTTAGAGAGTTTAAGGAAGAAGTAGATAACGAAGGATGAAGACGAATGTAATGGTTTAGTAGAAGAAAGAGTGAAGAGGTCTTAGAGTAGAAGAGAGGCTTAGTAGCTGTGTGCGTAGAGGCCTAGAGTAGAGTCTGCAACTGAGTGCGCAGACCCCTGCAATTGAGTGCACAAGAAAGTCTTGAGTCTTTAAGCAGAACTGAAGTATTAAATAAGAGATTATTACATAAATTCCAGTGTTTATCTATTCCATTTTGTTATGAATGAATGCGCTATTATGTTATGATGAATGATGGGTTCATGAATTAATATTGTATTGATGTACGATTTTACATGATTTATATTGTTATATGGACGCAAGTAATAATAACTGTTTACGTGAAGAATATCTTGTTGCATGTTAAAGTTATTGAACACTAAGTCGATCTGGGTAAATAAGGGATTAAGGATAATCACAGAGGCACATAATTGGTTGATTCACCTATTTAGGGTCTGCAAAAGAAAGTCGTGAACATTCGCGAAGGTATAGAATCTGATTAAGGGAAGTTATATTGATAATCCCTAAGGGCTTATCAATCTGCGTAAAGGCAGGTTTAGGGCATAAAATGACATTACACTAATCTGTGGGTGAGGAAACTTGGTTCCAACATCCCCCCATATTGCTTCGAGTGAGACTTCAGTCTGCGCTCTATAGGTTGATGCCGAAAGGGCCAATAGTGTAGGGATTTGTTTGGCAAAACTAACTCTGATCCTGGGTTAGGACCCACTAAGCCAATGGTTCCGTTCTTGGGACTGGGATCTACATAAAGAGATGTGTGATGTCGCATCACTGGAATCCAACAAAGAAAGAAATTGAGGAGTGGTTGGATAGAAAGATCCATGAATTCACAGTGCAAGAAAATAGAAATCCAAGATTGGTGAAATAACAGTGGTTGGATAGGTATCTGTACACAGAGATACACCAAATTTTCTTCTACTTCTTCCCGATCGAGCTATATGAGTGGATCGCTAAATTGGCAGATGACCAGGGAAGGTGGAGGCTTGACGGTCCAATAGTGTGGACCCTGAAGTTAGCGCAGAGATTGGAATCCTCTGAAGATAATATTGCACGCGCTGTTGATCATTTTCTTGATCACGCCATAGGAGGATTTGTGATAAAATTCGTAGTCAATACCTTAGTTAGCTACAACGAAGCAAAGTGGCACTTCTTGAAGGGACCGCAAGGTAAGTATTTACGATCTTTGAATACTTGGATTAAGATGCTCTTGTGTGAAAATAAGGTTATGAAATTACCTTGATGTTTGGAGCTACATGAAGTGGAAGGCTTTTCAGGGATAGAGGAAGAACGGGTCCTAAATAGCCCATTGATTGAGACTCCTTTGAGTGCTGACGAAGGAGTCACACAGGTTTCACTGTAGAGCATTGTTCAGTTAATAAGGCAAGGGTTCCCTTGGATACCCCATCCTCCCACACCACTTCCACATTCACCTCCATAGCATACACCTTCACCCACACCGCCACCACCTCCGCCATTCAATATGGCAAATACAATGAAGTTTCCTTTTTTCAAGGGTTTGGGAAATGAGGACTCGGACCAGTTCTAGTTTTTTGCGAAGGCCATGTGGACAACCCAGAATATTACAGATGACTAGATGAATAAAGCAACATCGGTTATTTCTCTACAGGATCGTGCGCTAACATGGTACATTAAGTATTGTACTGATAACCTAGCAGTTCCGTTAGCAGACATTTAGACTACACTGAATAAGGAATTCATTAGGCCCAAGTCTGAATCGCAATTAGTCATTAGATTTAAGGAAATCATGATGAGGCCTAGCGAAATGCCCTGGGAGCTGGATCAGAGGTTGAAATGCCAGATCTATGAAGCTAACATGAATCTTATGGATGGACAACACTGTGAATGGTTTGTAGCTTCACTCTTGCCTCACCTAAGGGTTGCTTTATCACAACAAAAGATTGGGACCGAAACAGAACCATGGATATTGCGATGAGATTGCATGAGACACCAATTCAAGATGCTACTTTAGGAGTTTAGCAGATTCACTGGAGTTGCAGAATCTTTGCCTAGAGTTCTAAAGTCTGAAGAAAGATAGAGCGGCTCGGCTAGAGCTGCATGCAGAAGTTTGGTGTCTGAAATGTAAGAGTCAGGGGCATGTTAAATATCACTTCCCTGTCTTCAAAAATTATGTTGCAGGAGGAGGGCTGATGCCTATAAGGCAGGAAGCTCAAGCAGGTCCAAGTACAGGGCCTACACGGTGTTGCGCTATCTGTCAGGTAGCTGGAAAACATGTGACCAAAAATTGTCACTTGCTGCAGAAATTTGTGCAGACACTGCACAACTCTTCTACAAATTCTAAAAATTGGTGGGCCACAACGAGCGTAACTGCCATAGCTATGAGTTGATGATGGAAAGAATGCCCACGTATCATATGTAGATAGAGGCTTGAACTCCAGATCAAGATGCTAGGGGGGTGTGTGGAGGATAGCAGGGTCGCGGATGAAGTCGAGGTGGAGGAGGACCTACTAGAGGTCGGGGACAAGTTATTTGCTACAATTGTGAAGTTCCAGGACACTACGCGTGGGAGTGTACAAACCTGATGTGCCTATCATGCTGATATTGTATTCAATTTGACCACGGGACAGAAGATTGCCCTGTATTTATAGCTAAAATATAGGAGAATAGGGCACAACCTCAACAACCTACCTAGAACCTTCAGATGGTGAGGGATAAACCCCCGAAGAGGATCCTAATGTAAATATCGTGCTGCAAAGTGGAATGATGACTGGCGAGGATAAAGGAAAGCAGCTTGAAGAAAGTGAGTGGGTCTGCAAAGCTCTAGAAATGGAGGTTGTATTTGATTTGGAGTGCACAAAAGAAACATTCATGGAAGCAAAGAAAAGCTTCGCTGAAGTCTCTACCTCAGGAAGTCAGGATAAGCTATTTGAAGAAATGGACCCCTCCATGCTTACCACGTTCTTGGAGACATGTATGAAGTTGCTTCGTGATAGCAAGGCCATGAAAGGATTACAGGAGTTGATAAATAAATGTGTCAGTAAAGAAAATTCTCTTGAAGGACCTTGTGTAGTCAAAAAAATTGGTAAGCATAAGACAAGAACAGGGTGTGAAATGAAGCTCACTGCACAAATAGGATAATATGAAATGGACCAAGTTATTCTAGATCTTGGGTTAGATGCAAACTTTTTTCCTAAACAGACATGGGAGAGAATGGGGATACCTATGCTGCAGTCGTCTCCAATTCAATTGAGGATGGAAAATCAACAGAAGATTATCCCCATGGGAAGATTGCAGGGAGTGATAGTTGATATTGAGGGCGCAAGCACGTTGGTCCATTTTGAAGTGATTGAGATTGTGGATGACAACAATCCATACACCGTGCTCCTTGGGATCGATTGGTCTATTGACATGAATGGGGTGATCAATTTGAAGAAGCGGACAATGTCGTTTGAGAGGAAATTGCTCTGCATAGTAGTACCTTTGGACCCTGCAGAAGGACCGCATTATACTAAGCCAGTTCACAATTACGAAAATGACGATGATTTGGACAAGATCTAAAAAATAAAAATGTGAGACCAAGATTGGGTGAATCCAACAATAGATGGATGCAATACATGGGATCGTGAAAGTTCATGTACATGAGATTCAGATGAGGAGTTGGAACACTAGCAAAATAGGTTGCACGAAGTATCTACATTGCCTTGTAACATGATTACTAAATCGATGCATCGTGTATCGTCAGAGGTAAGGAGTTTGCCTTATTAGGATGGTCTAACTGACGTAGATAAATTTTTGGATTGAAAGGGAAGTACCAGAGAAGCATCATTTCCAAGCCTTGGATTTGGCGTTGTGCGCTATGCTCATAAGATGGTGGGGTATGCATAAAGACAATTTTGATGGATGGTGTGAATATAGAAGAATGATGAGGTTGTGGTTTGGCCACCCAAAAGTGCGACTGACAGAGAAATATGATGGGAGGAGTCATCTGCACAATCACTTAGCAAAGTGGATTGGCGTTTATGGAGCGGAGCCATAGCCTGAGTGGGTACATTTATTCTGTCATACTTTGGATGTAATACCAATGAATTGGTACCTGGAAACAGAGCTCCACCATGGCACTGAAGAGTGGGATGTTTTGAGACAGGGATTTTTTATGACATTCAGCTTTGAGGATGGATTCGAATGCATCGATGAAGCATTGCAGGAGCTCAAGGAAACGATCTTCAGAATACCACAAGATCCCTTGGATTTGATTCAACCAGATTGGACCTCCCAGCTACACCATGTGCTGGAGTGCTAGAATGTGACTGTTGAAGAAGAAGATGAGGATCCAAGGAGCATTAACATCCCAGAGGCAGAAGGCCTCTGCGAAGTTGAAGGGCCATAGATAGAGAATCCAAATATCACGCACCACTGAAAACTAGAAAAGTGAACATAGAAACAGAGGTGGAACCAAAGTTTGCAAAGATATGGGACTACTACGATGATGCTACAGTGGATAAGGTCATCGAGTTGCTTGGCAAATATCAGTATTTGTTTACCACAAAGTTTTTAGAATTAAAAGGATCATAGGCGATTTGGGATTGTTTAAAATAAATTTGAAACTAGATGCAAAGCCTGCTAAGCAGAGGCCATATCACCTTAATCCCAAGTACAAGGAAAGGGTCAACTTAGAGTTGGACAATATGCTTGTAGCGGGTATTATTGAACCAGTGGAGGAATCTGATTGGGTGAGTCCAATGGCCATTCAAGAAAAGAAGCAAAAGGATGAAATAAGGATTTGCGTAGATCTCAGGAAGCTGAACAATGATTGCGTTCATGATCCTTTTCCAACTCCATTCACAGATGAAGTACTGGATAATGTTGGCGGGTAGGAGGCCTATTCATTCACTGATGGGTTCTCTGGATACCATCAGATAAAAGTCACGCCAGAAGACAGGAGTAAGACTACCTTCACAACTGAATGGGGATGCTTTCAGTATACAGTATTGCCTTTTGGGCTTAATAATGCGCCAGCAATTTCTCGCGCGTAGTCATCGCGACATTCAAAGAGTTCATTCACAAGTTTTTGGAGGTATCTTTTGATGATTGGACAATGTTTGGACTGGTAAAGCGCCATGTAGCTAGTCTGCGCTTCATGTTGGATATGTGCCGAAGCTATCAAATCACGCTAAACTTGAAGAAGTGCTTATTTTGCGTCCCTTTCAGAATCTTGCTAGGTCATGTGGTATGCAAGCAAGTCTTAATGGTGGACCTTGCTAAGATCACGGTTATCATTAATCTAGAGGTGCCAAGAAGTGTTAAATAGCTACGTGCAACACCGGGTCATACTCGATACTATTGGAAGTTCATCAAGAGTTATGCCCAGATTACCGCGCCGATGGAAAAACTATTAAAGAAGGATGCTACATTCTATTCGGATGAAGAATGTCAGCGAAGGCTAGATATATTAAAGGAGAAGATGGTCATCGTGCCGATCCTAGTCTTCCCGGATTGGAAGAAGGAATTTCATGTGCATGTGGATGTTTCATGTATTGCGCTGGGAGCAGTACTAACATAGGCTAGTGAAGGAGAATTGGATCACCTGAGAGTGTTTGCAAGTAGGAAGCTGTCTAAGGCTGAAAAGAATTATTCGATGACAGAGCACGAAGGGTTAGATATGGTGTACATGCTCCAGAAGCTCCAACATCACCTACTAGGTAGACACTTTAAGATGTATATAGACCATTCTGCATCAAAGTACCTAGTCAATAAGCCTATGTTGGGGGGGGGAGGGGAACATGTAGATGGATGTTGTTGTTTCAAGAGTATGATTTCGAAGTAATTGTGAAGCTAGGGCGATTGAATGCGGGGCCAAATCATCTGTCGTGCATTGAAATAGGAGAGGAGCTTAACAATTTGGAGGAAGGACTGCCTGACGCGTAGCTCTTTGCGGGATGCGTAGAAGACAATCACTTTGCAGAGATTATCCACTTCATGACTACAAGAACGGCTCCAGAAGGATACACTAGTCAACAGAAGAAGGAACTGGTGGTGCATGCGAAATTTTTTTCTGTTATTGTAGGTCACTTGTGTAAGATGGGATCAGATGAGATATTACGACGCTATGTGCTTGATTTTGAACGAAGCAGTATCCTATCTAAAGTTCATGGAGGGGCTGCAGGAGGCCATTATGCAGGAAAAGAAGCAACGCAGAATATTTTACGTGTTGGGTTGTGGTGGCCAACATTGCATAAGGATGCCAAAGCATATTGTAGGGCGTGCGATGCATGTCAGAGAACCAGCAAGCCATCGCGGAGGGATGAACTACCTCTGAATCTACAAGTATCATTGCAGCCATTTGAGAAATGGGCCATTGATTTTGTAGGGCTGATTCAGCCTCGAGGAAAGAAGACAGGTGTGCGTATATCATCACTGCGACTGAGTATCTGACCAAATGGGCGGAGGCACAGCCTCTAAAGGACTATACAAGGGCAACAACAGCAAAATTTCTGTTCGACTATGTTTTGACCAGGTTCATTTTCCCAAAGCTTTTGATGAGCGATCGCAGTACACATTTACTCAATGAAACGATCGACACACTGATCGAAGAATTTCAATTTTATCACCAGAAGAGTATGCCATATCATCCTCAAGCCAATGGGATGGTTGAAGCATTTAATAAGATATTAGAGAATGCGGTGACAAAGGTTTGCAATGCACAGAGGAATGATTGGGATGTGCGCGTACCAGCTGTGTTGTGGGCTTATAGAACTACCTGTAAAAATCTTACTGGCTAGACACATTTTGGGTTGGTCTATGTCGTAGAGGTTGTGATGCCTATGGAGTACATTGTGCCTAGTCTACACATAACGGTGTTCACAGGGATGGCAGACCGTGGAGCCTTAGAAGAATGGCTCGCGCAAATAGCAGAGCTTGAGGAAGATAGATTTTTGGTTGGATTCCATTAGCAGGTTCACAAGGAATGTGAAAAGGCATGACACAATCGACACATGAAGCTACACACCTTCAAGGTAAATGATTTAGTTTTATTATATATCATAAGTTTGATAAGTTTCCAGGAAAATTTTAGATGCATTGGCTGGGGCCATATGTCATCAAAGAGATTACCGATGGTGGAGCAGTTCAGCTTGTGAAATTGAATGGAGATCCATTTTTAGGAAAGGTAAATGGAAGTCGATTGAAGACATACACCGGGGATCCGGTCCAATGAATACATGACGGTAGCATAGTTTTAGCGCTCTAGGTAGCTGCAAGGAGGTGCAGGACTATAAACTACACTGCCCGAGATGTAGAGCTTCTCGACAAGGGGCCTGCATGAAACAAGAGGGTGTCACAGTACAAGAAGAAGCACGAAGGGAGCTATGCTATAGGAGGGGAGACCATGCAATGCAACCAGAAAGTGACTGTTACCATCACTATTCATGATTTGACTTCTAGGAGACGGTTAAAAGGAGCAGGGGGCGGCATTTAAGGCATTTAAGGCTGAAATTAAGAGTGAAATATTTGGAAATCTTCCGCTAATCTCGCATTTATGGACGGATTTTGGGGGAATGATCAAATTTGAATTCGAATTCACCTATAAATTACATGTGGTCGTCCAATGAGAAACACTTTGCATTCTGAGAATTTCTGTGTTGTGTTGTCTGTTGCGTATGAACTGTGAATTCTTTGAGGATTTTCTTACAAGCCCCGTTTTCAATCAGTATTCCGAGTCAGATAAAAATCTCATTTACGATATCATGTTAGGACCAAGTCTCGTAGAAACTGCAAGTACTGGGGGAGCTATCACCTTTGAGGGAGCTGCTCAAGAAGTGATGAGTATGGAGGTTCCAATAGCAGTGCCTACAATGTTGAGGTCACCCAGGCCGAAGCCTACACTAACGAGAGAGGTCCCCAAGCCCAAGAAGGACAAACAAAAGAAGTCGATGCCAATGCGTGAGTCACCGAGAAAGCATGTAGCTACACAAGCTCAAAGAAAAGAAAATCCAAGTGCGAAGGAGAAGGGGAAGGAGTTAGATCTAGAAGCAGAAGAGGGTGCAGAAGATATTGACATTGATGCGGTGGACCCTATTTCTAAGCTACCGGAGTATATCCCTCCACCCAAGGGCAAGGTGAAGGTCCCGAAAGACCCAGATGCTAGACAGTTCTCCCTCAACACACCCGTGTTTCCGAAGAACATCACCTTTGAAGGTCCGCGCTTGGCGCGGGTCTCGTACTTGAAGCTTGAAGACTGGGATTTGGTGGACCATGAGCGGTTCCCCCACCTTGCTACCGACACCTTTATGTAGAGGGCTTTCTACAAGGAGTCTAGTGTCACCACAATGGAGCCGGTGGAATGGATTCGCAGAGTTAACAAATCAAGATTGTTGAACCTATTATGGGTGTCACACATCATCGATCAAATATCAACTTGATTGCCATTAAGAAGTTGTTGTGCCTGGTGCATGACGGGTGCTTGTGGTTAAATGAGCTAATCCTTATCACAGATATTCTAATCCATCAAATCACATTATTACCCCAGTCTGTATTGAATCCAGCCAAGGCATTTGTCAAAAAGATGAGCGACCACAACCTCGTTGAGAAGATGAAGAACAAGTTTAAACTATTCAAAAAGTTGCGTGGGTACACAATTACCAGCATTACCGACCCCCCGATGAAGATTGCCACGCAGATTTTGGCTAGCAAAGTTATGCGAAATTTCTGCATGGACAAGGTGTCAGCACCAGTGGTTTTGTTAGCAGCTCAGTGTGCGGAGGGCGTATAGTTTAATTGGGCACGCTACTTGTGTAGCGAGTTCCTCGTGAACTACAGAGAGGCTCAAAATGATAGTAATACCTTTCACTATTCATGGATGTTGCTCTTAATTGTGTTGGTCATGTGGGATTTGCTGGAGGATAGCCAGTTTCCTCCTATGGAGAAGGATTTACTAGAAGCAGGGAAGTTTGCATCTCTCTGGACCACCAAAGATGTTGCACGAGTCATAGAGAGGAAAGCCTTTTGGGTGCTGATGGAGGTGAGCATTCGTGTGGTAATCAACCAAAAGCCGCAGTTGTCACCAACCGTGTTTGAGAAACTCTTGGGGTACGCAAAGTTCAAAGTGAACTTCCACCATGTTTACATTCGGGCACGTAAGGACCTCGAGTAGAAATGGTTCGACTTACCCTATCTAGCTACAGATGACGCTATTGCAGAGGTCATTAAGCACTGGCCAACAAAGTGGCATTCTGCATCTAATGAGGCCATCTGTACTAGCAAGTCTATGGACAAATAGAAAAAGGACACGACCAAGTAGAAGGTTCAACAGTTGGCTGAAAATAGGAAGAAAGAGGCCGAGGAGAAGGCCCGCGTAGAAGCAGAGTGTGCCGTGAAGGAACAAACAGAGCAAGAAGAGCATGACTCTGAAATAAGTTAGAAGTCTCCTTTGCCCCAAACAAAGGAAGAAGAGTGGTCAGGGAAGGGCGGTAGAGATCAACAGGAGAGCAATCCCTTATGAGTGAAGTAGTACAAGGAGCAAGAAGAGGAAGGACAACAGAAGAAGTCAAAAGCCACCAAGTCGTCGCTAGATCCAATTACCTTGATGGAGGGCGACTTGAATGATATTGGAGATAAGGTGTAGTATATAATAGTAGAATTGCTACAGCAGTTTGAGCGGTAGCAAAAGTAGGCACTTAGCACCATCCAGACGGGTCTATGTGAGCTACAGATCCAAATGACTAGACTCCAGGCAGCTATAGGACAGAGCACTGCTGCATGAACCAGTTTGGCACTGCGGACCACTCAAGTATCAAAGATGGTTTTCTCAATGGATCTTCGGGCAGTCACACTACCTGATGGAGCTTTGAGCACAAGGGCGACTGCTGACAAGGATATTTTTAGCTCCTTGAGAAATATTGGTCTCAACCTGGTCACGCTCCCTAGTGAGTTCCTTCAAACACTACAAGCAGGCGTGATAGCAAAAGTTAAGGCCCAGGAGTAGTGCGCGCTGAGCATGATCAGTGAGTACAAAGTCAATAATGAATAGATGTTCGTGGAAAAATCAGCAGTGCTAGATGCATGGAAGAAATTTCAGGCGAAGAATAAAAAAAATACAGCTGTGGTGTCCGAGGCATGCAGAACAGTCCCTAAATTGCATATCCTAGAGGAAGCGTTGTGGACCCGAAGATCAAGAAGTTGGTTGCAGGTGTGTGTGATACGAAGAAAAAAGTGGCCAAGGTTTAGTTTGAACTGAACCTGAAGATTATAGAGTTAGATTTTAAGTCACAACCTTCAACTCTGCTAGAGGTCAGAGAACAACATGAAGCCACTGTGAAGGATGGAGTCGCAGCAGTGGATGTCATGGTGATGGATTGCACCACGCTGTTTGAGCAATCCATGGAGGTAGTCATGGCATTGCAGGAAGATCCTAACTTGCAGAAGTTAAATACAAAAGCCTGTGAATTGCAGCAGCGGTATGATGAAGAAAGAGCGACGGCGTGTACCATCCCTATATCACAGCGATTGGCCAAGCTGCATGAGGAAAAACAGTTGCTCGAATAGGTGGAGGCAGCACAAAGGAAAGAGGCAGTCCTCAAGGCCAGATTAGGGCCTTGGCTAGATAAGTCCTATGTTATCTCCACCAACATTGAGGAAAAGTTGGCAAGCCTAAAGAGAACGCAACAGAACATCAAGGAAGATAGTGTAGGACCAACAATCGAGCAACTGGTGGAGCAGATCAAACAGGTAGCCACGTAGAGCATAGCTGAGGTAGCAATCACACAAGTAGAGTTGGGAGGTCTCTGCAGTAAGATCTTCGAACCAGTAGAGTGACCTGGGGGTGAGTCACGATATTTGTGTTGGGGACCTGTTGGGATAGGGTCACCTATGGTCAATTTTGGGGCAAAAACCCAAGTTCTGGGACAAAAAGCCCAAGTTTTGTTGTAAAGAATGTAAAGTCTCCGCAAGTTGTGGTCATGGAGTGCATAGATAGTAAAGTGTCATAAAGGGTTTTAGCCTTGTTTTATGTAAGTTGTGTTAGCTTTTGTAGATCCACCCATGGTTTGAGGAACATGGGATTGTATAAAAAGGAGAGTATTAGAGAGTCTAAGGAAGAAGTAGATAACGAAGGATGAAGATGAATGTAATGGGTCAGTATAAGAAAGATCGAAGTGGTCTTAGAGTAGAAGAGAGGCTCGGTAGCTGTGTGCGCAGAGGCCTAAATTAGAGTCTGCAACTGAGTGCGTGGACCCCTGCAGCTGAGTGCACAGGGAAGTCTTGAGTCCGTAAGCAGAACTAAAGTATTAGATAAGAGATTATTCTAGAAATTCTTGTGTTTATCTATTTCCTTTTGTTATGAATTAATGTGCTATTATGTTATGATGAATGATGGGTTTATTCATTAACACTGTATTGATGCGTGATTTTACATGATTTATATTGTTATATGGACGCAAGTAATAATAATTTTTATGTGAAGAATATCGTGTTGGATGTTAAATTTATTGAACACTAAGTCAATCTAGGTAAATACGAGATTAAGGGTAATTACAGAGGTGCGTAAGTGGTTGATTCACCTGTTTAGGGTCCACGAAAGATAGTCATGAACGTTTAGAGAGGTATAGAATCTGATTAAGGGAATTTATATCGATAAGCCCTAAGGGCTTATCGATCTGCACGAAGGTAGGTTTAGGTCATAAAACGACATTACACTAATCTATGGGTGCAGAAACTTGGTTCCAAAATCCCCCCATATTGCTTCGAGTGAGACTTCAGTTTGTGCTCCATGGGTTGATGCCAAAAGGGCTAGTAGTGTAGGGATTTTTTTGGAAAAACTAACTTTGAACCCGGGTCAGGACCCACTAAGCCAACAACAGGTGTATCAGTTTAAGTATCAACCCCCAAGTAGTGCAGATTTCAATTTGCGATATCGCATATCATAATTGCAAGAAAAGAGGAGTTATAGAATCGGCCCCCATCGCAGTCAGGGTTGCGATGCGATATATCACAATCGCATATTGCACCTAGTACCCGTTGATATATATATATATATATATATATATATATATATATATATATATATATATATATATATATATATATATATATATATATATATATATATATATATATATATATATATATATATAGATATAGATATATGATACAGGGATTAATTTCAATTGCGATGAGCACTGATTTTTGATAGCAATAAGACCTCAGATGCGATATTTTGTATGTCACAGTTTAAGTTCCTGCCAGGTCCGCGATTTCGCAATCGCAAATCACTTGTTTTTATTCACAGACCATAAGAGCTCGCAACACTTGCTGAATGCAATTTGCGATATGACTGATAGGTTATGGCTCACGACGCGGTGAAATATTCGCTCAGTTAGTGGATTTTGGAGCGAATTTGTGGGTTTCTGTCGGTTGTGGAGAAATTGTGGAACAAATAGTGGGAGAACTAGGAGAAGTCATAACTTCTTCAATTCTTATCCAAATTGGATGCAAAAAGAGGCTAGATGGCCATTTTTGAGCATTTTGAACTCATTGAGATAGGCTTCAGAGGCATTTTGAGCATTGTAAACACATTTTGTTGTAATTTTGAGCATAATAGAGAAGCCCAAGCATTGGAAGTTGGACCAAGGAGACATAGCCCAGGAGGGGTGAACTCCTCATGAAATCTATGTGTTGTGCCTTGTATTTTGACGTTCTTTGTTGTTATTTTTCTGTTGTTCAGCATATGTTTTATGTTAAATTGTTTATAACATTTACAGAAGAAACTCTCATGGGAATTAGTTAATTAAGAAAGTATGGTAAATCCTTAAGCACTTGATAAGAAAATGATAAGCATCTTTGGTTTTATTTTGAATGGAGAATTAGCACAACGTACTAATCTGCTCCATTTTATATCATAGAGGTATGCCAAATACTAAGGAACTACTTTATTATTTAGGAAGTCATTTTACCTTCCATATAACTAAATTGGTTTTGAATGGATCAAAATACAAGGGATCATAGGAGATCCTAGTAATTCCACACACCAAGGTAGAGTGTGGGGGATGGAATGGAGGAGGGTTGATTTAGAAATAGAGAGTCATTAGTTCTTGATTGGTTCCTTTGGATTTCTTTAAAGTGGAGATAAAATAAAAAGAAAAAAGAGTCCATAAGATAACTCTCTTCCTATAGAGGATCAAAGGAAAACGAAAAGCCCATATGGGGTGCTAATAAGGAGACAGGTGGAGTGGCGAGGGGGATGGAGGAGGATATTTCCCACCAAACCTTGATGGAGGAGGACATGGTGTAGTGCTCCCCCAAGTTATTACTCTGTCATCACATCCTAATACTGAATTTAATGCCTACACAATTTTTTTATGAATCAAGGTCATGGTGGCAAGCTGGGTTTAATGTTGCATGCTATGGAAATTATTTAATGTTATTATTGTTAAGGGAGGTCTATAGGCACTATCTTTGCGCTCTTTACCCTACCCTCTTCCTAATTATTCATTCATTATTTGAGTAGGAAGATGATATATTTATGCACATGCAATCTTGCACACACATGAGGTTGAATTATAGTATAGATCTTGATATTGCAAGGAATCATGATCACTCACAAGCCTCACCTTCCACACTATGTGTTTACTATATGAAAGGAGCACCAAGGCAGTGAAATTCCAATCATTACCTTGTGTGTTGGGTCTATCTAGTTGTTTACTTTTGGGGCAAGTTTTTTTCTCAAGTTTTCAATTAGAATTACCACTATTTCATTATTTTTATCCCTAGCCCTACCCCTATTTTCTCTTCCTCTATTTATTTTCAGTGGATATTCTCTAACTCCCATTTGAATCCTCTAGTTTACTCCCCTATAATCATGTTATAAGTATCCCTAGGATTCGCTCCTCAATTGACCCTTGATTCTCCTCATTGGCCTCCACCATGATCTCACTCCCCACATTCTCCCTACTCCTTCAAGGTCCCCTCACCTCTTTTATTGTTTATTTCTGAGCTCTTAATTTTCCAGTTGTGATGTCACGACAGAGAACCAATAATTAGTGTGGTGTAGGATATTATAGGGAAAAGGGTAATTCCAAATCCTAGTAATGGGTAGAGTCGTGAGATAGATTCTTTTGAGACCACAGGTCCCAACACGTCCAAGCACAAATTGTCAAGGTTGAAAGGGAGATAATTGGCGAATGAGGTTGATTTTCTAACATGGAAGTAGCAGGTGAAATCGTGGTTTAGGTTCCTAATGTTGGACATACTCAGGTTCAATTTAGGCAATACTTGTACATAATAAACATCTACTAACATCTCAAGATGTTGTTTAGGAGAGTGTTATTAGACCATAATGAAGCTAAGGAGGATATCCTCCTAATGTTGAACGAACTTTATCTCTTGGAATGAAGCATTAATAAATGACTTCAACACATTTAGGCTCATTTGGATCTCCCTCCAGACCTAGATTTCTCACTAGGGAGCAACAAATAACCAATCATTGTTGAAGATATGGTCCATAGTGGTGATGTGGCCTTGACAACTCATGACATAACTTGACACGAAACCGCTGACATGTATTGGATGGTTGTGGTGTCCATGTCAAATTGTTGCATTGCTAAGTGATGGATGTACTCTCAGGTGTGCTTTGTATTCTTCTCTGCATGGATTGATGTTGTGGGGTATTAAATGGTCTTGGTCTTGCAAGATGGTTCAATGCATGTGTTCCTTTTGCTTGCTGCTTGATGTGATTTTTATGTTCATCCAGCTGCAAGCAAGTCTTCAAGCATGTGCGCTCCTTCTTCATCTTGTTTGAAGTCTCACCATGATCTATCAGTGTACCTATTCCTGCAATTACCTCATGACGGGATGACATCAAATCCAAAACCTCCTAGTCTAGCATGATGCATTATTTTCCGTGTTCAGGTGACAAGGAGAGAGGAAAAGTCACTGAGACTGTGTAGATCAGAACTCACGCTAGGATGAAGAACTCCAAGGCACAATATTCAATGTCAGGGAAAACTGTGCAGTGGCCACTGGGAGGCAGGATTGCACAGTGAAGGACACCAGTGGCAGCTGCAAGGTGGGACTCGCAGGGGCACTTCTATGCAATTTCTAGAGTGAAGACAAGACAGGGCTACAGAGGACTTGCTGGACAGTTCTGTGTAATTTTCCAAACGGAAGGTAGGACAAGGCAACAGGGGACCAGCTAGGCATCTCTATGCAATTTCCTGGGGGAAGACAAGGCAAATAAGCAGAGGAACAATTTGGCAGTTTTGTGTAGTTTTAGAGAGGAGTGAGTCTCGACTGAGAGAGGTCACTAGGGAGGACATATATTCACAATTTCTAAGAGTAGTGCAGGTCCAAGTCCCTATGCAATGCGAGGCTCCAGCAAGTAGGAAGGAAGCTTGATGAATGTTCTTTTGAAGTGTATAGTTCAAATTGACCTTTGAGGCAATTTTTGCGTAGTTCTAGGAAGGATGAAAGCTGGTCACCTCTAGGATTTCACAGTGAAACTAACCCAGAGGACAACCTCAAGCACTACGCAGTTCGAGGAGATAGAGAAACACCATTGAGGGTTGATACTGTGCAGTGTTGCTCAGTAAGGGTCGAGGGAAGTGAAGTTGTTCCATTGAGAGATTTTAAGGAAAATAGCTGTGTGAAAGGCAAGTGAACTCATGAAGATTCAATATTGTGATCACACACTTAACATACTTTTACAAAATGAAGACACTGACCACCGACACAACATATTAAAATATGACCCTCTATGGGACTTTCTAGAGGTGAATGCAACAAGTGTGACACTTTGGATAAACATTCAAAATGACCTTGACGACACTTGCGCGATAGTTCTTAAAATTTTGTGTGTGAGTACTACGTATGTTCACATAGCTAGGAAAACCCAAACACACAAAGCCAAACTTTTTGAAATCACCAGAACAAGATTGCAAGCATGGAAAAGTAATCAACATGTCAAAAGACGATAGTTGGTTAAGCAAGAAAAAAGGAAGCAAGACACAGAGAGGAAATACATGGAATGAATTTCAGTGCTTGCAACTATGCATGTAATTAAATACAAAATGATATGATAATGATAAGAAATCCTTCAAGATACACTAAGAGATGTGTTTCAAAAGATGTGCTTACCTATGCTTCAAAGGGTTATGCATCTGACAAAGTCTTCATGCAGTCCCACTCTTCTATGATACCTTGGGTTCCTTGGTCTACTTATCTTTCTCCTCAACTCCTTGAGAGTCATCTAGCATTTCATCCTTTCTTGTGGTCACTAAGAGACACATTTTCATAGTTTCAGTAGGAAATGAATGTTATTGTCATGAGACCCTAGGAGGCACATTTGTGAAGTTTCTGCATGTAAGGTAGACTGGGCAGCTGAGGGACAATACTGCATAGTTTTGGGATGCAAGGAACTACTGCAGGATGAGATCCTGGGAGGACACATCTGCGTAGTTTCAAGATGCAAGGCACACTAGGCAGCTAAGGAACAATGTTGCGCAGTTTCTAAAGACAATGGGTTTCGGCTGAGGGAAGGACAATAAAGGAAACCATTGTGCAGTTTCAAATGCCAAGGGAGGATGGACTCTCAACGCATTGCACAGTTCTAGTGGGCAAGGGGAAAATCTTGATGGTTGCAGATGCAAAGTGTCTAGTTCCAGAAAGGTGGATGAGGCTAAGTTTCTAGGGAAACACCAGAATTTGGCGAAGTGTGGGATCAGTGGAACTAATATGAATAGTGATATAACTTGACTACGATCACACACTTGAACACTTAGTGATACAACATAGACCATCCAGAACATATGAAAACATACTTCACTTAATGCAACAACCTTTATAACAAGAGTGCGTGAAGTGAGTGCGAGACACATCTATGTGATGAGAACAACTCATACACAGAAAGATTTCCCCTTGAAGTAGAAAAAACCCTCCTTTGCATGAAAAATGATAATCCCCATGCCCAAAGATGACACATGCTGCATAAGATAAAGCGTGAATGACTCTTAAGATCAAAGAGGGGAACTTGAGATCATCATCTTACCAATAAGTGACTAAGGAACATGTTATCACTTAAGAATTCTAATGCCAAAATTTCTCATACTAGCTTGATGATAAAGTTCAGTGTTAGTCTAAGTTTGATGTCGTTTTTCCTTAGAGTCTGAGTCTTAGGAGGTCTTGAGTCAAGCATGCATTCTCATCTATCACTGGTCACCCTCATTCATCACTGATCTCATAGCCATATGTCAATTTGGTTTAAAAATCATTATGTACCACAAAGCCTTTTTAGGTGATTGTGTAGCGCATGTAACCTTTCTGAAGTGTTTTCGTAGTGGATTAATCCTGTTTAGTAGTTTCACAACGCAAAATTCCGTTAGGTGATTACGCATCGCAAAATTCCGTTAGGTGTTTTCATAGCGCGATAGGTTTTAGGTGATTTCGCAGAGCATCATTCAAAATTTACACTGACCGTGCTGCGAAATCGGAGATTCGTGCATTCCGCAGAGAATCTTTCCCAACTGTCAAATCTGTCAAATTAATCTATGGCTACGTCATTCATTGTCAGTTTATGCACTCCATATATCATCTCCAACTGCTTATCTCCATTATTGCAATCACTAGGTACATTGGTACACATGAAATACAAGTTCCAAGAAAGGCCAGGTATGCTCAGTTTTAATGATGATTGTAGGCCTTGCATGAGAAACAAATCTACTAGATTTCAATTTGAAAACATCGTCATCAAGCGAGGCAGCTATCAAGCGAGGTAGCCATTCAAGCGAGGCAGAGTTTGGAGTTTGAGCAGCGCTAGCATTTCCAGCCTTCATTTCACTGAATCTTCATGGAGGGATCGGCAGAAAGGAAAGACCACAGATCAGGCAAATGTCTGAGAAACGAGCCTGAAGGTTTGGATATAACCTTGAAGAACAGAGAGGTCGAACAGGCATTTAAACAAGCTGGATGTTGGAATTTTTGCAAGAAGCTCCAAGGAGGACATGCACAAGTGACTAAGGAATTTGCACTGAATTTCATAGGGCTAAACTCAAAGGTTGGCATGCTGGAATTGCAGGTCTCACCAGAAATGATATCCACAATTATAGAAATTCCAAGAGGGCAAGAAAATTGGTTCAAGAATCTCAAATTTGACATGAATCCATGCAAAGAATTTCTAAAGCAGGAGTTCATTAACTCAGATTTGAGCAAGTCTGTTCCTAGAAGTTATGTTAAAGAATCATATGCCCAATTTCTTACTTGTATACAGAAGTACCTGGCATGTGAAGGAAGATATAACAAAGTGTATTCATACCATTTTAAACTTCTGTTGCATTTCACAGGGAAACCATCTATTGATCTACCTTTTTACTTGTTCCGCAGCTTAAGTAAAATGTGTGACAAGGTACAACTGAGAAAAGAAGCTTGTGAGACTTCGCTATTCCACCATGGCTTGGTTAAGTTAATGGTTCTGTATGAACTCCAGAGGGTAGGCAGAGACTGGGACACATTCATATTCATGCCCGGTTTCAAGAGAAAGATCGGTCTCAGCCCTCAAGCGGCAAAAGAACCTTCAACAACAACCAGTCCTCAAGCAGAAATAAGAGCCAAGAGGGTTTCAAAGTTAAAAGCAAGGAAACAAGTTGGAGAATCTACCAAGCCACTGAATATTCAGGATACACCCCAGCAATCAATTAAAGAGAAAACTCAGGTCAAAGAAACTACACATGAATCAAGCACAGGTGGAGGAGTTCAAAGAAGAAGAACTAGGAGCCAAGTGACCAAAGAAAAAGGTAAGTCAGTTAGTATTGAAGAAAGCCCTGTTTCAAAGGGAGACTTAAATGATTTATTGCAAGCAATTGACATTGAAGAGTCCACACTAGTTCAAGCTGAGTTTATACAGTCAGAAAAAGAGGAGGCTAAGAAGGTCAAAGCCTCAAAGAAACTCAAGTTTCATGATCAAGTTGATCAATTTGTTTTTAATCCCAGGAGACCCATAACAAGGAAGTTCAAACAAGTACAGGAGGTACCACCAAGAGTTGATGAAATAGGGGAGGTGACACGGCCTCATTAAAGAAAGGATAAAGGCAAAACAATTGCCACTCAAAAAGAAGGTAGTGTGGAAGACTTGAAAAGGAGATTGGAATCTGCCAACATTGAGATTGCTAGATTGAAGAAAGCTGCTAGGAAATTTGCAGCTAAGGAGGCTTATTTCAACCAAATGCAGGCTCGATGGGAAGACCAAACATTTCAAATTCCTGAAGTGGTTGATTTTAATGTTCAATTCCGTAGCTGGACTACTCCTGCAATAAAAGAAGCTCAATTTATTAGAAAAGTCAATACAAACCTCAGGTCTGGGATCAAAGTAATGAAGAAACAAATTGAAGACTTAAAGATACAATTGAACCAGAAAAAAGAATCTCCATAAAGAAATATCACTTCAAGTAAGGATATGTTTCAAAGTTTTGATGGTTTTGCTTGGTATAATCTTTTCAAACATTCCCATTCAGTTTCAGAAGGTCTTGAAACAGTTGAAAGAATGTTTTAACAGCAAATTGCTCAAATAGCAAAGTTTTGGGTTGAAACTGTGATTTTTGAACAACTCAGCAGTTTCATAGTGCGCTACGAAACTGCTGAAGGTGATGACTAGAACTCAGCAGTTTCGTAGCGCGCTACGAAACTGCTGAAGCTAAATAATCCAATATCAATCAACCGGTTTTGAAACACAAGCGGGAAATTTGAAAGGGGAATATATACAAGGCATCATTTGAAGCTTCAACATTCAACCAGGTTAAGGCAGGTGGAGAAAATATGGATTCGAATCCAACCTTAAATTTTTTGTCATAAAGTGAGCACATTTACCACCGTTCAAGATATGTCAAAACAGCTTGAAAGAGTTTTTGCCTTTACACATAAAGGAGGTGGACAACACATCAAGTATGTGGCCATCCATTACATTTTGGATAATCAAAGATAAAGGACATGCTTCTTTGGATTCGAAAATTGTAAGGCAAACTAAAGACCAATGAGCAAGGGTAGTTTCCTATGTTTCAGGACAATGGAGAAGATGTGGCATTGAAGACCAGCATGGAGTTTTGAACATTCATCACAACCAAACTAAAGAGGAACCAAATGTCAAAGAACAAGAACCATTGTAATTAAGGCTATTTTAAGCATAACATGGTTTTAGAATCCTACTTGATTTAGACCTCTAGAAAGTCTAGTTGAAGTTTGTTACATTAAATAGGCAGTTAAAAGTTAAACAGGTGTCATTAGAAGTAGATTTCGAGTTCCCCTAATGTTTAAGGAGGAATCTCAGTCAGGTCTTTATATATGAGAAAGGGAAATGTAATCAGGGTTGGAAGTTATGTAAAAGAGCTCTGTTGTCAAGCTTATGTAAAGACTGTTTATTTTGGTAATACAGTAAATGGTTTCAGTTGCTCAAGAATCATAGTGACTTCAATGTATGAATTCCTCTTGTGGTCTTTCATGTTGTCTACAGTATTATGAGTATTTGATTACTTAGAAATCACCTGCAGTGTTCTAATTTCCTTCATATGCTCATATAATTTTCCTTTGTGTCTAATGTACTTTATCTATATTGAAGTCTGAATGCCTTGATTTTATTGCAAAGCCAATTCACTGTTAATGATAAATGACATATGACTCCATGAGCCCAATGGATGCATGTTAATTTAGAATTTACCAGCCTCATTCCTATTTGTTTCATAAAGAGTTAGCCATCTCAATTATAATCACAAACCTTAAATCCTTTGAGAGATCCCTCTTAGGCTAAGGAGGCTAAGCCTTAGCTAAAAGATTGGTCTGAAACAGTTACTTGAAGTCTTCCTGGTCTGCAGCCTTCCAGGGCCTGATTTTGAGATAACAGAATGATTGATCACATGATCCATCATAGGCTCCGAAATTTGAGTATAGGCCAAAATTTTGGAGCGGGTTGCAGCTGCTACAACATTTGGTGACACACTGGTTGAATTCAAACTTCTCTGTCTTGGTTCATTTTAGTGTGGGGCCTTGGTCCTTTAGGAAATATTGATTCATTGTGAAGATTACCTCAACTTCCCCATTACCCCATGGGTAGACATGGTCCCCTTTGTACCTTCTCAGTTGAACACAACATAAGATTCAACCAAATCACAGTGTTTCAAATTGGGAAGGGTAGTTTAGCTCGCGAGCTTAAGATTTTTAGAGTATATTTTTTCATCTCTATTGTTGCTCCATTGCCAGCAGGCCTGAAAAATACCCCAACAGAATCACATAGGAACACAATCCTTTCTCCACTGCCAGTGAGCCTGGATAGTACCCAATTGGAGTTACCTACTTCACCTCTCTGTCCAGGAAGCCTTTCTCTTATTTTTGGGCATGGAGTCCCCCCAAGGCATGTTTTGGGTCTCAAATCCCAAGTTTTGACCGAATTTTGTTGTAAAGTTCTGTGAATTGCAGGTGCGGGGCGTGAAGAGTATGATAGAGTCACAGGGTTGTCCATCCTAGTTTTGTAATGTAATGTCAGCCTACCCATGGTCTGCGGACCATGAGATTGTATAAATAGAGTGAGGCTCTAAGTGTAAAAGATAGCGAAGAGAAGTAATAAAGAGTAGAGAAGCAAGAGTCTAAGTGACTAAGGGTAAAGTGTATCTGGGTCATAGGATAGGAGAAGGATCTGCAGCTGAGTGTGGAGAGGCCTAGTAGTCCGTAGCTGAGTGCGCAGACCCCTGCAGCTGAGTGCGCAAGGTAGAGTCGAGTCTGTAACCAAGGAAGAAATTAATAAAGAGAAGTTTTATCATAATTTTGTGCATCTGTTCTTGGGTTAATACATATTTGATATAATTTACGAATATACTATTTATTCACTGCACACACCTGTATGAATGGTTTATGTTTTTAAGTGTAAGTTAAAGCATGCAAGTAGGATAAGATAATCAACTAACATTGGAATACTAATAAGGTCTTGGGTAATAACGTAGAAGTGCAGCGTTCAGCCCCTGAATAGGGCTGTGCGAAGGCAGTATCTCAAGTTGTGAGGTACGGGAAAGTGCGCGAAGCAACTTGCACACAAGGTCGAACTGCAAACCACTAGAACTCATTAGACATCTCCAGGGTGCGGAAACCTAGTTCTAGAACCCTCCCATACTACTTAGGTTGAGACCTCAGTCCGCACTCCATGGGCTGTTTCCGAAAGGGCCAATAGTATCAGGATTTGTTTGGCTAAATCACCTCTAAACCTGGGTCAGGCCCCAACAAGCCAACAAATGTTTCCATTGTAGGTACTGGGATCTGCATAAGAGATGTCTGATGTCATATCACTGGAATCCAACAAAGAAAGGAATTGAAGAGTGGATGGAAAAGAATATTCACGAGTTTGCGGTGTAGGAAAACAAGAATCTGTGAGTATTAAAGGAAGAGTGGTTAGAGTGCTACTTATATACGGAAATCCATGAAATTTTCTTTGCATCCTTCCCCTTTAAGTTGTACGAGTGGACCACAAAGTTAGCAGACAGTTAGGGAAGGTGTAGGCTCAACAAACCTATTGTGTGGACTCCAAAGCTGGTGGGCATACTAGAAGCATCAAAAGATAAAATCGTGCACGCTGTGGACCATTGGTTCGATTGGATTATAGGAAGATTTATCACCAAGTTCACGGTAGACGCTTCAGTCAGCTACAGCGAGGTAGAATGATGCTTCCTCAAAGGACCACAAGGTAAGTACGTTAAATCTTTGAACACTTGGATTAAGATGCTACTGTGTGAAAAGCGGGTTATGCGAACAAATTGATGTTTGGGGCTACGCGAAGTGGGAGGATCTACAGAAACAAAGGTAGCACAGAGATAGAAACTAGCCCTTTGATTTCACCTCCATGAGAAAACAAGGAAGAGCTTGCAAAGTTTTCACCAAGAAGTGTGATCAGTTTGATAAGGCAGCGAATTCCACGCATACCACTTCCACCTACACCACTGCCAGCTTCACCATCTTCACCCCCGTCTTCACCCACACCACCTCTGTCACCACCACAGTTCAATATGGTGAGCACGATAAAGTTATTGGTGTTCAAAGGAGTAGGGAATGAAGATCCAGACCAATTTTGGTTCGTGGTAAAGGCTGTATGGGAAGCATAGGGAGTCACGGATGACAACATAAAGAAAGCAACACTGGTCAGTGCTCTACAAGATCACGCACTGACATGGTACATTAAGCATTCCAATGAAAATCCAAATGTAGGGATCGCGGATATCCAAGTTGTGCTAAACAGGGAGTTTAACAGGCCAAAATCAGAGACATAGTCGATTATCGGATTTAAGGAAATCGCGATGCTTCCAGGCGAGACCCCTTGGGAGCTGGATCAGAGACTGAAAGGTATGATTCGTGAAGCCAACATGACCTTGGTAGATGGGCAACACCACGCATGCTTTGTAGCATCGCTAATGCTGGATCTAAGGACTGCGCTGTCACATCAGAAGCTATCCACTCAGGCCGAGGCCTTGGAAATCACAATGAGCATGCACCAGACCTCAATACAAGATCCTAACCTGGGATTCCAATAGATTCACGTGAAATTGAAAATCCTGTGCCTTGAAATGTAGAGTTTGAAACAAGACAGGACAGCTCACCCAGAAGCACGTGAGGAGGTATGGTGCGTAAAGTGCAAAGGCCAGGGACATGACAAGAACCATTTTCCAGTCTTCATGAACTACCTAGTGAGAGGAGGGCCAATTCCATTAAGACCAGAGGCACAAGTAGGACCAAGCGCAACGCTTGAATTATGATGCGCGATTTTTCAGATAGGAGGGAAGCATGCTACAAATAACTTCCATCTATTACAGAAGTATATGCGGACGTCCCAACAGTTGTTCTGTAATTTCTATAGGTCAGTAGGCCATGATGAGTGTACCTATAGAAGTTATGAACTGATGATGGATCAAACTCCTACCTATAGAGTTCAGACTGAAATGTGAGCCCTCGATCAAAATGTAGGGATGGCGCGCACTGGATTTCAGGGGTGCGGACGAGGTTGAGGTGGAATGGGGCCAAGAAGGGGTCGCAGACAGCTGATTTGTTACAATTGTGGAGGGCCAGGGCATTATGCTCATGATTGTACAAATCCGACGAGAGCATCATGTTTATATTGTACCCAGTTTGATCATGAGACGAAGGACTGCCCCATGCTAATAGTTAGGTTGCGCGATAAAGGAACACTCCAACCTCCACCGACTCAGAACCTGCAAATGATGAGGTCTGAGCTATGCGAGGAAGACCCGAATGTAAATATCATGCTCCAAAGTGGTATTACGACAGGAGATGACAAAGGTAAGTAGCCCAAAGAGAGTGCCTCAGTTCACAAGGTTCAAACAAAGGGACCAGAATTTGATTTGGAGTGTGCTAACAAGACACTCATGGAAGCTAAGAAGAGCTTCACGGAGGCCTCCACTTCAGGTAGTAAAGACAAACTAGAACCGAAGATGGACCCATCAATGCTCACTACCTTTCTGGAGACATGCATGAAGCTGTTGCACGATAGCAAAGTGGTGAAAGGGCTACAAGAACTCATCACTAGATGTGCTAGATCAGGAGAACCGCACGCAGTCCAAAAGCTCGGGAAGCACACAACACAAATAGGAATAGAGATGAGATTGACTGCGTAAATCGAGGAATATGAAATGGATCAAGTGATTTTGGATCTAAGATTGGACGTGAATGTCCTACCAAAGCAGACATGGGAGCGCATGGGCAGGCTCGTGTTGCAATGGTCTCCTATTCAATTGCAAATGGCGAACCAGCAAAAGATCCTACCTATGGGATGAATGCAGGGAATAACGGTAGATATTGAAGGTGCGAGCACCCTTGCAGATTTTGAAGTAATAGAGATTGTTGATGACAACAATCCCTATCTCGCACTACTGGGAATAGATTGGGCCACTGACATGAATGGGGTGATAAATCTAAAGAAGCGTAAGATGATTTTTGAGAAAAAGTCACTGCACGTAGTGCTACCTTTAGACCCTGCGGAAGGATCATGCTACACAGAGCCAGTGCGCGACTGTGAGAGCGATGATGATCTAGATTGTATCTACAAGATAACTGCATGGGAGCAGGACTGGGTGAATCCAAAAGCAGATGGTAGGATTTCCTGGGAGCACGAAAGTTCCTGCACCTCAGATTCAGATGAGGAAATAGAACAATGGCAGAACTGGTTACACGAGGTAACCACGCTCAACTACAACATGATGACAAGGTCACTGAACTGCATGACAACGGAGGTAAGAGATATGCCTATGTATGACGGGTTGATAGAGGTGGATTATTTCCTGGACAAATTTGAAAGAGAAGTTCCAGAACAATAGCAGTTCAATGATCTAAAATGGGTACTGCGCGCTACACCTGCAAGGTGGTGGGGTACACACCAACAGAATTTTGAGGACTGGCGCGACTACAAAATAATGATGCACATATGGTTTGGGAAGCCTCAAATGCGGCTAAAAGATAAATATGACGGACAGGATGATCCACGTGCACACCTCCCAAAATGGACCAAGGTCTACGAGGAAGAGCCACAAAATGAGTGGGTGCATCTGTTCTATCACACCCTCAATATCATAAATTGGTATACTGAGATGGAGCTCCACCATGGCACGAGTGAATGGGATATCTTGCGCGAAGGATTCCTGTTAACCTTCATGTTTGAGGATCGTTGGTGGGATATTTTTGATGATGTGCTACAAGTAGTAAAAGCAGTTATCTTCAAAATACCCCTGAGCCAATGGAAGTGCTTCAGCAGGAATGGGCAACCCAGCTGAGCTGCGCGTTGGAGTGTTACAATGTAAATATTGAGGAGGATGATGAGGATCCATGGAAAATTAACATTCTAGAAACTTAAGACTGTCACAAGGTTCGAGGACCATTGATTGAAGATCCTGACATCACCGCGCCGCTAAAAATGAAGTAGGTAAACATTGGGATGGAGGCTGAACTGAAGTATGCAATGCTCGATGATTATTAGGATGATGCCACGGTGAATAAGGTCGTTGATTTACTCCACGAGTACCAGTACTTACTCCTGACCAAGATTACAGACTTAAACGGGATCGTTGGTGATTTAGGGATGATGAAGATCACCCTAAAACCCAACGCGAAGCCAGTTAAGTAGACGCCTTACAGCTTGAATCCGAAGTACAAGGAAAAGGTCCATGTAGAACTAGACAAAATTCTTGTAGCTAGAATTATTGAGCCAGTGGAAGAATCTAACTGAGTGAGCCCTATGGTAGTGCAGGAGAAAAAGAAGAAGGGTGAGATAGGAATATGTGTGGACCTCAGGAATTTGAATGATGCCTATTTACACGATCCATTCCCGACCCCATTCACAGATGAAGTATTAAAAAATGTTGGTGGGCAAGAGGCATATTCTTTCACCGATGGGTTCTTAGGGTACCACTAGATCAAAATCGCATCATAAGACAAGAGAAAGACCACCTTTGCCACTGAATGAGGCTGTTTTCAGTACACTATCATGTCGTTTGGGTTAAAGAATGTGCCAACCATCTTTTCACACATAGTTGTTGCCGCTTTCAAAGAATATATCCACAAATTCCTGGAGGTCTATCTGGATGTTTGGACTGTCTTTGGATTGGTTAAGCACCATGTAGCAAGCTTACGTTTGATGCTAGATACTTGTCAATGACACCAGACTACGTTGAACCTTAATAAATGCACGTTCCTCATTCCCTTTGGGAACCTACTAGGACATGTGGTCTACAAACAGGGACTAATGGTAGATCCCGCGAAGATTGCAGTAATTCTGAATTTGGAAGAACCGCAAAGTGTTAAAAAGTTGTGTGCTACCTTGGGATACACAGGGTACTATAGGAAGTTCATCAAAATCTATACCCAAATCATCGCACCAATGGAGAAACTATTGAAAAAGGATGTCACATTTTGTTGGAATGATGATTGTATGAAGAGCTTGGATGTCCTAAAGGGGAAATTGGCCTCCACTCCAATCCTGGTCTTCCCAAAATGGGATGTGGAGTTTCATGTCCATGTTGATGCGTCATGTATCATGCTAGGATCGGTGCTCACACAAGAGGGAGGAGAGGGCTTGGATCACCTTATTGCATTTTCAAGTCGTAGATTGTCCAAAGCTGAAAAGAAATATTCCACAACTGAGCGCGAGGGATTGGATATGGTGTACACGGTCCAAAAATACTGGTACTATTTGTTAGGAGGACATTTCAAGATGTATACGGACCATTCCATGCTAAAGTACTTGGTCAATAAGCCTATGTTGGGGGAGTGCATATGTAGGTGGCTCTTATTGTTCAAAGAATATGACTTTGAGGTCGTGGTAAAACCTGGATGCCTGAGCGCAGGACCGGATCACTTGTCGCATATTGAGATAGGTGAGGAACCTACTAGTTTGGAGGAAGGATTACCTGACGCACAACTCTTTGTTGTGTGTGTCGTGGATGGACACTTCTAAGATATAATCAACTTTCTGACAACAGGAACCACATCGAAGGAATACTCTGTCTAACAGAAGAAGGAATTGGTGGTGCATGCGATGGATTTGTCTGTCATCACGGGGCACCTATACAAAATGGGAAATGATGAGATATTGCGAAGGTAAGTAACTAAATTTGAATAAAGTTAGATCCTCGCGGAATCACATGGGGGCGTTGCAGGAGGACGCCATGCAGGACGAGCGACCGCACAAAATATTCTTCACGCAGGGTTGTGGTGGCCAACCTTTCACCAAGATTCAAAAGCACATTATAAGGCCTGCGATATATGTCAAAGGACAGACAAACCATCGCGGAGGGACGAGATGCCATTGAATCCACAAATGACAATGCAATTGTTCGAGAAATGGGCAATTGACTTTGTAGGACCTATCAGACTTCAGGGAAAAATGGGCACATGATACATCATCACCGTGATGGAGTACATGATGCGATGGGTAGAAGCACAGCCGGTCAAACACTGCACGATTTCTATGGTTGTGAAGTTTTTGTTTGAAAATGTGTTGACCCGATTTGGCTATCCGAAATCTTAATGAGTGATCACAGTACACATTTCCTGAATGAAACCATCAGTGCGCTCACAGAAGAGTTTCAGGTGTATCATCAGAAAAGCACACTGTATCACCCACAAGAAAATGGGACAGCAAAAGCATTCAACAAAATACTAGAGACTGTGCTAACCAAAGTGTGCAACGTGCAGCTCAGCGATTGGGACCTGTGCATACCTGCAGTACTATGGGCTTATAGGGCAACATGCAAGAAACTGACAGGACAAACACCTTTCTGGTTAGTTTATGGCATGGAAGTTGTCATGCCGATGGAATATATTGTACCTAGTCTATGCATAGCTACGTTCACAAGTATGACTGACTGCGAAGCTCTGGAAGAAAGGCTCGTGCAATTGGAAGAACTTGAGTAGGAATGGTTCTTGGCTGGTTTTCATCAGCAAGTACAAAAGTAGTGTGAAAAAGCCTCGCATGATTGCCATGTTAAGTTGCGCACCTTCAAGGTGAATGAATTAGTACTGCTGTATGACAATAAGTTTGAAAAATTCTTGGGAAAGTTCAGAATACATTGGCTAGGCCCATTCATGGTTAAGGAAGTCATAGACGGAGGCATAGTACAACTAGTCAAACTAAATGGAGAGCCTTTCCCCAGCAAAGTAAATGGCAGCCGCTTGAAGCCCTAAATGGGTGGCCCGACTATCTAACTAACTGTCGAAAGCACAGTCTTTGCACTCCAAGGATCCAGACGAAGGCGCAAGACTATAAAAAATGTAAGGGATACTGGCACAGATGCAGAGAAGTAGTTCGGAGACAGAGGTCTCAGAACAACATATGCAGCAAATCCATCAAGCAGCAGCTTAGTGTGTTGTTGATCTCTGCACAGTTCGAGAACCGTTGGAGGGACTCTGTGGAAATATCACCGCGCCAAATGAGTGACTCAAGGGTGAGTCACGATGTTTGTGTTGGGGGCCTGTTGGGCATGGAATCCCCAAGACATGTTTCAGGGCTCAAAGCCCAAGTTTTGACTGAATTTTGTTGTGAAGTTCCGCGAATTATGGGCGCGGGGCGCGAAGAGTCTGATAGAGTCACAAGGTTGTCTACCCTAGTTTTGTAATGTAATGTTGACCTACCCATGGTCCATGGACCATGAGATTGTATAAATAGAGTGAGGCTCTAAGTGTAAAAGATAGCAAAGAGTAGTAATAAAGAGTAGAGAAGCAAGAATCTAAGTGACTAAGGGTAAAGTGTATCTTTGGGTCGTAGGGTAGGAGAAGGCTTTGTAGCTAAGTGCACAGAGGCCTAGTAGTCCATAAATGAGTGCACAGACCCCTACAGCTGAGTACGTAGGGCAGAGTCGAGTCTGTAATCAAGGAAGAAATTAATAAAGAGAAGTTTTATCATAATTATGTGCATCTGTTCTTGGGTTAATACATGTTTGATATAATTAACAAATATACTGTTTATTTACTACGCACTTGTATGAATGGTTTATGTTGTTAAGTGTAGCTTAAAGCATGCAAGTAGTCTAAGATAATCAACTAACATTGGAATACCAGTAAGGTCTTGGGTAATAACGCAGAAGCACATCGTTCAACCCCTGAATAGGGTTGTGCGAAGGCAGTATCTCAGGCTGCGAGGTATAGGAAGGTGTGGAAGCAACTTCCATGCAGGGTCGAACCGCAAACCACTGGAACTCATAAGACATCTTCAGGGTGCGGAAACCTAGTTCTAGCACCCTCCCATACTACTTCAGGTGAGATCTCAGTCCATGCTCCACGGACTGTTGCTGAAAGGGCCAGTAGTATTGGGATTTGTTTGGCTAAATCGCCTCTGAACCTAGGTCAGGCCCCAACAAGCCCACTTATTTCACCTTTGTTATTTTTAAATAGAATTGTGCATCGACACTTATTTATTTTGGGGTGGACTAGGGATCTCAAATTATTGAGAGCAGGAGAGGTTGTTCCTTCAGAGAATCATGTAAAGACCTTTGCTTCATGTTTTCTCATTTAGATTTTCCCCTTCTCTATTTCTACTAGTTGGACAAAGCTTGAACAAACCAAAGCAGAAAACTAAGTATAGGCATGAGGTTCCCAGTCTAGGCATAGGTTCATGGTTGGACCAAAGGTCTCCTTATGGACGGATCGTATTTTCCATCAAGAATTGATCAACCAAAAGTAAAAGCCAAACACAAAGAAGACAAAAACAAAATTGGCCAATGGATGTAGTGTCACAAGACTCTTTGAATGTTGGCCACATACACATTCATAAGCCAGGATGCAGGTAGCCAGAAAAAATATTCGTGTAGCGAAAACAAATGGAAAAATCAACATGAAAAGAAAAACAAGACAAGAGGAAAGGTGTACACAACAAGGAAACAAAACTAGAAGACAAGAAAGAAAAATGAATAAGGAAAACTTGTTGCAGAGACAAGACAAGGGAACCAGAATGAATTACCAGAACGAGTGCAAGATGAGTGCAACGAAAGGAAAACTAAGATGAAACTATTCCTACTCCTATCCTAACAGCTATATGGTTGGGGTTACATGTAATGAAATTTCCAGTGAAGCCACCATAGCCGCTCCAGAACTGCATCCACAAAGATATGGATGACTAAAAGAGATAAAAATTGGTGTGCAACAGAAAATACAAAAACTTGAGCAAGTTGCGCATGGAAAGGAAGGTCTTGCCTATGGGCAAAAAGATGTGTCACAACCACCCAATACAAAGTCTTACCTTTTTGATGGATACCCTTTCTAAAAAAACCTCAGAAGCTTATTGCGAATGTGTCCTTGTCTACACTGAGCTTCTTAGCAAGTGCAAGGAAGCATTGAAACTTGTTTCCTGCAACATGGCTTGCCAAGTAAGATTGCTCCAGCCATTCAGCGATTAGATCATGAAATTCATAATGGTTTTTTGGACAGCCTCGTGATCTATGAAAGGGTGAATTTTCAATTTGACAGACGAGATAACGATTGGAATATTGTAAGGAAAAATAAATTTGATCATTCTCAACAGTCATGCCAAGGCAGTGAGTACCTGCCATCAGCATAGGCTGAAGTGCCTCCCCTGCTTGATAGAAATCTGAGGAGAAAGATTCTAAATAATGAATATGAGAGTGTGTGAAGCAACTGTCATCGGATGTGCTGATGGGAAAATGATAAGCTGAGTGACAGTCAACCAAGATAGAGGAATGATCAAATGAGCTATTTGAGATGTCAGATTCCCAGTTTGAAATGAACAAAGAAAATTTTGTTTGAATAATCTTGTGAACATTCTGAACAATGTAACCAAGTTCGTTGTGAGCTAGACACGATGGAGTTTGATATAAGAGATGTACATGAAGACGGACGTGCTGTAACATATTTGCAGATTCTGTCATAAGTGAAATTTAAAAATTTGAGAGATGACACCTGGAAAAACAAACATTTTTTACATGGTAATTCAAACTGAATGAAACCATGGAGATAGATGGATTTTTCACGATAAACTAAATTTGATTTGGTTCCGGGGGCTTACCAGAGTTGCAAAGTCATGACATAACTATCAACAGACATTGAAGTGCCTCGACTCCTTGACATGTACTGAAACTTTCAAGAATCATAGAATCACATTTTGAAGCTTGAACTAGATCATTCATGGATTGAGGATGGCAGTTGTTGTTGATTTTAACACTGCTCTCAGGATGGCAACCATCTCTGTCACAGGTTGCACTAGCTTTTTCAGCTCTAGCAAGCTAACTTGAAGAGTTGTCTACATGCAAGAGAAGATGACAGGGAATGAGAAGGAAAGTTTTTGATTAGACTGTTTTCATATTTATCATGGACAACCACACCGTCTTGTGTCAATAGAGGAGATAACTCATCAGATGAAGAAACAAGAGAATGTAGATTATCTTTGCTACATGTGGATGAATTGTGAATGGTAGGCCACAATGGAAAGTGAGGTGAAGAGGTAGTTTCGATATGGACATCTTCTGTGACTAGAGCACATTCTACATATGAATTAGAGTCTTCATGAGAAAATGGAAGATCACATGGTGTGCTTGGGCATTCTTCACAACATATGGACGCATGGGAGTGATGACTACCCAAGACTGGGGGTTGATCAAAATAATTAATTGTACATGATGTTCCACCGAGATTAGTAGCTTGAGAATCATTCAAGAAAGGAAGCTCATTATTTTGATGCATAAAATTTTGAAATAGAGAGGGAACATTGATAATGTCCTCACCTTTTTTCTCCTCTAATTGTGTAATGTGACTGCCTTGCGCCTGATCGCAATTTGAGTCAGCGGCTTGAGAATCAAGAGAATGTGAACAACTGGCTGGTGAAGCAGATTGATCAAGGAATTCATGGTACAAGGATTCATGGCTTGTAGATGATGAAGGATAGTAGAGATGTGGATCAGATTCGAGACTTGAGTTATGAACAGTGACATCCTCTTGTGGGATGGAGGAGTCAATCTTCGTTATAGGCTTTCTCAGCGACTCTGGAGCTTCCTCCATAGAAGCGGGAGACAAATGAGAAGGTGGCCTGGGGACATGCTGTGAAAATTTCTCAGCTTTGCAATCACCACAAGGGGGCACCCACATAGGGACCAAAAAAGGAGGAGGAAAAGGAACAAACACAGTGTTGGGCTCCTCCTCTGCAATCTAAGGTGCCTCATGGTTCACAAGAGTTGGCGAGGAAGGGAAATCGGGAGGTTCACCATATTGAGAAATATGAACCAAGAGTTTAAACTCTTCTCTTAAGAAATCAAAGTTCAAAATTTGTTTAGGAATTTCATAACAAAGGTGAAGGAAGCGATCAACAAAGTCCTCAACTGATTCGTCAGGCTCCATTCTTAAATGACATATTTTTTCATGGAAATCCTAGTGGCTATACTCATCAAACATTTTAGTCATCATTTCGACAAGCTAAACAAATGAATCGATAGAGGAAGAGGGTAATGTGTGACACCATTTCTTAATATGACCTTCAAATGTGAGGGTAAGTAATGCAACCCAGATATCTCCAGACTTTATTCTGTGACACTTGAAAAAACTAATAAATTGACACACATGGTTACAAAAAGATGGTTCACCCTCACCACTGAACTTCAATTTGGATAGGTCATTGATAAATTCCGTGGGGATGGTATATTCAAACTTTATAGAAAGACATCCTAGGATTATGATGTCAGGAAGAGCCATTTTTAAAATAAGAGATTCAAATCAGACTCTACAGGAACAACCTGTTGTTTGGCCCTCCTAGCATAATTTTGTTGACGGTGTTGGAAATCCATCAACAAAGGTGATCCCCCCGATGTGAAGTCCCAACTAGACCTCACACCGTTTGGTGTAGGAGTCCCATATGGTATGAAGGCCCAGTTTCCATATACTTAGAGATCTGCCTTGGCTCTAGCTGTCAGCACATGACACTGTTACACTGGTATCTTCAAACAATAAGGCATGTGTGCCTAATGAGTGCGTAATGTACCTGTGTCAAGGTTATATTATTGCAAAAGGGGGAGAAAAGTGAGCCTCTAAGTGAGATGTATTAGTACCACCCAAGAAGAGACACATGCGAACTAGGAATGGTCTATCCAGAATCCAGCAGAGTAGTCCATAGCTGACATGGCGGTAGTTAAAACTGAAGTTCAAGGGAAAATACATGCACCATCCAACAGAGTAGTCCAAGCAGATGTGACAATTGTTATAACCAGTAAACAAGAGAGGTATTTCTAATGTCCTACAGAGTAGTCCACAAGGACGAGAAACAATGATAAGAAATACAACACATCTTCAACAATGTAAGTACTGAAACAAACAAAGTAGTTCAACTATCTTAGTACAAGTTAAGAAAACATTCATTACAAATTTCTCAAGAGTAGTATTAAAAACATCCACAAAACATGTGTGAAAACATGTTGGCCTTAATAGGCTTATAAATTAAGAAAAATCCCCAAGACACATTTTTACACCATACATCACTAGTCCCAGTAGTGGGACATTTGAGCCACACCAAGCTCCTCAAAGAAGATACTATAGACTCTCAAGGTTATGTGGGAGGAGCCATGGTGAAAAATCATTTTATCACACAATGAGGGCGTTATATATAACCAAGGGTGATGCTTGACCCTTGTGACTCTTGGACTACCCTCATCATTGTTCAACTTCTTATGAATTTTCAACTGACATGAATCTTCAACTTCTTCTGTGTGTCCATGATGAGCCCCAAAAATGGATAATTATATGGGTTCATTCAGCCTCCTAATTCGACTTAATCCACCATTCTCATTAGTTTATTGCATGTTTTTTATTATATTTATGCTAATAGAGTGAATTGGGTTAGTCATTATGCCAACAAGTCTAATGGGTGCTTTGTGCAGTTTTTGGGTCAATTTTGAGACAAAATCAAAGGTTTTAATGAGCACTTGGTAGCTAAATTTGTGGAAGAACAAGGGAGAGGATTTGTAGAAAGGTGTCCCCTTCATTTATGGGCCCTTACCTCGAATTCTCCACCATCAGCTCGGAGTTCAAGGGCCACCACATCAATTATCACAAGGGCAGCTGAGCAAGGGCTAGTAAAGTTGTTGTTAACTACAAGTTTTGGCAGCCGTGTTCCTAAAGTTTAGGAGGGTTGTTGGGGTCCTCAATTTGTATAAATAAGAGGGCTTAGGGCCTCATTTGGGGTTTGGTAGAATTTAGCTAGTTTGTAGTTTAATTTTAGTCATTTTTTAGGCAGTAGGTTAGCTCTACATTTCAACACATTTTCAAGATTTTTCTTGTAGATAGTTTTTGATGTAACTATTATTTCTTGAGAAATAAAGATGAATCCAGCTTTGCACCAGCTCTAATCTTTCTCAAGAGGCTGTAGCTCTTGGGGTTGGTCCCAACCCAAGTGCCTAGTACCTCCTTTGTTTACCTTTATGTGTTTATGCTGCATTCTTATAATACAATCTGCTATTTAGATTTAAATCTTGTTTTGTTATTTAGGTTTATTTTGATGATTAAAAAGGATTTTCATGTTCAGATTGATTTGATAGGTTAATAACAGAGAAGATATTCAGAAAAAGGCTATCAAGCACCTCTGATCTCACCTCTCCCTCAGTGGGACAATGAGCTGGGACCAAGGTGTCCTTGCTGCCACCAAAAACATTGTCTTTGCTACATCATGCAATTATTTGTGTTAGATTCTCATTTGGAGAAGTTGATACCAGTTGTGGTTACATGCTCAAGTTCATGATTGCTTAGTTTTCATAGCTATTTCACATGATTTCATTGCAAATAAACTTCTGTTCATTTTCTTTGCTGTTATTTAGGTCAGATTAGGTTAAAGTAGCTAGGTCCTTGATTTTCCGAGTCTTTGTTTGTTCAGTTTGAGAAATAACTTGCAGAGCACCTGTATTACCTCTCTATCTACCCGTACTCCATCAATCCCACCTGCTCCATCCTCTAACTCGGATTCTTGCCTTCATTTGCCTCATTTTCCCACTTTGCCCTAATTTCTACATTCTTGTGCATCATTGCTCCCTCCATCCTCGAACAAATCCAATCGCTCCTTAGCCTCATTCACTAGGTCCTAGGCCTCTTCACACCCTCATTGAACCTCCATTTCCACTTCTTCACCTTTCTTCCACCATCAACCCTCCAAAATCCCCTTTCGGAACATCCTGTAGAAGCCACAGAACATCCTGTAGAACCCCTGCAGACTTCCTGTAGAAGCTCACGAAAGTGGTTTCTTGAGATCCGATCACTGTGAAACTCTTTGGAAGGGTGCTAGGGACCCCTTAGGCCCTCTTCTAACCTTCCCAACCTCCTGCAAGCATTTCCTTTCGCCAATCCACCTTTGCACAGTCAAAAACAGTTAAAGCACATGCATAATAATTCTGCCAACTTACTCAAAAATACAAAGAGATGTTTCTTTTCAGTTTTCACTTCAAAAGTAGCTTATACACATGCACTTAACCTTCCAAAGAATCAATGGCATCTTTTTGAGTAGCTTTCATCCTTTTTCTTGCATCAGTAGGGCTAGCTGGTAAAACTAGGGTTTGCTAGGGTTTGCATTTCCATTCAGCTTTTTAGTTTATTTCTGCAACTAGATTAGCCTCCTTTAAGTTAGCTTTCATCCATCAGTTAAAAGCTTCTTCTAAGAACTCATAGAAGTTGGCTTAAGCTCCTAGCGGACTTGTGCCCGTTGATCAAGTGACAGCCGCGACAAGAGCTAGTACTTGTGCATATAGCACCGTCGCTTCCAAGTTTGTTACGAACTACCGGGTTGATAAAATTAAAGAAGGGAGTTCCAGGAGTTGCAGCATTATTACTGAAATACTGGGGCCCACCAGTCCATTGGAATTTCACTTCACATTACATTCAGTTACAACAGATATGGTCAATAGTGATGATGTGTCCTTGACAACTCATGACACAATTTGACATGACATTGCTGACATGTACTGGTTGGCTGTGGTGTCCATGTCAAGCTGTTGTGCTACTAAGTGATGGATGTACTCTCGTGTGTGCTTTGTCTTCTCCTCCACATGGCTTGATGCTGTGGGGTATTCAATGGTCTTGGTCTTGCAAGATCGTTCAATGCATGTGTTCCTTTCACTTACTGCATGATATGATTTGTATGTTTGCCCAGATGCAAGCAAGTGTTCAAGAATGTGTGTTCCTTCTTCATCGCATTCGTCGTCTCTCCATGATATATCAATGTACCTGTTCTTACAATTCACTCATGACGGGATGACATCAAATCCAAAACCTCCTAGTCTAGCATGATGCATTGTTTTATGTGTTTAGCTGACATGGAGGGAGGACAAGTCATTGAGACTGCATAGAGCACATCTCAGGCTGGGATGAGGAAATCTGGGACATATTCTTGATTGTCGGGGAAAAATGCACAGTGGCCACTGGGAGGCAGAATTGCATAGTGAAGGACACCAGTGGCAACTGCAAGGTGGGACCTTAAGGGGAACTTATGTGCAGTTTCTGGAGGGAAGACAAGACATGGCTACATAGGACGAGCTGGGAAATTATACGCAATTTCCAGAGGGAAGACAGGACAAGGCAGTAGGGGACCAACTGGGCATCTCTGCACAATTTCCTGGGGGAAGACAAGGCAGAGCAGTAGACGAATGGTTGGGAATTTTTGCGCAGTTTTAGAGAGTAGTGAGTCCCGAGTGAGGAAGGTCACTGACGAGGACATATATGCATAGTTTCTAAGAGCAGTGTAGGCCTAGGTCTCTATGCAATGCATGGATCCAACAAGTAGGAAGAAGGCTTGATGATTATTCTTGCGAAGTGCGTAGTTCAAATTGGCATTTGAGGCAATTTCTATGGAGTTCTGGGAAGGAGGACATCTACTCACCTCTAGGATTGCGCAGTGCAACTAACCCGAAATACAGCTTCAACCACTGCGTAGTTCCAGGAGACAGAGTAACACCACTGAGGGCTAATACTGTGCAGTGCAACTCAGTTGGGGTCTGAGGAAGTGAAGTTTTTCCCTCGAGAGATTTTTGGGAAAATGGCTAAGTCTAAAAGGTAAGTGAACTCATAAAGACTCAACATTATGATCACACACTTAAGATACTTTGACAACATGACAAAACTAACCACCGAGACAACATAGAAAATCATGACCCTCTGTGGGACTGTCAAGAGGTGACAGCGACAAGTGCGACACTTGGGATAGACCTTCGAATGACTGCAATGGCACTTGCGTCACAGTGATTACAACTTTGTGTGTGAGTACGATGGATGTTCACATAGCTAGGACAACCCAAACACACAAAGCCAAACCTTTCAAAATAACCAGAACAAGATCGCAAGCATGAAAAAACAATCAACATGTCAAAAGATGATAGTTGGTTAAGAAAGCAAAAAGGAAGCAAGACACAAAGAGGAAATACATGGAATGACTTTCAGTACTTCCAACTATGCATGTCATTGAAGACATAATGATATGACAATGATAAGCAGTCCTTCAAGCTACACTAAGAGATGTGTTTCAAAAGATGTGCTTTGTTTTCCTTACCTACCCTCCAAAGGGTTATGCATCTGACAGAGTCTTCATGCGGTCTCGCTCTTCTATCATACCTTGGGTTCCTTGGTCTACTTATCTTTCTCCTCAGCTCCTTGAGAGTCATCTAGCATGTCATCATTCCTTGTGGTCACTAAGAGACACTTCTGCGCAGTTTCAGTTGGTCGTGACTACTGCTAAGATGAGAACTTGGGAGGCACATCTACACAGTTTCTGGATGCAAGGTAGATTGGGCAACTGAGGGACAATATTGTGCAGTTTTGAGATGCAAGGAATTACTGTGGGATGAGGTCCTCAGAAGACACATCCACACAACTTCAGGATGCAAGGTAGGCTAGGCAGCTGAGGGACAACGTTGCGTAGTTTCTAAAGATAGTGGGTTCTCGCTCAGGGAAGGACACTAGAGGAAACCACTGCACAATTTTGAATCCCAAGGGAGGTTGGACTCCCTGTGCATTATGTAGTTCCAGTAGGCAAGGGGAAAAGGTTAAGGGTTACAGATGCAAAGTTTTTGGTTCTGAAAAGCTAGATGAGGTTAAATTTCTAGGGAAACTTCAAAATTTGGCTAAGTGTGGGATCAATGGAATTGATATGAATAGTGATAGAAATTGACTACGATCACACACTTGAACACTTAGTGATATGACAAATTTATGACAAGAGTGCATGAAATGAGTGCGAGACATGTTTATGTGATGAGAACAACTCATACACACAAAGATTTCCACTTGAAGCATAAAAAACCTCCCTTTGCATGAAAAACTATAATCTCCATGCCCAAAGATGACACATGCTATATAAGATAAAGCGTGAACAACTCTTGAGATCAAAGAGGGGAGATTGAGATCACCAGCTTACCAATAAGTGACTAAGGAACAATTGATCACATGATCCACAGTAGGCTCTTAAATTTGAGAATAGGCCAAAATTTTGGAGGGTGTTGTAGCCTCTACAACGGACTGGTTGAATTCCAGCTTCTTTGTCTTGGTTCGTTTTAGTTAGGGGCCTTGGTCCATTAAGAAGTATTGATTCATTGTGCATATTACCTCAGCTTCCCCACTTACCCCATGGGCAGACATGGTCCCCTTTGTACCTTCTCATTTGAACACAATATAATATTAAACTGGATCATATTGTTTCAAATTGGGAAGGGTATTTTAGCTCGCCAGCTTAAGATTTGAAGAGTATATTTTTTCATCTCTGGTGTTGCTCCATTGCGAGAAGGCCTAGAAAACACCTCGACAAAGTCATGCAGGAACACAAGCATTTCTCCACTACCAATGAGCTTGGACAATACCTAGGTGGAGTTGCCTACTTCACCTCTCTGCATAGGAAGCCTTTTTCTTTTTTCGCCTTTGTTAAATTTAAATAGAAATGTGCATCGACACTTATTTATTTTGGGGTGGAAGAGGAGGTTGTTCCTTCAAAGAAGCATGTAAATACCTCTGATTCAGGTTTGTTCATTTAGATTATCCCTTCTTTGTTTCTACAAGTTGGATAAGCTTGAACACACCAAAGCATAAAACTGAGTACAGGCATGAGGTTCCTAGTATATGCACAGGTTCATTGTAGGACCAAAGATCTCCTTATGGACATATTGTATTTTCCGTCAAGACTTCATCGGCCAAAAGTTACAACCAAACAAAAAGAAGACAGACACAGGACTAGCCAAGGGCTGCAATGTCACAAGACTCTTTGAACATCAGCCACATACACATTCAGAAGCCATGACGTAGGTCTAGGAACAACACGTATTCACCTAGTGAAAGAAACGAAAAACTCAACACGAAAGGAAAAACAAGACAAGAGAAAAGGCATACACAACAAGGAAACAAAACTAGAATACAAGAAAGAAAAAGGACTAAGGAAAACATAATGTGGAGTCAGGATAAGGGAACAAGAACAAATTACCGAAACGAGTTCAAGATGAGTGCAAGGAAAGGAAAACTAAGATGTAACTAATCCTACTCCTATCCTAAAAGCTAGACAATTTGGGTTACGTGTAATGAACTTTCCAGTGAAGCCACCATAGTCACTCCCAAATTGGATCCACAAAGATATGTACAATTAAAATAGATAAAAAGTAGTGTGTAATAGAAAATACAAAAACTTGAACAAGATGCACATGGAAAGGAAGGTCTTTCCCATGGCAAAAATATGTGTCACAACTAGCCAATACACATACTTACCTTTTTGATGGATACCCTTTCTAAACAAACCTCAGAAGCTTCTTGCAGATGTGTCCTTGTCTGCACCGAGCTTCTTTGAAAGCACAAGGAAGGATTGAAACTTGTTGCCTACAACATGGCTTGCCAAGTAACAATTTTCCAACCATTTAGCGATTGGATCGTGAAATTCATAATGGCTATTTGGAAAACCTTGTGATATGTGAAATGGTGAATTTTAGATTTGACAGACGGGAACACGATGGGAATCTTGTAAGGAAAAATAAATCCGATCATTCTTAATAGTCATGCCAAGACTGTGAGGACCTTCCGTCAATGCAACCTGAAGTGCCTCGCTTGACAAAAATCTGAGGAGAACGATGGTAAACAATGAAGATTAGAGTGCACGAAGGAATTATCATTGAACATGCCAGTGGGAAAATGATAAGCTCGGTGATAGTCACCCAAGATAGAGGAATGATCAGATGAGCTGGTTGAGACGTCATATTCCCAATTAGAAATGAACAAAGAAAAATTCATTTGAGAAATATTGCGAATGTTCTGAACAATGGAACCAAGTTCAGTGTGAGCTAGACATGACGGACCACCTTCTTGAAGCTGATGAAAAATTACGTAGCCATCATAGGCATCACAGGAGTTTAAAAAGGATTCTAGCACTGTGCATGCGTGACACCAGTTGGGGAATGGTGAATGAAGAGGAACTTGATTCGTATGATAGCTTGTGCAGTCATAATCACCCATGGAGGTTTCTGGTGTGATGAGTTGACATGTTTATAGTACAAGGTTCGCAAGAAGAATGAGGAGCTGATCATGAGAGGGAAAATTCGATAAGTATGATTGCGGGCAAAGACAGTCTTTGAGATGATCAAATTCACAATTCCATGATTTCATGAGAGACAAACACTCCCAACCTGAGTTTGATGTAAGAGATGTGCATGAAGATAGGTGCGCTCTAACAAATTCGTGGATTCTATCATAAGTGAAATTTTGAAAATTTGAGAGATCACACCCGAAATACCAGTTTTTTTTTACACGGGAATTCAAACTGAATGAAACAATGAAGATAGACAAATTGTGCATAAGAAACTAGATTTGATTAGGTTTCGAGGGCTTACCAGAGTTTCGAAGTCATGACATAACCATCAATGAATATTGAAGTGTCTCGACTCCTTGGCACGTCTTGGAACTTTCCAGAATTACAGAATCACATTTTGAAGCTTGAACCATATCATGCATGGCTTGAGGATGGTTGTTGTTCTGATTTCAACACTTCTCTCAGGATGGCAGCCATCTTTTTCACAGGTTGCACCAGATGTTTCAGCTTTAGCAAGCTGACTTGAAGAGTTGTCTTCATGAAAGAGAAGAGATGAAAAGGAATGGGAAGGAAACTCTTTGATTAGATTGTTTTCAACTTTATCATGGAAAACCTCACCGTCTTGTGTCAATCGAGGAGATAACTCATCGCATGAAGAAACAAGATAATGTGGAGTATCTCTGCCACATGTGGATGCATTATGAATGGTAGGACATAATGGAAAGTGAGGTGAAGAGGAAGTTTCAATATGGACGTTTTCTTGGACTAGAGCATTATCTAGATTTAAATTAGAGTCTTCATGACAAAATGGAAGATCACAAGATGTGCTTGGCCATTTTTCATGACATATGGAAGCATGGGAGTAATGACTGCCCAAGACTGGGGGTTGATCGAAAGAGTTAATTATATAGGATGTTCCACCGAGATTGGCATATTGAGAATCATTCAAGAATGGAAGCTCATTGTTTTGATGAACAAAATTTTGAAATAGAGATGGAAGATTGATAGTGTCCTCACCTTTCTGCTCCTCTGCCTGTGTAATGTGATAGCCTTGCACCTGATCGCAATTTGAGCCAATGGCTTAAGAATCAAAATAATGCAAATAAATGGTTGGTGAAGCAGGTTGATCAAGCAAGTCATGGTACAAGGAGTCATGGCTTGTAGATGATGAATAATGGCAAATATGCAGGTCAAATTTGAGACTTGAGTTATGAACGGTGACGTCCTCTTGCAGGATGGAGGAGTCAGTCTTCACTATAGGATTTATAATCCATTATGGAACTTCCTTCATAGAAGCGGGAGACAGATGAAAAGGTGGCCTAGGGATATGCTGCACAAATTTCTCATCTTTGCAATCACCGCAAGGGGTCACCCACATCGGGACCGGAAAAGGAGGAGGACAAGGAACAAACGAGGTGTTGGGCTCCTCCTCTACAATATGAGGTGCCTCATGGTTCACAAGAGTTGGGGAGGAAGGGAAATCAGCAGGTTCACTATATTGAGAAATACGAACCAAGCGTTTAATATCTTCTCTCAAGAAATCAAAGTTCAAAAGTTGTTTAGGATTTTAGTAACAGAGGTGAAGGAAGTGATCAACAAAGTCCTCAACTAATTCATTAGACTCCATTCTTAAATGATAAAAAATTTCATGGAAATCCTGGTGGCTATACTCATCGAATGTTTTAGTCATCATTTCAGCAAAATGACCAAATGAATCGATAGAGGCAAAGGGTAATGTGTGACACCATTTCTTAACACGACCTTCGAATGTGAGGGTGAGTAATGCGTCCTAGATATCTCTAGACTTTATTTCGTGACTCTTGCAAAAAGTAATAAATTGATGCACATGGTTACGAAAAGATGGTTCACCCTCACCACTGAACTTCAACTTGGACATATCATGGATAACTTCCACGGGGATGGTACATTCTAACTTTATAGAAAGTCATCTTAGGATTGTGATGTTAGGAAGAGCTAGTTTTAAAATAAGAGATTCAAACCAGACTTTACGGGCACAGCCTATCCTCTGGCCCTCCTTCTAGCACCATTTTGTTGATGATTCTAGAAATCCATCAACCATGGGGATCTCCTTGATGTGAAGTACCAACTAGAACTCACACCGTTTAGTGTAGGAGTCCCATCCAGTATGAAGGCCTGGTTGTCATATAGTTAGAGATCTGCCTTGGCTTTAGCTGTCAGCACATGAGAGTGTAATGTTGGTATCTTCAAACAACAAGGTATGTGCCTGGTGAGTGCATAATGTAACAATGTCAAGGTTCTCTTACTGTAAAAGGGGTGTAAAAGTGAGCCTCGAAGTGGGAGGCATGGTAAATTTTAGGGGTGAATTTCAGCCCAAGGGCGCAATTTAAGGAGTTTTTCATTTTAGAGGGGCGTAATTTTTATAAAACACCCATTTCATATATTTAACCCAACTTTTATTTGAAAAATAATTAATTTTTTCAATTTAAGCTAAAAAATAAAAGGGGCGAATAAACTATGAAAATATTCATTTGACCCGATTCACTTGGCTTGGGAGATTATGTTCCATTACAATTGCCCAATTTTCTGCTTTGCAACGTTAAATTCGTATGTAATCACCCATTTCTTGAGAGGTTGTGTTTGGTCCCAATGAATAAAAATGTAAATAAAGTGGAGGTATGGTAAATAAATAAAACCTCTTTTTATACTTACTCCAAAGATATGGTAAATAAATAAAAATATAAATAAACTAGAGGTATGGTAAAGACATAAAACCTCTTTTTATATTTAGTCCATAACCCTCTTTCTATTTAAGAAGGCTAAAAAAAGAGGTTTTATTTACGTGAATATATGGGCCAAATACCATATTTATAAAGGAGATATAGTAAATTAATAAAAATATAAATAAACGAGAGATATGGTAAATAAATAAAACATTTTTTTATATTTACTTCATAAGTCACCTTATATTTACGAACACATGCAAGGGTGCAAATAAATAAAAATATAAATAAAGTGGAGGTATGGTAAATAAATAAAACCTCTTTTTATACTTACTCCAAAGGTATGGTAAATAAATAAAAATATAAATAAACTAGAGGTATGATAAATAAATAAAACCTCTTTTTATATTGAGTCCATAACCCTCTTTTTATTTAAGAAGGCTAAAAAAAGAGGTTTTATTTAAGTAAATATATGGGCCAAATACCATATTTATAAAAGAGGTATGGTAAATAAATAAAACCTCTTTTTTATACTTACTCCAAAGGCATGGTAAATAAATAAAAATATAAATAAACTAGAGATATGGTAAATAAATAAAATCTCTTTTATATTTAGTCCATAACCCTCTTTCTATTTAAGAAGGCTAAAAAAAGAGATTTTATTTAAGTGAATCCTCTAGGCCAAATACCATATTTATAAAACAGGTATGGTAAATTAATAAAAATATAAATATACGAGAGGTATGGTAAATAAATAAAACATTTTTTTATATTTACTCCATAAGTCACCTTATATTTAAGAACACTCAAAAAATATATTTAGGTGAAGCCTATGGGCCAAATACTATGGACCAAATACCATGGGCCAAATTATTATTAATACCATGTAAAAAAACATTATTAACCCTAATATTAGTATTAATAAAAATAAATATGGCACATGGTATTGACCCATGGTATTCACGTGGAATGTAGCCTATTTAAAGGAGGAATTAAACTAGAATAGATCGATGATCTAGTAAGCCCCGAGAGGGATCAAATATGTGATATGCAAAATAGCATACAGCGAAAAAATATTTGATCCCTCTCGGGGCTTGGTAGATCAAGAGTAAAAATGGATCTTGTAATTTAATGTCACTTAAACATTTTAACTTGGTTAAAAAAAAACAAAAGTCAATTATTAATTTTATTAATTTTTATAAATTACTAATAGTAGTTTTTAGGCTTCAGGTTTATGACAACCCATAGTATTGACCCATGGTAATACCATGGTATTCATGTGAGCATAGAATATGTAAAGGGGAAATTCTATCAGTTTAGATCCATTTTAATTTCGGGTCTACCAAGTGATCCATTTTAATTCTGGGTCTACCAAGTGCTGAGAGGGATAAATAGGTTTCATCTTTCTAAGAGTGGTAAATGTGGAGTTAAGACGGATATAAGTTGGTTTTTATGATAATGAAGATATTAAATAGACTTATGAAATTATATTGTAGAAAACATCTTAAGGTGAATGGGTAAAGCTACATTTAGTCGTTTAACAAAATTTAGTAAAAAATACCAATATCTCCATTAATATCGATTTTTTGATTTAACAAAAAAAATCAAAACAGTGAAATCTTATCACTCTTTCCGCATCACCCTCGCAGAAGAGAGATAGTCGCTGCCCAGATTTCCCACCATTTTTCAAACATTCTCAATATGATATCTTCATGAAAAAGTTAAGGTATTGATGTTGGATTAGTTGTTTGAAAAATATGTTGGTTTGTACAACATTTCATCTTCTCTGTTATTCTTAGTTTGTCGTACTGATCTATAGGGGTTGGGCCGGGGTTGGGCCACTACACCATATTGTCCTAAAAGGCAAAGATTGTGCACCAAAAAGGAAATTAATCCACATGTTACAACGTTGTTAAAAAATGCAAGACGTATGAAGGTAGTGAATTATGCTAATAAGCAATTTAGATTGGGAGAGACGTAATTAAATTTTATTATTTAATTGAAGATTTCCAATTAAAATAATAATAAATCTACATTTATATATTTATATATTGATTGGAAGGCAGGCTTATGACAACGGTCACTTATTTCCATTAGATCCCCTTCAGGCCTTTGGGATACCTACTACTTTACTATATTATATAGTTGGGGCTTGCTACTTGTTGGTGTGTTGGGGTAAACAAACTTGATGTGTTTTGTTTTTATCTCCCGGTTGGAATCTATGGAATAATAAAGAAATTTGATAGCTTGAGAAAAGTGGTAGAGAAAAGATTAATCTCTCTTACCTTCCCAGAACTGGTGGTCAAGATCAACACCTACAAGAACTTTGTTGTGGAATATTATCAAAACTAATAGAAGGATATGAAAGAGTATACAGTAAGAACCTTGATAAACATGATCACTGAAACTTGCAAAATTGTTTGTAGGAAGAGAAAATTATGTTTCTTTTTTCCAAACATGTATCTTAGTATATTATAGTTTAATGAATATGTTTTCCTATTATCATATATGGTTTCATACTTTCACAAAACATTCGCCAAGACTTCACAATGTTTTATTATTCAGTGAAAGATTGCAAGATCTTACGACATTTTATAATTCAGTGAAAGATTCGCCATGACTTTACAAGAGAATATAATCTGGTGAGAGATTCGCCAAAAAAAATTATATATACATATTATATTATTCATAAAATCACCTCCCATTTTTCCTATGTATCATGGGGATTCACCCATTTATTATACATATAAATTCAGGGTGGTTCTTAAAATTTTCCTTGGTGGGAGGTAGTAGTACCGCCCAGGAAGAGACACAGACGAACCAGGAATGGTTTGTCCAGCATCCAACGGAGTTCTCTAGAGTCGAAGCTTCAGTCGTTAAAACTGAAGTGTAAGGGAAAACACGTACACAATCCAACAGAGTAGTCCACATGGATGTGACGATCATTATAACCAATAAACAAGAGAGGTCTTTCTAATGTCTTGTAGAGTATAACATAAGGACAAGACAACAATGATAAGAAATATAGCACATCTTCAACAATGTAAGTACTAAAACAAACAAACTAGTTCAACTATCTTAGTACAGTCTAAGAAAACATGGATTACAAATGTTTAAAGAGTAGTCTTACAAATATCCACAAAACATGCATGAAAACTTGTTGGCCTTAATAGGCTTATGAATCAAGAAAAAGACCCAAGCCACATATGTACACCATACATCACTAGTCCCAGTAGTGGGACATTTGAGCCACTCCTCGCTCCTTAAAGAATAGACTACAGACTCTCAAGGCTATGTGGGAGGCGCCAAGGTGAAAAATCCTTTTCTCATACAATGAGGGGGGTATATATAACCAAGGGTGATGCATGACCCTTGTGAATCTTAGACTACCCTCATTACCATTCAAATTCCTATGAATTTTCAAATGGAATGAATCTTCAACTTCTTGTGTGTGCCCACTGGACTTTCACTTCACATTACATTTAGTTACAAAAGATATGGTCCATAGTGGTGATGTGTCCTTGACAACTCATGACACAACTTGACACGACACTTCTGACATATACTAGATGCATGTGGTGTCCATTTCAAGCTACTACACTCCTAAGTGATGGATGTACTCTCAAGTGTGATTTGTCTTCTCCTTCACATGGCCTGATGCTGCAGGGCTTTCAATGGGCTTGGTCCTGCAATATGGTCGAATGCATGTGTTCCTTTCACTTGATGCTTGATGTGCTTTGTATGTTTATCTAGCTATAATAAAGTATTCAATTCACTCATGACAGGACAACACCAAATCCAAAACCTCATAGTCTAGCATGATGCATTTTTTTTGATGTTCAGGTGACAGGGAGGGAGGACAAGTCACTGAGACTGCATAGAGCACAACTTAGGCTGGGATGAGGAACTCCATGGCACAATCTTCACTATCGGGAAAGTTGCGCAGTGGCCACTAGGAGGAAAAATTGTACAGTGAAGGATACCAGTGGCAGCTGCAAGGTGGGACCCTAAGGGGCACTTTTGCGTAGTTTTTGGAGGGAAGACAAGACAAGGATGCAGAATACCAGCTGGGTAGTTTTGCACAATTTTTAGAGGGAAGATAGGACAAGACTTCAAGGGATTAGCTGGGGAGCTCTGTGTAATTTCCCTAGGGAAGACAACGTAGAGTAGTAGAGGAACAACTGGGCAGTTCTGCATAGTTTTAGAGAGCAGTGCATCCTGACTGAGGGAGGTCACTAGGGAGGACATCTCTACATAGTTTTCGAGAGTAGTGTAGGCCCAGTTCTCTATGCAATGTGGGGATCCAGTAAGTAGGAAGGAGGCTTGATGATTGCTCTTACAAAGTGCACAATTCATATTAGACTTTGAGGCAACTTCTTACCTCTAGGATTGCGCAGTGCAACTGACTTGGAGGAAAACCTCAAGCACTATGTAGTTCCAGGAGATAGAGCAACACCACTGAGGACTGAGATTGTGCATTTTAGATCAAACAGGGGATGAGGAAGTGAAGTTCTTCTGTCAATAGATTTTTAGGAAAATGGCTGTGTGAAAGGCATGTGAACTCGTGAATACTCGACATTGTGATCACACACTTAACATACTTTGACAACACAACGAAACTGACAACCATGACAACATATAAAATCATGACCCTCGGTGGGACTGTCTAGAGGCAAAAGTGATAAGTGCGACACTTGGGATAGACCTTCAGACGACCATGATGACACTTATGCGACAATGTGTACAAATTTGCATGTGAGTATGACGGATGTTCACGTAGATTTGACAACCCAAACACACAAAGACAAGCCTTTCGAAATAAGTAGAACAAGATCGCAAGCATGGCAAAGAAGTCAACATGTCAAAAGACAATAGTTGGTTAAGAAAGAAAAAAGGAAGCAAGACACAAAGAGGAAATACATGGAATGACTTTCAATGCTTGCAACTATGCATGTCATTGAAGACAAAATGATAAGAAAATGATAAGAAATCCTTTAAGCTACACTAAGAGATGTGTTTACAAATATGTGCTTTGTTTTACTTACCTACCCTCCAAAGGGTTATGCATCCAATGGAGTCTTCATGTGGTCCTTCTCTTATATCATACCTTGGGTTTCTCGGTCTGCTTATATTTCTCCTCAGTTTTGTGAGAGTCATATAGCATGTCATCCTTCCTTGTGGTCACTAAGAGACACATCTACCTAGTTCCAGCGGGCAATGACTGCTGCTAGGATGAGACCTTCGGAGATAGATCTGTGCAGTTTATGGATGCAAGGAAAACTGCGCAAATTAGGGACAATACTGTGTAGTTTTGGGATGCAAGGCACAACCGTGGGATGAGGTCCTGGGAGGACACATCTGCGCAGTTTCAGGATGCAAGGCAGACTGGGTAGTTGAGGGACAACGTTGCACATTTTCTAAAGACAGTGGGTTTTGGCTGAGGGAAGGACACTGGAGGAAACCACTGCGTAGTTTTGAATGCCAAGGGAGGCTAGACTCTCTGTGCATTATGGAATTCTAGCAGGAAAGGGGAAAAGCTTGAGGGTTACAGATGTGAAGTGTGTAGTTCCAAAAAGTGGGATGAGGCTAAGTTGCTAGGGAAACTCTAGAATTTGGCTAAGTGTGGGATCAATGGAACTGATATGAATAATGATAGAACTTGACTATGATCACACACTTGAACACTTAGTGATACAACATAGACCATCTAGAACATATGAAAACATACTTCTCTTAATGCAAAAACCTTTACGACAATAGTGCATGAAGTGAGTGCGAGACATGTCTATGTGATGAGAATAATTCATACGCACAAAGATTTCCCCTTGAAGTAGAAAAAACCTCCATTTTCATGACAAACAATAATCCCCATGCCCAAAGATGACACATGTTGTATAAGATAAAGCTTGAATGACTCTCAGGATTGAAGAGGGGAGCTTGAGATCATCAACTTACCAATAAGTGACTAAGGAACAATTGATCACAGGATCCACAATAGGCTCTGAAATTTGAGTATAGGACAAAATTTTGGAGGGTGTTGCAGCGCTACAAAAGATTCCATGATTTATATGTAACAATGTTTTCCTTCCCATTTAATAAGGAATAAAGTTATATGTTCTCTCCCTTTTTAGATTTTTTGGGATTTATTCAGTTCATGCATTCTTTAATCAATGTTCTCTTGCTTAGTTCTCTCCTCCTGTTTTAACAATCAAGCCTCTTAGGTTGTAGCTCCCAAGATCCAGATCAATGATATCAGATCCATGTTGGCTTGTTGGGTGTCCGAGTGCAATTTTTTTTTATCGTTATCATCATTTCCATTGTATTGGCACAATTCCACTCCCTTTTTTGGGCCCCTTTGGTCATCTTTTGTAAATCTCTACTATGCTCTATTATTGTTTGCAACTATTTTCCCTTATTCCACTTCTTAGATGCCTTTTGAGTTTATAAACATCCATTTAGAAGCTAACAACCATTTAGCAATGAAAAACTGTGTCTCCCTCTATTTCTCATCCCTATCATTAAGCTCATCATAAACCTCATTCTCTCAAATCCTCTCAAAGTTTTCCTCTCCTTTCAAACCCCAAGTTATTCCCCACCATAAAAAACCTCACTCCCTATCGCTCTTCATTTGCATGTAGACCATCACACCACCTGTCCTCACCTTTGAGGGAGAGAGATATGTTAAATCTTCTTTGGACTTGAAATGCACACATTTAGACACCACTCATGTCATCATGCATAGGGGCATCATGTGATGTCCCTTTCTGATCCCTAGAAGCATAAAAGGGTTGGAGTGATACCCTATCTAGATCCCATGGGATATTGACATAAAAACAAAGGGTTCACTTGAATAAAATAAATAATAATTAAATAAAGGTGGTAAAAGTAGCTATATGACAAATAAAGTGACCCAAGGTTTTTTTTTCAGAGGAGGAAAACATTATTTAAAGGATAAGGAGTCTAAAATAAGGAGATGCAAATAATTACTGGTGAATTGATTAAGTAGCTCAAGTATCTTATTGAGAGAGGTAAAACCCTCATTTTCTCCAAGTTTCGGAGTTGAGATATACACCCTATCTGATGGAATTAGTTTCGGTGGTCACTAAACCACGCTAGCCAATTATTTCGTTTTGCAGGTTAATCCTTTAGAAGTCGATTTGGAAATGTAAGGAGGGGATCAAAATTTTACTGTTCTAAGAGGGTTGAATCAACTGAAAGGATGTCAAGTTCTATACACAATGAACATATACTATTGGCAAATTTCATACCCATAAGAGGTCGAAATTATTTAGTTTCTAGGAGTTGAATATGATTGTAGTGAAAGGGTCGAATTGCCGAATTCCTTGTAGCTTATCAAGGATTGAATCATTAGATTTAAGGTTCTAAATATCCTCATGGTGTGGTTGAAAAATTCTATGCATTCAAGAGGCCAAGTAAAGGTTGAATTTATTGAGGATTGGAGGCTAAATATCCTAGGAAACCGCAATTGCAAATTTCCTAAGAAGGATAGATTTTTGTTATCAAGGAATGAGTGGAAGCCTATGTTCTTGTTCATTCCCAAGGTGCCAAATTGATTCATGTCATGTTGTTTGATTTAAAGGGCCAATTCATGCTCCATTATAGGCCGATTTAGAGGCCAAATTAAAAAATCCTAGCAGCTAAGGAAATTTGTGAGGGTTTGTGTGGATGAATTGCACTAGGAAAGGGGTTGAAATTCATTGTCTTCCTAGGGATGGATTTTTATCAAATAATAGGGCCAAAATTAGTTATTAAAGAGACAAAAAATTGTCCCAGTGAGGAGAGTTGAATAGTATCATGCAAGATAGCTAAATTTCTCATTTGGAGAAGAAAACACTTTTTGGGTATTTTCTAAGTTCTATCTCAAGCATATTTCATATAAAAATTCCTTTTTAAAATCCATGAATTAAATTGATGAAGCAACAACATTTCATTAATTACTAGTTTTTTCACGATTGCGATTTTTTTTATAATTTTGTTGGTATTATCTATTATGTAAACTTGTGAAATTTTCATGGTGTCTTGGATTATAAATTTATGACATGATTTTTCTGAAGTAAATATCGCTAAGGGATATTACAGTGCTATTAGAGTTGGGCATCCTACCTAAATAAAAGGGTTAACCAATTGATGATTCCAGGAGATCAAGGGTACATAACCTACAGGAAGAAGAAGAAGGACAAAAAAAGGAAAAATTGAGGTGGCCTAGATGGTAACCAAAGGTCAACTTGAGATGGTTCAGGCTCTAAAAGAAGTCACTCAGTCCATGGCCAACCTTGATGGAAGTCATCCCAATAATTAAGAACAAGGTTCACACATAAATCAAAACATGTTTAGAGGAAATGATAATCACCATGCTGAAGCTAGTAATTACAATTTAGTTCCCCCACCAACAAAAAAATCATCAGGGCCATTAATTCCCAAGTATTTAGAGGAACTAACGGAGGCGAGATGAAAATATCTTAGACTACATGAGGGAGTACCAGGAAATGATGGCAGAGTTCTAGGCCCAAATGTCACTTTATGATTAGTGTGCCATAAAACATATAAGTAATTCAATGGATCATAACAAGTGGTGGATGAATAAAGATGTTCCGAAGAAGGAAAGGACAATAAAGATACCAAATTTCAATGTGACTTCTAGAGGCACAACTAGAACTTTGATATAGAAGTTAGATATATATTTTCAGCTCAACCCCATGAGGGAATCAAAGGAAATCCAATACGTCACACTACATTTGGAGGGAGAAGCATATGAATGATAGTATCACAGGTTGAGAACACTTAGGAATGCCAACATCACCTCATTTTTGGATTTTATTGATAAATTAATCTAGAGGTTTGATAAGAAAAATATAGATTTGTGTTTCGGATATCTAGTACAACTTAAATAGATAATGAGACCCGAAAACTACATCATGAAATTCCAAATATTAGTAGTGATGGTGAAAAATATATCCCAGTATTGTTTGGTTATGTTATTCTTGGAAGGGCTAAGAAATCCATTGTGTGTCTAGGTGAAGGATTTTAAACCTAACACACTTTAAGATGTTATTGCCAACCGAGGATATGGAAGATGTAGTGCCTAAGAAGGAATCGACCAAATTATTTTCCCCACAAAAGAATAAGGATAAGAATCCATAGAAAGGGATGAGTTAAGAAGAAAAAAAATCTTTGTTATAGCTGCAAAAAAACTTGGATCCCAAAACACAGGTGCATGGAAAAAGGGAAGGCTCATTGCATAGAAGTGATGTTGGACAACAAAGAGGGGGAATAATAGGTAGTGACTCAAGAGGAGGAGCATAACAATAACAATAGTGATGAAGAGCCACCAAAAGGAATGTCAACTAGGGATATCATAGCCAAACTCTCATGTTTTCCTAGGTATGACACTATTACAAGTCTATTTGGGTACATCACTCCTAATGATAAAATCAATGTAAACAGGGTCTATCAAACCCTAATTCAGTTGCTACATTCCCTAGACATGCCACTTCATTGAGTACTTTCATTCATAAAAGTTTCCTAGTTTGAAACCTTGCTGAAATGCCTCCTTGGGACACCAACACACCCTTGGTCAGGGGCAACTGCTCTGCATAGCAGGTAGGCCCATTCAAACCTATGCTTCGTAGCACTTAAGCCCACTTAAGCCTGTGTTAGAGGATGAGCAAAATTGGCATAGGATTCTAGGAATAGTCTTTGATTCTAAAGCATTCTAGAAGGAACCCAGTGCCTATCCTATCAAGATGAGCTCGACTTAGAATAGCCTTGGATCATCTAATCCTTTACCCTCTCATCCCTTTGAACATGGAAACTAATCATTTAATTGTGGAAAATCATTCAATGCCATATTTATGACAAAACCACTTGCATTTCCCTATAAATTGACCACTAATCATAGTGATCAAGGGGCTGGAGCTTGGATATTATAGAGAAATATTGTTGGTTTAGAGACTTGAAATCATTGTCAAGTAATGTTATTCTACTAGATTGATGTTGCTATTAGTGTTATTAGGGTTTGGAATAAGATGGATGAGTGACACGAGATCGAACCACATCGGGTGTAGCTTCTCCTTCTATCAATCAATAAAGTTGTTTGTTCCTTTTCCAATACTTTTGTCTATACCTATGATGAATGTATGTTCAAATGTTGTCGATTCCATTTATTTACAATAAATAGATCAGATGCTTTGATTGTTTTCGTCTTCTATTTATGTTGGCAGGTACCAATTGAGCGAATTCAGTTTGAGCGGGAGCGATGGGAGCAACTCAAAGGATATTAAAGGAAACGAAGGATCACAAGTAGGTTCCTTTATCTTATCTATTTATTGTAGGAAAAGGTTAAACATCTTTACTTCAGTTGTTCTAAGTGTAACTACCCACTTAGGGAAGATATAGTTATCCATAGGTATATATTCCATATAATAAATTGGTGACTCCACTAGGGAAAAACCATCATTCCTGGTAGTTATCCCTTTTCTTTACATCCTAATAGACTTTACTTGACTTCATTGATATCTTTTCAGTCATTTTGGTCAAAAATTTGCACTAGAATGCCTACTCTAGGAATGTTCTATTACCAGAGCACCCTTGGTCAGGGGACAGTGCTCTGTCTCCCACTCTGGGCTGCGTTGGTCCCTGTCAAGCCAGCAAACCCATATTTTTCTTTATTTTTTCCAAAGTTTCTTCTGATGTTGTTTGTTGAAGATCAATGTTTTTCTTTGTCTTTGAAATCAGTTTTCATTTCTTCTCCTAGCCCTACTTTGACCCTGATTATTTAGTTTTTCTTAAGAGATTTATTTATCATTATCAATTCATTGTCCAAGTTATCTTACATTGATTAGTCTTTACTTTTCTAAAAAATAATTGTTGTAAAGTCTTCATTTCTTTGAAAAAGAAACTATCGTAAAGCCTTCATTTATTATGAAAAGCATTGATTGATCGTTTATGCATTTAGTTTCTTTATGTTCATCTAAACATTAAAGGAATGAAAAGAAAAACATGCATAATTCATTTAGAACTTTGTGTGTGTTTTTAGGAATGGTATAGGGAAATTTGCAATAGATGTGCTCTATGTTCTTTGTTTAGAGATTATGATTGCTCTATCCCTTTTAGTTACAGTTTTCATTGTTTAAATCAAATGAAAAGAATGTTTCTCATCTTAGTTGCATTCTAGGAGTTTCAGAAACTTCACACGGTGAACCTGAAAGGAAAACTTTTAAACAAAGATCAACTAAAATTTATCTCAATTAACGTAATGGAGCACTGTAACTTAACACATAACATTTAGAGGTCTAGTCTAGAGACGTGTTCTGGCGTCGTTAAACATAGCAGCTGTTGCTAACGGTTTGTGATACATTCTGAGTGTGATACCTCATTCCACGTACGTAAGTATATCATAGATCGTCCACGTACTTTCGGGTATATCAGGTAGTGTTATAGTATAAAAAGTATAAGGGAATGCTCTCACTGTGCAGTTTTGCATTAGACAACGCTAACGTGAATTGGGCCTCCTCGTACTTTCAGGTATATTTGGGAGGACTACATTAGGTTTCTATTCATCCATAGGTAACCGAGTCGGCCTCCTTGTATACTGTGATACACCGAAAGCATCATTCAGGTAGATTGCCTCCACGTATGTTAAGTCCTTGGTTTACTGAGGCAGTATATTGCAGTTCACAGTTACTTGGTAATCCTTTTTCCTAGATTATCCCTCTTTTGTTTTGTTATGTTATTTTGATTAAAATAAAATTAACTAATGGCAGATAACATCCTCCACGTCACTCCTTAGTTGATCTTAGGTTGAGACATATGGAAACAACTCTGGAGTTCACCAATCAAGGAATTCCTTTTGATGGGAATCCTAGTCCTTTTCTTCCTTTTGGAAATATTAGTGCTCCTTATATGGCTACATTGTCCCTTTTGGGACTTACCATCGAATTGCCAGTATGGTTGTTCTCAACCTCCTTGGCCCCGCAACTGAATATTCCTACAACTGGACAAAATCAACCTCCAGTTGATCCTAAAGTTGATCCTTTACCTTCTTCGTCGGTTGTTTCTTCCTCCCCTTATTCCTCTTCACTTGGCGAAAGTATTGACATTAGTAACTAGGTGGATAAGAAGAAGAAGAAGAAGAAAATTCAATAGGGGGGCAACCAAGCAACCATTGCTTAGAATGCAACTTCTGATGAGAAACTATCTGATAAGCCTCACAAACTTCGATATCCTTGCAAACTTTGTACAGGAGACCATCTTCTTCGAAATTGTTCTCGTATTCCTCAGATCTTAGAAGAATGGTCTTCTCGTTCACATCATCCTATGTCATCAACTTCTGGAGATCATGCTGGTGACACACCATCAACTAGTGGTAGTAAAACTAATGGAAAGAAGGGTAAAGTTAAGTTTCCTTGTAGGTTATGTGAAGGGAATCACCCCATTCTCTTTTGTCCTTATTTGGATGAAGCCCAAAAAGTGTTGGATAACTGTCCTGCTTCTCTGCAGTGACTTCAATCTAGTTACAGGAGAATCTCCCTTAATCCTTCACTAGTTGATGAAATGACTGACCCAAATCAACTGTCGGTCAAACCCACTCTCTCTAAATGTGAATCCCATGAGTCTATACCTAACCAATCATAGGTCGAGGAAACAGTTGACCTAATTTCACCTTCAGTTAATCATACCTTTCTCATAGAGAGTGAATATGATACCACTCAACCTCTTTTCATTTCTTCAGATTCCAATGAACTTGGAGGCAACCCTCTCGTTCTATCAAGATAGAAGGAAAATCCTCTCGTTCTCGTAACTCAAGGGGGTAATTCTCACGTTCTTACAGTACCCCCTCCAAGTAGTCCGGTCACTCCCTTTGATTGGAATTCACTGGCAGGATGTTGTCTTCCTTCTTATGTGCCTTTCTAGATCATAGTACAGGTTTATAATATGATTGTATCTGGCACTATTATAGATGAAGGTGCATCTGTGAGTATCCTTTTCTCCACTACTTGTCAGGCACTCGATTCACTGCCACTTGTGCCTATTACCTTGAATCTGTTGGCTTTTAATAGAGGAACTAGTCAACCATTAGCGATCCTTCCTCAATTGCCTATTACTTTGGGAGGAAAAATTGTTTATCTCAATGTGATGGTAGTCCGAGGCACTTTAGATTACAATTTACTTCTTGGGCGCAATTATGTTTATGACATGGGAGCTATTGTTTCAACACTCTTTCGAGTGATGTGTTTCCCGCATGAAGGCAGAATTGTCGCCATTGACCAGCTTTCATTTCTCGGCCAAAATATGGCTTTTAGTCAACCACCTTCCCTAAATGGTCCTTTTGTCCCAATGGTATCTTCCCTGCCATAGGTCAATTATGTGGCAAATCGTTCCATGCCTACATCAACTGACGATCAATTCTGTGATGTTGTACATTATGTACTAGAGGCATTGGCACCAAATCTCTCTAATGGATTCCTTGCTATGTATCCCTTCTAGAGCATTTTTCTCCCATATGATGAGAACCTCTCGGAAGGCATGACCTCTTATGGGTTGTGAACAAGGACTATGAACATAGTTCCTTGTCTTGTGTCAATTAAAGCTCGTTAAAAAATGAAACAAGGAATATGAGGATAGATCTTTTACTGTGTCAACCTCATTAAAAATGAACCAGGTCCTAGAGCATAGTTCCTTGTCTTGTGTCAAGCTCGCTAAAAAATGAAACAAGGAATATGAGCATAGTTCCTTGTCTTGTGTCAAGCTCGTTAAAAAATGAAACAAGGAATATGAGGATAGTTCTTTTACTATGTCAACATCATTAAAAAATGAAATAGGTCCCAGAGCATAATTCCTTGTTTTATGTCAAGCTCGTTAAAAAATGAAACAATGAATCTGAGCAGAGTTCTTTGTATTGTGTCAAGCTCATTGAAAAATGAAAAAATATCCCCTGGAGCAAAGTTCCAATTCAAGTATTTGATTAGATCTCGTAAAATCCCAACAAAGTATTTCACTTGATCTCGTAAATGAACCTTCATTCCATCCACCAGATAGCCACGAGTAGTCTACTTAGCTTTATGTAATGAGGCTTTGGGGGCATGCACCTAGAATCGAGTCATCATGTTGGGGGCATGTAAACCAATCTCAAGCATAGTTTTTATATGGTTCAAGCTTGTGTAAAAATGAAATTGAATCCAAGCATAGTTTTTCGTTTCAAGCTTGTGTAAACATGAAACTGAATTCAAGCATAGTTCCCTATGGTTCAAGCTTGTGTAAAAATGAATCCATCTCCTTTTTAACCCTTGTAATTTCCATTCTATCAGCATCTTCCGTCATATGAGCCTTGGTTTTTCTACTTCCATCGTCACTATTTGCTTGGTCGACCATACGCTTTCACTTGGTTGTTTTACCCTTTTTGAGGAATAGTTGCAATGAGTGGTCTTATTAGCCAACCACTTCACATAAATAAACATGTTTTGAGAAGTTCCAACATCACCGGAACTAGTTGCTATCTTAGACACCACTCGTTCCTCTAAGTGGAGTCCTCCTTAAGCTCTTTTCAGACTCTCAAAATATGTAACTATTGTTAGGCGCTTGTCCTTTTCAACTCATAAACGAATTGGAAATGACATCTACTCAATATAAGTTTAACCCTTTTCCGGACTAAGATAGATTACTTACAAAAAAGGAATACGTTGATCGAACATGGTCAATAGGTTCTATCTTGTATTATTTTACACTTTTTTGGACTTGAGAAACCAATTTACGAAAAATAACTTGTGGAGTTTTCTTTTTGTCCACTTTCAAACTTTCCAAACATGAAAAGGATCGAGTTCTCATTTTTGTTAAAATCATTAAAGCATCAAATAGTGACAAACTTGTCCACCATGACAAGACCGAGTTTCACCTTCGCTAGACTCATTAAATCATCACATAGCGATGGATTCAACCGAAGGGTAGAATTATGCTTCAAGCATATGTTATTCTCCTCAATCTTGTTAAAAAATAAAGAGGTACTGGTCAACAATGACTGCGGAAAATGGGAAAAGGGATAAATCACTTTATGGTAGCAAGTCGCTCTTGAACATGACACTTTCACTTCATCTCTGTGACTATTTGGGTTGGGTTATCTGCTTGATGGTTATCATACCTATGGTCTATTACACCATCCATCACTTTGGTTTTGGGTCAATGTTGCCAATTCATTCAATGTCGCCGACATGTTCAAGATAAGTCACTCAGTAAACTTCATCCTTTGCAAAACTCATAAGCCTTCATTTTCATGACTGCCATTCTTGAACATTGTGTCGTCAGTCACATTTTGTCTTCAAAATCATTACACTCATTTCGTGTTGTTGATGGGGGATACATCAAGGCCCTCCTGCGATGAGTTGCTTCTTGTTGACATCAATGTATTATCCAGGAAGTTGACTTAGAAACACCCTTCCAGTACCTTGAGGGTTGCATACATTAATGGCAAGTTTCTCACTTCCGGCAATAGGTTAACATTGTTAGAGTCGGTTTGATCATCCCTCTGTCAGAGATCAAAACTCTTTTTGCATTTCATTTTTAGGTGTCCCATCTCACTCGATTAGTTGCATTCCGTTATGAGCATGCCATAAATCTGTCAGAAGGGCTTTTTTCATTCATCCCCCTCATGCTTTGCACTGCTGGCTTAAGTCTGTTCATCAAAATCAAATCTTAAAAGTCATTTGCAGTCCTGTTTCAGTTTCTAGGTCATAACAGTCATTTTAGTCATTAGGTCTAGGGTTAGTAAATTTGGTCTTCAACAAGGTCTAATAAAGCCAGCAGGCCAGAGGGAGGTTCTTAATAAGTTGTTATTTCAAATATTTTTATCCTCATACGGATGGATTATGACTTTTCTTCAAAACTCTATTTTGAAGACAAGTCGACATTTCGATTTTGTAATAATTTACCAAAATTTTCAGTTCTTGAAATCTTCAGGCGCAGCCCTAGTCTCCTTTTCCAAATTCCATGTCAGCTATTCCTGCAAAAAATTGCCAAGAATTTCATCATTTCAACCAAAAAATCAAGGAGGAAACAAAAGACAGAGTTGTATTAATTGTGAAAAAGTGCCAATTTCAAAACATTACAAAAATGGGTTTTGAAGAGCCAAAAATCAAATCAATGTCTTTATAAAGGTTTTTCCATGAAAATCAATGTCATTCTGCATGCCAAGGTCAAAGAGAAACACTTCAAAGTAAATTAGGTGAGCAAGTGCGTGTTTTGGGGTGAAATTGTTTGCAACTAGCAGGCGCGGCGCATAGAACAGGTGGCGCGACGCACTAGAAGCGCGTGGTGCACTGGGAGAAACTGCCCAGTGTTATTCTGAATAGACGCAGCACACTGGAAGTGCGTGGCACACTGGGTTCTTGGCATGGCGCATACAGTCACAGCCCAAATTTGCTTGAAATTTGTCTAAGTTGCTCATTCCTTGTGTGAATTTACCAGGTAGGGCCTTCTTCTTGATGTTGCATCAAATTTTGTGATAAGTGTTGGTGGTTTATGGGTGATAATGGTTGAAACAAAAACCCAAACCCTACATCTAAAGTGCCTTCAAAGGAAGATTGCTATGGGTTCTTAAATCTTTGATTTGTCACCAAGGGCTCTCCTCCTTCCCCATTTCTCCCTTGTTTCATCATTTCCTACCCCCCCCCCCCCACTAAGCTCATCAATCCTACATTTTCTTTCCTACATTCAAATCCCAAAAACCCAAAAACCCTAGCCCTTATAAAAATCTCCCAACCCTATACAACAATCCCAAACCCTAAACCCTATTCCCATACATAAAATCCCCCTCCTCTCCCTAATAAAATTTATTTCAATATTCCCTAATCCCCTACTATTTCCCCTTCCTAACATTCCCTGGTTGCATTTGTTTTTTTTTTCCCTTGATGGCAGAATCCAACTATATTGCATTACAACACAACAGTTTCATACATCATTAAAGAGCAGTCCAAGCATAGTTCATATACAGCAGCATCTTTTCTTCAAGGTATTTTGCACAGCAGCCATGGAATATGAGCATTCATCGGACTATGAAGTGGAAACCCAAAGTGACTCACCCTTGGAATAACAAGCACCCCGGAGACCTCATAAAGGTGGCAGACATGGTAGGGAAGAACTGACCACCCTTACAGAATTGCAGGCCTGCCCTCTTGCCATGTTTTGTTTTCAACATCAGTCATGCTATGAGTTTTGTAAAAAGGTGGCTAGTGTGCAATGAGCTGACTCGTCTTTTTGTGCTGCACTTACATGGAGATCAAGCTACCTTAGTCGGTGTCACCTTCACGCTTACACTAGAATCTGTCTAATTAGCAACCGGTACCCCGAACATTGGTGAACCATGTCACAAGAAACAGAAGATGACCGGCAGCATTATGATCCATACATTAAAACCAGTTTCTTGAGGTAGCTCAAGAGAGTGTTCCCATTCCGATATCTCAAAGATGAATATGCTCCACTAATGAGATTGACCATGAAATATTTCAGCTGTGAGGGACGGTTCTCTCATCTTTATGCTTATCACATCAGGTTTCTCATGCATTTCACCAGGGTACGGATGATGAACATTCCGTATTTCATTTTCCAAAACATAGAGAGGATGACCACCTTTATACAGCATAAAACCCCTTAGCAGCAACTTAACAGTGTCTATCATTTTGCTCTTATTAAGATTTTGGTGGTTCATCAGCTTGGATTGCGGGGCATCACTTGGGATGATTTCATCTCTCGTCACTTCTTTAGAGCTTCACGGGGATTATCAGAGGTTAAGTATGAAAGTGGTCCTTCTCATCAATATGAGCGCCATGAGACCGCTAGTGTGCCAGTAGTCATCACATAGCAGAGAGGTACCAGACATTTGTTTGCAACGGCAAAGCGAGTGTTAACTCCACCCGGGGTGGAAGGGGCCTTGCTTCCTCCATCAACATCACAGGTACAGGACAACGGCAAGAGGCCAATGCAGGATGAGTAGCCTTTAGGTGAGCCATCAGGTGAACGTGAGACTGACTTCATTCTCATTCATGACGATGATACAAATACGGACCCACAAAGTGCCAAGCTTAGAGAGATCATCCAGGAGTAGCAAACAGAGATCGAAGCCTTATCCCTTGACCTAGAGAGGGCTAAGTGGACCATGAAATACTTGGAGTAGAGGAACAAATAGCTTGAAGATCAGCAGGCAATCATGGAGATACAAAACATTCGTGAGCATCGCCAAGCTGCACAAAGGAGAAGAGTTGAGCTCACGTCTTTGGAGCAAGAGATTAATGAGGATCGAGAGGCCAATCTCGAGAGCGTTAACGTGCACTTAGAGAGGCTATTGGACAAGGCCAGCAAAGACCATGCATTTCTGAGACACATGGCTTTCCACTACATGGCACGAAACAAGGTGTGCAAGGCCCGAATCAGGAATTTGAAGGCAAAATTGAGGAAGGCAATAAAGAAGCAAAAGAGGCAAAGGGAGCTCAATCATCTTCAGATATTGGCTGAAGCCTCTTTAGCCCAGCATAACACTTAATGAAGAAGCTCCAGCCAAAATTTCAAGAAATTTGGGGCATTTTTGGTATTTTTGCAAATTTTTGTACAAAAAACAGGGTTTTTCTCCCTGTGCGCCGCGCCACATGGCGCGTGCTTATGATAGGAGGCTCCAAATGAAAAAAAGTTTATATTTTTGGATTTTTCATGAAAAATCATGACTTTTGGTGCATGGCCAAGAAATTTGGGCAAGTTTTGAGTCCTCGGGAGGTCAAAAACACCCTTAAAATGACCTCTCCACCCCTAATTTCACACACAGAAAGAAGTCTTGGGAGATTGAGGTTTTGGAGGGGCAAATGGGCACCAAATTCAGAAATTCCACTTGGGTTGGAAAGTAGAAATGCAAGTATTTCTAACAAGAACACTTAGGCTCAATTTGGACTTCAGAAAGTGCCTCAAAATCAGCATCAAAGTGGCGCGGCGCATACAGAAATTGGCGCAGTGCACAGAGGTTTTTTGCCCAATTTTTCACCTTCCAGCTCAGAAATTCGGCCAGTTTGACTAGTTTTGCTTTGTGATGTTATTTTTGATCTATATTGATGTAATTGGATAAACATGATGTAATTTTGGCACTTATTTACTTATTCTAGAGGATTCATTCACTAAAAAGTGAAAATTTAATGAATGAATTAGTTTCCTACCTTATAGAGGCAAGTTGTTTTGATTGCCTAGATTTTAGTGTTTTGTTTAGAATTGGTTGAAACAGCTCCTAGAATGATGAGCTCGACCCCTAGAGACAAGGGAATGGGTTGGGCTAGTCTATATCATGTAATTCCTAATTCATTTTCAGGGTTGGACTCTTGGGAAAAGTTTGGCACTCTATTGTATATTAATTTCTACATTTTTGGCTAAGGAAAGACCAAGGTTTTGCAGCACTGTTTGGGATCCATGTGGCTTTATGTTTTTATGGTGTGTTTCTCTGAGTAATTGTAAGTTAATTAGTGTTATGTGTATCATTTTCTTGCTTCTTCTTCTGCATTTGAACAAATGAGTGATTAAGGTAGAATCCATAATTGTTATGCTCTGCCTTTGAATTTGTTTAAATTTCCATGTTTTCATTTGTTTAAGGAGAATTCTTGAGACTTTCTTGCTCTCCTTAACTCCTCACCAGTCTGATCTATCCATCTCACTCACTTTAAAGCATCAAAATGATTGCCTTCCTTGCCCTAATCGGAACTCTATAGAAACTGTGCCTCATCCCCGAGCCCAATTTGCCTTTCCCATTTTTTCAACAAAAATCACCAAAACTCAAATCGAATCCTTTTCACTTAATACCTAGCCTAAGATCAGTTGCAAATTTAGTCATCTCGAGCCTCATCGATTACCTTTTGTCGAGATTGACCCAGAGAGAGCCCTCTCCTGTCCTCGTAGGGCTAGCTATGAGGCTGAGCGTGGTTTGATGTGGACCTAGAAACTTGTCTTTTCAGCCTGAGACAAATCTAGGCTCTAACATATTGGCGACCATATTGGGGAGAAAATGGTTTGCTTGTTGATGTCATTGGTTTTCTAAGCTACAGACGGAGCCTGAAGTTATGCCAGGTAGCCTTCGAAATGCTTTTGCTTTGCATTAGTGCAAGTAGAGAAACATTGCTTCAGTCAATCTCCGGTCTAGCTTGTAATTCTGACGCTTGACCTGTAAATCGCCCCAGTACATTTGAGAATTCTAAGCTTTGGATGATAAGTTTAGAATCTAAAAGGCTAAATAAGTTGTCTATGTCCCTTTGATTTCTTGAGAATAACACGCTGGCTTCAAAGAGATATACCAGAGCTAATCCAGATCCAAATCCTCCCCCTTTCTACAAGAATCCTAATTTGATTTCAAGAATTGTTCGCCAAGAGAGCTCTGTAACTCCCATGTTTAAATCTCATTCATGTACTGCAATTTCTAAGTATCTTGAAGAGCTTGATTTTGATGAAAAGTTTAAATTATCATTATTTGAAACCAAATCCAAAAGTTCTCTTGGTTATATAGTCCCAAATCCTGACTTTGCTGCAGCTCTTGACGTTGAAAGAAATAATAAATCAATTGAGAATTTTATCTTGAAGCACCTCCAAAGTGAAATTCACACTTCAAATATCGTTGATTTCCTAGAAGCCGCATCTACATCCCTCGGATCTTCCATAACGGCATCCGCTTCGAAAATCCCTACCGAACCTCCCTTCATTCCCACCCTTCCCCCGCAGCCTAATGTTGCTGATCAAAAGTCTGTCGTAAATTCACCTCCATCTACTCCTTCTACATCCAAAATTGCTTCACCTCCACATACACCTCCTCATACACCTCACACATCAGCTGCTCCCACTCCTCCAACATCCCCCAGACCAAATCCACCAAGAGCAATGGCTGCTCAATTTGCACCTCTTGCGCTGCCTCAAGTTTTGAATGACATGCCCACAGATTATCAGAGCAAAATTCCTTTATTTGATGGTACGCCTCAGGGTATCACAGCTCAACAACATGTGGATAAAATGATGGATTTCTTCGATCTCCATGAGATCAATGCAAAAAATGTGACCATGAGGTTATTCGTGTAGACGTTCAGTGGTGAGGTAAGAAAATGGTTCAGAGCTTTGCCGGCCATAAGTATTCCTACGTTAGAAGAGCTTAAAAGATAGTTTTTGGAACACTGGGAAGTAAAGAAAGATCCTCTGCAAATCACTTCTGAATATACCAAGATCAAGTGAAATGTTGGTGATTTCGTTCAAGACTATTGTATTAGATTCAATGTGGTTTATAATGCAATTCCTAATGATTTAAAGCCAACTAGAAGATCATCTTTGCTTAAGTTCCCGGATGGTTTTGATCGGACATGGCTTATTAGTTAAGGGAGAGAGATCCAGCTACCTTAGAAGAAATGCAGAAAATTGCCGTTAGTGTTGAGACAAATTTGAATGACAAGAGAGCTAGATTGAAAGAAGAGAAGAAAGTCTCAATAAAAGAAGAAGCCTCTACCTCAGATCAAGTGCTCCGCAAGGTAGAAAATATGATTGAAAGGTTGGCACTTGATAAGCCTGAACCGTAGATTCGGAATCCCAATTTCCGTGGTCAGCAGCAGCCACAATTCAGGATCAAACAATGTGAGCAACGAGCACAAGAAACAACATCACAATAGCAGCAAGTAAAGACACCTCTTCAGCAGAATTTTGTTGGCCCCAAATCTGATGATGAAGACCATGTAATAGGAGAACAAAATCACTTCTTTACTCCTGATGATATGCCCACATTTATCACTGAAGATGATGAGTATGCAGAAAGTTCAGTTGTACAGCATGATGCAGATCTTATCTTGTCGAATGACACAACTCTTGAAGAGGAGTCGAATGAGTATCAAAGAGGGTATATGCATGCCTTTTCCGCCCAGCAGCGTCAATATTCATTAAGAAACAGAAATGTCCCCATCAATCCAATCCAAAAGAGAAAGGAAGGTCCAACATCTAAGAATGAGCCACCGGTTGCACCAAATAAAGGCAAAGAAGTTGTTGATCCTATGCCTAACAAATCTCCATCAACAAATGAACGATTAAATCAGCCCATTGTATCGAAAGATAAAGCTGAGAAGAAAGAGGTTCCAGCCAAAGAGGTAGAGAAAACTTCCAATTTTAGTTTAGAAAATGAAATTTCTAAATTGAAGGTATCCATTCCCTTGACAGAGCTGATGAAGAACAACAGTTATAGAGGTCAGGTCACCAAAATTCTGAATTTTCATCCAATGTCTGATATGGTGAGTGTGGAAGATGATAAACCTGAACTGATTTTTGGACCAGCATTAAATGGTGAGTCTCCAGACAGCGATGTGCCTCCTTTTATATCAGTTTGAGAGTGCATGAGTTTATGTTGCGTAATGCTATGTTTGATTCCAGTGCTTCCCATAATCTTATGCCAAAAGCTATCATGGAGAAGTTGGGTTTAGACATCACAAGGAAATATCATGATCTGTATTCATTTGATTCCAGCAGGGTGAGATGTATTGGGCTTATTAAAGACTTGGTGGTCAGTTTGGATCAGATTCCGGCTAAGAATATTTTAATGGATGTTGTTGTGGCAAACATTCCTCCCCGATTCGATATGCTTCTTTCAAGGTCTTGGGGAGCAAAGATCAAAGGAACTATGCAGCTTGATTTCTCCTATGCAACGATTCCAGTGTTTGGCCAAATGAGAAAATTGTATCGTGAACAGAAAATGAAATACATGATTACAAGCAAGGAGAAACCAATTAATCATCCGATTAATTATGTACATACAGATCTAGAGTCTTTTGTTTTGTATTCATATAGTTTCAATAATATTGATAGTCAATAGTTGTAGCAGATGATATTCCAGAAATAGTAGAAAATTTCAGAGAAGTTTTGAAGAGAGAAGGAAAAGAACATGGAAATACCGTTGAACAATCAGAAAAAGATGATGGACAACAAGCAGAAAAAACAAAGGAAAAAGAGTTTCAGCACTTAGAAGAAGAGGAAGATGGCCTATGGACCATGGATTTCGATGGCACAGTGGGAAATGATGGTGCTGGAATTGGAATTTGGGTACGCAGTCCTTTTTCTACTCCAAACAAAGTGCCGAGTAATGTGCGAGTATGTTCTTACAAACTTGCTTTTGATTGCTCAAACAATGAAGTTGAGTATGAGGCTTTGATTGCTGGCCTAAAGATCCTAAGAAAGCTGAATTCTAAGCGGATTACTGTATATAGCAACTCCGAATTGGTGATTAAGCAAGTTAAAGGCGAATATCAAGCAAAACATCCACGGATGCGGGCATACCAGAATGCTGTTCTAGAAATTTTGAAGTTGTTTTCAGATTACTCCTTGACGTGTGTGCCTCATATTCAAAATAGTATTGTTGATGCACTTGCTAAGGCAGCAAGTAATTTGAAGATTCCTATGAACTCAAGCAATAAATTTGAAATCCATGTGAAGCATCATCCGACTGTCCTGGACAATCAGAGATATTGGCAAGTTTTTCAAGATGATGAGGAGTTTAATGATTTTCTGCAAAACAAAGGTAAATTCAAAGATACCTCAATTGATGTAGAACATGATGATGGTAAAGATGATGTGCAGATCAATCAAATGGAAGTGTTGCAGCTCAAGGATAATGTGATTCCTAAAGTCTTGATACCTTTAGAAGAACTCTTTGATCATGATGACGTAGCCCGCAAACCAACATTGCAGCCAACAGAAAGGGAGTTGAAGACGTGAATACTGGAACTGCTGAAAATCCAAAGATGGTAAAGCTGTCCAAAGCATTGCCACCAAAGGTAAAGGCCAAATATATCAGTTTGTTGTCATCCTATGCCGATGTGTTTGCTTGGGATTGTTCTGATTTGAAGACATATGATACCAATATAATTCAGCACACTATTCCTATTAAGCCTAATCAAAAACCTTTCAGATAGAAGTTAAGAAGGCTTAATCCAAAATTGTTGCCATCAATTGAGAAGGAGATAAATAGGTTGTACAAATCAGGAATCATTGTTCCCATCCGTTTTTTTGATTGGATATCTAATTTGGTGCCTGTGCGAAAGAAGATCGGTGAATTCGTTTGTGCATTGATTTTTGAAATCTCAACAAATTTTCATTGAAGGATAATTATCTGCTACCAAAAATGGATCACATACTTCAGCAAGTAGTTGGAGCATCTCACATGTCACTACTCGATGGTTATTTCGGATATAACCAAATTTTAGTCCATGAAGATGACCGAGACAAAACAACGTTCACCACTCCGTGGGGAACCTTTCATTACGCCAAAATGCCTTTCGGTTTGAAGAGCGCGGGTGCCACTTTTCAGTGGGCAATGGACTTGGCTTTTGAAAATGAGAAGGATGTCTTCTTGGTTGTGTACCTTGATGATTTGACCGTGTTTTCCAAATCAGATGAAGAACACTTGTATCATTTGAAAATTGTCTTTGAAAAGTGTAGAAAATATGGTGTGTCGTTGAATCCTAAGAAGAGCTTGTTTGCCATGGATGAAGGCAAACTGCTTGGGCACATTATCTCAAAGGATGGCATCCGTATTTATCCAGCACGTGTGGAAGCGATTCCGCAAATTGACCTGCCCTGAAATAAGAAGGAGATTCAATCGTTTAATGGTAAGATGAATTTTCTGCGTCGCTTTGTTCCTAATCTTGTTGAACATCTAAGGGAGATTACAAACATGCTTAAGAAGGACAGCCAAGTGTCATGGACGGAAGAGGCTATAAAATATTTCAATTTAGTAAAATTGGCTCTTTCTTCAGCTCCAGTTCTAATCAGCCCGGATTATACTCAGGATTTTATATTGTTTTCATTTGCTTCGGAGCATACTATGGCAGCTGTGTTAATGCAGAAAAAAAATGAGCATGAAAGACCCATTGCTTTCTTCAGCCGGACTATAAGAGATGCTACGTTGAAATACAACATTATTGAGAAGTAAGCCCTTGCACTTGTAAAAGCACTGAAACATTTCCGTGTGTACATTCTGCATTCCCATATTTTAGCTTATGTTCCTAATGTTGTTGTCAAAGATGTTTTGGTCCATACAGATCCTGAAGCAAGATGTGGCAAGTGGATAGCAGCTTTGCTGGAGTATGATGTGGAGATAAGGCCCACAAAGCTTGTTAAAGGTAAGGGATTGGCGAAGTTGATGGCTGAATCAAATCTGCACGTCTTAGACATAAATCTGATCACTGCTATGTCTAATGAAAATGAGGAAATTTCGTCACTTCAGGTATCAGAAATGTTTGTTCTTTCTCCAAGGTATTCAGATATCATATATGTACTTCAGAATTTGTCTGCACCACCAGGTATGGCTAGAAACAAAGCTAGAACTCTTAAGTTAAAGGCTGCTAAGTTTTGTATCTTGAATTCTGCACTTTATTGGAAAGATCTCGGCGGTGTTTTGTTAAACTGTTTGGTGGAGGAAGAAGCGAAGCAGGTCAAGGAGGATTTCCATAAAGGAGATTGTGGCAGTCACCTTTTTTGGAAAACAATGGCAAATAAAATTCTGAGGGCTGGATACTATTGGCCGAAATTGTTTGCTGATGTGTTCAAGACTATCAAGAGCTGTCATAACTGTCAGATTTTTGAGGGAAAGTAGAAATTACAACCTTTGCTGCTTAAGCCCATTGAGGTGAGTGCCCCTTTTCAGCAATGGGGGTTGGATTTCATTGGTGAAATTCATCCTTCTTCTCCAGGTCAGCATAGATGGATCCTCACGGTGACAGATTACTTCACAAAATGGATCGAAGCAATTCCCACTAGGCAAGCTACGGATGCTGTAATAATTTCATTCCTTGAAAATAATATTTTGTCTCATTTTGGTTGCCCGAATAAGTTAATCATATATAACGCAGTAGCATTCAAGTCAGAAAGGATGGTTGAGTTTTGCAGTAAATATCACATTACTTTGGGGCACCCAACCACCTATCCTCCACAAGGCAATGAATTAGCGGATTCTTCCAACAAATCTTTGGTTAATATCATTAAAAAGATGTTGGAAATAAACAAGAAAAGTTGGCATAAGAAGCTGTTCCATGCACTTTGGGCAGATCGAGTGAGTCAGAAGAAATCCATTGGTATGTCCCCCTTTGAGTTAGTTTATGGAGTTGATACAGTGTTCCCTACCTCTCTTGCAGCTCCGGTAGTCAAACTTCTTCAAGAGGTTGGTAGTGAAGAGGATCCAATGCAGAGAAGACTAAATCAAATGATCCACTTGCAACAAACACGGGAAGATGTTTTTCAAAACACATTCAAGTTGCAGGAGAGAATTAAAAAGATTTACAATAGAAAAGCAAAGGTGGACACATTTCAGTTGGACGATGTGGTGTTAAAGTGGGATGCAAGGAATGAGGAAAAGGCAAGCACGGAAAGTTTGAAAATCTCTAGAAAGGTCCTTTTAAGATTTCAGCATATCGGGTACAGAATGCCTTTCTTTTGAAGGAGATGAATGGGGAAGATTGTCTAGGAAGGCCGGTCAATGGTTGGCTGCTCAAGCGGTACCTTTTCTGAGTTATTTCTGATATCATCATTGTCATTGTAAATACCATTTTATTTCAGTTTCACTGCAAGTGTGTGTTGTGATTTTTTCTTCAGTCTGGGGCCCGAAGTGAAGGCTATAATTCTGAAGAAAGATTTCAGTTTTGAGTTCAGTTTGTCGAGTCAGTTTTTCAGTCATTTTAGTTTTACTATCGAGTCGTTTTGATTCAAGTTTCAGTCAAATAAATTGAGTTAGAATCTTGTATTGTTTGTCAAAATAATGACTCCATAGCCCAATGGATGAAGGCACTGTCTAGCTCTTCCAGAGATCTGTCGTTCTTGGCACCTCCAAGGAGCTACCATCCCCATTGGAGCCAATGTTAGAGTCAGTTTGGTCATCCCTCCATCAAATATCAAAACTCTTTTTGCATTTCATTTTTAGGTGTCCCATCTCGCTTGATCAGTTGCATTCCATTAGGAGCATGCTATAAATCTGTCGGAAGGGCTTTTGTCATTCATCCCCCTCATGCTTTGCACTACTGGCTCAGGTCTGTTCATCAAAATCAAGTCTTAAAAGTCATTTGCAGTCATGTTTCAGTTTCCAGGTCATAGCAGTCATTTTAGTCATTAGGTCTACAGTTAGTCAATTTGGTCTTCAACAAGGTCTAATAAAGCCAGTAGGCCAGAGGGAGGTTCTTAATAAGTTGTTATTTCAAATATTTTTATCCTCATACGGATGGATTATGACTTTTCTTCAAAACTATGTTTTGAAGACAAGTCGACATTTCGTTTTTGTAATAATTTTCCAAAATTTTCAGTTCTTGAAATCTTCAGGCGCAACCCTGGTCTCCTTTGCCAAATTCCATGTCAGCTATTCCTGCAAAAAATTGCCAAGAATTTCATCATTTCAACCAAAAAATCAAGGAGGAAACAAAAGACAGAGTTGTATTAACTGTGAAAAAGTGCCAATTTCAAAACATTACAAAAATGGGTTTTGAAGAGCCAAAAATCAAATCAATGTCTTTATAAAGGTTTTTCCATGAAAATCAATGTCATTCTGCATGCCAAGGTCAAAGAGAAACATTTCAAAGTAAATTGGGTGAGAAAGTGCGTGTTTTGGGGTGAAATTGTTTGCAACTAGTCGGCGCGGCGCATAGAATAGGTGGCGCAGTGCATTGGGAGAAACTGCCCAGTGTTATTCTGGAAGTGCACGGTGCACTGGGTTCTTGGCGCCGCACATACAGTCCACAGCCCGAATTTGCTTGAAATTTGTCTAAGTTTCTCATTCCTTGCATGAATTTACCAGGTAGGGCCTTCTTCTTGATGTTGCATCAAATTTTGTTATAAGTGTTGGTGGTTTATGGGTGATAACGGTTGAAAAAAAACCCAAACCCTACATCTAAAGTGCCTTCAAAGGAAGTTTGTTGTGGGTTCTTAAATCTTTGATTTGTCAGCAAAGACTCTCCTCCTTCACCATTTCTCCCTTGTTTCATCATTTCCTATCCCCCCGCCCCCACTAAGCTCATCAATCCTACATTTTCTTTCCTACATTCAAATCCCAAAAACCCCAAAACCCTAGCCCTTATAAAAATCTCCCAACCCTATACAACAATCTCAAACCCTAAACCCTATTCCCATACATAAAATCCCCCTCCTCTCCCTAATAAAATTTATTTCAATATTCCCTAATCCCCTACTGTTTTCCCCTTCCTAACATTCCCTGGTTGCATTTGTTTTTTTTTTCCTTGGTGGCAGAATCCAACTATATTGCATTACAACACAACAGTTTCATACATCATTAAAGAGCAGTCCAAGCACAGTTCATATACAACAGCATCTTTTCTTCAAGGTATTTTGTACAGCAGTCATGGCATCTGAGCATTCATCGGACTATGAAGTGGAAACCCAAAGTGACTCACCCTTGGAAGAACAGGCACCCCGGAGACCTCATAAAGGTGGCAGACATGTTAGGGAGGAACCGACCACCCTTACAGAATTGCAGGCCTGCCCTCTTGCCATGTTTTGTTTTTAGCATTAGTCATGCTATGAGTTTTGTCAAAAGGTGGCTAGTGTCCAATGAGCTAGCTCGTCTTTTTGTGCTGCACTTACATGGAGATCAAGCTACCTTAGCGGTGTCACCTTCACGCTTACAACAGAATCTGTCTCATTAGCAACCGGTATACCGAACATTGGTGAACCATGGCACAAGAAACAGAAGATTTACCGGCATCATTATGAGCCATACATTAAAACCAGTTTCTTGAGGCAGCTCAAGGGAGTGTTCCCATTCCGATATTTGAAAGATGAATATGCTCCACTAATGAGATTGATCATGAAATATTTCAGTTGTGAGGGACGGTTCTCTCGTCTTTATGCTTATCACTTCAGGTTGCTCATGCATTTCACCAGGGTACGGATGATGAACATTCCGTATTTCATTTGTTGGAACATAGAGAGGATGACCACCTTTATACAGCATAAAACCCCTCAGCAACAACTTAACAGTGTCTATCATTTTGCTCTTATTAAGATTTTGGTGGTTCATCAGCTTGGATTGCAGGGCATCACTTGGGATGATTTCATCTCTCGTGACTTCTTTAGAGCTTCACGGGGATTATCAAAGGTTAAGCATGAAAGTGGTCCTTCTCATCAATATGAGTGCCATGAGACCGCTAGTGTGTCGGTATTCATCACATATCAGAGAGGCACCAGACATTTGTTTGCAGCGGCAAAGCGAGTGTTAACTCCACCCGGGGTGGAAGGGGCCTCGCTTCCTCCATCAGAATCACAGGTACTGGACAAAGGCAAGAGGCCAATGCAGGATCAGGGGCCTTCAGGTGAGCCATCAGGTGAACGTGAGACTGACTTGATTCTCATTCATGATGATGATACAGATACGGGCCCACAAAGTGCCAAGCTTAGAGAGATCATCCAGGAGCAGCAAACAGAGATCGAAGCCTTATCCCTTGACTTGGAGAGGGCTAAGTGGACGATGAAATATTTGGAGCAGAGAAGCAAACAGCTTGAAGATCAGCAGGCAATCATGGAGCTACAAAACATTCGTGAGCATCGCCAAGCTACACAAAGGAGAAGAGTTGAGCTCACGTCTTTGGAGCAAGAGATTAATGAGGATCGAGAGGCCAATCTCGAGAGAGTTAACATGCACTTAGAGAGGCTATGGACAAGGTCGACAAAGACCATGCATTTCTGAGACACATGGATTTCCACTACATGGCACGAAACAAGGTGTGCAAGGCCCAAATCAGGAATTTGAAGGCAAAATTGAGGAAGGCAATAAAGAAGCAAAAGAGGCAAAGGGAGCTCGATCGTCTTCAGATATTAGCTGAAGCCTCTTTAGCCTATCATAACACTTAATGAAGAAGCTCCAACCCAAATTTCAAGAAATTTGGGGCATTTTTGGTATTTTTGCAAATTTTTGTACAAAAAACAGGGTTTTCCTCCCTGTGCGCCTCGCCACGTGGCGTGCGCTTATGATAGGAGGCTCCAAATGAAAAAAAGTTTGTATTTTTCGATTTTTCATGAAAAATCATGACTTTTGGTGCATGGCCAAGAAGTTGGGGAAGTTTTGAGTCCTCAGGAGGTCAAAAACACCCTAAAAATTACCTCTCTGCCCCTAATTTCACACACAAAAAGCAGTCTTGGGAGATTGAGGCTTTTGGAGGGGCAAATGGGCACCAAATTCAGAAATTCCACTTGGGTTGGAAAGTAGACAGGCAAGGATTTCCAACAAGAACACTTGGGCTCAATTTGGACTTCATTAAGTGCCTCAAAATAAGCTTCAAAGTGGCACGATGCATACAGAAATTGGCGCGGCGCATAGAGGTTTTTTGCCCAGTTTTTCACCTTCCAGCTCAGAAATTCGGCCAGTTTGACTAGTTTTTCTTTGTGATGTTATTTTTCATCTATCTTGATGTAATTGGATAAACATGATGTAATTTTGGCACTTATTTACTTGTTCTAAAGGATTCATTCACTAAAAAGTGAAAATTTAATGAATGAATCAGTTTCCTACCTTATAGAGGCAAGTTGTTTTGATTGCCTAGATTTTAGTGCTTTGTTTAGAATTGGTTGAAACAGCTCCTAGAATGATGAGCTCGACCCTAGAGGCAAGGGAATGGGTTGGGCTAGTCTATATCATGTAATTCCTAAGTCATTTTCAGGGTTGGACTCTTGGGAAAAGTTTGGCACTCTATTGTACATTCATTTCTGCATTTTTGGCTAAGGAAAGACCAGGGTTTTGCAGCACTATTTGGGATCCATGTGCCTTTATGTTTTGATGGTGTGTTTCTTTGATTAATTGTAAGTTCATTAGTGTTATGTGTATCATTTTCTTGCTTCTTCTTCTGAATTTGAACAAATGAGTGATTAAGGTAGAATCCATAATTGTTATGCTCTGCCTTTGAATTTGTTTAAATTTCCATGTTTTCATCTGTTTAAAGAGAATTCTTGAGACTTTCTTGCTCTCCTTAACTCCTCACCAGTCTGATCTATCCATCTCACTCACTTTAAAGCATCAAAATGATTGCCTTCCTTGCCCCAATCAGAACTCTGCAGAAACTGTGCCTCATCCCCGAGCCCAATTTGCCTTTCCCATTTTTTCAACAAAAATCACCAAAACTTAAATCAAATCCTTTGCACTTAATACCTAGCCTAAGATCAATTGCAAATTTAGTCATCTCGAGCTTCATCGATTACCTTTTGCCGAGATTGACCTAGAGAGAGCCCTCTCCTGTCCTCGTAGGGCTAGCTATGAGGCTGAGCGTGGTTTGATGTGGACCTAGAACCTTGTCTTTTCAGGCTGAGACAAATCTAGGCTCTAACAGACATCACAGGCCTTCGACCAAAAGACTTTATATGGTGTTCGACATCAAAACATCTATTCACACCATGCAGATTGTACTGTAGTACCTTGAGAATCACTATCATTATTGGTGATTTCTCTCGCGTTTGTTAACAGCTTACTTCATTGGCTGGTAATCAGACGGTGTCTTCCCATGTTCGACTTCAGATCACATTTTTACATGGTTAGACTCGTACTTCAGCAAATGGTTGGATGAGATAGAAGACCCTGGATCTAGTTTCATCCATCCGAGTTGCGATTTCGGGAGAGTACTAAATCATCTATACAATGGCTTTACACAGATAGTCATGGATCTATATCTTTAGATGACTATCTGATTTATGTACATGTAATGAAAAGTTTATATATTAGGCATGGTATACCTTCCCTCAGTAATTCATGAAAAATTCAAAAATGTCATGATATTATGTATTGTAATTGTTACAGGTCACCGTCTGCTTTAGATCCTCCTCATCACATCATAAACCATATCACTCAACATAATTTATCATTTTTAACTTCATGCTTAGGGGGAATCTGTTACAGGTCTATTTGGGCACATCACTCCCGACGATCAAATCAGTGTAAACACGATATATCAAACTCTAATTCAGTTGCTACACGCCCTAGACATGCCACTTCATTGAGTGCTTTCATCCATAAAAGTTTCCTAGTTTGAAACCTTGCTGAAATGCCTCCTTGGGACACCAATGCACCCTTGGTCAGGGAAAACTGCTCTGCATAGCAGGTAGGCCCATTCAAACCTGTGATGCATAGCACTTAGGCCTACTTAAACCTGTGTTAGGCGAGGATGAGCGAAATTGGCATAAGATTCTGGGAATATTCCTTGATTCTAGAGCATTCTAGAAGGAACCCAGCTCCTATCCATCAAAATGAGCTCGACTTAGGATAGCCTTGGATCATCTAATCCTATATCCTCTAATCCCTTTGACCATGGAAACTATTCATCCAATTATGGAAAACCAAGCAATGTCATATTTATGACAAAAACACTTGCATTTCCCTATAAATTGACCATTCATCATAGTGATTAGGGGGCTGGAGCTTGGATATTATAGAGAAATATTGTTGGTTTAGAGACTTGAAATCATTGTCAAGTAATGTTATGCTGTTGGATTGATGTTGCTATTGGTGTGATGAGGGTTTGGACTAAGCTAGATGAGTGACACGAGATCGAACCACATTGGGTGTAACTTCTCCTTCTATCAATCAATAAAGTTGTTTGTTCCTTTTCCAATACTTTTGTCTATACCTATGATGAATTTATGCTAAAATGTTGTCGATTCCATTTGTTTACAATAAATAGATCAGATGCTTTGATTGTTGTCATCTTCTGTTTATGTTGGCAAGTACCAATTGAGTGAATTCAGTTTGAGTGGGAGCGATGGGAGCAACTCAAAGGAGATCAAAGGAAGCAAAGGATCACCAGTAGGTTCATTTATCTTATTTGTTTATTGTAGGAAAATGTTAAACATCTTTACTTCAGTTGTTCTAAGTGTAAGTACCCACTTAGGGAAGATATACTTATCCGTAGGTATAAATTCCATATAACAGACACCTTTAGAGTAATTGGAGTCATAAAGGGGCAGTAGGGCACATACCTTATTAATGGGGGATCCACTCATAACTTCATCAATGTAACCCTGGTCTTAAGGGGGCACTTGGATACACAATAATTTGAGGGTTTTGATGTAGAATTAGTAGGAGGACAACACATTTATTATTTTAGGAAAGTTCCCCAATTGGAATTAAATATGGGAAACTACACCCTAGTAGATGATTTTTACACAGTAGAGATTGAAGACACCAATGTGGTACTAGAGTATAGTGGATCATTACTATAGGAAGGAACTGGAAGGATTTTCATACCATGGAGATGGAGTGGGTGATGCCAAAAGGAAAAAGAGTGCTTCTCAGAGGAATTACCACAAGAATGGTCATGGCTAAGAAGATGGAATCTATATTTCATCATGGAGACATAACCTAGGTTGTGTAGTGTATGGTAACAAAAAAAAAGACATAAGAAGGATATAGGCATTACTCAACAGATATCCAATCCTTTCTAGATAGACAAGAGAGGGGTTTCCAGGTTATCCTTCCCGGTAGACCACTAGACAGGGGTTTTGAGCAAACTATAAAATTGGAGGATGGGTCCAAGCCAGTTATCACTACACCATATAGGAACCAATCAATATTTAAGGAGGATATTGAGAAGACCATTAAGGAGATGTTGTATATGGGTCACATCAGGCCTAAGACAAGTCCATTTACATCGTTTGTGGTACTAGTTAAAAATAAAGATGGGATAATGAGGATGTGTAGTCATTGCATGGCCCTCAACAAGAAAATGATTAAGAATAGGTTCTTAATCCTTGAATTGATGAGCTCTTGAATGAACTACATGGAGAAGTTTACTTTTCCAAATTTTATTTGGAGGTAAGTTATCATCAGATCAGGGTTCAAGAGAAAGACATACAAAAGATAGTGTTATCACCAAAAAATGATCACCTAGTCATTTCTAACTAGGTGGATCGAAATACACCATGTGGATTTAATTTTACCATAGTAAAATAACTTTCACTATGGAAAATAATTTAGTAAACCACTTCTATTAAATTATTTTTTGATTTAATAAAAAAACGCCATGAGAATAATTAGATAAATCATTAATTTTCACTAGGAATTATTATTAAATCATTATTTAATAATTATTCCTTTTCACATTTGACTAAATCCCTTAAGAATATTTAAATAAATCATTGTTTATTTGAATTTCCTTATTTATGTTATTAGTATAATTATTAAATCACTATTTAATAATTATGTTGATTTCACACCTTTCTTGTTTCTTGCGAAATAATTAATAAATCATTTTATTTGTTAATTATTTCCAAATAAAGGAATTTAACCATTTTAAATTCATTTTCCCTCTCCAATAAATATAATAAAGTATTCCAAGTAGTTATATCTGAATTTGGTCAATAATATTTTATTATTCTCCATTTTCGAGATTAACTCCATACTTTTCTATTAAAGGAGGGTTTTTCATCCATTCTTCACCATGATCATTATCATCATCAACACTATTGTCATTTTGACTTAGTCACTGGAGAATTCACAGTAAAAACCATTTTCCGTCAACGTTTCAAATCCCAACCGGGATCCATCATCAGAACTTCTTGAATGTTGATAGTAGAAGAGCTTAAATGAGGGATTTAAATAGTTATGAGGAGAGTAGATTTAAGGATGAGATGAATGTCGGCTTGTTTAATAATATTAATTGTAGTTTTTGAATAATTTTTTATTAATTACTGATGAGTTAATTTATTAATTTAAAGTATTAAAATTTATTATTATAATCCTTAATCTTAATATCACTAAACCTTAATTATAATGTTAATAATTAATATTAATAATTAAGATAATAATCATTATTATAAATATTTACTACCAAATGTTTATTTTTTGTTAATAAATTATTTAATAGACTTATTAATAGATCTTAAATAATAATTAATAATAACTATTATACTTTGTTATATGATAGTAATCTAATTATTTTGATACCAATACTTCATATAAGCATTTAATATTTAATATATATTAGCATGTGAATATAATAGTAAATATATTATTACAATACATAGTAATATTATTAATTATAAATTAGTATGTGAATTTTTTTTTTTTAATATATATTAGTATTTGATGAATAGTAATATTAGTATATTGTATTAATATTAAATTTTAGAATATATTAATATTAATAATAATTAATATATTAAAATTAATTAATATTAATAATTAAAAATCAATATTAATAATTAATAATTAATATTAATAATTGATAATTAATATCAAGACCTAACAATTAATATTAATAATAATTATTATTATGAATATTTACTAGGAAATGCTTGATATTTATTAATACTTTTACTAATTAATAGATTTATTAATAGATCTTAATTAATACTTAATAATAAAAATTCATAATAATAGTTAATGATAATAGTAATAGCTATTATCATAATTATTATTGTAAATGTTGTAATAAATACTAATTATTATTATTATCATACTTAAATTATTATAGTAATGCTACTAACTACTAACTATTAGAATAGGAGAGGGATATCTACCCACTGATTGCTATACCTGAGATGTATTAGTGATCTTAATTTCTCTGATTAAGGGAAGCCAGCTTCCACTAATTTCAATACCATTTTCTCTCTTGAGATTATGTGGATGTTTGATAATTTCAACAGCTTCTCTAATCTTTTGCCTATGATGATGTTCTTCCCTTGCGACAATTGAGGCGCTTTCCAAGCAGACATGGTGCTTAGTTTTTGAGGAATGTTCTGCCAAGGCCGAAGTATGAGACCTTTCATTCCTAATATCAGCTCCATGTTCCTTGAGTATTGTTTGCAAGGAGTGACTTGTTTCACCAATGTAACTTTTTCCACATGAACAATTTATTTTATAGACTCCCTTAAGTTGATGTCTATCAATATTATCTTTGACAGACCTCATACCTTGCCTAATAGTTCCAGGTGCTGAGAATTGCGTGATTATGTTTTTCTTCCTTAGGATTTTAGCAATCTTATCTGTTACTCCTTGAATATAAGGTAGAAATACCCTACCACACTAAGGTTGGTCTTGAGCCTTAGGTTCACGAGATAACACCCTTCTTTCAACTTTCTCTATTGGTATTTTAATTTCTTTTTCTTGAGCTCCCATTTGAGTTCTTCATCTTTGTTTGGGTTTTTTCACACGATTGAGAGAGGGAATTCTATGTCTGAAGCATCAAGGATATCAAAGGACCTATCCCACGGAGGGGGACTTACAGACCAATTTGTAGATCTCCTTCACCATGTGTTATCAATAAAGATTTATTCATTTAAAATTGTCTTTCCAATTGGGTTATTGTTCTGGATACATTATTTTGCTACTATTTTCTTTGGATCTTGTTTTCTTTTACTGCAGATTTTCCATTTGTATTGTAGATCTAGAATGACAACAACCATCAAATTATTGTTAAGGTCACTTTTCACCTAGTGACTTAAGTGAGGATTTTTGGTACACCTTCCAAGAATTTTCACACTAACAAATAGCTTTCAAATGCCACTATGAGTTTCTCGTCATGCCAATTGGGCTAACGAATGAACTAGATACCTCCTAGTCATGTATGAATCATATATCCAGGAGGTCACTGTGCAATATTTTACTAGTTTTATTTGATGATCACTTATTTGCAACAAAACCTAGGAGGAGAACTTGATGCACTTGGACGAGGTGTTGAACATAGTGGAGGAGAAATCACTCTTTGCCAAGGAATCCAAATATGAATTTGGAATAATGGAGATTTTATAACTTGGGCACATCATCAGTGTAGGAGGAGAGTAGGTCGACTAGGAAACGATTTTGACTATCATTGAGTGGCCAACACCCAAGAGCCTTATGAATTTTATAGGATTCATGGGGATATGTAGTTATTATTGATGACTTGATAAGAGTTATTCTTAGATGGTGGTACCCCTGAAAAATTTGACGAAGAAGGGGTGCATTAAAGGAAATTTCAGCCTAAACGTGCCCATGAAGTTTTCATGTAATTTCATGTCATGATATGTAAACCAATAAAAATCCTTTAAATTTGAAAAGAGGTACATGTACATATTGTGGAGGGAAAAGAAGAATAATTACTTTTTTAAAGTGTATTTTTGGCTTATCTCCTTATAGTTTTACACAAATTTCAAGTGTAGACACTCGTTGGATGCATAATGAAATTCCAAATCCAATGAGTGTATACACTTGAAATTTGAGCAACCTATAACGAGATAAGGTAAAAATATAATTAAAAAAAGTAGTTTTATTTTTTCATTCCAAAATTCATAACTCTTATTTTATTATTTTTCTTAAGGGGACAAATTTTAGGCTAAAATTTCCTCTAATGGTTTCAGATAGACAAAAGAGGCAGAACACATTTTTGAAAGGTGCAAGGAGGTAATCATTTCTTTTCTCGTTCTCGCACTTCCATATTTTTCATGATATAGTGTGATGCCTTAGGTGAATTGCTTCCAAAATTTTGGATATAAGGGAGCTAGAGAGGCTCTACTCTATATATCACAAGGAGATGTTGGCCATAATACATGTACTCACAAAGTTTTGGCAATAATTTGCAGGAGGAATATTTGTGGTCAAAATAAATCACAACGACGCGAGATACTTTCTAGAGAAAAAATATCTGAATGAGAGACAATAAAATGGGTCTATAGAATTTAGGCCTATGATTTTGACATCGAGTATGTGAAGTGGAGGAAGAATGTGTTGGTCAATTCTCTCTCTAGGATGCAAGCAACCTTCCACCGACCTGTTCTCTCATGGATATTAACAGAGTTTGGAAGGAACTTCTACTAGTGGAATACTCAAAAAATAAGTTTGGATGTAAGTTGATGGATGTAATAATTCAAGATGATAGGTATAAGGTCATCAATGAATTATCCATTACAAAGGAAGGCTATTATTGGTCCTTGAGTAACATCTCAAGTAGAAGATCATGAGGGAAATGCATGACTCACCCCTAGCTGAACACTAGGAGTTCTTCAAAACATATAGGAAAGCGCAAGAGATATTTGCATGGAAAGGCCTCAAGGGGGGTATTTGGAGACATGTAACCAAATGCACTATTTTCCAACAACAACAAAAAACACGAGAAAACCCATCGAGCATGACTACTACAACTAATGTCGTTCTTATATCAAAAATGGGAAAGAATTTCCTTGGATTTCATTATAGGACTTCCGAAGGTTGAAGGGAAATATTGCATCATTGTGGTGATAGATATATTAACAATTTTTTCCCATTTCATTACCATATATTCTAATTATTCACTAGCATATGTGGCAAAGACATTATTTTAGGAGGTATTTATATTGCAAAGGATTCCCAAGTACATTGATGGATAGAGATAGAATATTTATCGGTGAATTTTGGTAGGAGCTATTCAGGTTAGTCGACATAGAATTAACCTCGAGCACCAGTTATCACCTATATATGAATGGCTAGATAGAAATCATAAACAAGTGGGTGGAATGATATTTAAGAAATTATGTGATAGGAAAATATAAGACGCTTGGATCAAGTGGTTGCACATGGGGGAGTATTGTTATAACACCACTTATCATATGCGTATTGGGTGACTCCTTTCAAGGAATTGTATGGATACAATGCCTCTATATTCTTAGATATTGAACTAGGGGACAAAAAAGTAGCCAAAGGGATTAGTTGTAGGAGAGTTAATATCTTCTTGAAATCCTCAAGGAGAACCTACTGGTAGCTCAGAATTAATAGAGGATGTGTGCAAATCACCATATGGTAGAGCACAGTTTCTAGGAGAGGGATCTTGCTTTCCCGAGACTTCAACCATATAGGAAATCATCCTTGAAGATGAATGATTATGATATATTAAAGCCAAGATTCTCTAGACCTTACAAGGTGATTAGGAAGATTGGGGAGGTTGCTTATGAGTTATAATTGTCGAACGATAGCAAGATCCATAATTTTTTCCATGTATCTTTCCAAAAAAGGTACTTGGCCAACAAGTTAAGGCCATAATGGAGCTTCCATTATGTTGGGAAGGGCCCAACTTGGTCCAAGTTCTGGGTAAAAGACCCCACGAAAGAAGGAGTAGACCGCATGGAGCTAACGAAGATATATTCATCGCGCAGACTTTTAGGGCTTTTGGGATGGGATAAATCCCTTATTTTGTAACGGGTATTGGGTAGTAGTCCTTGTTTTATGGATCCATGGTATATGGGCCATGTTTTTTGTATAGATGAAGTGTATAAAAGGTTACGTAATGATTTGTAAAGAATAAAAAAAAGATAGAATTAAAGTAATGAAATATCATTGAATCTTTGTTTTCGCGTCTGTAATATGTAGTTTTTGGAGAAGACTCTGCAGCTAAGTGCGCTGAGACCTTGAAGAGTCTGCAACTGAGTGTACATACCACCTGCAACTAGGTGCACAGGTCAGAAAAGGGAAAGTAATTGAAGATTTGTTTAATAAATAAGAAGTTTTGGTGAATTATTGTATCTTTGTATATGTTAATTTTCCACTGTTATGTGTATGATTATGTATGCTTTTACTGAGTTATGTGAAAATTTGTAAGATATACCGTTAGGTGTTAGAGTTTATGCATTTCTATAAACTAATCATTGATGTGAAGCGCTTATGCATGAGAAGTCATAAGATTGATATACAATAGAAGTAAATACATTTTGCCACTTATGTATGTAGATGTTAAAAGAAAAGGCGGAGTCAAAGAAAACAATGTTGCAGAAGGAGTTGAAGCAAGTGGCCATGGAAAGTGAGGAAGAAATGCATCAATGAGAATAGTTGGAGAAGTCCATTGCTGAGACTTGCAACATAGTTTTGGACACGAAGGTTCGTGAGGATGGAGCACCAACAGAAAATGTCGCGAAGCTCACCCTCACGATCAAGGAATCAAAGAATGTTATAGCCAAGATGAAATTTGATTATGAAGTGAAGATATCAGAGCTAAAAATAAGGTTATAGCCAAGTATGCCACCAGAGGTTCGGGAGCAGAGACAAAGGAACCTCAGCACAACATTGAAATGCATAACTCATATGGTGGCACGTTGTGGGAAGTTGCTCGACGACATGATGCAAATTTGGACCTCGCTATAGGAGGATCCAAATGTCTTGAAGACTGAGGAAGAACTGCAAGCCAAGCAGAACCGATGCGATGAGATCTTGGCAACTGTGAAGACCTTACCAATCTTGCAGAGGCTTGTCAACATTTATGAAGGAAATAATCTCCAGACACAAATAGATGATTTGTGGAGGAAAGCACAAATCTTGCAAAAGAGGACTCAACCATGGCAGGAGGAAGCCTCAGAACTTTCATAGGTCATAGATGAATGATTGAATGAATTGATGAAAAGAGAAGAGGAGCTACTACAGAAGACCGTTGGACCCACTATAGAATATTTGTTGAAGGAAGCGCAAAAGGAAGAAACACTCCAACATTACAACACAGTATACAACAAAATCACAACGAAGATCAAGGGCATCGAAGTGGAGTGATTTGGGACAAGTCATGGGTGAGTGTTAGGGTCTTGTTGGGTAGGGACCAAATTGGTCCAAGTTTTTGGTAAAATACCCCACGAAAGAAGGATCGGACTACGTGGAGCTGGTGAATATATATTCATCGCGCAGACATTTACGGCTTTTGGAATGGGATAAAGCCCTTATTTTGTAATGGGTATTGGGTAGTAGTCCTTGTTTTATGGATCCATGGTATGTGGACCATGGTTTTTGTATAGATGAAGTGTATAGAAGGATATGTAATGCTTTGTAAAGAATAAAAAAAGATAGAAGGCAAGTAATGAAATATCATTGAATCTCTATTTTTACATTTGTAGTTTGTAGTTTTGGGAGAAGGCTCTTTAGTTGATGAGCCTCATCATTGGGTAATTATATGGGCCTTAATTCACCTCCTAGCTTAGTTAAACCAATGTTTCTCACAACTTATTACATTTTTTTTATTATATTTTGTTTATGAGATAAGTTAGAATTGGATATTATGCCTAGTGGACTAATATGCATTGAAAACAGTATTGAAGGAGAAAATCAAGGAATTTTGGAAAAGACTAAGGTTAAAACTCGAATGGGACAAGGGAGAGGGATTGTAGGAGGTAAATCCTCCTCATTTACTTCTCCCCCATTCAAATATTCCTCCATTTATCACACCAGCTTGGAGTGCAAGTAGCCAAGTCATGAGGATTAGAAGGCAGTCGAGCAAGTGAGAGAGAAAGAGCTAGTTTATCTCGAGTTTGGGAGTCGAGCCTCCCTAATTTTAAGGAAGTTGTTGGGGACTTCAGTTGTATAAGTAGAGATGCATAGAGCCTCATTATGATTCTAATTTTTGGTTGTAAAACTCTAAGCTATTTTCGAGCTCCAGATTTGTGAAAGCTTATTAATGTAATTTTATGTTTTAGTAATAAGAATGAGTTTTGTTTTGAGCCAACACTCAGTTAACTCAGAGGGCTGAAGCTATTGTGTTAGGGCCCAACCCTAGTAGCCAAGGCTCCTCTTTCTTGTATCTGTATATTTAGAATAGTCGTATAGCTTCATTGTTAATTTGCCTTTAGATGTATTTTCATTGCAAGTAGTGTAGATTGGATTGGTTGTTTATTAGTTTGCTTCCATTTGTTCCTTACTTCAATAGCAGGTTAGCAGGGATAAAAGGAGTACCACAAGGCTGTCAGTAGGTGTCTTGGCCTCATTTCCTCTGTTTAGGATCTGTTGATGGCCAAAAATGTCAGACTCAACATTGGGGGATAACCACCTGGTCCGGACCTTAAAGCAATTCCTTTTCCGTTTGGAGTAGTGGCTTCAACAGTTTCAAGTAGGTCCAGTTACCTTTCCCCAATTGCTATTGGTTTAAGATGTATCTTTAACTACCAATAGCAAGGGATATCAGATCAGTTCTTCTTGTTGATCGGGTAAGAGAATGACCCTTAAGCTGATTTGGGTTCAGCCAAGCCACAACTAAAGTTTTGCCTCTTTGAGAAGAGGACTTAAAAGAATGTGGAACTTAATCTAAATGCAAACTTATCCTATAATGCAAGAAAAAGGAACTAATTCTAATCATATCTCAGTTAGGCAGATCTAGATCTAACCCAATTAAGAGAAAGATAATTAAATAATTGAGATTTAAATATGTCTAGCTTTTAATGAATGTTAAGTTAACGAAATAGTTCAATTAACTAACATTATGAATATCGAAACACATCCTATTGAGACCTCTTAACTGAAATAGTCAATCAACAACACTCATGAAATAGTTCACAAAAGTGATATTGATCATTAAATCAGTAAATCCAATAATTAAACAATAATATGTGAAAATTATTCACAACACCTCACTATTTAATAAATCAGTTTTATAAGACAGATTTCTGAGTAAATAGTTACTTAGAAATCAGAAATTAATCCATAAGAGTAGAGATAAATAATAACAACATTGAGACAAATTACCCATATCGACAATAGTGCACAAACATGAACAAAATGACACATTCCTGTTATCATAAAATGAAACTAGTATTTAAAATAAGAGTATTAGAAATATCAATTTATTGAATCCATTTCTCTGGCTCCGGTCTCCAATAATCTTTTACATTACTTGAACTTCTACTTTCAAAACAAGAGCTGCAATAGTGCAAACTCTGCTCATCATACATAATTCAAGATGCAAAAGAAAAATCCTCAATAATCCCCATATCTGAGATTTTCACTCCTCCCATCTATAACTCCCAATTCCTATTATAGTCGTGCTTTTAGAAGTCTAAAATTGCAAAAGAGAGAAGCCCCTTATTACATTATGCAATCTGTTATTTATAATATTTACAAATGAATTCTAAAGAAGGAAATCTGTCCAATCAATTTTTATTTTCTCAAAATTCCAATCTTTAATCGCTGGAGCATTCTCATTGATTGAGATCTTTTACTCCTCATCTCTTCAACTGTTTTCCTGCAAAAACAAATCAAAACAAAATTAAGATGCAACAATAAACTCAAAATGCCACATCTGGCATTAAAAAAAATCCAATCAAATGCAATTAAATAATTAATTGAAAAGGAAATATGAGATTTCTATTGATGCATGTGATGATTTAATTGGCCAAGGATATTATGGATGAATGGATCTGCACTTACAAGAGGCTTAGGCAAATGAAAATGAAGAAAATAAAACTCAGAAAATTGATTTTGTTTAAAAATTCGGAGCTTGATCTTCTGCCTGATTTTAGACCCAATAAATGATCGAATCTGTTAATAAAACCTCCTCATAAATGTTCTCCATGATTTTATCTTTCCAATGAGCCATCCTGGGCCTCATTTGGCCAAGTAAAACTTAATTTATGAGCCTTCAAAGTTAATGAGTCAAAACTGCTAGAATTCTGGAATATCTGTTGCTGGGCTAAAAAATCAGAATTTTAATTAAAAATCTAATCCTAAATCAAACTCTAATTATCTAATAATTAATTCTAATTTAATTTTTAATCATAAAATAAACTAAACTAATTATTAATTAATATTAATCTAACTGACTAAAATATATAATTAATTTTAACATATATTAATTAATTCAATTAATTTTAAAATCTAATATTAAATCTTTAATATTTAAATTAATATTTAAACCATCCTAATGCATGTATGTTTGAATTTGATTTATAAAATCGAATTTCCCTAACCTTATGTAAATAATCTTTGATGTTTTAAAACAATCAAGAAGACTTTGTTAAATAACCAAAGTCGTAGATCGCCAAAAAAAAAAATATCGGAGTTTTTTAAGATGTGTATGTTATGAAAGTTGCGATGGACCCGATATTGCGACATGCGATCAAGTGATCCCTAATGGACCCAATCTTTTTATGAAATATCTTATATTTTTTTGTATTTGAGCTCCATGATATTTATTATTTGGTTAAGTTATGGGAGTAAAGCTAAATGAGATTATTTAGAGCATAATTTGCCTATCTAAACTACAACCACTCTTGGTAAAAAATAAAAATAAACTATAGCCACTTTGATATTTTGAGTTTTCGAGATTGGTAATTTATTTGAAAATAGAAAATTGGAATAAATTACTGAAATCCCGATGCTCCATAATTTGGCTAGGTTATGTAATAGGATCATAAGTGAAAAATGAAAAATGTTAGTAATAACTAACTAGGGGTTAATATTTAAAATAAATGCATTATTGAACTAATTTAATTACAAAAATGGAATATTGTACATTTTACGCATTTTTAACCCAGACGACATAAATGATTAAACTTCAAAGGAGTGCCATTTACAAACCAGTTGACCAAATGAGGCGAAATAAGTATCGATGGGAAGCTTGCCAAAAATCGATTTCAACAAAGCAATCAAAACGAAAATCTGAAGAAAATGAAAAATTAACAAAATCATAGGATAATTAACTTAATAAAAATTCTAAAAGGTGTTTTAGCCAAAATTTTAATAGAAAGGGTCCCCATTATTTTAACTTAACAAGTAAAAAATGGGGGTGGGGGGTGGTAGTTGTGTTTTACCACAACAATGACGACACACGAGAGAAGAATTGGTTATCTTTGTTTTATATGAATGAGATTTTCCTAAAATTAAAGTAAAAATAATTAAAGAAGAAAAAATAAATCTTGAAATGTTTGACTACGTTCATTAGTCTGAATAAAAACAAGACTCATCTAATTGTAATTTTTCTTAAAATTCCTCATAAATCAAAATATTTCATAACTTTATATTAGCCCTTAATTAGTTGTAAAGGTAAAGCAGGGGGCACTTTACAGCGTAGTTTTTATAATATACTCATTTGTCACAAGTAGAGCCACTGCTGCCAACAAACATCAATAGTCTCGACAGAGTTACCTTTTAATCGTCAATGATTCAGAATCCCATCCATTTAAGAATTATTGATCTAGAGATAAATTCATTTACATATATTTATTTTCCTTTTAGTTCTTAAAAGCCATTGTCCTGGTTTGGTAGCCAGAAAGTTGACAATGCCATTCATTAGTTATAGTTAGACTGACCAAGCAGGCTCGTGATGAGACCCCTTGTCTTATAATTGTTTCCAATCATAAGCCATTATCCTGGTTTGTTTAGCAATGTTGGTAATGTCAGCCTATTTATCCCTTATGATCATGGTAAACAGGCTCATGATGAGACCTCTTATCTTTTAAGTTTAAATATATTTTTGCATTACACTTTAGAAAAACAAGATTTTTTTGGATGGGGAGAATTATTGACTCCTTAAGAGTTAAGAATGACAATTTCAGAGTTAAGGGTGCTTTGCTGTAAAGTGTCTTTACTTGGTTAAAATAATTTTTCTTGATCGATAATAGAATTTTGAAAGATCTTAATAAAATATTGAAATCTCAAAATAATTACAATTTGGATGGAAAAATAAATTTCAAATTTTATGGTACTTTGTCAAGTTCTCTTATTTTGTAATCTCTTCCCTAAGTATGTCTACCATTAAAAAAAAAACTTTATTAAGAGATTTTAAGAAAAATTCAATAGTAGACTATTAACATTATTTTTCTGCGTATGCCTACCATTGTTAGGTAACAAAAAGGTCTTTCATCTAAATCATGGCAGAGTCAGCAAAATCAAAAACTGAAAACAAAAGGAAAAGAGTTCCTAAGCTAAAGTGAAAAAAAAAATCGACAAACAAAAGTAAAATGAAGAAACTAAGAGCATAAAGGAAAATCCAAGTTTAAAAGATAAACTCCAACAAGATTGTTTATCCCAATGTCTCAACAAAACAAAGTAAAAAAAAATAATCATGCAACCATTCCTTTTGTCGAGATTTAGATAAATTTTACCATGTGGGGTTATAAGCGTTTAGGCTTCAAATAGCAGTGATGATAAAATTCAGCCATAATGAAACATTTATGTCTGGTGTTAATAATCTTGTTTCAAAGCATTATCTTAATCATTTTCTATTAAAAGAAATGTTTCAAGAAACAAACTAAAAGTTCAGAAACTTCCTGGTGTAGTTGTTTTAACGAAGATTATCGCTACTTCTTGAAAACAAACCAGGAAAAGAGTATAAGGCTTTGAAATATGATCTGGTGAAAGATTGAAAGCTTTTATGAAGAGCTGCAAAAGAGATTTTTATATTAGTAGAATTTTAAAAAATGAAACTAAAACTAAAGTAAAGTAATGAAAAATAATTGAAAATAGGTATATGAAATTTATCATTAGAGAATTGCCTTTGATCTTACCTGAAAGGTATCATCTTCTCCAATGGTAGCTAACTTCTTCTTTAAATTAATATTAAAAGCATGAATAAGTTGAACTAACCGTAATCTTATAACCCAAAAGCATTATTGGTTTTATTTAAACTAAAGCAAGAAGTAAGCTAAGAAAGCAAAGTTCCATGTTCAAGGAATCGAAAAATATATTCAATCCATTAGAAAATGAGAATGAGAATATGTGGGGATCAATGTTCTCAAAATATTATAAGTTTCATATTAACTCCATTTTCATAAATTGTTCAAAATTAAGACCAATGTCAAGATAATGAAATATAAATACGAAGAAGGAGAGGTCTTGAATTTCATATTAAATATGAAGTGTTATATTTAAAAATCAAATATAAGAGAAATAAAAATTATTTAACCATGTTGCAAAATTCTTATCAATTGCTTTACTACCATAGTAGTCACCCAAAATTATCTTAAAATATTTCCTACATCACAATGCCTTATCAGATGATTCGCATCGCCAGGGTCGCACATCGCACATCACACATCGCAGATTTAGGATTGTGATATGAGCATATATAATGAAGTTACAATGAAGCGATTGTGATAACGGCATATTGGGATATTGGGAAATATTCATGTCAGAAATGCCGATATTATTCTTGCAATAGCAAAATGCGATGGATGATGTGGAATGTTGGTGGGACCGGCTTTGGATCTCAAAAGAAATCGGCGATCAACAAATTTAAGTACATGATGTAACATTTTTATTGTGCCGATATGCAATGAAGAACGGATACGATAAATTTATTATGTGAATTTAATATGGTATCGAATCCGGAACGTCAGGACTTTTAGACCTATGCCCCTACCATTATTGTGATTGAATGGACGTGATATTTTATGAATTTGATTTAAATTTCATATTGGGTCTTGAATTGTGTGGACATTGCAATATTGACGAAGTCAATTATCGAAGATCAATGATTCAAGATAATGGAACTATAATCAATTGAAAACCTCTGATATGCGAAATGTGATATGACATTTTATGAGAGAATGAGTGAGGTAACACATTGGAGGTCTTGCATCAGCAATTTGTTATCAGAAAATGCTAAGAGCTACTTCTGATGAAATATTGTGATACAAATGATTGTGATATGGATGATGCGATATCGGAATGAAATAATTGATGAAGATGAGCGGGATGGGAATATTGAAAATATATATTCATTATAGTATCAGCGATATGAAAATCAAGTTGAAATGTTCCGATATAAATCTTATGATACTGTTCTAAATGTCTATTGGGTTTTCTAATTAATGAAAGCAAAGTTAAAGAATGTTCAAATTCTAATGAACAACAAATAAAATTTCCCTGAACCTGTTGTAAATTTGAAATGGGTTTGCTACTTACTTCAAGTTTCAAAAACAAATGAAAACCTGCAAATGAAACAAAACAAGAATCATAAATAAACTAAGGAAAAGAGAAACTGATAATAGATGAAAATGAACTTGTAAATGCGTACCTGGAAGGAAATTGTCTGTAAATTTTACCTCATGAATCTTCAAATTCTTCCTTGAAATTATCAAAATTCTGACTTTGTTCAAAATCATCTCATTATTTATTCTAAATTAGAGTGGGACATCAAGCTAAAGGAAATCAATTATTCATGTTCATAAAATCTGAAACTCATAGAATTAACCAAAAACGTAAATAAGAATATGCTCCCCTTTGAATTGCAACAACAATTTATTACCTCTGCTCATTCTGAATTAAATTGAGAAAAATTTGTATTGTTATAGTGACTATTCAATAATGCCTTTAGTAAATAAATATGATGTGTATCGCAGCATCAAATAATAAACTAAATATCATAATAGGATAAAGCCACTCATTATGAAAGAATATAATCACATATTCAAATGTGTGCACACAGTAGCATGGACACCTTTAAGGTCATTTTAACCAATTTCGAGGAAAATAACATAAATTTTATGTGATTATAGCGAAAAGTTAGACTGATTAATAATAATCAAATTGGTATTAAGCTTGTGAGCTTAGACAGTTATATTTTTCACAAGATAATGATGTTAAGAAGCTTTGTATCATCGAAACCTTCGATATATAAATTTCAAAAGAAAATCTTAAAAGGAAATCTTGAAATGAAGAAAAGTGGCTTTGAGGTGATTGGTGCCAAGTGAAAACTCAATTGAATTTAATCAAGACATTATTCAAAATAGGCAAAGATATAGTCATGAGTAAAGGTATTGTTGCAATAGCTTTTTTATTTAAAAATGGGAAGCAAGAATCAAAAAGTTTTCGATGAAAAGAAAATGTTTCACTGAACATGTATATGGTACGAAAAGGGCTGATTACTTTGCTTTATTTTTTATCTGCAGAACTATTAAGAACAAATTAACTACATAAAACAAACAAACTAAATTAATTCTACTCCTATTCTAACCATATACATGAAAATGACTAGGTATAGTCATATTTCCAGTGTAACCATTCTCTCATTTTAATTCCTACATATATGTATAGCTCAAATGTTAGTAATAAAAATACAAATCTAATTGAACTAAGAAAATTAAATATGTAAGTAGAATGCACAGTTATTTTTAGCAACTTGATTAAAATGTCTTTCTCTTGAAATTTCTTTTCCAGTTGAATACCAATTGAATCATAGAAATCTAGATGGATTTCTATTAATGATTGGAAAGGTTTGAAAAGAGAAGATAACATGCTAGATTGTGGAAATGAGCTTTTAGATCCAAAGGCCTAAAAAAAATTGTTAGTGTTATTTACAAATGTTAAACTATTAACAATCTTCCTTGAAGGAAAATTTTCCAAATATTTTTCAAATAGGTCAATGAAAAATGGATGGAAATCTGTTAAATACAATGGAAAATTATTAATTGGATTAGATTGTTGGTCGGATTGTGAAAATGCACTCTCTTGTTGACACTGCCTTTGAGAAGAAAGACGCAATTGATAAGAGATGAACATCGATTGAAATTGAAATATTAATAGCTTTTGATGTTCATGGTTATAATATGAAACTTCAATTTCCCAATAGGGCAATGCATCAATTGAGTGTTCAATAGTAAAGTGCTCAATATGCCAGCGTAAAGTGTCAAAAGTTTGAAAAATAAAATCAGAAAATAAATCTAAATTTAAACAAAATAAGTGAAAAATAAAAAATAAAATAAAATCACTATTGGTACAACTAATGTTACAACACAATTGGAATTGTTTTGAAATAATTTCTTTTTCACAAGGATTGGCTAGAATAATGGAATTTGAATAATTGTCAATTCCAATTTGTGAATTAGAAAGAAAATTATGATTATGAGTAGGAATGAGAGCTTGATCATGATATGAATCATAAATTGGAATGTTTTCTCGAATGCTGAAATCATGAAGATAATTTGCTACTCTAAAATGAGGATTGGTTGAAATAATTTCTAAATTGAAATGTTCCTCATTCTCAGATGTTATTTGAATTTTCTCATGAAGATTCACTTGAGAAGAATAGAAATCAATATCTTCAATGTCAAAGTAATTATCATAAACGACTTCACAATATTCTCTAGAATTCCTTTCGATCTCATCCAATATATCAAAACAAGAAGGAATAAAAATTTCATGTTCATTAATGGCAAAAGAATGATCAATAATTGTTTTTCTATCTTGATAAAAACTTATTGGTAATTCATTTAGATAATCCTCTTTATTTTCTGAAATATCATTACTAACAAGATGAGGAAAATTACCATCAGTAAAAATATCAAGATAAAGGAAAAATGTGAATCTAAAACAATGCATTTAAAAATGTCTCTGTTTGAGAACTCTTGTACATTATGCTCATTGTAAATTTCAGATTTTAAATCATTCATTTGTTTACTCGTGCTTTCTTGAAGAATTGTGCTTTACTTCTCTGAATTTGGCATTTGCTCATCATGAAAAAATTCAGAAATTTGTACCGCAGTTTGCGTGTTATTATTTACTTTGATTGTTGCTTGTACTTGATGATTTGCAATCTAATTTTCTAAATTTAATGCTAAGTAATTTTCAGATTTCAATGCAACTCTTACTCCAAAATTGTTGTTGTTGTCTTCTTGCATTTGGATAAAAACACTTTTCAAGCTTTGTAAGGCCAAATTGTCATAATTTATTGACACATCCTTATTGGAATTATCGTTTATGTTGGAAGGGGATGGGATAAAGCTTGAAATAATTTCACATGGATTATGAATGGGAGGAAGAGAACAAATATGTTCAAACCAAAATAATGATTCTTTTTCCGAAGGTTTATCTTCGACTTTAAATTTTAAACAATTCAAATGAAATCGAATATTAAAATATCTAACATACTCATTTTCAAACCTTCATAGATATTCAATTTCATCACATACATGTTCATAATCATAACTGTCAAATTAAAAAATGAAAATAGTAACAAATTGATCACAGATGTGAATTGAGGCAACTGGAAGTGTTCGACACCAGTTTCTGGCTTTTTCCGCGAATGTGAGAGTAAAAATTCTAAATAAAATGCATTTATCAATTCCTTGAAAATCATAATTTGAAACTTTTTGAATAAATTTTAAGACATGATTAAAAGGAGAATAATTTCTCTTACCATTAAACTTTACCTGAGAGAAGAGTCTTACCACTTCGGGTGGAGTATTGGAAGACGCACGTCCATGGATACAACTCCAAATCGGAAGTTTAAGAGGAGCCACTATGATAAATAATAAAATGTTAGACTACAAAGACTCCACTTAAACAACAAGTTTCAGATCCTCCTTCTAGCGCCAAAAATGTTGATGGCCAAAAATGTTGATGGCCAAAAATGTCAGACTCAACATTAGGGGATAACCACCTGGCCTAGACCTTAAAGCAGTTCATTTTCAATTTAGAGTAGTGGCTCTGACTGGTTCAAGTAGGTCCAGTTACCTTTTCCCAATTGCTATTGGTTTAAGATGTATCTTTAACTACCAATAGCAAAGGATATCCGATCAATTCTTTTTGCTGATCAGGCAAGAGAATGACCCTTAAGTTGATTTGGGTTCAGCCAAGCTACAACTAAAATTTTTCCTCTTTGAGAAGAGGACTTAAAAGAATGTAAAGCTTAATCTAAATGCAAACTTATTCTATAATGCAAGCACAAGGAACTAATTCTAATCCTATTTCAATTAGGCAGATCTAGATCTAACCCAATTAAGAGCAAGATAATTAAATAATTGAGATTTAAATATCTTTGGATTTTAATGAATGTCAAGTTAACAAAGTAGTTCAATTAACTAACATTATGAATATCAAAACACATCCTATTGAGACCTCTTAACTAAAATAGTCAATCAAAAACACTCAGGAAATAGTTCACAAAAATGATATTGATTGTTAAATCAGTAAATTCAATAATTAAATAATAATATGCGGAAATTGTTCACAACACATCACTATTTAATAAATCAGTTTTATAAGACAGACTTCTGAGTAAATAGTTACTCATAAATTTGAATTTAATCCATAAGAGTAGAGATAAATAATAACAGCATTGAGACATTACCCATATCGACAATAGTGCACAAACATGAATAAAATGGCACATTCCTGTTAGCATAAAATGAAACTAGTATTTAAAATAATAGTATTAGAAATACCAATTTATTGAATCCATTTTTCTAGCTCCGGTATCCAATAGTCTTTTACATTACTTGAACTTATGCTTTCAAAACAAAAGCTGCAATATTGCAAACTCTACCCATCATACATAATTCAGGATGCAAAAGAAAAATGCACAATAATCTCCAGATCTGAGTTTTTCACTTCTCCCATCTACAACTCACAATTCCTATTTCAATCGTGCTTTTAGAATTCCAAAATTGCAGAGGTGAGAAGCCCCTTATTACATTCTGCAATCTGCTATTTATAATATTTACAAATGAATTCTAAAGAAGGAAATTTGTCCAATCAATTTTTATTTTCTCAAAATTCCAATCTTTAATTGCTGGAGCATTCTCATTGATTGAGATCTTTTACTCCTCACCTCTTCAACTATTTTCCTGTAAAAACAAATCAAAACAAAATTAAGATGCAACAATAAACTCAAAATGCCACATCTGGCATTAAAACAAATGCAATTAAATAATTAATTGAAAATGAAATCTGAGATTTATATTTATGCATGTGATGATTTAATTGGCCAATGATATTATAGATAAATGGATCTGCACTCAGAAGAGGCTTGGGAAAATGAAAATGAAGAAAATAAAACTCAGAAAATTGATTTTGTTTAAAATTCGGAGCTTGATCTTCTGCCCAATTTTAGACCCAATAAATGATCTAATCTATTAATGAAACCTTCTCATAAATGTTCTCCGTGATTTTATCTTTCCAATGAACCGTCCTGGGCCTCATTTGGCCAAGTAAAACTTAATTTATGAGCCTTCAAAGTTAATGAGTCAAAATTGCCAAAATTCTAGAATTTCTATTACTAGGTTAAAAAATCAAAATTTTAATTAAAAATTTAATCTTAAATTAGACTCTCATTATCTAATAATTAATTCTAATTTAATTGTTAATCATAAACTAAACTAATTATTTAATAAACTAATTATTAATTAATATTAATCTAACTAACTAAAATATATAATTAATTTTAATATATTATATATTAATTAATTCAATTAATTTTAAAATCTAATATTAATATTTAATATTTAAATTAATATTTAAACCATTCTAATGCATGTATGTTTGAATTTGATTTATAAAATCGAATTTCCCTAACCTTATGTAAATAAGCTTTGATGTTTTAAAACAATCAAGAAGACTTTGTTAAATAACCAAAGTCGCAGATTGCAAAAAAAATATATCGGAGTGTTTTAAGATGTGTATGTTATGAAAGTTGCGATGGACCCAATATTGTGACATGCAATCAAGTGATCACTAATGGACACGATATTGCAACATGTGATCAAATGATCGCTAATGGACCTTATCTTTTTATGAAATAATTTATATTTTTTTAATTTGCACTCCATGATATTTATTATTTGGTTAAGTTATGGGAGTAAAGCTAAATGAGATTATTTAGAACATAATTTGACTATCTAAACTACAACTACTCTTGGTAGAAAAATAAAAATAAACTACAGTCACTTTGATATTTTGAGTTTCCGAGATTGGTAATGGTAATTTATTTGAAAATAGAAAATTGGCATAAATTACTGAAATCTTGATGCTCCATAATTTGACTAGGTTATGTAATAGGATCATAAGTGAAAAATAAAAAATGTTAGTAATAACTAACTAGGGGTTAATATTTAAAATAAATGCATTATTGAACTAATTTAATTACAAAAATGGAATATTGTACATTTTACACATTGTTAACCGAAACGACATAAATGATTAAACTTCAAAGGAGTGTCATTTACAAACCAGTTGACCAAATGAAGCGAAACAAGTATCAATGGGAAGCTTGCCAAAAATTGATTTCAACAAAGCAATCAAAATAAAAATCCGAAGAAAATGAAAAATTAACAAAATCGTAGGATAATTAACTTAATAAAAATTATAAAATGTGTTTTAGCCAAAATTTTAATAGAAAGGGTCCCCATTATTTTAAGTGAACAAGTAAAAAATGGGGGGGTTGTGTTTTACCACAACAAAATCATGATTTGAGGAAGGGACCCTTGTGCAGCCCAAAAACACAGATTTCTATTTCTTGCATGAGCTTTAGAGTTTACTGTATTTAAGTTAGAATTTGATCAGTTTTGCAAAGTAGGATTTCATTGCCATCTCTTCTATCTTCATTCTTGTAGTCGATCTCATCCATGCTTTCATTCCTTTCAACAACTTTCCTCATGCATAATGTAGGTAGTTATTTCATTAATTCTGATTTTCTAGCTTACAAGAATGTTTCTTGTTCACATATCTTTTTGGAAATTATACATGTTTTATGTAGAGAAGATGCTTCAGGAGTAGACAAAGACTTCATAGCCAGCAACCACCTTCCACTTCATCCACCATAGTCATTCTTTGTTTTTACCATTTCCTTCACTAGTTTTCATCATTTTACATAGAAATTATTCCAAGCACATTGAGAAAATCTAACCATCTTCTATCCTTGTTGTTGAATTTTGAGTGATCCTAAACCTTTCCTCATTTCATTCCACCCATCTACCACCTTCCCTAAGAATTCCATCACCTCCAACACCTTCCATTTTGCTCTCAGCTGTATCCTGTAGGTTTACATCGAATCCTATAGGTTTCTAGTACATCCTATAGGTTTTCCTAAAATTACATATTTTGAGGCCAAATTGAGGGAAAACCTCTAGGAAGTCACCAAAGGTCTCCCAAGGGTCTCCCGCACATTCCGACCATCTCCTAACTCTTCCAGCGATCCTCCAACATCCTTAATTTACCTGCCACATCACCAAAAGAAATTAGTTTGCATACTTGATTTTGCATGAAATGAAAAAAAGACAAAAACAAAGTTATTTCAATCCCTTTACTTGCACATTAGTGATGTTTGATGCTTTTTACTTCCATGCTTAGATAATATCATTTGGTTCATGTTATTTTAGCATTATTGCAAAGCATATTTTCTTGGAAGTTAATTAGGAAATGGTGTGATTTAGCATTGATTTTCGGTATTTTTCATTATTGCATTATAGTAGTTCCCCCTTAGAGTAGATTTCCCTTTCTTCCATTGAGAAACCAAGGTTCTTCTCACTCCATAGAAGTCTAGGTTTTAAAATCACAGTGGTCTCTCGCGAGCTAAACCGTGCCAAAAGGCAGAACCATCACTTTTACTTGTGTATACATCACTGTCACCTCCAAGTTTGTACAAACCTCGGGTTGATAAAGTAACGATGGTAGCCTAGGATTTGCAGCATTCTTGCTACAAAACTGGCACTCATCACTTTTTGGCACCATTTCCGGGGATTTGTCTGAGTAATATGTGATTACTACTTTCTTTCTTCTATTTCTTATCTCTAATATTCTGCCATTATTTTATTTCTAAAAAAGTAATTTAGTTGCTTCCTTCTTCATTCTACATTTTCTGTTTTCCTTCCATTTTGCAAGAAAGATTTCAATTTAGCAAGTAGTTTTTTTCATTCAATCAGTAGTTTTCATTTAATGAGCAATTTCAATTCTGCAAAGTACTTTCCAAGTTTGAAAAAAAAAAACACAAAACCAATCCAAAAATATTTGCTTTCATGCCTCATAGGAATAGGGAAAACTTAAGGAAATTTTTGCCAAATACCCCCACTGCATCAAATAGCCAAGCTTCCCTCTTCTTCAGTGGCTGTGAACTGGAGGAACCCATTGAGGACAAGAATGGAGTAAGGAGAGAAAGTCTGCCACATCCCTGGAATGAGGTGAGCTACCAACTTATCAAATATATATCATGTCAGGGTAGGTATAGTGTGGTCTATGGCTACCATTTTAGGCTTCTTGAAGAGTTGAGATTTAGAGCAAAAACACCCCCTCACCACAGACTCAACATACCATACTTCCTGCTACAGTCACTGATAGACACAACCATCAAGGTGCAAGGGGGAAATTCCCAACAGTTAGCTCACCATGGGTTAATTATAATCCTTATAGAAGATGCCCTCTGAAATGTCAGAATTCCTATATAATGGTCAGTTTTCAGAGACATGCAGGTAGACTCGGAGGACATCAAAGCTCTCACATATGATGTTAGTCCTACTATCAATGGAAAGGATGAGAAAGAGACTGAAGCAGAGGAAGAAGAAGTAGAGTAGGAAGAAGAAGAAGCAGAAGGAGATGAAGATGAGATGGATGAAGAAGAAGATGGAACAAAAGAAAATGAGGAAGATGAAGAAGAAGAGGAGAAAGAGAAGGAGGACGATGAAGAAACAAAGGAGGATGTTAAGGATGAAACTGATAGAGAAGATGAGGATCTACAAGAGGAAGAAGAAAGGAAAGACATAGGTGAAGAAAGAAATGGGAAAGAGGGGGCAAAAGACAAGGAGGAGTCACCTAGGGTGTCTCCAAAACCCACTGAGAGAGAGGAAGCAGTTGCCCTCACTGCTCTTAGCACCCCCATCAAGCAAAAAGGAAAAAGACAGAGGTAGAACCTTTTATATTTCAGGACAAGGAAAAGCACAAGAATAAGGCAGGGGAAACCTCAAACACCAACCAAATTCCCATTGTGATTGAGGACTCACCTAAAAAACAAGAGAAAATTCCTTCTCCTAAGTCTCCTATCACCTATGTGAGAAGGCCTATGACTAGATCCACCTCCTCCAAGGGAAAAGCAATCCTACAAGATACACAACAGGATCTACAAGAAGCAGAAGCAGTCCTACATGATACTCTACTGAACCTACAGTAGACACAAAAATTGGAAAAGGAGTTAGTCAATAGCAAGAAACTAAAGAAAAGGACCCAGAGTCAAAAGAACCTAGCCCCCAACCTAACCTTGACTCCTACGACATGTTTATTGAAGGAGGTAGGGTCATTCCTCAGAAATTTTTTATTCCACTATTATTCGAGCTTGAGAAAGAGAGAGCCAGAACTCACCGATGGATGCAGATCACCAAATCCAAGGGGTTGGAAGACATTGGGAACATGGAGGAGAAGCTCAAGGAGATGGGTATAGAGCTAAGTAGCTTTAGATACAAAGAGGCCATAATGAAGAATTAACTAGAAACAGAAAATGCATGGTTGAGAGGACAACTGCAAGAAAGAGAGAATCAATTGGCATGTATGGCCTGTCTCTCTTTGAAAGCAATCTAATGTAGGATGCTAGCTAAATCCTATGCCCTATACCTCAAGGAACAGTGATTGCAGTTCCTGATCAAGACCCTAGCACAGAGAGGCACCATGCCATTTCAGGACTACAGGCAATTCATTGATCTTTGTGATTAGAGCACACTAGAAGATAGGACCAAGATGTCTGTGTTTTATTTGCACAACATGACCTTAACAGACATGAATGTATGGGACCCTAATGCCAAGCTTGGAGATTTACAGTTGATGCCTTTGGCATCATGGATGAACCATGAGGAATCAAGGGATGCAGATATGAAGAAGATATTGGCAAGAGAACAAAATGAACCTCTTATGATCAGAGCCGAATAGTCAGATCCCATGGCCCTCATCAGTACCCATAATATGATTGCAAATGATCCTCAACTTGCACCCATGTATCTTGCTGCCCAAGGGCAAGAAATTTCACATTTTGAGGACATGTTCAGGTTGTTAGGGGATGATATCACACATGCTTTCCTGAGGATATGGAACACATTCCCATACATCTTAAAGATAAGAGAGTACCACTCTCCTCAAAGATCGAGAAAAGCATTGAACAGGACACCCATGTACAAGAAATCTATGCAAAGGCCGAATGTCAATTAGATTGGCCTGAAACTCAGTCCACCACTACTCTTAGGAATGCTATAAGGAAGGAAGGAAGAAGAAGAAAAGAGGCAGTGGGAAGAGGTAGAAAATAAAGCGGGCTTCTATGAATAAGAAGAAGAAACCACAACAGTGGCATGGGATGTCAGGGAGGCCACTAGAGCTATGAAGGATATGGATATTGATTGAGTTGCTCAGAGGATGAGCAACACTTTCAGTAGGGAGTGATGATGAGCCTCATCATTGGGTAATTATATGGGCTTTAATTCACCTCCTAACTTAGTCAAACCAAATTTTCTCACAACTTATTACATGTTTTTTATTATTATATTTTGTTTATGAGATGAGTTAGAGTTGGATGTTATGCCTAGTGGACTAATATGCATTGAATGCAGGATTGAAGAAGAAAATCAATGAATTTTTGCAAAGACTAAGGTTAAAACTCGAGTGGGACAAGGGAGACAGATTGTAGGAGGTAAATCCTCCTCATTTACTTCTCCCCCATTCGAATATTCCTCCATTTATCACACCAGCTCGGAGTGCAAGCAACCAAGTCATGAGGATTAGAAGGCAACCGAGCAAGTGAGAGACAAAGAGCTAGTTTATCTCGAGTTTGGGAGTCGAGCCTCCCTAATTTTACGGAAGTCGTTGGGGACTTCAGCTGTATAAGTAGAGAGGCCTAATGCCTCATTAGGATTCAAATTTTTGGTTGTATAACTCTAAGCTATTTTCGAGCTCCAGACTTGTGAAATTTTTATTGATGTAATTTTTTATTTTGATAATAAGAATGAATTTTGTTTTGATCCAGCACTCAGTTAAATTAGAGGGCTGAAGCTCTTTGGTTAGGGCCCAACCCTAGTAGCCAAGGCTCCTCTTTCTTGTATTTGTATGTTTAGAATAGTCTCATAGCTTCATTGTTAATTTTCCTTTAGATGTATTTTCATTGCAAGTAGTGTAGATTGGATTGGTTGTTTATTAGTTTGCTTCCATTTGTGCCTTACTTCAATAGCAGGTTAGCAGGGATAAAAGGAGTACCACAAGGTTTTCAGTAGGTGTCTTGGCCTCATTTCCTCCCTTTGGGATCATGATTTGAGGAAGGGACCCTTATGCAGCCTCAAAAACACAAATTTCTATTTGTTGCATGAGCTTTAGATTTTACTGTATTTAAGTTAGAATTTGATCAGTTTTGCAAAGTAAGATTTCATTTCCATCTCTTCTATCTTCATTCTTTCAGTCTATCTCATCCATTCTTTCATTCCTTTCAGCAACTTTCCTCATACATAATGTAGGTTGTTAGTTCATTAATTTTTCTTTTCTAGCTTATGAGAATGCTTCTTGTTCACATAGCTTTTTGGAAATTTTACATGTTTTATGCAGAGCAAGTGCTTCAAGAGTAGACAAATGCTTCATAGCAGCAACCACCTTCCACTTCATCCACCATAGTCATTCCTTGTTTTCACCATTTCCTTCACTAGTTTCATCATTTTACATATAAATTCTTCCAAGCACATTGAGTGAATCCAACCATCTTCTATCCTTGTTGTTGACTTCTGATGATCCTAGACATTTCCTCATTTCATTCCACCAATATACCACCTTCCCCAATACTTCCATCACCTCCAACACCTTCCATTTTTCTCTCGGTTGTATCCTGTAGGTTTACAGGGAATCTTGTAAGTTTCTAGTACATCCTGTAGGTTTTCCTGAAATGGCATGTTTTGAGATCGAATTGAGGGAAAACCCCTAGGAAGTCACTAAAGGTCTCTCAAGGGTATCCGACACCTTCCTACCATCTCCTAACCCTTCCATCCATACTCCAACATCCTTAATTCACCTGCCACATCACCAAAAGAAATTAGTTTGCAAACTTGATTTTGCATGAAAAGACAAAAAGACAAAAACAGAGTTATTTTAGTCCCTTTACTTGTACCTTAGTGATGTTTAATTATTTTTACTTGCATGCTTAGATAATAGCATTTGGTTCATGTTAAGTTAGCATTATTGCAAAGCATAGTTTCTTAGCAATTAATTAGGAAATGGTGTGATTTAGCATTGAATTTTAGTATTTTTCATTATTGCACTAGAGTAGCTCCCCTTAGAGTAGATTTTCCTTTCTTCCATAAAGAAACCAAGCTTCTTCTAACTCCATAGAATTCTGGCTTGAAAACTGTAGTGGTCTCTCACCAGCTGAACTGTGACAAAAGGCAAAACCATCAATTTTACTTGTGTATAAAACACTGTCACCTCCAAGTTTGTATGAACCCCGGGTTAATAAAGTAAACATAGTAGCCTAGGAGTTGCAGCATTCTTGATGCAATACTGGCACTCATCAGTAGCTAAGTGTGCAAAAACCTTGAATTGTCTATAGCTGAGTGCGTAGACCACTTGCAGCTAGGTGCACATGTTAGAAAAGGGAATGTAATTGAAGATATGTTTAATAAATAATAAGTTTTGGTGAATTATTGTATCTCTGTATATGTTAATTGTCTATTGTTATGTATTTGATTATGTAATATTTTACTGATTTATGCGAATATATATAAAATATACGGTTAGGTGTTAGAGTTTATGTGTTTCTGTAAACTAATCATCGACACAAATTTATTATGCATGCGAAGTTATAAGATTGATATACAGTAGAAGTATATACACAACACCACTTTGCGGATATTCCCCCAGTTACGGAAACCTAGTTCTACAACCTCCTATAACTACTTCGGGTGAGACTGCGACATGTTTGTGGGTCATTGCTGGAAGGGCCAATAGTTGAGGGTTTTGTTGCTATGAAACACACTCTAAACCCGGGTCAAGGCCCCTCAAACCAACACATTAGTAGATGGGGAAGGAAAATTGGTTCTCATTCCAAAAGAGGTCATGGGAAAAAGGGAGAAGAAGTTGAGGAATAGAGTAATCCAAGAATATTTAATTTAATGGAAGGTCTTATCATCAGATGCTACTACATGGAAAGGGGAAAAGGTATTGTAGTTGCTTTAGGACAAGAAAATTCGAGAATGAAAGAATGTGATGTCCCTTTCCCATCCCGAGAAGCATAAAAGGGTTGGCATGATAGTCTCTCTAGATCCCATGGGCTATTGAAAAAAAAACTATGGGGGTCATTGGAATAAAAAAAAAAATTAAATAAAGGTGGTAAAAGTCACTTTAGGAAAAATAAAGCGACCCGTGGTTTTTTCTTACCACAAATGGTTTTAGAGGAGGAAAATACTATTAAAATGAGGACACTGAAGGAGGGAGATTCAAATAGTTATTGGTGAATTGATTAAAGAGCTTACGTAGCTTTTTGAGATAGGTAGAAACCGTTATTTTTTCTTAGTTTCAGCATTGAGATATACACCAAAGCTGGTGGCATCACTTTCAGTGGTTGCTAAGACATCCTAGCCAATTATTGAGTTTTGTAGGTTAATTCTTTAGAAGTCGATTTGAAAGCATAAGGAGGGGATCAAAATTTTAGTGTGCCAATATGATTGAATCAGCTGGAAGGAGGTCAAGTTATACACATTGAAGATCTACTATTAGCCAATTTCATACCCATAAGAGGAGGTCGAAATTATTAAGTTTCCAGGAACTAAATGTAACTATAGTGAAGCAACCAAATTTTTGAATTCTCGCTAATGTTCATGTAGGATTCAATTGTGAATCATATTGTTTGGCTCCATATCTATCATCGCTTATACGCTATTTTTCACATAAAATTTTCTAATAAAATCCCCTTTTGTATGAATGCTTTAATTTTTAAAATTTTTATTTGACATCGATACTAATAGTACATTTTGGTTCTTATTTATGCATATCACAACATATTTCTATACAATATGGGTAATGCAAATTTTATTTTCTAACATTGTTAATGTCTAAGGATATATATTTACTATACAACACTTTTTCTGTTATATACATATCACAAGATACCTAACTTTATGGAATTTTAATACAATTCTATTGCTAATTACCCAACTCTATTGTTTCGTCAATTGATCAATCCTCTGATGTAGGACAACATAATGAAAATGGAGAAAATCTAAGATTGTATAGTTAAAATGTTGTATTTTAAACAATAATAAATAATTTAACAATAATATATCTGAGATCATTAATACCTTATACAGATCTCATTTAAAATAATATTAACCATAAATAAAATAACATACACATCGAAGAATAAACCAACACAAATTTTATGTGGAAAACCTAGCAACGTACTAAGAAAAACCATAGGGAAAGATCAATAGATCTTTTAATATTGACATAAATTACATAAGCCTTGTGATCCCATCTCCCAATCACTTCACACACAATGGATGGATTAAACCTTATTTATAAGTGAAGTTTCTATTAAATTCAAGGAGAAGATTTTGTTCCATTCAAGGAGAAGCCAAGGCATGGCGCAATGTCTAGATAAATGTCGATGCATTACCCCTCTAGATGCTACATGAATTTCATCAGGGAATCACCATAGAGATGCATGAACGAGAGAAACATATGTAGTTGTAAAAGAAATGGCAGAGTCAGAGAAAGAAACACTGCAGGAAGGAGTTGAAGCAAGTGGCCATGGAAAGGGAGGAAGAAAGGCAGCAATGAGAACAATTGGAGAAGGCCATTGGTGAGAATTGCAGCACAATTCAGGATGTGAAGCTCCGTGAGGATGAAGCACCAACAGAAAAGGTTGTGAAGCTCATCCTCGTGATCAAGGACTCAAAGAATGCTATAACCAAGTTGAAATTTGATTATGAAGTGAAGATATCAGAGCTACAAATAAGTTTGCAGCCAAGTACACCACCAGAGGTTCAGGAGTAGAGACAAAGGGAACTCAATAGAACATTGAAAGGCATAGCTAATATGGTGAAAAATTGTGGGAAGTTTCTTGACAGCGCGATGCAAATTTGGAACTTGTTGTAGGAGGATCCAAACATATTGAAGATTGAGGAAGAATTGCAGGCCAAGAAGAATCGACATGATGAGTTATTGGCAGTAGTGAAGACCTTACCAGTCTTGCAGAGACTTTCTAGCATTTTCGAAGGAAAGAACCTCTAGACGCAAATAGATGATTTGCTGAGGAAAGCACAGATCTTGCAAGAGATGACTCAACGGTAGAAGGAGGAAGCCCTAGAAATTTCATATGTCATAGATGACCAACTGAAGGAATTGAAGAAAAGTGAAGAAAAGCTACTGCAGAAGACTGTTGGCCCTACTACAAAAGCTTTGCTGAAGGAAGTGAAAAAGGAAGAAAATTTGATGGCAGAAACACTCCAGCATTAAAATGCAGTATACTACAGGATTGCAGAAAAGATCAAGGGCATCAAAGCTGAGTGACTCGAGATGAGTCACAGGTGAGTGTTAGGGGCCTGTAAAAGACTCTGTGAAAGAAGGAGCAGATCGCGTAGAGCTAGCAAAGATATATTCATCCCACAGAATTTTAGGGCTTTTAGGATGGGATAAAGCCCTTATTTTGTAATGGGTATGAGGTATTAGTCCTTGTTTTATGGATCCATGGTATGTAGAACATGGTTTTTGTATAGATGAAGTGTATAAAAGGATATGTAATTCTTTGTAAAGAATAACAAGAAGATATAATGGAAGTAATGAAATATCATTGAATCTATGTTTTCGCATCTGTAGTTTGTAGTTTTGGGAGAAGGCTCCGTAGCTGAGTGCGCAGATACCTTGACGAGTATGCAGTTGAGTGCGCAAAGACCTTGAAGAGTCTGCAATTGAGTGCATAGACCACCTGCAGTTGGGTGCACAGGTCATAAAAGGGAATTTAATTGAAGATTTGTTTAACAAAGAAGAAGTTTTGGTGAAGTATTGTATCTCTATAAATGTTAATTGTTTACTGTTATGTATCTGATTATGGATGATTGTAATGAGTATACAAAGATCTGTAAGATATACTATTAGGTGTTAGAGTTTATGCATTTTTGTAAACTATTTATTGACGTGAAGTTCTTATGCATGTGAAATTAAAATATTGATATACAGTAGAAGTAAATACACGATGCCACTTAGAAGATCTCCCTTTGGTTGCGAAAACCTAGTTCTGCAACCTCCCATAACTAGTTTGGGTGAGACTGCTACTTGCTTGCGGGTCATTGTCGAAAGGGACAGTAGTTGAGGGTTTTGTTGGTGTGCAACACACTCTGAACTTGGGTCAAGCCCCCTCATACCAACAAATGGTTCCATTGTCGGGACCAGGATCTGCTTAAAGGGATATGATTTGGTTTCCATCAAAAAAAGAAATCCAGGAGTGGGTCGAACAAAAAGAAAGAGAATTTGCATAAAAATAGAACAAAAAGCCGCATTTATCTACTAAATCTTGGTTACAAAGATATATCTTTGAAGATCAATACAATATTTTCTTTAGTTCGTTCCACATTGAATTTATTGAGTGGGTATGTAAGTTATATGAGCATAAGAACTATTTCAAAGGTGACGGGCCGAAGAAGTGGAACCCTGATTTGGTATAGAAGCTCAAGAGAATCAATAACAATATCTCAAGGGTTGTTGATTTCAGGATCGATAGCATTTTGTGAGGATTTATCAGTGAGTTCGCGATCAACCAAATTGTGTCCTATAGCGAAGTTGAACGAAGATTCTTCAAAGGACCATGGTAAGTTTTTAAATTCTCTAAAGCTCTGGATTAAAATGTTGTTGTGTGAAAAAGGGATTCTGCATATGCAATCATATTAATGTTTGGGCAAAGAAGAAATAATTTGGAACCAGGAGCTACACGAAATGGAAAATGATACAGAATAGATCCAAAGAATTTTATTGAGGTTGATTAGAGCCCTTTGTTGGGATCTGAGAATGAAGAAGAAAGAAGTAACCCTACAACCTTGCAATATTTCGCCACCCATCCTAAAGGCGCGTCGAAGTCAGAGACTGAAATGAACCAGGGTGTCTTTGGGATTCCCAATTCATCCACCCCCTCACACCCCATTCCCCCCCCCCATACTTCCCCTACACCTCCAACTCCTCCTCCACCTTCCTCTCCACCTAGCCCCCCAAGAAGAAGAAGAATGGCTTATGACATTAAGCTACATGTCTTTAGAGGACTGTGAACAGAGGACCCTGACCAGTTTTGGTTTGTAGCTGATGCAATATGGATGGAAAGACAGATTAATAATGATGACATAAAGAAGGCACATCTCGTCACGTCATTGAGGGGGAGAATGTTGACATGGTATATGAAATACTCTGTGAGTAAGATGAATGATTCATTTGATGAAATTAACAAGGCCTTGGTATCAAAGTTCAAGAAGAAAAAATCAGAATCATAGTGTATCACAGAGCTGAAAGAGATCAAGCAAGAACCGACTGAATCTGTGTGGGAATTGGACCAACAATTCAAGGTTTTGATGGGTAAAGTGAGCTTTGATATACCCCCATAGCAACATAAGGAATGGTTCATAGCCACTCTATTACCACATATTAGGTTACCATTGTCACAACAGAATATTGGGATGCAAGTTGAAGCACTGGAGATTGTGATGAAGTTGGAAGCCTTGCTAGTTAGAGATACTCGTGCATGAGTACATAAAATATAGAACCATCTAGCTATGTTGACCCTGGAATTGCAGGATCTGAAGAAAGGTAAAGAATTCAAACTAGAAAGATCAGAAGTTTGGTGTACGAAGTGAAAAGTGGAAGGTCACTATAAGGATCAATGCCTAGTATTCAGAGATTATATTGCCAGTGGAGTGCCTAGTCCAATAAATCTGGGTCTTTGGTGCTAAATTTGTAGGACACGAGGTCAACATCACTCTAAAGCCTGCCATCTATTACAGAAATATATACAAACCCCAAAAAAATTGTTTTGTAACTTCTGTAGATCATTAGGCCATGATGAGAAAAATTGTCAAAGTTATGACTTAATGATGGAGCACACTACTGATAGTTATAGACTGCAAGCTGAAGGAAATGCACATGAAGAGCAAGGCCAACACGATAGAAGAGGAGGATTTGAAGGATGAGGAGGAGGAGGAGGAGCTGGTTGAGGACAAGGCTAGACTATCTACTATAACTATGGACAGTCATGATACTTCACGAGAGACTATCAGAACCCATCGACAACTTGTAATTACTATAAGGCTTTTCATCATGTCATAGAAGAATGTCCCATCCTCATTGTGAAGATGTAGGAAAAAAGAAACCAGCAGCCTGTAGTGAATGTCCAAATGATGACCGCTAAGCCAAGAGAAGATCAACTATGCATTGGCATTGTAACAAGAAGTGGGACCACGACTGGGAATGACAAGGCCAAGGGAAAAAAGTAAGTTGAAGCCACATGGATAAGAAAAACCACTGAAAAGGATCATATATTTGATATCTTGAAGGAAAAGAAAGAATTCATGGAGGTAATCTAAAGCTTTATGGATGATGGGGCCTCGACCTCTACTGTGCAGCTGGCTCAGAAAGATAACCGTGAAATAGTAATGGTTGCAACACAAGAGGTGGATCCAAATTTTTTGAAGTCTTTTCTATAGACCTGCATGAAGTTGTTGAGGAATAAGAAGGATGCAGAGGTATTACAGGAACTGATAGATTCCTTTACTTCTAGGGAGATACCACAAAGCGAGATGTGCGCAGTGAATAACTTGCATAGACACAAGGAGAGAACAGGGAAAGAAATGAGGCTTACAATGCAAATTGGAGAATATGACTTGGATCAGGTTATCTTAGATATGGGATCTAATGTCAATGTCTTGCCAATGCAGACTTGGGAATCAATGGGTATGCCAAAACTACAATGGACTATTATTCAGCTGAATATGACAAATCAATAGAAAATCTTACCCCCAGGAAGGTTGTCTAATGGCACAGAGGACATCGATGGAGTGCGCACTACCACTAACTTCGAAGTGATTGAGATAGTAGATGATAGTAATCCTTATCCCTTGTTGCTTGGATTGGATTGGGAATTTGACAAAATGTCTATAATTAATATGAAGAAAAGACAAATGATATTCTAAAGCAATAATATGAAGGTTATTGTTCCATTGGATCCATCAAAAGGGGCGAGGTATACAGAGACTATCAGAGAGGAATATAGCACTGATGACGTTGATAATATCTATCAGATTAGAATGAAGGAAGAAGAATGGATAAATCTAATTGCAGATAAAAAAATGACTTGGGAGCAAGTTAGTTCCTGTACCTCAGATTCAAATCACGTACCTCAACTATCATGCATCACACTACTTTGGTCTTTTTGCAGACTCCTAAATTACATTCCAAACAGGTGACCTGGGGAAAATCGTCATAACTTTCTCTCTGGGAATCAAATTGAGATTTCGTAAGAAGGTAAAGAAAGAGGATGGACTGTAGTTTCTTGTATATTTTTTTCAGAGCCAAAGGTTGAAACAGTGACTCGTGGCATGTTGTACAAGTTCGCTCTACTGAACTAGTCTATAATCAGGTCACTGTGGGAGATTTTGCATAACTCTTCCTTGGAGAATCCAAATTGGATCAGACTGGTGGAATTGGAAAGAGTACACAGAGGGTTACTACAAGTTGCAATTTCAAAACTTAAAGATCTGAAAGTACAGATTTATAGTCGTTTCAAGATCGAGCTCCTAAAATCAAGAAAAAGAAAGATGAGGAAGTTTGATGGCAAGGATCCGGTAAATTGGATACTTCAGGTGGAGCAATATTTTTCTACATGGTGTACCACTATTACAAAAGGTATGTATTGCATCTTCATATTTACAACCAGATCAATTTTTATGGTATGAAGAGCTTTGTTCTCGTAAAAAACTTGTTATGTGGTCAATTTTCACGAAGGAAATGATAACACATTATGAGGATACAAAGAGCAACACCTTCTTTAGAGCAACACCACAACAATTGGAAAGAGTAAAAGGGCTTTGTGACATAGTGGAAAGAAAAATTATGGAAACCAGGAAGCATACCCCTCACAACTATAAAGATGGAAGTGTTGTTTCTCCTAGCCTTCCACAACCTACAAGGGTTACACCACAACAATTGGAAGAAAAAAGAGAAAAAGGGCTTTGTTACAATTGTGATAGAAAATGCACTAAAGGTCATAAGTGTGCTAAGAAGAAATTATTTTACATAGAATATGAAGAGGAGGAAGAAAAGGATCAAGAAACATCAAAAGAAGAAGATATATGCCAGGACCCCACCCTAGAGAAAGAAGAAATGAATCAGACCATATCTTGTAAAGCATTGGCAAGAATTACCACTCCTCAAACTCTCAAGATAGAAGGACATATCAAGAAGAAAAAGGTGCAAGAAGTGAAAGATCACATCAAGAAATAAGAAATGAATCCAACCATATCTTGTAATTCATTGGTTGAAATTACCACTCCTCAAGCTATCAAGATAGAAGGACATATCAAGAAGAAAAATGTTCAAGAAGTGAAAGATCACATCGAGCATCAAGAAATGAATCCGACCATATCTTGTAAAGGATTGGAAGAATTTACCACTCCTCAAACTATAGAGATAGAAGGAAATATCAAGAAGAAAAAGGTTCAAACAGTGAAAGATCACATCGAGCATCAACAAAAAGTTCTCCAACTTTTCAAGGACAACGCCACTTCGATGCAAAATCAAACGAAACAACAAGTAGATCAACATCATAGTGAAAAAAAATTTGATGTAGGTCATTGGGTATTTTTACTGCTACATCTCAAGCAAGCTATTTATGAGAAGAAAATGTTGGCAATACTACATGCACTTAAAAAATGGCGACCTTACCGAATGGGAAGACTCTTCAAGGATGAGGATGTGGAAGCATTGTTTTGTGCTATTTCTATTATCCGGCCAGATTGGATAAACGAAGCAAGGGATGAATGGAAGAAGGAAAAAGAAGTATGGCCACTTATTCAAAATTTGCAAAATATCCCAATTCAAACAATATTGCCAGAAATTGAAGAGGAAGGAAACATCATAATGGAACCTGGAGCAGTCACAGAAACAAGAACCCGACAGCTACAAAATCGATCAATTTTAGAGTATCTCATCAAGTGGAAGAACTTACCCGCTAAAGATTCCACATGGGAGGACAAGGATTTTATACAGAAGCATCAAGAACTGCTCAAGCATTGAGGACAATGCTTTTTGAAGGAGAGGGGCATGTTAGGCCCCTATACTACTAGTGTAACCCCTTATTGTTATTAGTACAACCCACTTATTATTTTGATGTACCCATGTAGTGCCAATATTGTTACTATTGTGCCCCATAGAAGCCCACTATTGTTATTATTGTACCCCTACATTATTATTGTTATGTCAGCTCTGATTATGTTATGACCCCTTAGGCTCCTATATATAGAAAGGAGGTCTTTTCATTTGTATCATCGAAGAATTGCTCATTTATGTAATGTAAAGGAGGTTTCCCCCTCGAAGAGGCTGAATTCTAAGGAGTGGATCTATATTTTCTATCTTTTTGTGAGCTGGTTTCATAACACAACCTGATTGGGCTACGCAGGTCCGAAATGTGATGGAATGATATAACCTCACTGCAAAAGAGGATGAAGATCCTCACAACATTGATATCAAAGTGTCAGAAAGACATCATGAAGTGAATCGACCTAATATAGAGATGCTAGATATAATGCAGCCACTGAAAATGAAGAAAGTAAATATAGGGACTGAAAGTGAACCGAAGTATGTGACCATAGGAGATTACTGGGACAGTGACACTGACAGCAAGATAATAGATTTGTTGCATGAATACCAAGAGTTGTTTCCCTCTAAATTTTCAGATATGAAAGGCATCCTAGGGGATTTGGGAGTTATGAGGATTCCTCTGAAGCTGAATATGAATCCTGTTAAGCAGAGGCCTTATAGACTAAACCCAAAATATAAGGAAACTATAAAATAAGAATTGGACAAAATGTTAGCCGCGGGGATAATTGAACCTGTCAAAGAGTCTGCATGGGTAATCCCATGGTAGTTTAGGAGAAGAAGGCGAAAGAGGAAATTAGAATCTGTGTGGACTTGAGGAAGTTAAATGATGCATGCCTGTATGACCCCTTTCCCACCCCATTTACAGACGAAGTGTTGGATAATGTAGGAGGACAATAGGCTTACTCTTTTACAGATGGCTTCTCAGAGTATCACCAGATGATAATTGCACCAGAAGATAGAGACGAGACAACATTTGCCACAGAATGGGGGTCCTATCAGTACACAGTAATGCCTTTTGGGTTGAAGAATGCACCTACCATTTTTTCCAGAGTTGTAATTGTAACTTTCAAAGAGTACATACACAAATTTCTGGAAGTTTACTTCGACGATTGGACAATATTTGGGCTATTAAAGAAGCATGTGGCGAGCTTGAGGTTGATGCTAGATACATGTAGGTAGTATCAGATATCCTTGAACTTGAATAAAGTTCACAATTTGGAATATTTTTGGGACATGTGGTTTGTAAACAAGGATTGATGGTATATTCGACAAAGATCATAGTAATTGTAAACTTGCCAGCACCAAAAATAGTAAGAGAACTGTGTACTACGCTAGGACACACTGGTTACTACACTAAGTTTATAAAAGGATATATGCAAATAATTGTGCCAATGGAAAACTTGCTAAAGAAGGATGTGACCTTCCAATGGGATGAATAATTCCAAAAAATCTTGGACGTGCTGAAAGAAAAATGGTAACTGTGCCAATTCTAGTTTTTCCAGACTAGAAGAAATAATTTCATGTGCATGTTGATGCATCTTTCATAGCTTTGGGAGTAGTGCTAGCATAGCTAGGAGAAGGGGATATCCATTTCATTTGCAAGTAGGAATCTATCTAAGGCAGGAAAGAATTATAGCATGACAGAAAGGGACGGGTTAGTCATGGTGTATGCACTACAGAAGTTCATACATTACTTGTTGGGAGGACACTTTAAGATGTTCACAGATCACTCCGCACTGAAGTATTTGGTAAATAAGATTTTCTTAGGAGGGAATATATGATGATGGATGTTATTATTCCAATAATATGACTTCAAAGTTATAGTGAAGTAGGGAAGATTGAATGTTGGGTTGAATAATCTATCCAGAATAGAGACGGGAGAAGAACCTATAAGTCTTGAAGATAACCTTCACGATGCACAGTTGTTTGCAATTAAAGTTGTATATGATCACTTCATGGATATTATTTAGTTTTTGTCCACACAAATGGCACCCGCAGAGTACACAACAAAGCAAAAGAAGGAATTGGTGGTTCAAGCAGCTGATTTCTTGCTGATTGCGGGACACTTGTATAAAATGGGACAAGATGAAGTATTGCACATATATGTCCCTAAACAAGAAAGACAAAACATTCTGATGGAAGCTCATGGAGGAGTCACAGGTGGTCATTATGCAGGAAAAGCCACTGTACAAAATATTTTGAGAGTCGGGTCATGGTGGCCTATGATGCATAAGGAAGAAAAAGACTTTTGCCAAGCATGTGATGTATGCCAAAGGAAAGGAAAGCAATCTAGAAGAGATGAAATGCCACTAGTACCCCAGGTGACCTTACAAGCTTTTGATAAATGGGCAATTGACTTTGTTGGACCGATCAGTCCACTGACTAGTGCAAGATATATCATCACTGCAATGGATTATTTGGCAAGATGGGTCGAGGCGAAACTGGTAATGTATTGCAGTGCAAGAATTGATGCAAAGTTCATTTTCGAGTATATATTGTCTAGATTTGGCTGTCCGAAGATCTTTATGAGAAACCAAGGGACACATTTTTTGAATAAGATGATTGAAGCACTAACTGAGGAATTCCAAGTTTACCATCATAAGAGCACTCCCTATCACCCTCGGGAAAATGGGACAGTGGAAGATTTTAATAAGATTATGGAGAACGCATTGACCAAGGTGTTCAACGTAAACATAGATGAATGAGACTTGAGGATTCCAATGGTGTTGTGGGCATATAGAATGGCATGCAAGAATTTGTTTGGGAAGACACCTTTCAAGTTGGTATAAGGACAAGAAGTAGTTATACCAATGGAATACATTGTGCCAAGTCTAATAATTGTGGCTGTAACAAATATGGAAGACCCCAACATGATGAACGAGAGAATGTCACAGATACTAGCTTTAGAAGAAGATAGATTCATAGAAGGATTCCATCAACAGGTGCAGAAAGAAAGGGAGAAAGCCTGGCATGACAGGCACATCAAGAAGAAGATATTTTGTGAAGGGGATCTTGTATTATTATATGACAGTAAGTTCGCAAAGTTCTCAGAAAAATTTAAAATGCATTGGTTGGGGCCATATATTGTCAAGAATAGTATAGATGGTGATGTTGTTCAACTTGTGATGTTAAATGGTCAAATGATTCCAAGACGAGTGAATGGAAGTAGATTGAAAATATACAGGGACGATTATGTCCTTGGACCGTCACACTGAAAAATGAAGGGAAGGAAGTCTTAGTGCCACCTGTAGTTGAAAGTGGGCATGGGACTATAAAATACTCTATAGGAAGGGACTTTTCCAAAGGAATATTGCTACACGATACTCAGAAGTATGAAGAAGTTCTTATGAGTTGCGATGAAGAGGAGGTGACTGCACCAAAAGGTAATTCAAACGAAGTTAGCCGGAAATATGACCGTTGGAAGGAAAAAGGGAACCGTTAAAAATAAATTGACGCTGAAGGACACAAGAGAAAAGCATTTATGAAGCACAACTAGATGTATCTAGCCCATACCTGCATTAATGAACCAAACCTAGAGCCAATAATGAGCCTGGGAATTAAAAATTGTTATAAAAACTACATCCTATGCCACATTTGACACTTTGTAACCTACGAGAGATTAGAAATTGCGCCTAAGTGAAGAAGAGCTATTGCATGTCTGAGAGGAGATGGGAAGAGTTGGTCAGAATATTCAAGAAGAAAGGGCTAGCTAGTGTCATGGAGTCACAAGAAGGAAAGATTGCAGGAGAAAATGTATCAATGTCCCTGATGCACTTAAGGTCGCCAAGGAAGGTGCTGCAAGTGCAACTGCAATGACAACCACGAGAGAGACAGGATAAGAGACCAGTTGAGGTCTCTGCAGCAGAATTGAGAATGCCACCATGGAAGAAGATGCAGAAGGAAGTGTGGTCGAAGAACAAGAAGGACAAAGGAAAAAAGCCCATGAATAAAGGAAAGAGACCGATGCAACAGGAGGAGCCTTAGTAGGTCCATGATAGTGAGGAAGAAGTTGAGTTTCATAGGAAGGAGATAGAGGATGAGGAGACTCCATCTGTGCTCCCAACGTACATGCCACCGAGAAAAATGGGCGCAAAGCCGGTTAAGGAGCCAAAAGAAGGGAAATTTTCTACATATATGTCCTTGTTCCTTGAAGAGGTGCCTTTTGAAGGAGAAGTTCTGGGGAAGATTCACCAACTAAAATTGGAAGACTGGGATTTCAATGACAGAAGCAAATTTATGCAATTTGAGCCGAGTAGGTACTTGAAGAAAGTCCACTGCCTGGAGAGCAGAGTTAGAAGACTGGAGTTCCAACAATGGGTTGTAGAAGTGCATAGAGAAAGACTTTTGAACATGCTAAATGTTCCACACTTCGGTCAAAGCCCATTCAGTATAATCTGTGTGTGATAGCTCCTCTTGTTGGTGCATGATGATTGCATTTGATTAAGGACAAGGATCCCGATTGATGAGATGCTCATCAGAAAAATAACAATGCTTCCATATTAAGGGAAGGACCCTATAGATGAATTCGTGGGTAAAACCAAAGAAAAGGAGATGGCCCAAATGATGAAAGAAAAGTTTAGGTTAGTAAAGAAATCCTGCAGATAAGAGATAAAATCCATCGAGGATCAGGGTGTGTGCTTCATCTTAGCAGGGAAGATCACGAGGAAGTGCAGGGCCAATGAAGTACCTCTAGTAGTAGTGTCATTAGAAAAATAGTGCAGTGCAGAGGTCCAATTCAACTGGCCTTATTATCTATGTAAGAAGTTTTTAATGGATTGTAGGGAAGCATAGGAAGAAGGCAAGACCTTCAAATATGATTCATTGTTAATTCTTATTACACTTATTGCATGGAAGGAGCCGAAAGATACTTAATTTTCGACTGTTGAGGTGGTTGTATGCGAAGAAGTGAGGTATGCTTCACTATGGTTTATGAAGGAGATGATGTGTGCAGTAGAGAACAAGATGTTCTTCATAGTCATGGTAATGGATTTCAATATGGTGGTGAATTAGTATCCCAGACTGTTACTGAGCCTGTATAAACAATGTTGTCATATAGCAGAGTTTAAGGCAGACTTTCACAAGGCGTACTTGAAAGAAATGAAGGACCCAACAGAGACATGGCATCCATTTCCATACCTAATAATAAAGGATTCTATCCTTGTGGTAGTGCAAGATTATTTAGAGGAATGGATGACTCCACTTGATGGAGCAGTTGGAGGAGAGGGAGAATAAAAAGGCACCTCATAGGGTGCAGGTACAAGTAAGGAGAATTTTTATTAGGGAACACAAGAAACAGGGGGAGGCCAGGAACAAAAAGAACACTACAGTGATGTTGAGCTATCAGAAGAGTCGCTCTTTGTAATAAAAATTCAGCCAAGGAAGAAGTATAAGATAGATAAGAGAAAGGGTGCAGTGCCATTTGTCCTCATTGATGGGGACATAGATTAGATAATAGAGAAAACCCAGGAGATTAACACGGAGACCTAGGAAAAGATTGATGATCACTACAAAGTGATCTTGGATGAGGTACAATAGGGCATCACAAAGTTGAAGGCGTTGCCACAAGTAGTGAAACAACCAGAGAAGGTAACCCAGCCATCGCAGCAGGAACAAAGACTAGAAACAAGCTTTGGAATGAGGATGTTACATGTGCCAGCTGGGGAACTGAAATTTGAAGTAGTAATAGATAAAGAGAGAACTAAGGCATGGAAGAGTGTCTAGATGAATGTCATTGCGCTACCCCTCCAAGTGCTGCATGAATTTCATTAGGGAATCACCGCAGAGATGCAGGAACGAGACCAACGTATGTAGCTATTAAAAGAAAAGGCGAAGTCAGAGAAAGAAACGTTGCAGAAGGAGCTGAAGCAAGTGGACATGGAAATGGAAGAAGCAAGGTAGCAACGAGAATAGTTGAAGAAGGCCATTACTGAGAATTGCAACGTTCTAGACGTGAAGGTCTGTGAGGATGAAGCACTAGTAGAAAAGGTCGTGAAGCTCGCCCTTGCGATCAAGGACTCAAAGAATGTTATAGCTAAGCTCAAATTTTATTATGAAGTGAAGATATCAGAGCTAAAAATAAGGTTGTAGCCAAGTATGCCACCAAAGGTTCGGGAGTAGAGACAAAGGGACCTCAGTGCAACATTGAAAGGCATAACTGGTACGGTGGTAGATTGTTGGAAGTTGCTTAACAACACGATGCAGATTTGGACCTCGTTGCAGGAGCATCCAAATGTCTTGAAGATTGAGGAAGAACTGTAGGCCAAGTAGAAGTGGTGCGATGAGAGATCTAGGTGGATATTGGTGGCCACCTGCCAATTCCACTTGGACCCCCACCATTGTTTCTTTCAGTTTTTCAGTTTCCTTAATTGTAGCACATTTTACTATTTTTAGCAGTTTTTCAGGTCCTAAACTTCTAGAGCCATTTTGAGGCCCTAAACAACATTTTTTGGGAAACATGGCAGCAACATGGGTCCATGGACCTATTTTTCTCATTCCAAAGTTGTAGTCCTCAGATAGATCTTTCTAACGAGGTATTATGCGTGTCAAATGGAGATTGTATGCCAAAGTTACGACCCCCAGAAGTTGATATATCAATTTACCCAAAACGGGGCCCAGAGTTTGGCGCTTCATATCCTAGGGTTATATTTTTGGATGTTTAGGGTTTTCCATTGTTTCTCAACAATAAATAGGCTTTCGAGACTCATTTTAAGACAATTCAGAGGCATGTAGCCACCACATCTCTCCTCAGAGGTAAGTTACCATCGCCCGAGCTAGTTTATTTCCATTTCTGTTTGTAAGCATATCTCAGTAGTTTACATTAATGAAATGAAGTATTATTTCTGATGCATCTCTATATTTATGGTTATCTATGTAATTTGTTGTGTTCCTGTTTAAATCTAGATCATTGGCAGCTGTGAAGACCTTACCAGTCTTGTAGAGGCTTGTTAGCATTTCCGAAGGAAATAACTTCCAAACAAAAATAGATGATTTGTGGAGGAAAGCATAGATCTTGCAAGAGAGGACTCAACCATGGAAAGAGGAATCCCTGGAAATTTCGTATTCCGTAGATGAATGGCTAAAGGAATTAAAGAAAAGGGAAGCAGAGCTACTGCAAAACACCACTAGCCCCACTATAGAAGCTTTGCTGAAGGAAGCGCAGAAGGAAGAAAAATTGATGGCAGAAACACTCTAGAATTACAACGCAGTATACAATGGGATCACAACAAATATCAAGGGCATTGAAGCTGAGCGACTCAAGAAAAGTCATGAGTGAGTGTTGTGAGCTTGTTGGGAAGGGCCCAACTTGGTCCAAGTTTTGGGTAAAAGGTCCCGTGAAATAAGGAGCGGACTGCGCAAAGCTGGCAAAGATATATTCATCGCGCGAACTTTTAGGGATTTTGGGATGGGATAAAGCCATTATTTTGTAATGGGTATTGGATAGTAGTCCTTGTTTTATGGATCCATGGTATTTCAACCATGGTTTTTGTATAGATGAAGTTTATAAAAGGATATGTAATGTTGTGTAAAGAATACCAATAAGATAGAAGGAAAGTAATGAAATATCATTGAATCTCTGTTTTCGCATATGTAGTCTATAGCTTTGGGAGAAGACTAATTGGGTGCACAGATACCTTGAAGAGTCTACAAATGAGTGCGCAGAGACCTTGAAGAGTCTGCAACTAAGTGCGCAGACCACCTGTAGCTAGGTGTGTAGGCCAGAAAAAGGAATGTAATTGAAGATCTATTTAATAAAGAAGAAGTTTTGACAAATTATTGTATCTTTGTATATGTTAATTGTCTACTATTATGTATCTGATTATGTATTATTTTACTGTGTTATGCAGCAATATGTAAGATATATAGTTAGGTGTTAGAGTTTATGCATTTCTGTAAACTAATCATCGACGCAAAGTTCTTATGCATGCGAAGTTATAAGATTGATATACAATAGAAGTAAATACACAACGCCTCTTTCCAGATATCCCTTCAATTGCAGAAACCAGGTTCTGCAACCTCCTATAATTGCTTCAGGTGAGACTACGACCTGCTTGCAGGTTGTTGCCGGAAGGGCCAGTAGTTGAGGGTTTTGTTGGTGCACAACACACTTTGAACCTGGGTCAAGCCCCCTCAAACCAATACATTACTAGATGAGGAAGGAAAATTGGTCCTCATTCCAAAAGAGGTCATGGGAAAAAGGGAGAAGAAGTTGAGGAATAGAGAAATCCAAGAATATTTAATTTGATGGAAGGGATTATCAGCAGATGCCACTACATGGAAAGGGGAATATCTATTGCAGTTTCTTTAGGATAAGAAAATTTGGGAAGGGAGGAATGTGATGTCCCTTTCCCATCCCTAGAAGCATAAAAGGGTTGGCATGATAGCCTCTCTAGATCCCACGGGCTATTGAAAAATAACTATGGGGGTCATTGGAATAAAATAAATAATAATTAAATAAAGGTGGTAAAAGTCACTTTAGGAAAAATAAAGCGACCCATGGTTTTTTCTTACCACCCATGGTTTTCAGAGGAGGAAAATACTATTAAAAAGAGAAGGAGACTAAAGGAGGGAGATGTGAATAATTATTGGTAAATTGATTAAAGAGTTCAAGTAGCTTGTTGAGATAGGTAGAAACCCTTATTTATTCTGAGTTTTAGTGTTGAGATACGCACTAGATATGGTGGCATCATTTTCGGTGGTTGCTAAGACATCCTAGCCAATTATTGAGTTTTGTAGGTTAATTCTTTAGAAGTCGATTTGACAGCGTAAGGAGGGGATCAAAATTTTAGTGTGCCAATATGATTGAATCAGCTGGAAGGAGGTCAAGTTATACAAACATTGAAGATCTACTATTGGCCAATTTCATACCCATAAGAGGAGGTCGAAATTATTAAGTTTCTAGGAACTGAATCTAACTATAGTGAAGCAACCAAATTGTTGCATTCCCAAATCTAATGTTCATGTAGTATTCAATTATGAATCATATTGTTTGGATCCATCTCTATCATCACTTCTACGCTAGTTTTCATATAAATTTTTTTAGTAAAATCCCCTTTTGTATGAATTCTTTAATTTTTAAAAATTATATTTGACATTGATACTAATAGTATATTCTGGTTCTTCTTTATGCATATCCCAACATATTTCTATACAACATAGGTAATGCAAATTTTATTTTCTAGTGTTGTTAATGTCTAAGGGTATATATTTACTATACAACACTTTTCCTATTATATACATATCACAAGATACGTAACTTTAGGGAAGTTTAATACAATTCTATTGCTAAATTCATACCCAGCTCTATTGTTTAATCAATTGATCAATCCTCTCATGTAGGATGTCATTATGAAAATGGAGAAAATCTAAGAGTTGTATAGTTAAAATGTTGCATTTTAAACGACAATCAATAATTTAACAATAATAGATCTGAGATCATTAATACCTTATACAAATCTCATTTAAAATAATATTAACTAGAAATAAAATAACATATACATCTAGGAAGAAACCAACACAAATTTTATGTGGAAAACCTAGCAATGTACTGAGAAAAACCATAGGGAAAGATCAATAGATATTTTAATATTGACAAAAATTACATAAGCCTTGTCAGCCCATCTCCCAATCACTTCACATACAATGGATGAATTCAACCTTATTTATAGGAGAATTTTATCTTACTTTCGAGGAGAGGATTTTGTTCCACTCAAGGAGAATCCTATGTTACATTTGAGGAGAATTCTCTATTATATTCGAGCAGAAGTTTCTCTTACATTCAAGAAGAAGAATACATTACATTCAAGAAGAATCCTTCATTACATTTTATGAGAAGCTTCTATTACATAATAAAACAACATTATTTTATACATTTAGGCACACACATAACAATCTCCCACTTGAGGCTAAATACAAGCTTATGTGAATATTATTGCTACTGATCTAGTCCCAAAAATATCTCATCACCTTTGTATGACACTGACTAAGGTTCTACGAAGCTCATGCTTGTCCTTTTACAAGATATTTGTTAACATGTCGATTGGATTTTTATTTGTGTGTATTTTCTCAATTGTAGAAACCCATCATCCAACATTTGGTTAATCCAATGATATCTAAGATTCGAATTTGAATTTTAACGTAGTGAAAAGTAGGGTCTTTGGCAAGATGGATCACACTTTTTCAATCACAATTTAGCACATACTTTTCTTACTACAAGCTCAGCTATTCCAAGAACCTCCTCATCTAAATCATTTCCTTGTGTTATCACTTAGAGAAAACCCTGACTGTGGGGAAAAACTCTAAGGTAACCTCTAACCAATATTTTGAATTGAAATCTAGCCCTTTCAATTCGAAGGGGGATCCCTTCTATAACTCATTCAAATATGAATGGTTATGTACTTAAAATAACGAGTAGATTGTTGTAACAAGGCTTCAAAATGTGGTAGGGTTGGTGGAATTCCATTGGGCTTGGAGTAAAATATTTAGCTTAACAAGAAGAGAAACCAAAACACTCATAGAGATAGGGTAGATGAGATACTTTAAGATTTTAAATTGATGAGATGGAATGAATAATATAAGGGTAAAAATATACTTATAAGAGCATCACAAGGATGAATTCTACAAAACATACTTCGGAAATATATAGATGACTAAAAATATAAACAAAGCATAGTACATATGAATTTTGTTCATTCACTCTTATCAGTCATAGAAGAGCATACATGAAAACATAGAAAGGAAAACAAAAACAAGAGAACCATCTTCTTTGTTAGGTTTTCCTTATCTATAAATGAAGAGGTTTTATCTTGTTATCTATTTACTTCAAGGAAAGCATCAACTTTTTTGTCTTTTTGTTGTTCTAGGTCATTCCACTAGGCCTAGGGAAGATACTTATGTCTGCAGTCGTAGATTCCGTATAACAAACATATCAAAATTTCCCAACATAAGAATATTTGTTTCAGAATCAGGCTTCCTTCATTAAAATTTCAATAATATAGAGTGCATAATAAGTCTTCTCATAAAAAGCCAACCCCTATTCATTCTAAAATGATAGTATTTATAGACTACTTATAAACTATTCAAGATCCAAAAATAATAGATCTCAAAAATATTCATTTATCTATATCTTTATAAATCAAATAATCAAGAAGATAATATCTAATCCAAGTCGAATTGATGAGGTGCCTCTCCATCTGATTGAGGGTTTTTTTCTAAAAATAAAAAAATTAAGTCTCGCGAATTCCTGAAAAATAGGCTTCAAAGATCCATTTGAAACTCTCAAACCATGATATATGTGAAAAATATGAGAGATGTTTTGTTAATTGGACCATTACTGGCAAAAACCCTTTTGGGTTTTCAAATTTCATCCCTAGTTGTTCGAAATTGATTTTTAAAACAATGACTAAAATAGGAAAAAAAATGAATTGCAAAATCATGAAAAATAGGCTTCAAATATCCCTTCTAATATCTCAAACCATGACACTTGTATAAAAAATGAGTGAGGTTTTTGTTAATGGTTCCATTTTGGAAAAAAATCTCTTTAATATTTGGAAAATTATTTTCCAATTGTTCAAAAATCGTGCCCAAAGTTACTGCCTTTTACAGGAAAAAAACAGAGTAAAACAAAGTTTTGTGCTGACATTTGCTTAGTCAGCGCTCGTTTGATAGATTATCACTCCTTCATTGACGTGTGCTCCATCAGTTCTTTGCTTTGGACATAAAAAAATATTTTTACATTTAGCGCTGATACTCCAACTATCAACGTTTATTGACTGTTTTTACAAATAGGCGCTACTACTCTAGTTGTCAGCGCATTTTTATTTTCAAAACTTATAATAATGTTGATAATCTATCTGTCAGCACTTTAATATTGTTTTTTTACAAATTAGCACTGGCACTGAAACTATGAGTGCTTTAAAAAAAATTTACAAATCGATTCTGACACTCAAACTATGAGCACCTCAAAACCATTAACTAAAATTGTGATAAAAACTTGCTCCATGGGGATGTTTTCGATCATATATGGTAGCAAGAACCCCTATATACCATAGGATTGATCCATTGGGCTAATCCCAACTCAACAACTACAACTTGCAACATGCACTTATTCTACAACTGAAAACCAAACTGTAATCCAAACTAAATTTAAACTAGAATTGTACATGCTGCAAATTGAAATTTGAAACTGCTAGAAAATGAAACTAAAAGCTGCTAAAATACATGCTTAGAGTGCTGAGCTTATTGGCACACCAACCTATCCTAAGTGCTAAATGAACTGCCAAATCAGTGAAATAAAAAACCCAATTCAACCGTGCAAGCAGTTGGCTTAATGACTGGACTTTGTTTTCACTGTTCTGAAAAAAGAAAAGCTTGGAAAATGGAAACTCAAACTCTAGTTGAAACATAAACCCACGGTCCATAGATAACAGAAAATATGGCTACACTAATGACTCTAACAAGATAGCCAAAGGACCATGGAAAACATGTAAATTCACCTCTTCTTGATAATCTACCAACAAACAAGCATCATTTTCATGATTAGATGCTAGTTGTTCCTATTTTATATCTTGATGCTCAACATCATTCTAAAAAGATACGGAAGCAGGTTGTTCACCATTCACATCATAAAAAACCTCTATACATTCTTGAACAAGTTCAATCAGAACAACCACATAATGTGCATCCAAAACATTTAAAATTACCCTTTCCTGTGATTCAATGAGACTTATATCTTGGCCTTCAAAAATTTATGAGTTAGTCATTTCCAAGGATGTAAAATCAAGAGTAGTTTTAGTGCCATTCAAGGAGTTTAAAATATCCTAGTTCTCTGCAATATTTCTTTGTGACTTTAGGTAGCTATCCTCATGACTGGTTTCACTACTTAGAGTTTCCATGTGTGCACTTTCAAAATTATGATTTTCACTAGTTTCATCATGAGAAAAAAACCCAAAAAATTGTCAATTTAAAAATATATCTAGATGGTTCTCCCTATCATTTTCTTGGTCGTTCGAAGAATGCTGAAAACACTACTACTATCTTGATCTCTATCTTGGTCACAAATAGTCTGGCAAGGTTTTTGTACATTTTCATCAAACTCATGGGATGGCATATTATTATCATCATTAATATTCTGCTCAATTTCATTTTCAGCTAAGGGATAGGTTACTGTTTGTTGAAAACACTCCTGAGATTTATGGCAGCTAGTGTCTACTAGTTCTTCATGATGAAAATACATTTCAAAGAAGGATTCTTTGATTTATTCACCCATTAAATCTTCATTATTAATGTCAATTCCCACATATTGAATAAATATTTTGAAAGATTCACAACAGTTCCCAAAAAGTGATGAAGATTGGGAGCATTCCTTATAATTCTTATAGAAAACAGTATGAAAATCTTTAAGAGAATAAAGACTAGCATGTGACAACCTTTCATACTGGGATCTTGCATTTTCTTCTAAGGTTTCCATAAACATTTTCATCAGGCAGTATTCATGCAATTCAACCCCTAGCTTTAGTACATGCATATGAAATCTAATAAAATGAATAGAAGAATCATCATTGTTTTGACCTTTAAATCTTGGAAAATAGTTCTTCCAATCTATGCGAGGAATATGATTTGGAAAACCAGGAATATGAGAGTGATTCATTAGAGAATACATTGCCAATCCGTGATCCATCTTGAAGCAATGGATTCACCAAGAAAATCTTCAAGCTACTGAGTCTTTAGGTAGTGGAGTCGCCATGGATGTTATGAACTCTAGACTGTTTGAAAATGGAGTCGCCAGGGGAATGATGTACAAATCAAAGGTGTCTGATTGCTTTTCACCATAAAAAATCAAATATGGATCTTTTTGTTCTCCCATATAAAATTTCTCCTTTGCTCCCCGACAATGGCGCCAAAATGTTATCACTTAGAGGAAACCCTAGTGGGGAAAAACTCTAAAGTAACCTCTAACCAATCTTTTGAAATGAAAACTAGCCCTTTCAATTCGAAGGGGGGTCCCTTCTATAAATCAGTCAAATATCACTAGTTATGTACTTAAAACATTGACTAGATCTGCTATAACAAGGCTTCAAAATGTCGTAGGGTTTGATAAAATTCCATTGGGCATGGAGTCAAATATTTAGCTTAACAAGAAAAGAAACCAAAATACTCACAAAGGTGGGGTAGCTGAGATACTTTAAGATTTTAAATTGATGAGATGGAATGCAGAATATGAGGGTAACAATATACTTATAATAGCATCACAAGGATGAATTCTACAAAATATAAGTTGGAAAGATATAGATGGCTAGAAATATAAGCAAAGCATAATACATATGATTTATGTTCATTCAATCTTATCAGTCATAGAAGAGAATACATATGAAAACATAGAAAGGAAAACAAAAAAAAGAGAACACATATCCAAATTTCCCAACACAAGAATCTATGTTGTAGAATTAGGCTTCCTTAATTAAACTTTCATAAATATACAGTGCACAATAAGTCTTCTAATAAAAAACCAACCCTTGTTCATTCCAAAATCATAGTATTTATAGACTACTTACAAATTGTTCAAAATCCAAAAATAATGGATCTAAATCCTATTAATCTATCTTTAGCTTACTAAATCAAATAATCAAGGAGAAAATATCTGACCCCAAGTCGAATTGATGAGGTGTCTCTCCAACTGATTTGGCATTTTTCTAAAAAATAGAAAAAATTAATTATGGCAAATTCCTGAAAAATAAGATTCAAATATCCCTTAAAAAATATCAAATCGTGATATATTTGAAAAATATGAGAGAGATTTTTGTTAATGGGCCCGTTATCAACAAAAACCTCTTTTATTTTTCAAAAATTCATCCCCGGTTGTTCGTAAACTAGTTTGCAAAACAATGACTAAAACATGAAAAACCTGTATTGTAAAATCTTGAAAAGTATGCTTCAAAGATCCCTTTGAATATCTCAAACCATGACACTTGTGTAAAAAGTGAGAGAGTTTTTTATTAATGGGTGTGTTTTTGACGAAATCTTCTTTCATATTTGGAAAATTCATTTCTAGTTGTTTGGAAACTGTGCCTGAAGTTACTGCATTTTATAGGAAAAAACAGAGTAAAACAAAGTTTTTTGCTGACATCTTCTCAGTCAATGTTCATTTGATAGATTATCGCTCCTTCACTAATGTGTGCTCCATCAACGCTTTGATTTGGACATAAAAAAAATGAATTTTACATTTAGCACTGATACTCTAGTTGTCAGCATTTAATTGATTGTTTTTACAAATATCCATTGCTACTCTGGTTGTCAACACATTTTTGTTGTCAACGCATTTTTGTTTTCAAAACTTTTAATAATGCTGATATTCTATTTGTTAGCATTTTAACACTATTTTTTACAAATTGCTGCTGACACTAAAAATGTCAGCGATTTAAAACATTTTTTTACAAATCAACGCCATCACTAAAACTGTCAGTGCCTCAAAACTATTAACTAAAATTGTGATAACACCTTGCATCCTTCAGTAATTGAAATATACTCAACCTCTGTAGTAGAAATAACCACCACCTTTTGTAATCTTGATACCCATGAAATTTCAACTCCTATAAATGTACAAATGTAAACTATTGTGGATATTTTAGAATGCATGTCACATGCCATATAAACATCTATAAATTCTTCCAATAAGGTATTAGTACCTAGAAAAACAAACAATAATCAATTGAGCCTTTAATGTATCTCAAAATCCATTGAAATACATCCCAATGTTCTTTGCCTAGATTTATAAGAAACCTATTTACCATTCCCACTAAATGTGCAATGTTAGGGTGAGTGCATACCATTGCATACATTTAGCTTCCTATAATAAAGCATATGCAATCTTGGACATTTCTTCTTTTTCTTCAATACTAGAGAGACATTGATTAGTTGTTAATTTGAAATGAAATACAAGTGGTGTGTTTACATGTTTTTCTTTAGCCATATTAAACTTTTCCAATACATTTCCAAGGTATTGCTTTTCTGATAGCCATAATTTCTTTCTTTCTTTGTCACGTATAATTTGCATCCCGAAAATTTGGCTTGTTGTTCCTAATTTCTTCATTGAAAAGGAATTGTTTATCTCTTCTTCAATCTATTAATCATCAATATATATTTTCCAATAACCAAAAGTTCATCAACATATAATAATAAGATAATGAAATTTCCATTTTCATCTCTTTTAATGTATCCACAATTATCCACATTTAATCTCTTAAAACCATGATCAAACATAAAAGATTCAAACTTGTATACCATTGATTGGGATCTTGTTTTATCCCATATAGACTCTTCTTTAACTTGTAGACCAAATTTTCTTTACCCTTTTTAACAAAACTACCTAGTTGTCCCATAAATATCTCCTCTTCCAAATCTCAATGTAAGAAGGTTGTATTGAGATCTAGTTTCTCTAATTCTAAATACACAATAGCTAGAGGACCAAGTACTACTTCTATTAATGGAATTTTAAATACTAGGGAAAATTTTTCTTTAAAGTCAGTGCCTTGTTCTTGTTCAAATCCTTTCACCAATAGTCTTGCTTTGAACCCTGTTTAGTTTCCTTTCCTTCATGTTTTATTTGGTACAACCACTTATTATTTAATATCTTTCTCCCTTGTATCCTTTCAACCAAATCCCATATCTTATTGTCATGTAGGGATTTTATCTCCTCTTACATATCCTTTTTCCACTTCATACCATTTTCTCCTTCACATGCATCCTGCAAAGAAGTAGGTTCGTCCAAGAGGATATCATTGTGAAGGTATATGTGGCTCGTTGACCTATGAATTTGATTAATTTTATGGAATATTTCTCTTAATGGATATTGAATATGTTATTCACATTCTTCTTCTTCATGTTCCTCATTTTCATTTTGTTGCTCATTATTCCCATGAGTGTCTTCTTGTAGTGTTAGTTGATTTTTTTGTTGTTCTTGAACAAATTTATATGTCTCCACACTTTTTGTCAACATGTTTAAACATTTTTTCTTCATTAAAATTGGCATTCCTACTTTTGATAATTCTCCTTTTTAGAGGATCCCACAACCGGTAACCTAACTCATTATCAACATATCTTGAGAAAACACATTTAAATGAATTTTCATCCAACTTGTACCTTCTTTCTTTATAGATATGCACACATGCTTCACAACAAGAAAATTTCAAGTGAGTGTAGCATAAATCCTTATCAATCCATACCTTTTTTGGAATGCCACCATCAAGTGAAGTTGTGGGGGAGTGATTTATTATGTAGCATGCTATGCGAATAGTTTTTGCCCAAAACTATTTAGGCAAACTAGAATTTGAAAGCATATATCTCACCTTTTCCATTATTTCTTGATTCATTCTCTCATATGTTCCAATTTTTTGTGGGTTCGAGGAACTATTTTTTCATGATTTATGCCATATTTACTATAATATTCTTCAAAGTCCTTGGAGCAGTACTCCCCACCATTACCTGTTCTAATGCATCTTAATAATTTATTGGTGTCCCTGTTAACAACCACATGAAATTTTTGAAAAGTATATGGAACTCAATCTTTGCTCTTAATAACAAAAGCCCACACCTTCTTTGAGACATCATCAATAAAAGTGACAAAATAAGCAACTCCTCCTAGTGATTTTATATTAATTGTGCCACAAATATCAATGTGTATCAAATCTGATATTTTTGTATCCCTCTTAGGGCTATCTCTTATAAATGTTATCATTTTCTATCTACCCATAATACAATGTTCACAAAATTTAAATTCTAGACCTTTTATATCAAGCAAAATCTTTCCCTCAACAAGAATTTTTAGTTTAAGCATGGGGCTTTTGCAGTGCAACATATTAGATATAATTTTCAGGAGTAACTAACTGCATAGAATAAAAAAATTTAGGCCTCTCTCAGTCATGTTCCCAAGTCTTTTGTGCTACAAATCTCCTTCTTTGTAACAACAACGATATTTGACTTTTACAACCTTGATTTTAAGGTGTAGAGAGTGCCTATTTTCTGCTCTTTTGCAACAACCAATGAACCTTTTACAATTTTCCATCTTCCCTTTCCAAACGTTGTATGGTAGCCTTCATCATCTAGCTTTCTAGCTAAAATCAAATTCATTCTAAGATTTGATACGTCCCTTACTTGCTTAAGCAATAAAGTACAACCATCTTGTGTCTTTATTAGAACATCTCCTATTCCTTCAATATTACAAAGACTTTTATTGCCCAAGTGAACCTTACCCATATTACCAAATGTATAAGAAATAAAATTTTCTTTGCTTGGTGTAGCATGGTAGGAGGCTCCAGAATCTAAAATCCAATCACTATCTTGATTGGATGTATAAAGGCATGCATCATCATAAGTAACAATAATTAATACCTCACCTTCTATTGCCATGGCAGTAGTTTCTTCATTATTGTTGTCTATGATTTTCTCCTTTTGCTCCTTTAATATCCATCAATCCCTTTTTATATGGCCAAATTTCCCCCAATGATAGAAGGTTATTCTTCCATTTCTATACTTTGACCTCCTTCCAGAGATTGATCTCATTGATTTCCTTCTATCATGTTGTCTTCACGGATCACCAAGAGGTAATGCCTCCATATTTGGTATTTATTCTCCCATAGATTTCCTGTGTATTTCTTCATTTAATACACTATTAGCAACATGTTCAAAGCTTAATTTACCTTTTAGTGTTGCATTACTTATGGTGACAACCACATTTTGCCAACTATAAGAGCATCCATCTCATCATCAAATGTAATCTTCAACGTAGTGAGTTGGTTCACCACCATGTGAAACTCATTTAGATATTCAACTTGTTAAGTAATCCTTCAGGATTGTTATTGTACAATATGTAATTAGTTTCATATTTTTTTTTATAGTTAATAACTTACCAAGACAGATTGTCTCATACCTAGATTGAACATGTATAAATAAGTGATTTTATCATTAATATGATGTTATTTCATTGTGGAGTTTATTTGGGATTGTACAATGGTATAAGAGCCCTGGTTTAGTTGTTTATAAACTCCATGCCCACTAAGTTTTTTTATAAGGAGGATTTGTTTGAAGTTTATGGAGGGAATAATATACAAGTCTCATAAAATGCATTTGGAGGAGCACATTGATTTCAAAGGCATGAGATAAAGACTGTAGGAGTGTTGGAAACCAAGTTGAAAGCAACCAAGGTAAAAGTGATTATCTACTAGTAAATTTGAATATTAGTGAAGCTTTGAAACATTTTTTGGAAGTGACTTAGTTATTTTTTACACATATTACTGGAAACTAGAGAAGGCTTCAAAGTTCATGAAAATGAAAGTAAAAAAGGATTTACAAATTTTTTGACAAGGATTTGTTAAAAATAAATGAATATGGGGACATTTTCTAGAATATGAGACCACAAGTAAGGTGAATACAGTTCCTATATATTTTATTTTACTTCCAGAAAAACCATATTTGTGTGGAAGTAAGCATAACGAGAGAGGTAAAAGTGAACAGAGAAAGAAGAAGAGGTAGAAAGGTGAAAATGAATAGAGAAAGAAAGAGAAATGTGAAAGTTAATAGGAGAAAAAGTTGGTGAGTATGAAGTGAAAGAAAATGGTTAAAAAAAAGTGAAATGAGAAAGTAAAAGTAAAAGTGGTTAAGTTTCAAATTAATTAACTTGAGTTAAAAGTGGTGGTAATATTGTAGGACAAGTTTGTTTTTATTTTGATTTGAAATAAGTAGTGAAATGAGAAAGTAAAAGTAAGGGTGGCTAAGTCTCAAATTAATCAAATTGAGTTAAAAGTGGTGGAAATATTGTAGGACAAGTTTGTTTTTATTTTGATTCGAAATAAATTTTAAAAGTTGAAGACAATAAGAGAAAGAGAAACAATGAGGATTGAACCTAACTCTCAACTGGGTTATTTTTGGAGCTCACCAACAAACCATTAAGCCAAATCTTTGTTTAAATTAAAAGGAGAAAGAGATTTATGTTTTTCCTTTTAAAGAATATTGCACATAATTTATATTTGCAAAAGGATTTGTTTGGGTGCAAGTAATCATGACTTCATTGATTTCAATGGTTGATAGAAGAAAATTTAGAGGAAGGAGGAACCGTAATAATCAAGGTGATAGGCAGCAAGGAGAAAAACAAATTGGAAAATGTTTTAGATGTGGAAAAGTTGGTCACACTACAGCTAATTATAGAATTCCTTGCGAGAAAGTTAGTGAAAGGAGAGAAAATTTGAATGAAAATAAAGATCAACCACCACCAGATAAGGGAAAATCATCAAATTCTGCACATTATATTGTTTCTCATTGCAATTTTAATATTAATGATGTTTTTAGTACTACATTTTCTTCATGGAAAGACAGTTGAACTTAGGATTTATGATCTGGATTTAAACAGGAATGCAACAAATTAAAAATATAACAATAAATACAAATATGCAGTAGAAATAACACTTCATTTCATTAATATCAAATATTGAAATATGCTTACAAACAGAATGGAAATAAGACTAGCTTGGGCGATGGTAGCTTATCTCTAAGAAGAGATGTGGCAGCTACATGCCTTAGAATTGTGTTACAATGAGGCTCAAAGGCCTATTTATTATTGAGAAACAATGGAAAACCCTAAACATCCAAAAACCTAACCCTAGGAGATGAAGCGCCAAAACTGTGGGCCCCGTTTGGGTAAATTGGTACATCAACTTCTCGGGGTCGTAACTTTGGCATACGATCTTCGTTTGGCTATCATAATACCTCATTTCGAAGACCTCAAAGAGAAGGCTGAAAAAGTTTTCCATTCTCTCTGTTTTCCCTAAAAACGTTCTTTAGGGCCTCAAAACGGCTCCGAAAGTTCAAGAGCCGAAAAACTGCCAAAAATAGTAAACTGTGCTACAATTAAGGAAACCAAAAAACTGAAAGAAACAGTGTTGGGGGTCCAAGTGGAATAGGCAGTGTTATCAGGAAATCTAGTGTCCACTCGGAGCTGCTAGTCCCACTAAGACTGGTAGCTATCTTAGAAACAAACAAACTAAAACTACTTTCGCTTTCCTTTATGAGAAGTAGATAAGAGGGGAACAAATGACACCAACCTCAGTCTTGCGCTTGGTTCCTTGCTTGGTTCCTCTCCCTTCTGACAGATCCTTGCCACTATTCCTTTGTCTACCCAGCTTCAAAGAGCACCTGTGGAATCAAAGCAACATAATACTATCGAAGAACAAAGATCTACAATCATAAACAATATAGGACCAGATATATATTGACCACACAAATGCATATATCATCAAACATACAAAAATGTGGAGGAAAAACTTGAATAGCTTTATTAATATCAAGAATAGCAAAGAGCATTAAAACCAATTGTTCTGACCCAGCATCATCCTCCCAGCATGAAAGCCCTTCTTCACCTCATGAAAATCTTAGATCACCCAACACTATGATATTCCACCAAGAAACCAACAACGCTTCCTTACAAGATACAAAATTCTAGCCTCTGGATCTCTGGGATGAGGGATCCATATATAGATGATTGCAGGGGGGTGAGTTAGCTTCTAGGATTTTGATTAGTGCCTTCTCTCTGATAGTTCTTGATTCCACTTGGAGATTGATGATCTCTTACTCATCCCTGGGCGAATTCAGAGAGGCAAGGTCACAGGAGAAGTTTCTAAAAGATTCCATGATGATCCACCTTGCAAACTGTCTCTGCCATTTGTCTACTCTCGCCCATCGCACCCTACAGAAGGGCTTTCCAGTATGCATCGCACCCTTTTCACTGAGCAGGTGAGATGCATCGCACCCTCTGCACTGGGCAGTCTGTATGGTCCAACTTTGACCAGTTCTGAGCAATTTTTTGTGGAGAACTTCTGGGAGATTGTTGGGTCCCTATAATACTAGTGATTACCCCATTACTATTGTAGTTATACCCCTTATTTATATTTTTGTGCCCCTATTACCCCCATATTGTTATTCCTGTGCCCCATAGAATCCCTCTATTGTTATTTTTGTGGCTTTATATTATTATTGTTAGGTCGACTGGATTATATTGTGACTCCTTAGACTCCTATATATAGAAAGGAGGTTTTGTCATTTGTATCATCCAAGAATTGTTCATTTATGTAATGTAAAGGAGGTTGCCCCCTCGAAGAGCCTGAATTTTAAGGCGTTGATCTTTCTTTTCTATCTTTTCTTGAGCTGGTTTCATAACATTTGGTATCAGAGCTTTGGATTCTAGGGTTTCGCTGCTCCAAACAGGTCATCGTGGCATTTTCGCTATAACGTTTTTTCTGTGACGTTTCAGAAGTCGCAAAAAAAACCCATTTGAGAAGAAATCGTGCTGAACCTTGGGTCCGAATTTCAGATCTTTTAGCGCGATATTTGCGGAGATATGCTCTGAGGAAGTTGGTCTTTTTGCAGACTCCTGAATTACATTCAAAACAGGTGACCTAGGGAAAATCATGATAACTTCCTCTCTGGGGATCGGATTGAAATTTTGTAAGAAGGTACAGAAATAGGACGGACTTTAGTTTCTTGTATATCTTTTTCAGAACCAAAGGTCGAAAATTGTACACGTGGCACTTCATACAAGTTCACTCTTCTGGAAAGGTCTATAATCAGGTCATCTTGGGAGATTGTGCATAACTCTTTCTTGGAGAATCCAATTTGGATCAGACTGGTGGCATTGGAAAGAGGACACAGAGAGCTACTACAGGTCATAATTTCAGAACTAGATGATTGGAAAGTACAGAGATACATCAGAGGCAATATCAAGCTCCTACAAAGTGAAAAAAGGTGTGTAGATTTTTTTAAATTTTTGCTTAAGCTTGGTTTGAAAATTTATTTTGAAGAAATTCAAAGGGCATAGTAGAGCATTATTATCAGTAACTGATGCCCTGAGGAAAGAAAATGCAAACACCTAGTAAGGAACCTGAAAGCTCTAGCATGACTCATGAAGAAGAGGAAGAAATGCAACATGATATATCAAAATTACAAGACCAAGTGCAACAACTGTCCCTTGCACAAAAAGGAACAGAATCTAAGATGGATGGTTTAAAGAAAGATGTAGAAGCTAAGATGGATGGTTTAAAGAAAGGTGTAGAAGCTAAGATGGATTGTTTAAAGAAAGGCGTAGAAGCTAAGATGGATGGCATGGAAGCTAAGGTGAATGGCATGGACGCTAAAATTGATGGCATGGATGATAAGATGGAAGAATTGAAGATAAATATGAATAAGTTGCTACAAGAAATGGTCACTAAGGGTGAAAGAGTACTAAAGGAAACTCATGATGAGAACAAAAGAAATGTTAATCATGATTCCATAGACTCTAATGTTGGATCAAAGACTCACCATGTTCCAAAAATCGATATGAGGAAGTTTGATGGCAAGGATCCCGCCACATGGATATTACAGATGGAGCAATTCTTCGATCTCAATAATGTGCAAAACACACAAAAGGTACGTATGGCAACTTTATATTTGGAACCAAATCAGTTTGTATGGTATCAATGGCTTTGTTCTCGTAAACAATTTATCACTTGGGAAATTTTTACGGAAGAATTGATAGCACATTATGAGGATACAAAAAGCAACACTTTTTTTAGCCAATTGATAAGTCTCAAACAAAAGGGTTCAATAATGGAGCACATTGAGGAGTTCCAAAAATTGAACATAAGGGTAAAAGATATTCCAGAGGAGCATAGGATTGATGTGTTCATAGGGTCTTTAAAGGATAATATCCAACATGATGTGCGCCTTTGGGAACCTGATTCATTAGAGAAGGCATTCAGGTTAGCAAGAAAAATGGAAAGCAAAATTATGGCAACTAGGAAGCATACCATTCACAACTATAAAGACGGAAGTGTTGTTGCCCATAGTCTTCCACAACCTACAAGGTTGACACCACAACAATTGGAAGAAAAAAGAGCAAAAGGGCTTTGTTACAATTGTGATAGCAAATACACAAAAGGTCATAAGTGTGCTGAGAAGAAATTATTCTACATAGATTGTGAAGAGGAAGAAGAAAAGGAGCAAGAAAGGTCAAAAGAAGAGGATATATTCCAGGAACAAAGCCTAGATGAAGAACAAATAAATCCGACCATATCTTGTAATGCATTGGCGGGAATTACCACTCCTCAAACCATCAAGATAGAAGGACAAATCAAGAAGAAAAAGGTAATAGTGTTGATTGATTCAGGAAGCACCCACAATTTTATTCATTGTAGGGTAGCAAAAGAATTGAATTGCTTCCTATATCCAGCACCAGAGTGTCAAGTGATGATTGCAAATGGAGGAACAATAAATTGTTCTGGAAAGTGCCATAATATCAAGCTATCCATGGGAGAATATGTATTGACTAGCCCAATGCTTTCCATTCCAATGGGAGGTGTTGATGTTGTACTAGGAGTCCAATGGCTACAATCCTTGGGTACAATAGCTTTTAATTTTCAAGAACTTTTCATGAAATTTTCTGTGGAAGGAAAGGAAGTTGAATTAAGGGGTATTGCAGGGAAACCAGGAAAGATAATCAGCTCTAATGGCATGACAAAGCTTCTAAAAAAGGAGCAAAGAGGTGTAATTGCACAATTATGTTCGCTAGATGTTTCCACATTGGAATCATCTATTTCTCCAGATCTCCAAAAAGTCTTGGACAATCATTCCAAGGTATTTGAGACTCCCAAAGGTCTCCCACCTATGCGTGATCATGATCATGCTATTCATCTGATTCCAGGAAGTGTTCCTCCAAACATCAGGCCGTACAGATATCCATATGTCCAAAAAAGTGAAATTGAACGTATGGTTGCAGAAATGCTAGAGGCTGGTATAATTCAACCGAGTCAAAGTTCTTTCTCAGCTCCAGTAGTATTGGTGCACAAGAAGGATGGATCATGGCGCATGTGTCCAGATTATAGGGAGCTCAACAAGCTCACTATTAAAGATAAGTTCCCCATTCCTGTCATTGATGAATTACTGGATGAATTGCATGGATCAATTTACTTCACCAAGTTGGATCTTCGTTCGGGATATCATCAAATCAGAATGAAGATTGAAGACATTCCGAAAACGGCATTTAGAACTCATGAGGGTCATTATGAATTTTTGGTCATGCCTTTTGGCCTTACCAATGCACCTTCAACATTTCAAGGTTTGATGAATTCAATTTTCAAACCATTCCTTAGAAAATTTGTGTTAGTATTTTTTGATGATATACTAATCTACAGCAAGTCTTGGAAGGATCATGTTGAACATGTTGACAAGGTGCTACAACTATTGGAGGAGAAACAATTATATGCAAAAAGATCCAAATGTTTCTTTGGAGTCCAGGAGGTGGAATATTTGGGTCATATTGTATCTCATGAAGGAGTTAAGGTAGACCCTAGCAAAATTAAAGCCATTAAGGAATGGAAAATCCCCACATCCATAAAGCATCTGCGAGGATTTCTTGGGTTGACAGGGTATTATCGCAAGTTTGTTAAGAATTATGGGAGAATAGCAGCACCTCTAACAACATTATTGAAGAAAGATTCATTTTCATGGACTCCGGAAGCAACAAAGGCCTTTAAACATCTTAAAGAGGCAATGTGCCAAGCACCGGTCTTAGCTACACCGGACTTCACAAAAACCTTTATTGTGGAATGTGATGCTTCAGGAAATGGAATTGGTGCTGTTCTAATGCAAGATGAAAGACCCATTGCTTTTGAAAGTCGTCCAATCAAGGGAAAGTTTTTAAGCAAAGCTATTTATGAGAAGGAAATGTTGGCAATACTCCATGCACTTAAGAAATGGCGACCCTACCTAATGGGAAGACACTTCAAGGTAAAAACGGATCATGATAGCCTTAAATACTTTTTAGAACAAAGATTATCCTCTGAAGAGCAACAAAAGTGGGTCACAAAGATGTTGGGTTATGACTTTGAAATCATCTACAAAAAAGGGAAGCAAAATGTGGTGGCAGATGCACTCTCAAGAAAGGATGAGGATATGGAAGCATTGTTGTGTGCCATTTCTATTATCCAACCAGATTGGATAAACGAAGCAAAGGAGGAATGGAAGAATGACGAAGAAGTGTGGGCACTTATTCGAAAGCTACAACAAGATTCCAGTACTTCTGATACATTTAGCTGGCAAAATGATTCGTTATGGTACAAAGATCGCTTATACCTCTGTAAGAATTCCCAGCTAAAACAAAAGATTCTTATGGAATTGCACACTTCTCCCTTAGGAGGGCACTCAGGATTTTTAAAAACTTACCACAGGGTTAAGAAGGAATTTTTTTGGGATGGCCTTAAATCAGATATTCAAAATTTTGTGGCGGAATGTTTGGTTTGCCAACAAAATAAAGTTGAAACAATTAAGACACCGGGTCTATTACAACCTTTATCCATTCCAAGCCAATGTTGGGAGGAGGTTTCAATGGATTTTATCACAGGTTTACCCAAGTCTAAGGGAAAGAGTGTCATCATGGTGGTAGTTGACAGACTTACCAAGTATGCACACTTTTGTGCATTATCACATCCATTTAAAGCCAGTACAGTTTCTACTGCATTTATGGAAACAGTTCAAAAGCTACATGGAAACCCAAAGATTATTGTAAGTGACAGAGATCCCATTTTCACTGGAAATTTTTGGACATAATTATTTTCTTTTCTTGGTACTCAGTTAGCTCATAGCTCATCTTATCATCCTCAATCTGATGGGCAAACTGAGATAGTAAACAAATGCTTGGAAGGATATCTTTGTTGCTTTGTATCTGATAAACAGACACAATGGGTCAAATGGTTGCCTCTGGCTGAATGGTGGTATAACACTTCCTTCCATACAACAACAAAAATGACCCCATTTATGGCACTTTATGGGTACCAACCACCATCAGTCACATCATATTTAAGAGACAATTCTAAGGTTCAGGCAGTGGAACATCACATCGAACATCAACAACAAGTCCTCCAACTTTTAAAGGATAACCTCGTGTTGGCACAAAATAGAATGAAACAACAGGCAGATCAACATCGCAGTGAAAGAAGTTTTGATGTAGGTGATTGGGTATTCCTACGGCTACAACCATATAAGCAAATGTCCCTAAAGCAAGCTAAGAAGGATAATAAATTATCACCAAAGTATTATGGTCCGTACAAGGTGTTGGAAAAGATTGGTACTATGGCATACAAATTGGAGCTTCCTGCAGCTTCTCGATTGCACCCAGTTTTCCATGTTTCATGTTTAAAGAAGGTTATAGGCAACAAGCTCCCAGTTCAAACAATATTGCCAGAACTTGACGAGGAAGGAAAAATTATATTGGAACCGGAAGCAGTCACAGAAACAAGAACTCGACAGCTACGAAATCGATCAATTTCAGAGTATCTTATCAAGTGGAAGAACTTATCTGCTGAAGATTCCACATGGGAGGATGAGAATTTTATGCAGAAGTATCCAGAACTGCTCAAGCGTTGAGGACAACACTTTTTTGAAGGAGAGGGGCATGTTGGGTCCCTATAATACTAGTGATTACCCCATTACTATTGTAGTTATACCCCTTATTTATATTGTTGTGCCCCTATTACCCCCATATTGTTATTTCTGTGCCCCATAGAATCCTCTATTGTTATTTTTGTGGCTTTATATTATTATTGTTAGGTCGGCTGGATTATATTGTGACTCCTTAGACTCCTATATATAGAAAGGAGGTTTTGTCATTTGTATCATCCAAGAATTGTTCATTTATGTAATGTAAAGGAGGTTGCCCCCTCGAAGAGGCTGAATTCTAAGGTGTTGATCTTTCTTTTCTATCTTTTCTTGAGCTGGTTTCATAACAGAGATGATGTAATCAGCTGACCTTGTTCTTTTAGGGTGTGAAGAAACACTTTTAGGGACTTAGGAGCCCTTGGTTTATGGACATGTATGATTGGGGTTTCAGTGCCCAAAAATGTCTATAACAGTTGCCCCCTAAAGCATGAGGTCGTTAATCTTTTGATGTCAGGTGAAATGCTTCATCATGAGGATCCAAAGTTTTTTGGAGCTGGAAGGCGACCTGTAATAAGATACAATACAATACATCATCTTCATAATATTTTTCATGATCTAGTTGGGGCAGGCATTCCCATGCTCAGCTTTATAAATTCATTTTCATGTACATAAGATATACAACCGTCTGTGTGGTAGACTGATGATTCTGATAGAGTCATCATCCTTTGATTCGGATGATCATCTGTGTAGCAATGATGTACATTTGATGTCTTTATTTTCTTGAATATATCGCAGCCCGGATGGATGAAACTAGATCTGGGGTCTTCAAACTCATCCAATCTTCACTCGGAGTACAAGTCGATCCATGTGAAAGATGTTTTGGAGTCGAACATGGAAAGACATCACCTGATTACCAGCCAATGATGTAAGTTGTTAACAAACGTGAGAGGAATCACCGATAATGATGATGACCTTCAAGGTACTACAGTACAATTCGCGTGGTGTGAAAAGGGACTTGGCGTCGAACACCACGCAAAATCTTTCAGTCGAAGGCCATTGATGTAAACCTGTCGCCGAAAGTGAGAAACTTGCCATTAAGGCATGCAAGCTTCAAAGTACTGAAAGGGTTGTTCCTAATTTGACTTCTTGGATAATGAGCTGATGTCGACAAGAAGCGACCCGTCGTAGGAGGGCCTTAATGAATCCCACATCTACGACATGGAATAGAGTAAATGATTTTGGGAGGTGAAAACGATCTGATGATACAGGGTTTAGGGTGGCCGTCATGAAAGAATGGAGCATGAATATATTACAGCGGGTGAGACACAGGTGAATTCTCTGAGCGACTTCTCTTGAACATACCGGCGACACTGACATGGATTGGTAGCGTTAACCCCAAATATGGATGTTGCAATGGACCAATGGTGATATGACTGGTGAACGGAATAACCCAACCCAACTTGAATGCAGAGTGAAAGTTTCATGTTCAAGAGCGACTTGCTACTAATAAAGTTTCTTCAAGTTTTCTTCTTAATTTTTCCCCAGTCATTGTTGACCAGTACATCTTTATTTTTATCAAGCTTGAGGAGGATAACATATGCTTGTTCTATAATTTGCCCTTCGGGCAAACCCGTCGCTATGTTTTAACGAGCCTAGCGATAGTGAAACTCGTTCTTGTCTATATGGACAAGTTTGTCGCTATTTGGTTTTAACGAGTTTAACGACAAAGATAACTTGGTCCTTTTCAATTTTAGAGAGTCTGAAAGGGACGTAAAGGAAACTCCAATAATCCTTTTTTGTCATATAATCCCTTAAGTTCGAAAAAGTATAAAATAATACGAAAGAGATGAATTTTCAGTAATTTTAACAAGCCGAACAAAACAAGCGCTCGATCTTTTTGTGTAATAATCCCTCAAGTCCAAAAAGATTAAAATCTAGAGGAGGGATAGCACTCCTGGTAGCTTTAATGAGTTGGAGAGGCCAATTGCTCGGCAATCTTTTCATATTTTACGAGTCAGATGAAAAGAGCATAAAGGAGACTTGTTTTTTAAGGAACGAGTGATAATTTCAGGTAGCAATTGATTCCAGGTAAGGTTTGGAATTTTCCAATCACGACAGTGTCACAAGGATGCCTAACAGTATCACTCTTCATGACTGTTCTTCAAAAGGGGTAAACAATCAAATGGAGGTGAATGATCGGCTAAAACAGAGTGGAGGTGACGGTAAGAACATGACCAGGGCTCAAAAGCTGATGACAATGGATTCAAAATGGTTATTTACCAGGGATTGGTTCATTTTTTAATGAGCTTAAACTCTGGGGGAAACATTTTCTCATTGCCAAGGTTTAATTTTTAACGAGCTTGAAATTCGGATAAAAATTGCTTGTGCCAGTCATATAATAAGGATGTCTCATCGATAGGTTCAATTTTTAGGGAGCTTGCACCATTCGAAACTTTGCTCCGGATCCTTTCATTATGCAAGTTAGGAACGACCAATCCTACGAGTTTAAAGGGTTGAGAAACTACAAACTAAGAAAATAAATGGTCGCTCTTTACTTTCAGGAAAAAAGGTTTGCATGCCCCCAGGCATACGAAGTAGAGTTTCCAGGTTACCATATTAAAGCTCTCACATTTGCAATATTGCTCCATCCACATTGCAAACAAAACACTTCCTTGGCGATGTCTACCGAAATAGACAAAGGTGAGTGGCGTAGTCACCTCCACTCACATAACTTTGACGAGGGAATCTTATTCCAGTCTAATCCCATTTTCCTAAATGGACGGGTGTGTCAGACTAGTCATTTATCCCCCATGGAAACCTACCCTATACCTAAGGTTTTCCGGCCGAAACAGACTAGGGTGCATGCCCCCTGGGTTTCAGTCATGTCCTCTCGAATCACTCGCGCTCTTCAGGTGGATGGAATGGAGATTGATGAGACATTCCTTGCGTGAAAAGACCATTTAGGGATGGCATTTTACTATTAGCTATGTGTGAGCTGGGGAACGAAAGCTGGTCTACGAGCTGGACCACTCGGCCTTCATGCGGAAAACACATTACTCTAAAGAGTGAGGAGACAATGGCTCCTATGCTATAAATATAGTCACGCCCAAGGAGTAGATTATAATCTAGAGGTCCTTGGACTACCATTACGTTCATATAAACGGTTTTCCTTCTCAACATTATGGGTACATTGGGAAGGATCCCTAACGGTCAACTGGTTCCTTTGTCGAAGCCTGTCAGATTTCTCATTTCAGGCAGAAGCAATGGCGAACCAAGCGCTTCCCAAGCAGTTGAGGAAAGGACACTCACAGAAGCCCCTTCATCTATGATGGTACTGACCATGATCATTTTTTAAGCTTGTAAAATGATTTGGAATGGTACATTAGCCGGTAAACGGGGTCTTCCTAGTAGATTCCAATCGAAGGAAACAACTAGGTTGCTTGGAGGTGGGATCGAATAGATGGCCAGATATGACTCTGACAAACTTCCTTCCTGCGGTAAAGGAATGGGTAGATTGCCCCCATGTTCATCAGAGTCTGTGTTTTGAAAAGAATTTGAACAGTGTCATTCTCATTCTCTTCGGTGATTGCATCATCTGAAGATGGACCTTCCGAAGACAAGACCGGGTCAACTGCCACCTCAACCTTTTGACTTTCTTCTGGTATGGATTCAGCGGGTTTATCTTCAATGAAAGATGCTTCGACCAACCACAATGGCGTGTCGATCGGATTTTCAACTAGCGATGGACTCGGCAAGAGTTTCTTGTATCGAAGAGGAAGCCGTAGCGGTGAAGTAGGACAGTTATCCAGGACTCTTTTAGATTCATCTAGGAAGGGACAACGGTGGACGACGTGATCACCTTCACACAGTTTACGAGGAAATTTACATTTCCTTTTCCGTCCAAATGCTTCACTTTCACTAGTTGATGGTGTACCTTCAACATGATCTTCAGAGGTTGATGACACCGGATTGTGCAAACGAGGAGACCAGTCCCTTAAGATCCGAGGGATGCAAGGACAATCTCGATGATAGTGGTCTCCTTTGCAAATGACACATGGAGATTTAGGCTTGGATGGTACAGTGTGCAGATTTTCACTAGACGATGCACGGTTACCCCTTTTCACCTTTGGCTCCTTCTTCTTCTTCTCTTTCTTCTCCTTCTTAGTTACTTGACTTTTGGCTTTACCAACTTTATCAAGCGCAGAGGAAGGAGGAGAGGGAGAATCAGACGAAGTAGAAGGTTGGGGGGTAACTTTAGTATCATCCAGTTGCTGACTCGATTGTTCAGGAATCATGGTGTTCTGAATGATGGAGGTCGAGAAGAGCCATATTGGCAAGCCAATCATCAATCCTGAAAGTGACAATGTGGCCATATGAGGTGCACCAACATCTCCCCAAGAGGAGAAAGGACAAGGATTTCCTCCAAGGGGAATCCTTGGTTGGTGGACTCCATTTTTCTCAGCCTAATACCAACACGGGAATGGTGATATTATTCTGATTAAAATAAATTTTAGACGCTTTGACACAACTTGTTTTTTCAATTTTTGAGAGTCGAGAAAAAACAAAAGATGACTCTAGTCGCCTTCGATTTTTAATGAGCCTGAAGTGACAAGTGCTCAGATGGACCTTTTCCTTTAAGGAGTCTAAAAAGGAACGAAAGATACTACTCTGGAAATCTAGACAGAGAGATTACCAAACCAATCGAAAAACTGCAGAATACTTTTTAAAATACGGCACTCAATCTTCCCGAATTTTGTGTTTAGTTCATTGCGATCGATAGGGTGGCAAACACGACTTCCTATGGATAAAGGATATAGCCTATTATGGTATCCCAATATATACTCGATGGTACGTGGGAGCACAATTCCATACTGGCATTTTTCGTCTCAAAGAGGAGGAATCACCCAACCAACAATGAAAGCGACAGTTACTAGGCTTTACGACGCCGGAATACGTCTCTAGCCTAGACTTCTAGATGTTGTGCGTTAGGTTCCAAAGTGTTTTTATGTTCATTGAATTTATTTTACAGATGATCTTTCTTAAGAAATTTTCCTTTCAAGTTCACCACGTGATGTAGATATACAATTCCTAAAATGCAATCTAAGATAATAAACAATCGTTTAATCTTCTTTTCGCAATGAAAATCCTAGCTACTAAAGAAAGAGAGATGATATTCTTTCAACATAGAGTAGAGAGCACACACTAGACACACTATCCTAAATCAGACCAACAAGCAGTCTAAATGCAAATGCACATGCATGTATTTTTTTTCAGCTTTCTTAATGTGTGAATGACAAGAAGAATGCTAAGTACAAATTTGAATTATCTTTTCAAAGCGACAGTACTAACAAATTTCTCTTCAAAAACGAAAGGAAGATAATAACGAAACTTTGCTATTTTGAATTGAAAACTACTTTTGACACTTGAAAAACTACTAATTCAAATCAAATATGAGAGTAACTGTATAATCGACCATCAAGAACAATAGAATTCTTTTCTTTGACTGAAAACGACACTTGCGACACTTTCAAATCAAAAGACGACAGTTTGATTATGCTACTTTTTGTAAAAGAGAACTGTAAATGGTGCACAATACATAAAAACATTCACAATTCTTTGTACTATGGAGGCGGAATCATGTAAAGGAAGGGAGTTTCTACAGTGGTATACTGATCACAAATAGCAAAACTCCTGAATAAAGCTGAAGAGAGTGAACACAGAAACCAAAATCTGAGAGCAGAAGAGGTCTTGTCTGATCAGCGCACCTGCAACATAGGGAAAGTGTGATGCAGCACACCTACTGCACACGGGAGGTGCGATGCATCCAGATTCCCAAGAGGAGAAAGTGCGATGGTCCAGGGATGAGACTTCAACTTGGTTCCGGGTCACAGTTTGCAGCTTAGTTCAGGGATTTAGGCCGAGCTAATGATAGTCAGTAAATATAAATCACAGGGGCTGATCTAATGAGGTTACTAGAGCCACCACTAGGGCAATTAGAAGGTTTTCAAATCGATTGTTCAATTTATAAACAAAACCCGGAGATACACTGAAGCAACATTGATCTACTTTGCACTTGCATAGAAAATGCAGTTCGAAGGCTAGCTGGCTTGACTTCAGGCTCCGTCTGTAAGTTTATAAAACAAAAAAATATAGACAAGCAAACAATCTATTCACTCCCCAGTGGAGTTGCCATTTTGTTATCGGGAAATCTAGTGTCCACTCGGAGCTGCTAGTCCCACTAAGACTGGTAGCTATCTTAGAAACAAACAAACTAAAACTACTTTCGCTTTCCTTTATGAGAAGTAGATAAGAGGGGAAGAAAGGACACCAACCTCAGTCTTGTGCTTGGTTCCTTGCCTGGTTCCTCTCCCTTCTGATAGATCCTTGCCACTTTTCCTTTGTCTACCCAGCTTCGAAGAGCACTTGTGGAATCAAAGCAGCATAATACTATCGAAGAATAGAGATCTACAATCATAAACAATATAGGACCAAATATATATTGACCATACAAATGCATATATCATCAAACATACAAGAATGTGGAGGAAAAAATTGAATAGCTTTATTAATATCAAGAATAGCAAAGAGGATTACAAACAATTGTTCTGACCTAGCGTCATCCTCCCAGCATGAAAGCCCTTCTTCACCTCATGAAAAGCTTAGATCACCCAACGCTATGATATTCCACCAAGAAACCAACAACTCTTCCTTACAAGATACAAAATTCCAGCCTCTGGATCTCTGGGATGAGGGTTCCATATATAGATGATTGCAAGGGGGTGAGTCAGCTTCTAGGATTTTGATTAGTGTCTTCTCTCTGATAGTTCTTGATTCCACTTGGAGATTGATGATCTCTTACTCATCCCTAGGTGAATTCAGAGAGGCAAGTGTCACAGGAGAAGTTTCTGGAAGATTCCATGATGATCCACCTTGCAAACTGTCTCTGCCATTTGTCTACTCTTGCCCATCGCACCCTACAGAAGGGATTTCCAGTATGCATCACACCCTTTTCACTGAGCATGTGAGATGCATCACACCCTCTGCACTGGGCAGTCCGTATTGTCCAGCTTTGACCAGTTCTGAGCAGTTTTCTGTGGAGAACTTCTGGGAGATGATGTAATCAGCTGACCTTGTTCCTTTAGGGTGTGAAGCAACACTTTTAGGGACTTAGGAGCCCTTGGTTTATGGACATGTATGATTGGGGTTACAGTGCCCAAAAATTTCTATAATAGGCAATTGGCCACCAATATCCACCTGGATCATTCCTCCCCCCTTAGGAAGCAATGGTTCCCATTGCATTGAGTTCCTCCATGAGATGAGGAAACTTCTGCTGAACTTGGTCCCTGGTGAGCCACTTGCCCTGGTGAAGGAGTTGGTCTACTTTGACAACTCGATATAGTTGGATCCTTTATTGTCAGGTGTTCTTGATTTGCATGTCCATGATCCGATCAGTTGTGGCTTGTTCCATGCAATCTAGATTTAACTCTATAGGTGTGAGTTGTTCTATAGGTGTGAGTTGTTCTGCAATTTCTGATGTGTCTAGCAATGGTGGGAAGTATGAAAGAAGGTAGTCCACATTGAATATTGGGTGCAAGCCAAGGAATGGGGTAATGTTGAGCTCAAATTCATTGTCTCCCACCCCCTTGGTAATGACGTAAGGACCATATCGGAGTGGTCTAAGTTTCTAATAGGCTCCGGTAAGGCATTTCTTTTGCAAATGCAACCAGACTTTGTTGCCCACCTGAAACTTGTGTGGCACCCGATGTTGATCATGTCGTTGCTTGTACTTGGCATTTGATTTCTCTAGAATGGCGTGGACCTGCTGGCGGATATGCTAGATGTGCTCAATGAAGTTGTTTTCCTTATCGGTTTCGAACTGGACATGAGCTGAATTTGCATGAGTAGTTGTAAATGGCATGGCCACATCAATGGGACATAGTGGCTAGAATCCCAAGCCCACCTAAAAAGGGTTGTGTCCAGTTGAGCTGTGGAGAGCCCAATTATAGTTGTGTTGGACATAGTGGAGGCTCTCATCCCATGTGCGTGGATGCTTTGAGTTGTACATGCGCAGAATGTGTACGATCATCCTATTTTGACCTCTATTTGGCCATCAGTTTGGGGATGGAAAGCTATGGACTTAGTGAGCTTGGTGTCCAGCATCGACCAGAGACTGGACCAAAATTTCCTTAGGAACCTGTTGTCCCGATCTGAGATGATATATTGTGGGATCCCAAAGTGTACCCACACTCATTCAAAGAAGAGTTTAGCAGTGGCTTCTGCTGTGATATTTTTCTTGCAGGCCGCCATAATGGCCATCTTCGAGAAACTATAGACGACTACAAGAACATAGTCATTTCCATGCTTAGTAGAAGGAAGGCCCGACATGTAATCCATGGAGATGGATTCCCAAGGTCGACTATGGGTAGGCATCGGAGTATAGAGGCCTTGCTTCTTGATGGTCGATTTGGAAATGGTGTAGGTAGTGCAGGATTTGATGTACTTCCCGACATCCTATCGAAGATTCGGCCAATAGAAATACTTTTGTAGTACTTCCACCATTTTCTCGACCCCGAAATTCCTAGTGGCCCAACTATAGTGTGATTCCCAAATCATTTTGGCACGCTCTTTTGAAGGAACACAAAGGTGTCCCAGGTGGCGTATTAGGGCATCTTGGAGGTGAAAATATGGAACTTGCTGCCCCTCCAAGAGTGTCTGTGGCTGAATTTCGGGTTGCTTTTGTAGAGAAGTGGCCAATTAGAAGTATCTTGCCCACAAGAATTGAGCACGGTGGTTAACGCCATGATCGGTGGTCGACTGAGGCAATCTGCAACATTATTGGTGCTACCCTTCTTATACCTGATATTCAAATGGAACTGTTGCAATTATGTGGACCACTTCTGATGGCAATCATTCTGCAACTTCCCTTGCATCTATATGAACTGCGGGGGCCAGTGATCTGTGTGGATGACCATTTCCTTCCCCAAAATGTAATGCTTCCATTGTCGGCAGGCCTACACAATGGAATACATCTCTTTGTCATAAGTGGGATACTTCCAGACTGTGTCTGAAAGTGTCTCACTGTTATATGCCACTGGATGCCCCTGTTGAGTAAGGACTACCCCAATAGCATAGTCAGAGGCATCTGTCTCAATCTCAAATGGTTGTTGCAAGTTTGGTAATGTGAGCATTGGTGCAGAGCAGAGGTGATGTTTCAACTCTGTGAATGCCTTTTGTTGAGATTCAGACCAAAAGAATTTTTCTTTCACTTCTCCCTTGGTGACTTGACTCAAGGGCCACATGATATGAGAGAATCCCAACACGAACCTACGGTAGAAATTGGCAAGACCCAGAAATCTGTGGAGCTCTGTCAAAGTGGTTGGAGTTGGCCAATCCTGGATGACTTGGATCTTGGCTGGATCCACATGCACCCCTCCTTCATCAATAATGTATCCCAGATACTGAACTTGGGTCATGCTAAAAGTGCATTTCTCAAAATCGGCACATAGATTGTGTTGCCACAGTGTTTGGAGAACCTGTCGGATGTGGTGGAGCTGCTCTTCCCAACTCTGGCTGAAGATTAGGATGTCATCCAAGTATACCACTACAAATGAGTTGGTGAATGGCCGCAAGATGTCATCCATCAGCCTCATGAAGGTTGTAGGAGCATTCGTCAACCCAAAAGGCATAACCAACCATTCCAAAAGGCCCTCCTTGTCTTTGAAGGCAGTCTTCCACACATCGGAGGGTTCGAATGGTACGTGGTGATATCCTAACTTCAAGTCAATCTTGCTGAAATATTTTTCCCCCTTCAGTTGGTCCAAAAGGTCATCAATCCGTGGGATTGGGTACCTATTCTAGACAATGATCTTGTTCAATGCCCGATAGTCAATACAAAGTCTCCAAGTCCCATCCTTCTTCTCTGCCAACACGATTGGGCTCCCACAAGATGATGAAGTCGGTTGGATGTGACCTTTCTGTAGCAGCTCCTAAATCTACCTCTTAATTTCGTCATTCTCCAGAATGGAGTGCGGATAGATTGGTCCATTGGGCAGTGATGCACCTGGGGTCAAATCGATGGAGTTCTTGACATGATAGTGCAGAGGCACCCTTGCGGGGGAGGTGAAGATGTCCTCGTACTCCTCCATGACCTTATCCATTTGTTGTTGTCGTGCGGAGGGGCCCTGTCTAGAGGTCATGGCCATCGTCTTCTTCTTTCCCTGAGGACGTATCATCAGGAAAACAAATTTCTCGGATTTTGAAATGAGCTTACTGCATTGTTTTGCAGTAACCAAAGAGATGGCGGTAGGTGGTGCTACCTTTGGTATCATGTACAACTTATTTCCCAAAGTAACAATAACAGCACGAGGCCTTGACTCATACATAGCATGTCACTTCCATAAGTATGGTTGGCCTAATAATACATCACAAACATCAAGGGGAGAAATAATACCTCATCTGTGAAGGGCTTGATGTTGTATGGAAGGCGGCACTGCTGGCTCACGCGAAGATCTTGTCCTTGGTGAAGCCACCCGATGGTGTACGGTTGTGGATGTCTTATGGTTGGTAAGCCTAGCCACTTCACGACCTCTGCCAAAATGAGGTTATTTTGGCTCATGCTGTCAACAATGAATTGTAGCGGGGAACCCTTTACCCACATCTAGGAGTGGAATAAGCGCTCCTCCTCCTCTAGATCTTCGGGTTCCTCCTTCTGGATCTTCATGGCAGCAACAGTGGCATTGGGCTCCGCATTGATAATCTGCTTCCCTTTTTCATTCCTTATCAGATTCTGACTCAGAGTCGGAACATGCATCTGATTTTAAAGCCTTTAGCTCAGCCACCAGTGATTGCTTGGCCCGACACTCACTTGTGTTGTGAGCGGTGCTCTTATGGAACTCACACCACTTTCCCGTGTCCTTCTTCGACTTGGCGGTGTTTTTCTTTGCTTGCAGCTTTGGTTGGTTGTCCTGGGCTGCCCCATCTTGGCTTTATCCTTTGTTCTGTGGTTTGGGGGTATCTTTCCCTTACTTCAGATTTGAAGATCCAAAGTCTCGCTTCTTCTGTTTAAACTTTTTCTCGATCTTGACAGCATATCAGTATGTCATGCTGAGCGAGGAGATGTTCAGGAACTCCATTTCATCCTGGATGTACCTATGTAGGTAGCCACGATACTTGAGAACCAAATGGTTCTCAGAATCCTTGATACCCAACTTTGTACAAAGGGTATGAAAAACATTGGTAAACTCTGGTATATCTTGGTCCCTTCCCTGTTGCAACATTTTCCACTTTATGTATTTATCCTCATAGCTCCCGACAGGGTAGTACCTCTCTTTGATGGAATCTCAAAAGGAGTTCCAAGTGGGTGTGGCTGAAATCAATGAGTTTTTACTTTCATCCTTCTGCTCACGGTAGGTTTCCCACCAATCCTTGATGTGCGGGACTTCTTTGAGAAGTGTAAAAGTGATCTTTTCCCGACTGGAAAAATCATGAATGGAAAAATATCCTTCTAGTAGATTTAACCATTTATCTATAGCGTCTGCATCTATTTGACCCTCAAATATGGGAATGTCAAAGTTAACTTGTACCTTAAAAGGTGTAGCGCTTCCAGAGTAGCTGCCAGAAGTAGATGTGTCTTCCTTGGGTAGCCGTTGAAGGATCTGGACAAAGTTGTCCATCATCGTGTTCCTTTGTCGCTCAAGGGCTTCTTCGAGAAAGATTTTGATAGGATATCCTGCCCCCTCATCTTTCTTTTCATCTTCCATGGGAGGCCGTCGGGATTTGCAAGGCTGGTCTTGCAAAGGTTCGACCATTCAAGCCCTAACTCCTTATATCTTGACCTAATTGGGGACATGAAAAGAAAAACAGAGAAAGAGCAAACCGCTCTAATACCACTGATCCGGATTTAAACAAGAACACAAAAAATTATAGATATAACCATAAATACAAGATGAAGTAGAAATAACACTTCATTTCATTAATATCAAATACTGAAATATGCTTACAAACAGAATGGAAATAAGACTAGCTCGGGCGATGGTAGCTTATCTCTGAGAAGAGATGTGGCAGCTACATGCCTTAGAACTGTGTTACAATGAGGCTAAAAGGCCTATTTATTATTGAGAAACAATGGAAAACCCTAAACATCCAAAAACCTAACCCTAGGAGATGAAGCGCCAAAACTGTGGGCCCCGTTTGGGTAAATTGGTACATCAACTTCCCGGGGTCGTAACTTTGGCATACAATCTCCGTTTGGCTATCATAATACCTCATTTCGAAGATCTCAAAGAGAAGGCCAAAAACGTTTCCAATTTTTTTGCTTTCCCTAAAAACGCTATTTAGGGCCTCAAAATGGCTCTGGAAGTTCAGGACCCGAAAAACTACCAAAAATTGTAAATTGTGCTACAATTAAGGAAATCGAAAAACTAAAAGACAGTGTTGGGGGTCCAAGTGGAATAGGCAGGTGGCCACCAATATCCACCTGGATTAATTTAGGTGCCACATGTCATATGACTCTTAGGAGAGTTTTTTTTTTAACTTTTAGTGACCAAGTTGATGGAGTAGTATATTTTGCTGACAAATCTCAAATTAAGCCTTCAGAAATTAGATCCATTCATTTGAAGATACCAAATATTACGGATTATGTTATACAGGTTTTCCTTTACATTCCACAATTTCAAAGAAATCTAATGTCTCTTATACATATTCGATAGCAAAGGAATTCCATACGTATCTTTGATGGCATCATTGAGATACACAGAGAATCTGATCATGTAGTCATTATGACCGGTGTTGAAGAAGGCACACTTTTAAAACTGAATGGCACATCATCTACTGTAATGAATTCTCATGATAGTCTGCTCTTTTAGCACAACGAAATGATACTCTATCTTCCAGTTTATTATGGCATGCTCGTTTTGGTCACATTAACTATGACAATATCAGAATTATGAGACAACAAGGTATAAAAGAATTGCCTACAATTCAAAGAAAGCTTACGCTGTGTGATGCTTGTATTTTGGGGAAACATTCTAAGCAGCCTTTTCATAGTTCTTCTTCTAGAGTTTCAAGAAAATTAGATCTCATATATTCATATTTATGTGGTCCTATGCCTGTTCCAACTTCCAATGGAAATAAATATATGCTAACATTTATTGATGATTATTCGAGAATTTGATGGGTGTATTTGTTGAAAGATATTTGAAAATTTTAAAAATTTTCATTTGATGGTCGAAAATCAAACTCAACTGAACATTGGCATTCTCAGAACTGATAATAGTGGTGAATATACTTCTAATTCTTTTGAACAATATTTAAAGGACAACGAAATCAAACATCAGACTACAATACCTTATAATCCACAACGGAATGGCGTTGCAGAACGTATGAATAGAACTTTGCTTAATATGGTTAGATCTACGATGTTCTTTAAGAATGTTAAAGTTGATGTTTTGGGGAGAAGCAATGCTTTGTGAAGCTTATATTCACAATCGTTGTCCTTCTCCTATCATCAATAATAAATCTCCTTATGAAATGTGGTATAATCGTCTTCTTGCTGTTCCACATTTTAGAGCCTTTGGTTCTCCATGCTATGCATTAATTCCTAAACATCAAAGCAACAAGTTGACTGGTTTTCTTGGGATATTTTGCTACTTCCAAATCTTACAAGTTGTATGATGAGGAGAGCAAGAAATTTATTCTTTCCAGAGATGTTATTTTCTTGAATGTGACAAAGATAATTCCACTGTTGATAGACAAGTGACTCATTCGGAGAAATTTGCACCAAAAAGTTATATTTTGAATCTACTAATGATGTTGCACATACTGAAGGGGGGTTCCCATTCTGGATCAGTCTGTGGTTCTTCCGTCTTTGACTCATGACCAAAAATTTCTCTTGAAGAGCCTATTCTTGAGCCTATTTTTCAAGATGAGCAACCATCACAATCACTTCAACAATATTTACGAAGGTCCACATGTGTTCGGAGATTTCCAAGCAAGTATGATGATTTCGAAATAGGAATTTCTTCTAAAGGTGATGTTACCTCGAGTTTAGGTAACATTTCTCATGATTGTGGAATCAATCATTCTACAATTAGTGAACCCAGTTTTTTGAAGAAGCTATTAATTGTGATGAATGGAAGAATGCAATGAAAAAGGAATATGATGCACTTATTAAGAATGGAACTTGGAGGTTAGTGGATTCTCCTTATGGTGTCAAACCTATTGGTTGTAAATGGGTGTATAAGATCAAGTACAAGGCAAATGATTCGCCTGATAAATACAAGGAAATGCTTGATCCAGGTGGATGTTTGTGGCCACCCACCTATCCCACTTGGACCCCCATGACTGTCTCTTTCAGTTTTTCAGTTTCCGTAATTGTAGCACAATTTACTATATTTAGCAGTTTTTCGGGTCCTAGACTTTCGAAGCCATTTTGAGGCCCTAAACGACGTTTTTTGGGAAATCTAGGAGCAACATGGGTTCATGGACTAATGTTTCTCTTCCAAAATTTGTAGTGCTCAGATATATCTTTCTAACGAGCTATTGTACGCATCAAACAAAGATCAGGTGCCAAAGTTACAACCCTGGGAAGTTGATGTACCAACTTACCCAAAACGGGGCCCACAATTTGGCATTTCATCTTCTAGGGTTAGGTTTTTGGATGTTAAGGGTTTTGCATTGTTTCTCAACAATAAATAGGCCTTCGAGCCTTATTGTAACACAGTTCAGAGGCATGTAGCTGCCACATATCTTCTCAGAGATAAGCTACCATCGCCCTAGCTAGTTTATTTCCATTGTTGTTTGTAAGCATAGTTCAGTATTTTACATTAATGAATTGAAGTATTATTTCCCCTGCATCTATTTTTTTATGGTTATATCTGTAATTTATTGTGTTCCTGTTTAAATCCGGATCATTGGTATTAGAGCAGTCTGCTTTTTCTCTGTTTTTCTTTGCATGTCCCCAACTAAGTCAGGATATAAGGAGTTAGGGCTTGAACTGGTTGAACCTTTGCAAGACCAGCCTCGCAAATCCCGACTGCCTCCTGTCTAGTCAATTTAACGTCTTAAATTGCTCTGCATAACTTATCAATCCGGGTATCGTAAACTGATGAAGTGTGGTGCACCATATGTGCTTAGTTAACATTTTTCTTACTTCGTTGTTTTATAGTTTATGTTGTTTTGGGGGTTTTGTTCTTGTTGGTTTCCTAAAGTGCCTAATGCAAATAAAAATCCTATTCTAAGGTCTTAAGAATACTTTTAAAGAATAAGTATGGATAGAGATTTCAAGACAAGGTCTATGTCCCTAATGGTAACTTCCAAAACTTAGCACTTCAAAAGATCTTAAAACATGTTATTGATGGAATTAGTACTTAAACAAAAGTGTAAATATGCAGCTACTTCAATCAAAATAGAATGCAACAACCAATCAATGAGCTAGTGACTATGAAACCCAGTATCCTTGCTGTTGTATGAAAAAGAAAGTAAAAACTGAACTTAAAGCAACTCAAAGACTGAAAGCAAAGCAACTAATTCATCACACTACTTCAACTCTTCTGATCCTTTACCCTTCAGCTCAATTTACTTTATGGGAAGCAATCATGAACAAGTTAAGCAATATGATATCTAAATTGCAAGAAATTAAATTGCATAAAGGAAACTAATCACACTACTTCAACTCTTCTGATCCTTTACCCTTCAGCTCAATCTACCTTATGGGAATCAATCATGAACAAGTTAAGCAATATGATATCTAAATTGCAAGAAATTAAATTGCATAAAGGAAACTAATCACACTACTTCAACTCTTCTAATCCTTTACCCTTCAGCTCAATCTACCTTATGGGAAGCAATCATGAACAAGTTAAGCAATATGATATCTAAATTGCAGGAAAGTAAATGAGCAAAACAAAACTGATTGAAATAACAATGTTGGAATTAGAACTCAAAAAAAATAAATCAGCAGAAGGACAAGATGATTCTGTCATGTCATTCGTCATTAAAAAGCTATGTGCATTACTAACCTACAATCAACCGGTTGAACACACTTGCATGAATTAAAATTGCATGAATGAAAAATCTAATCTACCAACTTGAAAGCAATCAAATGACATAATGAAGTCAAAGCAAAATTACAAAATGAAATCTACTCTACCTTACATTCTAATATGCTCCATGACATCTACTTCACATCTCCTTCCATGTTGAGAACATCAAAGCTTTATTCAAATTCTTCAAAATTACAAAGTACAACAAAGCTCTCCAAAGCTTTCAAAATCCATCAAGGAAGAACTACAAACTCACAAGCTAAAAAGACTTAAGAACTCCAAACTCTAAGCTAAAGAGGACTAAAAAATGAAGGAGAGAGATCTCCTATTTATACAAAAAGATGAGAGTCATCTCATTAATGAGAATCCATGAATCTCTCCCTCTACCTCTAGAGTCCTAATCAAAATAGGAACTGATAAGACACATCTCTTCTTAGAGTTACAATACAATTAGGAGATGTGACACATATCCTCATGATCCCATGATTCTTTCCACTCAAATTCGAATTTGGCCTTAGAGTGCCACATAAGGGTCTTCTAGAAGCCTCCTTTCAACCTACACATGTCAACAATCTCAACCCATTTGTTGGGTATAAGCATATGCACATTATTTTCTAATTTTTAACCACAAATTCACTTAAAAGACTTAGAATTAATAAAGATTGGAAAAACATAAATGTGGCCCAATGATAATGAAAGTGGGATGAATGTGGTGACATAGTAGTGAAATGGAAGTGAAATGGAGGTGATATAATGGACATAATAGTGAAAGTGTAATGGAAATGAATGACATTTTCAAGACTCAACATACCCCCCAACTGAAGCTATTGCATGTCCTCATGCAATATATATTGCATTAACTCTTTTGATCCTTGAGCTTTGGCTTAACTTTGCATGATATCATTTGATAACTTCATATTTCTGCAAAGTGTTTCACTTGAATTGCAACATGGTTGGTTCTTGTGTTACAACCATTTTTTTTTTGTTGCCTTCTATTTTGATCTTTGAATTTTGCATAATGATATTTTGATTATTGTTGCAAAGTATATCTTTATTGGATTGCATGATGGTTGGTTCTTGTGTGACAACCATGATTTTGTTTGTATCCATTTTATCCTTTAAGCACTTTTTCAAAAGCCATTGTATGCTCATAATAGCAATGTAATAATTAATATATGTTGGAAGTATGTGAGCTCCTGAATATGATATGGACATGGCAAGATATAAATATGAATGTATCCCCCCCCCAACTGATGGTATTGTCAATTTTATGAAATGAGGAAGAGAAATGTTTTTCCAACAATTATCATTCTAGCTTTTTATGGAATTCTATGGTCAAAAGTTAGAAAATGCCGTACCTTCACTTACCCTTTAGAATGGATGAGTTGTATGTGTAGTGGCTGAAAATTTCTGATCATATTCTTCTTCAAGTGGCTGAACAAGAGGAGTCATGGATAGAGAGATAAGATGACTTTTTATTGCTTCTACTAAAACTTGCTGAATCTGCTCCAAAATGCTGAAAATAATAGTCTTCATGTCTTCAAAACTCATTGGCACAATTCCTACTATGTGAAAAGATGTTCTGATGTCGAACATAGTAGGAAATTGTTGGCTTAGTGGCCATTAATGGATGCCACTGGTCAACACGAGAACTCTCACCATTGATGACAATGAGAGTCAAGATGCCCAAACACATCTTGCTAGGTACGAATGAATTTGTCGATGTCGAGTCACCTAGAAGATCTAACGAACAAGGGACATTAATGTATTCCCATTGTTTGTCAGCATGAGGACTTGCCATTAAGGCATGCAAGCCTCAAGGTGTTTTTTACAAAGAACTTAGACTCAAAGGACATGGACTCAATAATTTGCATTGAAGCAGGGCTTATTTGTGGAATGAAAATGACAAGGAATGGAAGATGAAAATGGAAGATGGCAATGGAGAGTAGAAATGGTAATGGGCAATAAGCATATGAATGAGCCTTTTGCTTTTATTTGTGGGTTATGAATGGACAAAAAGAGATGGAAAGTGTATGTGAATGTAAATGGAAAATATGGAGGAAAATGAGATGAATGGTTTATTATGAAGTATGGATATGATGGAGACAATAGTATCTGAAAGTTTTTCAAGTGTTTGGATATGATTTTGCATCAGCATATTTCCTCTTTGTTGCTGATCATCCTCTTATGAAACTAATTGGTCTCTTAGAGAGACACCATTCTCTTGTAGTCATTTGTCCTTCCTCCTAGAACCTGTAAGAAAAACTAATACTTCTTCTGCAATGGAATGTAAGATTATCAAAGGAGAGAGGTGATCAATCTCTCTAGTTATGATATTTACACACAAAACTAAGAATTTGTATTAGTGAAACAAGTTCTCAAAGGAAAAATCAAAAGAATTTATACCTGATCTAGAATTAGTGCCTCAAGTTGATGTTGCTTCTTTTCAGCAATTTATTTCATTATTTGCTATTTCAAACTCAAATGATGGATTTCTCATTGTGTAAATCTTGTTGAGATCTTTCCAATGGTACTTAAATCATCAAAATCTGATTTTGTATGAAAAAGTTAGGCTGATTTGAACAATGAGGTTTTTCTGGCTGCGGAATTGGACTTTAGCTGCGGAATGTGCACGGTTTCTGTAGCTAAAAATCTTGAATAAAAAGTTAGCCATTCATTTTTCATTATCAATCCAAAATTAATCAATACCTTCAGAAAAATAACTTATTCATTTCATTGATTCAAAATTATTATTTTTTTCTTGACATGCAGCGACTCAGTGTGGCGACTTAGTGAAAACACTCAACTTGACTTCTCTTTGACCGGGGTCTTTTTCATCAAATTTGATCGAATGAATAGGACACCATCCATGTACTAACATTTCCCCAGCTACCCATGTGGCTTGTTTTGCTTGATGACACCTGCAACCTAGAGTTTAACAAAACAGCTGCGGAAAGTTAAGCCAGCTGCGGAAAGTTGAACGAGCTGCGGAAAGTGGCTAAAACAGTCAACCATCAGTTTTAAGTTATTTTCTTCATTGTTTGCATGTAGGAAATCTGTGAATTGTAGTGGCATATGGAGCAAACCAAGGTACTTACTCTTTTGCTACGTTTTTTTTCTTCGTGTGCTGACGGATTTTATATCATCGCATGCCTTTTGATATTCATATAATACAAATTAATTGAATACAGATTTAGATTGTTTGTGTGTGACATTTATAGTTTATACCATCAGCCAAAATAAAGTTAAGGTGTTGACGAATTGACTTTTTCAGCAAAAGCACGTGAAGTGATAACAGTTGTGTTAGCGGGGAATGGAGAAGGTTTGACACAGCGTAACATGAAACTGCCTGAAGAAACCATTCACGGATTCAACCAAACAAACAACGGAATCAGCCTTGGCATAATGAAGTATGAGTAAAAGACGGAAGTTGTGAGGCATGGTGGGAGACGTGGGCGAGTTTGAGTTAAAAATGGAAGACGGGTGGCGGAAGACGTGTTACCTCAAACAACCAAAGCGTGCCGTGTTTGAATTGTTCTCTGTTCATTTAATAAAAATCTCTTTTTTTTCCTCATATTCAGTGACATCGTGGATGACTTGGCTGCCAAGGAAATCGAATCTGAGCAGATTTCTCAAGGAAAACGAAATATGATCGCAATTGTTAAAAAAACACTGTTTTTTTACACGCGGCAAGCAAAAAGAGGCTCCAAAGAACCAAGGATTTCTCCCAGACCACCACAAATCTCCTAAAACAGTTTCTGGGTTATCTAATTGACCCAGCTGGCGAAAAAACCCATGTTTTATTTTCTTCAAATTCACCTCCGTTTGGGCAAATCGAGTGTTTGAATTTAGACGTTTTTTCAGCTATTACGTTTTTCTGAGTTTTACTGTTCTGCAGGTACAATGTCAGAGTTGAAGAATTGGGGCGACTGATAGTCACAGGTTTGTTATCTGAAAATAGAATAATGAGCCAATCGTTGATCTATTATCATCATGTTTAGTCAATATTTAGAAATGTCAAACGATGACGCCCAACCCACAGGTTGCCAAACAATTGCTGTAGTGGTTGTTTTTAATAATGGTACCTTGGATTTTTAAAACAACGACTAATGGTACCTTGGATTTTTAAAACAATGACTTAATAATTTTGTTGAAGCTTGCAGATTAGATCGTTTATATCACAGGTTTTGTAGGTGGTGGAAATCTAAGTGGCAGCGATAATTGTATTGAGCTTATTGATTCATTCTAACTCAGATCAATCTCCAAATAATTATGGTGAATGCTGAACTCGTCCCCTGAAGTAGATCTGCAATCTGATGGATATAATGGCAAAGGAACTTGGCTCCAACAGTAAGAGGATTTGACCCCTGAAATAAGATAAAATTTAGCTAACAAATTTGTCCTTCTGTCAGCAAATGTAATCAGCTTACATGCTCTCGCCCTTGGAGAAAAATGACTACTCTGCCCTCAATAATTTAATGGATCACCAGAAGCTACCTTCAAGAATTCAACCCTCTGTTTCTAACTGATAATGTAGCTATCCAAAGGTGAAATCAACTCAAAAATCTGCCACTAAATGATGAATGCCTCCTATAGGAATCAACCTCCAAAAATGCACGATTCGGTTCTCAAACAAGGAGCTCAATCCATTTGAACAATAATAAGTTTCAGTCTTTAAAAAGAAATGTTGAGGCCCCTTGATGGAGTTATCATGGATTCTTCAAATTTGCATTCACCTCCTCATTGTTACCTAATCGTTTTAACATTCGATCCCCTTCTTTTTTCTCTCACATATACAGTGCATTTTTTATGTTGCAGGTTTATTTCAGGCCAAAGCTTGAACAAGGAGGCAGATTTTCTTGTTGAAGCCACAATGAAAAGCTAGGATTGAGAATAACCATAAATTGTTTTTCTTCTCTTTTCTTCTCTGAAATTGTAAAATTTTATAAAAAGGATTAATGATTTTCAATTTCAGGCAGCAAATACTTCAAGAAAAACATGTTATAAACAGGACTTTAACTGACGTCCTAGGTTGGTTTTTCATCGATCTAAGCTGGGTGACAAGGATAGGATCCATGTCGGGACAATTCTGGAGATGCCCATGTGGTCGGTTTCTCCATTGGAGGCTTGTAACCTGCTAAATCTTGAAACAGCTGCGGAATTCTCAACTAGCTGCGGAATCAGGGCACTTTCCGCAGCTAAGTTGCAAAACCTTATTAGAACAGGATACAGTATTTTGAAGATCACTACAAACCATAACCAGACAATTTTGGACAATTTGAACCTATCAAAGCAGTTGAGTTTCATTTTTTCATTTTTTTCATTTTTTTTTTTATTGAATCAATTGAAATGATGAAGTTTATTTTGTCTCCTCTTTTTTTTCTTTTCTTTTTTTACATAACAATTCTTTTTCTGATCCTCCTTATCACATAAAGTGCAAGAGGAAAGCATACTCAAGAATTATTATTTTTTTTTATTTTTTGTTTTATTTTTTTACATAACAATCTTTTTTCTGATCCTCCAAATCACACAAAGTGCAGGAGAGCATACTCAATAATTGTTAAAAAAAAATTTTTAGATGTAAGAAATAAAGTCTCCTAATTACACTTCCCCAGCAACGGCGCCAAAATGTCTAGTCAATTTAACGTCTTAAATTTCTCTACATAAATTATCAATCCGGGTATCGTAAACTGATGAAGTGTGGTGCACCATATGTGCTTAGTTAACCTTTTTCTTACTTCGTTGTTTTATAGTTTATGTTGTTTTGGGGGTTTTGTTCTTGTTGGTTTCCTAAAGTGTCTAATGCAAATAAAAATCCTATTCTAAGGTCTTAAGAATACTTTTAAAGAATAAGTATGGATAGAGATTTCAAGACAAGGCCTATGTCCCTAATGGTAACTTCCAAAACTTCGCACTTCAAAAGATCTTAAAACATGTTATTGATGGAATTAGTACTTAAACAAAAGTGTAAATATGCAGCTACTTCAATCAAAATAGAATGGAACAACCAATCAATGAGCTAGTGACTATGAAACCCAGTATCCTTGCTGCTGTATGAAAAAGAAAGTAAAAACTGAACTTAAAGCAACTCAAAGACTGAAAGCAAAGCAACTAATTCATCACACTACTTCAACTCTTCTGATCCTTTACCCTTCAGCTCAATCTACTTTATGGGAAGCAATCATGAACAAGTTAAACAATATGATATCTAAATTGCAAGAAATTAAATTGCATAAAGGAAACTAATCACACTACTTCAACTCTTCTGATCCTTTACTCTTCAGCTCAATCTACCTTATGGGAAGCAATCATGAAAAAGTTAAGCAATATGATATCTAAATTGCAAGAAATTAAATTGCATAAAGGAAACTAATCACACTAATTCAACTCTTCTAATCCTTTACCCTTCAGCTCAATCTACCTTATGGGAAGCAATCATGAACGAGTTAAGCAATATGATATCTAAATTGCAGGAAAGTAAATGAGCAAAACAAAACTGATTGAAATAACAATGCTAGAATTAGAACTCAAAAAAATAAATCAGCAGAAGGACAAGATGATTCCATCATGTCATTAGTCATTAAAAAGCTATGTGCATTACTAACCTACAATTAACCGGTTGAACACACTTGCATGAATTAAAATTGCATGAATGAAAAAACTAATCTACCAACTTGAAAGCAATCAAATGACATAATGAAATCAAAGCAAAATTACAAAATGAAATCTACTCTACCTTACATTTTAATATGCTCCATGACATCTAATTCACATCTCCTTCCATGTTGAGAACATCAAAGCTTTATTCAAATTCTTCAAAATTACAAAGTACAACAAAGCTCTCCAAAGCTTTCAAAATCCATCAAGGAAGAACTACAAACTCACAAGCTAAAAAGACTTAAGAACTCCAAACTCTAAGCTAAAGAGGACTAACAAATGAAGGAGAGAGATCTCCTATTTATACAAAAAGATGAGAGCCATCTCATTAATGAGAATCCATGAATCTCTCCCTCTACCTCTAGAGTCCTAATCAAAATAGGAACTGATAAGACACATGTCTTCTTAGAGTTACAATACAATTAGGAGATGTGACATATATCCTCATGATCCCATGATTCTTTCCACTCAAATTCGAATTTGGCCTTAGAGTGCCACATAAGGGTCTTCTAGAAGCCTCCTTTCAACTTACACATGTCAACAATCTCAACCCATTTGTTAGGTATAAGCATATGCACATTATTTTCTAATTTTTAACCACAAATTCACTTAAAAGGCTTAGAATTAATAAAGATTGGAAAAACATAAATGTGGCCCAATGATAATGAAAGTGGGATGAATGTGGTGACATAGTAGTGAAATGGAGGTGAAATGGAGGTGATATAATGGACATAATAGTAAAAGTGTAATGGAAATGAATGACATTTTCAAGACTCAGCACCTCCCATGGAAGATGAGAAGAAAGACGAGGGGGCAGGAGATCCTATCAAAATCTTGCTCGAAGAAGCCCTCGAGCGACAAAGGAACGCGATGATGGACAACTTTGCCCAGATCCTTCAGCAGCTACCCAGAGGCGACGCATCGGCTTCCAGCAGTTACTCTAGAAATGACACGCCCTTTAAGGTACAAGTTAATTTTGAAATCCCCATATTCGAGGGTTAGATAGACGTAGATGTCATAGATAAATGGTTAAATCTGCTAGAGGGTTATTTTTCTGTTCATGAATTTTCAAGTCTGGAAAAGATTGTTTTCTCTCTTCTTAAAGCAGCGCCCCACGTCAAGGACTAGTGGGAAACCTATTGCGAGCAGAAGGATGAAAATACCGGCTCACTATTTTTAGTTTCACCTACCTGGAATTCATTCCAGGATGCCATCAAGGAGCAGCACTGCCCTGTCGGAAGCTATGAGGATCAATACATAAAGTGGACCATGCTGTGACAAGGAAGGACCAAGACGTGCCGGAGTTTACCAATATTTTCCATACCCTTCACAAAAAGTTGGGTATCAAGGATTTGGAGCAGCATTTGATACTCAAATACTGCGGCTGCCTACACAAGTACATCTAGGAAGAAATAGAATTCTTGAACATCTCCTCGCTCAACACAACATACCGATGTGCCGTCAAGGTCGAACAAAAGTTTAAACAGAAGAAGTGAGACTTTGGATCTGCGAATCCGAAGCAAGAGAAAGGTGCCTCCAAACTGCAGAACAAAGGAAAAAGCCAAGGTGGGGCGGACCAAGACAACCCGCCAAAGCTGCAAGTAAAGAAGACACCACGAAGTCAAAGAAGGACACCGGAAAGTGCTGTGAGTTCCACAAGAGCCCCACTCACAACACAAGTGAGTGTCGGACCAAGCAGTCGCTAGTGGCCGAGTTGAAGGCTTCAAAATCAGAGGCATGTTTCGACCTAGAGTCAGAACTCAATAAGGGGAATGGCAAAGGGAAGCAGATCATTGATGCGGAGCCCAGCGTCACTGTTGCCACTGCCAAGATCTAGAAGAATGAGCCCGAAGACCCAAAGGAGGGGGAGCGTCTTTTCTACTCACAAATGTGGGTGAAGGGTTCACCGCTGTAATTCATTGTTGACAGTGGGAGCCAAAAGAACCTCGTTTTAGCAGAGGTCATGAAGCAGTTGGGCCTACCGACTACACCACACCTACAGTTGTACAGTATCCGGTGGCTACACCGAGGACGAGATCTCCGAGTTCGCCGGCAGTGTTGCCTTCCCTACAGTATCAAGCCCTTCACTGATGAGGTATTGTGTGATGTTGCACCTCTGGATGTTTGTGATGTACTATTTGGCCAGCCATACTTATGGAGGTGACATGTTGTGTATGAGTCAAGGCCTCGCGTTGTTATTATTACTTTGGGTAATTCATTATACAGGATACTGGAGGTAGCCCCACCTACCGCCACCTCTTTGATCTCTGCTAAGAAATGCAGCAAGATCGTCTCCCAAACTAGGAAATTCATTTTATGTCTGGTTCGCTCCCAAAGTAAGGGGAAGATCGTCACCACATCCATGACCCCCGCGAAGGGTTCCTCCACACAGTAGCAGCAGCAAAGGGATACGATCATGACAGAACATAGGAACAACTTCTCCTCACATATAGGGGTACCACACAAGCTTCAGGTGGGCAACAAAGTCTGGTTGCATCTGCAAAAAGAACGCCTTACAAGAGCCCGTCAGAAGCTCAGACCACTCTGACATGGTCCTTACACCAGTACCAAGGCTACAGGAAACAATTCTTTGGAGCATGGCATTCCCCCATTCCTTCAATTTTACCGAATGTTCAATGTGTATCGCCCTCAACCATGCTTCCCACCATTACTAGACACATCCAAGATTGTAGAACAACTCATGAGGGACCAAGTTTAGCAGATGGAGGAACTCAATGCAATGGAACCATTGCTTCCTAAGGGGGGAGGAATGATACAAGTGGATGTTGGTGGCCACCCACCTATCCCACTTGGACCCCCACAACTATCTCTTTTAGTTTTTCAATTTCCGTAATTGTAGCACATTTACTATTTTTAGCAGTTTTTCGGGTCCTGAACTTCCGTAGCCATTTTGAGGCCTTAAACGGATGTTTTTTGGGAAATCTGGGAGCAACATGGGTCCATCAATCGATGTTTCTCTTCCCAAAGTTGTAGTGCTCGGATAGATCTTTCTAACAAGCTATTGTACGCATCAAACGAAGATCGGGTGCCAAAGTTACGACCCTGGGAAGTTGATGTACCAACTTGCCCAAAACGGGGCCCACAATTTGGCATTTCATTTTCTAGGGTTAGGTTTTTGTATGTTAAAGGTTTTCCATTGTTTCTCAACAATAAATAGGCCTTCGAGCATCATTGTAACACAGTTTAGAGGCATGTAGCTGCCACATCTCTTCTTAGAGATAAGCTACCATTGCCCTAGCTGGTTTATTTCCATTGTTGTTTGTAAGCGTAGTTCAGTATTTTACATTAATGAAATAAAGCTTTATTTCCACTGCATCTCTGTGTTTATGGTTATCTCTGTAATTTATTGCATTCCTGTTTAAATCCAGATCAATTCTTGTAGCAAAAGGCTACACTCAAAAGCAAGGTGTTGACAACACAGAGACATTTTCTCCTACGACAACATGGGGCACAATTAGAACTTTGTTTTCTCTTGCAGCTCAGAATAGCTAGAAGATACACCATATGGACATTAAAACAACTTTTTTGAATGGCAATTTAAAGGAGGATGTTTATATGTTTCAGCCTGAAGGTTTTTCTATTAAAGGTAAAGAGAAAAATGTATGTAAGTTGGTAAAGGCGTTGTATGGACTGAAACAAGCATCCCGTGCATGGTATGAAAAACTAACTGAACACCTTCTCAAGTTGAATTATAAGTTGTTTGATTTGGATGATGCAACTCTTTTTGTTAAGAAAGTTGGAAGGTCGGTTGTATATTTGGTTGTCTATGTAGATGATTTGATGATTACAGGAAATAATGATGACTATAGTGTTCGTTAAAAGAGAGTTAATGAAATTTTTTGACATGACAAATTTGGGTTTATTGCATTATTATTTAGGGATTGAAGTTGACCAGAAACCCAAATATATTTTTATTTCTTAGAAGAAGTATATTGGAAAACTATTGGACAGATTTGGGATGTAGGATTGTAACCCTATTTCTACTCCTATGGAGAAAAATTTGAAACTTACTTCCACTAAAGGAAGTACGTTTGAGGATCCAACAAAGTATAAGAAACTTGTTGGAAGTTTGAATTTTCTAACTACTACTCGACCTGACATAGATTTTGTTGTAGGGATACTTTCCAGGTTCATGCATCAACCATGTGAAGGTCATTGGAATGCAATGAAGCGAGTGCTCAAGTATTTGAAAGGCATTCGAACATATGGCATCTAATATTCCAAAGTTGCATATTTCCATCTCACTGACTATTCAGATTCTGATTTTGATGGAGATAAGGAGAATGGGGTCTCTACTTCTAGTTATTTGATGAATCTTGGATCAGCATCCATCAGTTGGAGATCATGCAAGAAGTTTGTTCATGTTTATTCTACTACCAAAGCTGAATGCGTTGCAACAACTCAAGCTACAAAAGAAATGTTTTGGCTTCGCAAAATACTTGAAAACTTGTAGGAGAAACAGAAGGATTCAACTCCACCACTGGCTGACAACACTTCTGTAATTTAGTTCGCCAAGAATCCCAAGTTTCACGATCGAAGCAAGCATATTAACACCAAATATCACTACATTCGACACTATGTAGAGGCAAAGTTATTCATCTGACACATTGTCCTACTTCAGAGCACATCACAGAGATATTTACAAAGGCTCTGGGACGAGAAAATTTTGAAAAGTTCAAAATGTTACTCGACATGTCAGATGTCCCTTCAGATTAAGGGGGTAATGTTAAATAATCCTTCAGGATTGTTATTGAACAATATGTAATTAGTTCCATATTTTATTTTTACAGTTAATAAGTTACCGAGACACAATTGTCTCGTACCTAGATTGCACATGTATAAATAAGTGATTTTATCATTAATACGACGTTCTTTCATTGTGTTCTTTCATTATGGACTTTATTTAGCCTTATATACAACTAGTGAACTCTCTTCCTTCATTTTGAGATTAAATAATATGTTCAACATAAATTGTTGGGTCTGATTCATATAAATCATAAAAAAATTTCCATAGAAATTCATTGGTATTTTTCTATGAAACATGAAAGTATACTATTTCCACCAAATATTGTTGGTTGTGAGTATATCTTCCATCTTAGTTCTCCATATGGTAAAATTTACCCCAGTAAGCTTTTCAATGCTTATCATTGACTCCATTAAGCCACATATAATTAGAACCTACACGCACTGAAATCTCCAACAAAGCTCAGATACAGTTGTTATATTTTAAGCAACAATCAATACATTAACAAAAATAGATTTGACATCAATAATAATTTATTAATGCAATATTGTTGTAAATAAAATAACACATACAATCAAAATAAAAGCAACATATATTTTAGATACTGGAAAACGAATAATATACCAAAAAAACCACAAAAAAATATCAACTACTATTTTATTACTAATAAAAATTACATAGAAAAACCACAAAAAATAATATCAACAACTCTTTCATTAAGGATTAAAATTGCACCAGCTTCAACTTATAAGACCAAATCTCAATCACTTTACACACAAGGGGTGAATTCAACATTATTTATAGAGAAAGTCTTTGTTACATTCTTACATTAGAAGAGAAGAATTGATTACATTCCAAAAAAACTACATTAAATACGCGGAAAAAACTACATTAAATACGCGGAAAAGTCTTTTTTTTTATCATTAAAAAATATATATATTTTATATATTTAAACTCACACCTAACCTAACATAAAAGATAAAAATATACGAAAAATAAACACCGGAAAGCATTTCTTTATGTAAGAAAGACCTACTGGTGGCTTTCTTCCATCGATGGCTGCCCCTCTATCCAAGAAGTGGCTTGTATGGATTAAGAAAAATATTGAGTGCGAGTTACAAGTCAAAGTTTTTCTCTGTTTTCGCGAACAACAAACAATATGTCTATCTATTAGGTATTTATATAAACGGTATTTTATTTTGAAAAAAAATAATGAATTTGAATTTATTATTAAGTAGTTATATAAATTAAAGGGTAGATAATCAAAATACTAAATTTATTATACAATTAAAATTAAAAAAAATCATAAAAATTAATTAAATTATTAATATTTGGTTCGAAATGCGTCGACCAAATATTGGAGATGTGATTTTTTCTGAAAATCTTCATAAATTAAAAGAAAAATCAATATATGGGTTAAAAACTCAAAAATATATAACAAGAAATATAGTAAAATAATCTTTTGACAATAAGAGTTGAATGCAATAAATAAACATTTAATGGAGATCAAATTTAATATTTGTGGACATAACATTTTTTTTTTAATTAAATTGAAAAACAAAAAGGTATAACTATGAAATAAATCTCTATCCTTAGTTCATAGAAAAGAATTTCTCAAATTTACCTAATAATTAATATTGATATAGAAATTAAATCCCTATCATCCAACTAATAATTAATAATAATTAAATTAAAATTATAAATTTCCTACAAAATAAACACAACTATAAACATAACTCAAATTTTCCCAACTCTCTTTATAAAAATTATTAAATAAAACCCATTACAAAAATTTAAAAATAAAAAATAAAAAATAATATAATATATTTTAAATTTCATAACAAAATTATAATAAGTATAAATATATTAAATTTAAAAATAAAAATATATTAATCAAAGGCATCTTTTATCGTACACGATTTTATAATTCACAAATGTCGTGAAAAATTCACCAACAAAAAGTGGAATTCGGTGAACATCCATGAATCAAGTGCCTTAATTATTGATTCACCCTTACTCCTCTATCCTCTTTTTGTACACATAAAATATTTAAAATTATTTTAATAATATATAATTATCATTTATAGATTTTATATTTTATATATAAATATGAGAAGTAATTTTTTTTTATATAATTGTGGTGTATTGTTAAGTCATTTCGTCATGTAAAAGTTATATCAAAATTTAATGAGAAAAAAATCTAATCATATTAAAGATTAGTGTGACTCAAGTCAAGTGTAATTTTCATATAATTTTGATGGCTTAGATGTGATCTCCTATAATCATCTAAGACACAAACAATTCAACTAAAAAACCAATAATTATAATTAGTAATTAATAAAAATATGTTCAAACTTTAAATATCGCTTATTATATATTTATATGAAAAATAATTTAGATACATAATTACATTATATTTTTTTTGGTAGGTAAGCACCCACAGGGGATTTTAACCAGTGACTTATCATAAGGAGTGTCTTAATAATGCACCCATTCACCATTAATCCAAAGCCCCATGAGCTATACATAATTACATTATAATCAATTATATATTTACTAATAAATTAAATAATTTTTATATTAAATTATATAGAGTTCTATTATTACATTAATAATAATATTTACATTAAATAATACATATTAAATTATACAAAATTATATAAAGTTTTATTATTACAATAATAATAATATTATATTAATGTTGTGTCATCATAATTATAAAATTATTATAATTAATAATAACTAATTTATTAATAATTACATAATAATAATTAATTTAAACCTAATTATATGTTTAAATTGTTTTTCATATAAATGTACGATAGGTAATATTTAACATTTGAACATATCTCCATGTGCTTAGGAAATGGATAAGATTTTCTATTAATATTCAAATAAGTTACAAGTTCAGTATCTTTACATGTTTAGTTGTTTCATTTACTTTAAAGTTTTTGTATGTTTAGAAAAAGACTTTCTTTGGCTTATATTTCCTACTTGCTATATAGTTAAATTGAGGAGTCTTTTAAAAACTTTCCACAATACTTTTAGATACAAAATATATTTATAGAACATAATTTCGAAGAAAACTTAGTGACTAGCTTATGCTTGATGGTCCGACTTCAGATTTTTCCTCTGCTGATGTTGCTGCTTCATTTTGTTCTAGGTGTGCTTTATCAAGTGTATCTTGAAAATCCCCAACTGCATTGAATTCCATGCATGCGCAAGGTCCTTCATCTCCCTAATTTCCTTCTGGCTCCAACCTTTCCAGTCGAAGATCTAAGATTGCAACCTCTGTTTCCATTATTACCTAAAGCTTGTCAATATTTCTATGCAACAACTCATTTTTCTAATTTATAAGTGACATAGGGGCATGCTTCTCTGTTGCTACCATTTCACCCTGTCAATTGAGCAAGGTCACTGTTATATGGTCGAGCTTTCAATTAATTTTATCTTGCCCTTTGTTGAGAGGAGTCTACGAGTCGCACTCCATTGCCCCAACTATCCTTTGGATTGCTTTCTAGTGGGCTCCAATATTGTAGCAATAATGCTACAACTCCTGGAGCTTCCTTCTTTAATCTTATCAACCCGGTAGTTCGTAACAAACTTGGAAGCGACTGTGCTGTATGCACAAGTACTAGCTCTTGCCGCAGCTGTCACTTGGTCAGCTGGCACAAGTCCGCTAGGGGCTCAAGCCAACTTCTATGAGCTCTTAGAAGAAGCTTTTTAACTGATGGATGAAAGCTAACTCAAAGGAAGCTGATCTACTTGCAGAAAGGAACTGAAAGCCAACAAGAAACACAAACCCTAGCAAACCATAATTCTACCAGCTAGTCTTACTGATGCAAAGATGGGAATGCAAACTACTGGAAGAGATGCCATTACTTCTATGAAGGTAAAATGCATGTGTCTAGACTACCTCTATCTGAAGAAAACATTGTTTGTATTTTTGTTTCAGTTATTAGAATTATCATGCATGTGCTTTTAACTAGCTTTTTACTGTGCAGAGGTGGATCAAGGAGGAGAAGGGCTTGGAAAAGGTTGGGAAGGTTCAGAGAGGGTCTAAGGGATTCCTAACACCCTCCCAGAGAGTTTCACAAAGTTTGGCTGCCAAAAACCGAGTTTATGAGCTTCTACAGGAAGTCTGCAGGGGTTCTACAGGATGTTTCAGAAGTTCTACAGGATGTTCAGTAATTCCTACAGGATGTTCTACGATTGGGTTTTGGATGATGGGTGAGTGGAAGAGGCTGCATGGATGGATAGGGAGGTAGGAGAGGGGCTTGTAATGACTTAGTGACAGAGAGATGAGATGATGAGGGGGTGTGCAAAGCTAGTTTGTCTGAAGGAGGGTAGAGGGAATGGAAGGCCGAGAAGTTAGGATAACATGGGCAGAAGAGTAGTTGAGAGACAAGGGGTCTAATTGGGAGATGAGAAGTTGGCATGGGCAAGGCTTAGAAGGACGAGAGAGTGAGGGAGTAGCACTGCACAGTGTAAACTGAACCAAATCATCCACGTCCTGCACATAACCAAAATATTACTAACCTATTCTAACTGTTTAATGGAACCAATGAACAACAACATTATTTCCAAAGAGAATCATGTATGGTACTGAAGCAAAGAAACATTCCAAGAGGTCTGAGCGCATGGACAACTACTACAAACGAAAATATTGCACCAAAGATTGCATGAGTACGTAAGCCAATGTTTTTGGTGGGTAACACTGTCTGCAATTCCAGCCCCTAGAAAGAGGTGAAAATGAGAGTACAGTCAACCCTTTTCTGGAACTTTTATCAAGTCTAATCTCTTTACTTTATTCTAAACATATGGAGCAACTTTATCTTCTAACAATGACCTACTTAACCACACCATGAAATCTAACTCAACAAATTGTGTTTCAAATGCATGTAAAGAAAACCATAATGTTGAAAGAAAAGATAACAATACAAAAGAAGGAGGCCTTAGGCTCTCAGGTTGGGCCCAACCCCGAGAGCTATGGCTCCTTTTAAAAACTCAGAACTGAGATCAAATCTGACTGCTTCCCATTAAGAAATAATAATCATAAGTCAAAAAGTATGCCAATAATGGCTACAAAAGAGCAAAAACAGAGCTAGCAGCTCATAGTGTAGAATGTGCAACAATGTTTCAAAAGTCCTCTTCGAAGGCTAAAGCCTTATCATTTATACATCACGAGGCCCCAAGCTGGCCTCCTAAATCAGTGGGACTTGGCTGACCAAACTAGGAGTGAACAGCTGCTTCCTCAAAATCCGTTTGGCTGCCTTCTAGATCCGGTTGTGATGGTTGTTGGGGCTCGGAGTTGGGGGTGAAGATCCCGAGGAAGGCCATTTAATGCTGTGGACAACCCTCCTACGAATCCTCAACCCCATCTTGGCTATCTCCTGGCCCTTATCTGCTCGGTTTTGTTCCAATCATGTGTCAAAAAACCTGAAATGAGCACGTGTTAGCCACCTAGGAATAATGACTTCCCTTATTCGTACAAATGACATAAACATACTAAAAAATGATGCATAAGTTATGAAAAATGAAGGATTGAGCAAAGGTAGTTAGGCCAAATGAGCCCAAAATGTTACCAAATTTGGGGCTCATCACCACCCCCCAGCTAAAATGATTGCTCATCCCTGAGCAACTAATCTAGCTCCTCGTCCTTCATTGCTTTCACCGCCACCCTCACATCCCAGGCTTCAGAAGTAGTCTCCTCCTCACTGGCATGGAACCCAGCCTTCCTTTCCACCTCTTCCCACTGCTTATGCTCTTCTTTTTCTGTGCTGCCTTCCATCAATCCTAACAGCAGAGGTGGGCTTAGCTTGAGGCCAATCCAGCTGGCTTGGAGGTTCTGTATGGACTTCTTGTAGAGGGGCACCCGTGCTAGAGCTTCCCTCATTCGAGTTGGAGTGTGATATTCTCTGATTTTAAGGTTGTGGGACAATGTGTTCCATCGGCGGGTGCAAGCATGAACACAGTTCTCCCCTAATAGTCGCTCCATATCCTCGAAATGTGCTATAGCCTGGGCCTGCTGATCCATGTATTTCAATAACGTTTGAGGGTTGGTGGCTAAGTGTTGGTGGGCCGATATCAATGTAGTGGGATCCCCTGGCTCTGCTCTAATCAGCAGTGGCTCATGTAACTCTCGGTTCATGACCTCTTTGACTTCCATTGCTCTCTTCTCTTCATGGTTCAACCATGAAGAAAATGCCATCAACTGCATATCCCCTACAACTGTGTTGGGATCCCATGAAGTCACATTAGGAAGGGCCAAATTATGGAGATAGAACTCCGATAGTTTGGCCTTGTCCTCTGATGAACTGCTATTGCATAACTCTGTGAACTGCTGGGGGTCTTGGATTTGGGAGATACCCCTCTGTGCTAATGCATTGATTTGAAATTGCAGCCACTGGTCCCGTAGGTACAGGCCATAAGATTTGGCTGGTTGTCTGCATTGTAGAGCATCCATGGCCCAACTGGCCATGCAGGCCAGTTGTGCCTCTTTTTGCTGCAACTGCTGTTTGAGAGCTTGTATCTCGATTTGTGCTTGCAGTTCCCTTTCCTGTAGATGCGAGGTTGGCTCCCCATGACCAACTTGCAGTCCTTCTTTCCCTTGATGTTCTGCTGTAGTGTCCCCTGATGATGTGCCCTTTTCTTTCTTCAATTCCTGTAGTTGCAGTTTAAGTTTCTCATTCTCTTCCTGTAGGAACACCCGCTGGCAGTTTGCCACGTGTTTGGCCATAGCTAATTCTTTTCGTGCCTCCTTGAGTTGTTCCTCCAAGGGGCCTATATCTGCCACTCCTTTTGATTTAGCTATTTTCATCCACGTGTGAGTTCTCACTCTTTCTTCCTCCAACGCAAAGAAAAGTGGCACAGTGAATTTCTGTGGGATAATTTTTCCAGCCTCCAAGAAGTTATAATACGAGCTCAAGCTTGGCTGGGGACTAGGTTCCGGAATATGCTCTTTCTCTTCTTCCCTCGGTGGCTCTACTTCGTCTTCCCTAAGTGGTGATGTGGCTGCCTCTCCCTCCATTTTCTCTGTCTCCTTGAGCCGGGCCAATGTTTCCTGTAGAACGGCCTCAGCATCCTGTAGTGGGGTTTTCGAAGCCAACCTGTCCATTCTCTCCTTCCAAGCAGTTGTCTTCGGGCTCCCCCGCTCATAAGTGACTGATATTTTTGAGGGGGACCTCTCCCTTGGCGAGGTAGGGGTGTCCTCTATAGTAATTGGGCTGCTGGATGGAGGTTGGGGCCTGCCTGTTTTGATCCTTACACTCCTCCGTGCTTTGAAATACAGAGGGATCTCCCTCTTTCGTTTTTCCCTCGGCTTGGGAGGTGTACTAAGGGTGGCCAGCACGGCTGCTGCCTCCCTTGCAAGAATTTCAGCTGTCTTCTCCTTTGGTTTTCCTTTCTCAAGGCTTCTTGTAGAAGGCCCTGTAGTTGCTGATTTCTGGCTTCCTGTAGAAGCTGTTTTTGACTTTCCTGTAGAAACAGGTGGCACCGTTTTAGCCTGTTTGGCTGAGGGTGCTTTGTCTTTTGACTTTGCTGATGCTGCTTTCGAGGTGCCTTTACTGATGTGGACTTGTTCAGTCTTTTCCACTCTACTTTGTAACCTTTTCTCCCTGGGTGTCAATGTGGATTTGTCATCCTCCTTTTCGGCAACCTGGTGTTTCTCTTGTTTCCCCTTTTGTTCTTTCTTCGGTGCTTTGGCCACGGTTTCTTGGCCTTTCCCTTTCTTCTCTGTGTGTATTGGCTCCTTCTCCTCGCTGCTGGAGGAAGTAAGCTCCTCGATCAACATTTTGATATCGCCATCCTTAGTCAGATTTCGGAAGGCTTCCCACGAGAGAGGGACGGTGTATGTGTGGAGTGAATCCTCCACGAGGAGCTTAATGAGCCCATGATGGGCTACCTGGTCTGGCGTGCCCTCTCGTAATTTGGTGGCACATTCAGTCATGGACTGCAAAAGGAAGTAGGGAATGCTTAGCTTGTTTTCTGAAGGTAGGTCCATCTGGTGCCTCAGTTCTGTGAGCAGCCGGAAATGGTACCCATATACGATGCTGAATTGTCCTTCGCACGTGATATATTTCATAATTTGGAGGCTGACCTCACTCAAAAGCGGCTGTAGGCTAGCTCTGCGAACCCCGTTCTTATCCTCTGAGAATTGCTCCTCTGATAAAAAGAACTCCTTTTTAGCCTTCTGGCCTAGTTTTCTCTCCTCCTTATCCCACGGTACCCCCATTGGGAGGTCAGTGACTCTGCTGATGAACTGTGGGGTGAGTCTGAGATTCAAACCCCTGAAATTTACAACGGCCAGCGTTTTTGATTTTGGCTTGAAAGCCCACAGGAATTCCTCTGCCACCTCATCATCATACCCTTGAAGCTTGTCGCAGAACGACATCCATTATGCACGAGAGAACAGTTCTACCACCTCAGGGTTTTCCCGTAGCTTCTTTGAGTCTGTCGGTTCCTTCCTAATGAATCCACCCGGCATGGTGAAAGCTTGCTATGTTAGCCGGAGGTGGCTGGTGCGTATCAAAAGATGGGCCTTTCGGATTTCTTGAGATAGAGCGCAGAATTACGCCTCCGTCAAGCACACAATTTGTGAATTCTTGGCTATCTACAGGTGAGCCTTGACAGGGGCTCAATTACGAACCACATCCTGTAGAAAACCCCGCATATACTACGACGACAATTTTCATGCAAAAGGAAGACGACGCTTGAAATTTTATGCTCAGACTGTAGTTTTACTTTTTTGAGGACGTCGACTTCGCCACCCTTCAAACCAATTGCATGGGAGGAACAGGTTTAGGCTTACCTTTTCCAATTCGCCACCTTTGACGTGAATAGATCAATTTCCTTTGTAGCGGCGAGCTTCCTGTAGAAGTCGCGCACAGGTTCTGGAGAGCACGTCAGTGGTTCTGCGCCTTCTGTGCAACCACTAGATGTTTGAACAAGCTGAAGACTTGGAGTAACGAGCTTCAGAGAAATTCAGACGCTTACTCGACTGCAAAACGACTGATGATAAATGAGTGGAGTGACGATCTAGCCGGTAGATTTGAATCCCTGCGGAATTCGTGGCACGGGGGTGAGCTGTCCCTGCCGGACCGTTGGACGACGTCACTTATTCATTTCACTGCAAGTCTCCCTGACCACCGCATCATTCCCTGCATATCTACCGCCGCCATTTCTGTTAAAATGCCGCTTCTCCCCGACTGGACGCTTCCCACGTGTCCATTTCCCGTTTTGCTTGACACGACCAACACTTTCCGAATCTGACGAGACCATCGGACTGGTCGTGGTGGCCAGTTGAATGGCTACCGGACTGCTCAACCCATTCATTTTCACACTTGCAAAGATTTCAGAGAATTTTTCATGTAATTTGATGAAAAAAGGGTGAGGCACTTACCTGTGCGGCCGCGACGTGATTTTCAGGTTTCGGGACGAGGGTGACGGATCCGCCTACTGCTGCTTCATGCATAGGCACAGGGGTTCCTCCTTGTAGACTGCTGTTGGTTACGAAGCTTATTACCTGGTTGCGGATGGTGCATGTGCCCGCTCTATGTGTTGCAGGCACCTTGATGGTGTACACTTTAGCTGGATGAACTGCTACGGGATTCCTGTAGGATGTCCTGTAGCAGTTTGTCCTCCTCGGGTGCATGCCGAAACGGTGGAGACGGTGGCATCACGGTCACGGTCGCAGGGTCCTCGGATGGCTTTGGTAAGTAGCGCATGGGGTCTCTGCATCCTTTATTCCATTTGAGAATCGCTTCCTCTGATAATTCAATGTCCTGATTTGACTGTGCAGGTATTTCCATTGCATGGCAACTAGGGTGGTAGAAGGAGGCGACAACAGTGCGTGATGGAGAAAAAATTAGCTTGCATGTCTCCGTGTCGGACCTCGGGCATTAGATCTCCCCACACAGTCGGTTCTGGGCCGTCCAAAGATTCTACAGGAAGTTTCCTGTAGAAATACAGAACTTCCTGTAGAAAGTCCTGTAGCTTCCTGTAGAAGACTAAACTGTGATCAAATCATGCCCAGACCTTGGAAGATATGAGTGTTTCTGGAGGGAGTGCTGGTGAGGTCACCTGGTAGCATAGTAGGGACACTTTTCTTTGAGTTGAGGGACCTCTTTTCCTGCGTGGAACACCTGCAACCTGCATGAATTATCAAATCTTGAACCTGTTTTCCTTGTTTCTTTGCTTGCTTTTTTTTTTTTTTGAAAGACAGCAGGGGCGCCTCCATGAGGTTTTCACCCTTACCATCTGCCTTGAGCACCTCAGAGAGGTTTTCACCCAAGGGTCTTTTTTCACACATTTTCAGAAGACAGCAGGGACGCCTCAATGAGGTTTTCACCCCTACCATCTGCCTTGGGAGCCTCAGAAAGGTTTTCACCCAAGGATCTTTATTATTATTATTATTATTACTATTATTATTATTTTTTTGAGATGTTCAGGGTATGCCCAAAACAGAGGCAGAACCCTTCTCTATGACCAGCACTGATTTTTCCATAGTTTTGATGAATTCTTGCCTTGAAAGAGGTTTTCTGTAGATCTTTAGTCGATGCCCATTGACAAGCATGGGGATGGCCTCCTCATCAATGGTCCGAATAAGAACAGACCCATTGTCATTACATTTTTCCACTGCATATGGTCCCAGCCATCTGGTTCTCAGCTTCCCCTTGAAGTCCTTATGCCTGGAATCATACAACAGCACCCAATCTCCCAGTTGAAATTGCTTGTCATTGAGGTGTTGGTCATGCCACACCTTCCTCTGAATTTGAACCACTTCGGAGTGGAGAAGGGCCTGCATTCAGTGCTCATCCAATCCATTCAGCTACAATAACCTTTCTTGTTGGGCATGGCTGAGATCCAGGTCCAGCTGAGCTGCCATCCTCAAGGTGTTATACTCGAACTCAATTGACAGCAAAGCTCTCTTCCCATAGACCAGCTCATACGGTGTGAAGCCGGTTGTGGTCTTCCAAGTGGTGTTGTAAGCCCACGTGGCCTCAACCAGGCGATCTGCCCAATCTTTTCTACTCCTGCTCACCACCTTAGTCAAGATCCCTTCCAATGCTCTATTGGTGACTTCCACCTGCCCATTTGATTGAGGATGATAGGGGGTGGAAGTCCTATGCTTGATCTTGTGATGAGTGAGTAGGTCTTCAATTAAGTTGGAGGTGAACTGGCTTCCTTGATCAGTGACTAACTCTCTTGGGTAGCCAAATTTGTAGAAGATGTTTTCTCTTAAGAACTCGGCCACCTTTTCTTCTGTCGCTGCTTTGATTGCCTTGGTTTCTGCCCACTTTGTCAGGTAGTCTGTGCACACAATGATGTAAGACCTTTGCCTCGAAGGAGGATTGATTGGACCCACAAAATCCATACCCCACTTCTCAAATGGCTCAAGAGTCACTTGAGGTTGGAGAGGCATTTCGTCCCTTGGAGTCGGTTTCCCAATCCTTTAGCATCAGTCACATTCGCTGATATACCTTCTAACATCTTGATGAAGTGTGGGCCAATAGTAGCCTGCCTGCAGGATTTTGAAGGCAGTCCTTTTGGCTACAAAATGTCCTCCACAAGGTCCGTCATGACAGGTTAGGAGGATATCAAAGACTTCCTCCTCCCTTACACAACGCCTTAAGATCTGATCAGGGCCAAGCTTGAACAGGTTGCCCCCGATCCAAGTGAATGAGGCACTCTTCCTCACGATCCTGCTCTTCTCCCTTGAGGATAGGTGCAGAGGGAACTGTGCTGAGACAAGGTAGTTTGCTATATCAGAAAACCATGGAGAGAGTACTGAGATAGCAAACAGATGTTCATCTGGCATTTGGTCATCCACTGTTCCATCCTCACCTGCAGGTAAATCCAATCTAGACAAAAAGTCAGCAACAACATTTTCTTTACCTGGCTTGTCAACAATAGTCAAATCAAACTGCTGCAACAAAAGTAACCATCTAATAATATGAGCATTCACATCCGATTTATTCATTAAATATCTAATTGCAGCATGATCAGTATGTACAAATGTTTGATATCCAGTGATATAATGTCGGAATTTGTTCAGTGCATGGACCACGGCCAAGAATTCTTTCTCAGTTACAGTGTAATTCAGTTCTGCCTTGGATAAGTTTTTGCTGACAAAGTATATGGCGTATGGAAGTTTTTGTTCAACTTGTCCTAAGGCTGCCCCTATGGCTTTTTTCGAGGCATCAGTGTGGATGTGGAAAGGTAGGGCCCAGTTTGGACCTCTCAAGATTGGGGCAGACACCAACTTGTCCTTTAATTCATTCAGAGCCTTCTGACAATCGTCAGTCCATTTAAACTCAACATCTTTTGCCAAGAGGCTAAACAATGGTGAGGCTAGCTTGCTGAAGTCTTTAATGAATCTCCTATAATACCCTGCTAAGCCTAAGAAAATTCGAACATATCTTACCTTCTGAGGAGGTGGAACCTTCTTGATGAGAGCAATTTTGTCAAGATCCACTTGTAACCCTTGGCAAGAAATGGTATGGCCTAGCACGGTCCCTTCAGTCATCAAGAATTCACACTTTTCAGGACTAAGGGACAGGTTCATCTCGATGCACTTGGTTAGGACTTTTCCCAGATTAGACAATGCTTCTTGGAAGTTGGAACCATAAGGAGTGAAGTCATCCATATAGATTTCCACTGAATCATGGACCAGCTCAGAAAAGATGCTCAAGACAGCTCTCTGGAAGGTGGGAGGAGCATTGCATAGTCCAAAGGGAAGAACTCGGTAAGCAAAGGTACCCCAAGGAAAAGTGAAGGTGGTCTTATCTTGGTCTTTCGGGCTGATTTGGATCTGGTTATACTCGCTAAACCCATCTAGGAAAGAGAAAAACTTCTTTCCTGCCAGTCCATCCAACACTTGATCTATGAAGGGTAGAGGAAAATGGTCTTTCTTGGTGGCCTTGTTTAGTTCTCGGTAGTCCACACAGATTCTCCACTTCCCGTTTTTCTTGGGAACCAACACCAGAGGGGACACCCATTCGCTATCCGAGATGGGGTAAATGAATCCGACATCCAACAGTTTTTGCAATTCCTCCTTGACGATGTCCTTAAGGGTTGGATTCATTCTCCTTTGGGGTTGCCTAACTGGTTTACAATCTTCTTTGATGTAGATGTGATGGGTACAGACCGAAGGATGGACTCCTTTCATCTCCTTATAGCTCCAAGCAAAAGCATCTAGATGACTGGCCAACAGACTACACAGCTCCTTTTCCTGGGAAGGAGATAGGGAGGAGCTGATCTTTAACGTTCTCTTGGGGCCAAACTCCACATTTTTGACTCTGGGAGCGACAGGGTTGGTCACACAAAGGTCCGCTAAGGTGCTGGTTTGGGCATCCTCCACCAATTCCTCTAAGGACAATGCACTGGAAGGTGGATTCTGGATCAAGGTCTCAATCAAATCATCCTCGGTTGGGGGGCCTCCCTAGTGGTGTCTAGGGTGCACAAAGGTGTTGAGTACACCTCATCCTCTTCTCCTTCCTCCAACCAAAGTGGTAAGTCATGCTCTAATAGGGGTTGGGCAGGAGGGTACAGGACTAGCTGCTTGGACATAGGACCATTTTTGATGGTCATGTTTCCTGCGCGGCAGCTTATGTAAGCATCTGCAGTGGCTAACCAGGGCCTTCCCAAAATAACAGGGTATCCAGTAAGCTTTTCCTTTGGTTGCAGAACCAAGAAGTTTGCAGGGTATTCCCAAGAGTCAACAGAGACCAAGACATCCTCTACAATCCCTTCGGGAGTCACGGTGGAGCGATCTACTAGTTGCAGGACTGTCGAGGTCTTTCTCAAGGAACCCTGAAGGTTGAGTTTGAGCATGGTATCCCTGGTCATTACATTAATGGCAGCCCCCAGATCAATCAATGTGTGAGGTATGATGGTGCCATTGATGTGGACATCGACTACAGGACTCCCAGGATCCAGATACTTTGGGCAGATGGCCTGCCCCAACATAAGATCAGACAGTTGTCCTATGACATTGATGGTTGAAGCATCTCTTTTTCGCCTGCCTGGGTGTCTGAAACACTTTTCCTTAACCAGTTTGTTGTATATCGGTACATCTTTGATGGCTTGGAGAAGTGGTATTCTCACACACAACTGTTTGACTTCTCCCAGAAGCTCATCCTCCTCTGGGTTGGGTTGTGTGGTGGCCATTAGTCTCTCAGGAAAGGGTGGAATGGCCTTTGGTTCACTTTCCTATTTATCTTCCTCGTCCTCCGGGGGAGGAGGTTGGCGATCCGGAAGAGTCTTTCTAGATCGCAGGTTGATCTCCTAGATCTCTACAACATAGGTAGGGCATGATGTTTCCCCAGTATATACCTGCTGGGCCTGTTGGTTGTTGGGGTTCGGGTTCGGTTGAGCAGGCATTTGGGGTTGCCTTGGAGGAGCAGGAGGTAATGGTTGTGGTTGAGTTGGTGGTGGAGGCAAAATGGCGGGAGGAGTATTGTACTGGGGCCTCCACCCCGATTGAGGTGCATTCCACTGAGGCTGTGGCTGGGCATGTGAGTGAAACGAATGAGTAGTGGGCTGAGTATGGTACTGAGGCGGGTAAGACCATAGAGGAGGTATAGACCAGGAAGGATGAGCAGGGGGACCCCAGGAAGGCATAGGAGCAGATTGGTTGGGGCTGTAATAAGCTTGGGGCGTCCCTTGCATCCCCTGTTGGTAAGGTCTAGGTCCATGTGGCCTCCTTTGGTTGAGGAAATAGAGAGGTTCAGTGGGCGCTTCTGTCCCTTGATACATGGCTTTAAGCCCAGGTAAGGTTGGACATTGGTTTGTGGGGTGGTCCTCCTCACAGACAAAACATACCTCAACCGAATGTAATGGGCACTCGTTCTTAGGGTGTTTCCTTGTACACCTAGGGCAGAAGATAGCCAAAGCCCTCTCAGCTTCCTCCTTCTTCTGATGGATTCAGAATGTATCAAGTTGCATGGCGATGGTCTATCTCACCTCAGTCTTGAGGTCCTCTAATTGATTTGCAAACTCATGTTTGGAGAAAGGAATACCAGCTGAGAGGAGGTTTCCTCTACCTCTTTTCCGGGCTGCCCTAGAGTGGTTTCTAAACACAGTCTTTATGTCCTCATAAGGTAGTTGGTAAATATCTCCTCCAGCTAGCATGTGAAGGGTATCTAAGAGGTCTTCAGGGACTCCTCGGAGCAGGACCAACTTGAGGGATTCAGGGTCAAGTGTGCACATGGCCCGTTTATAGCTAAGTTGGAACCTTTCCTCGTAATCTTCTAAAGACTCATCATTGCCCATGGTCATCCGAAAGATTTCTCCCTTGGCTTCCTTGGACCTACAATAGTCCCGGTATTTGGTATTGAAAGCTTGCTGCATCTGGGCCCAAGTGGTGATACTGTTCCCAGGTAAGCCCATGAACCAGCGTAATGCTGCATCCTTAAGGGTAGAGGGGAAGAGTTTCAGCTTTTGCTCATCTTCGGTGTAGTCATAGGTTTGACAAAGGACAGCAAACTCAAACAGGAAGGTATCAGGGTCTTCAGTAGTCAGTCCATGGAAGTGAGGTAAAGCGGAGGGGCTGATGTTCTTCATTTTCATGTCTCCATTGGTATCTCGGATGGGGAAGGCACCTTCAATTCTCTCATCTTCTCCCCTATTGTCAACCATAGCTTCAGATGGAGTGTTCTCTAACTCTTCTTCTGCTATAGGATCTTCGTATATCTCAGGAGGTTCGCCTATAGGTTCTTCTGGATCACTGTCACCAAAGAAGAGAGAAGGGTGACTTAGTGATGTGGTGGGGGTGTTGGGTAAGAATTTTCCTGTTTTATCTCGATTTCTACGAGGCATGAAATCGAAAGACTTTTGATTGCTTTTGTTTTTTCTGGTACCTGCAAAACTAAAACAGATTGAACTGCAACTAACTATCTTGCTGAAACGGAAATGCAGAATAGAAATGAAAGCATGAAAGAACTAATCTATTTTTCTCAAATGAAATTGCAGGAATGAAATGCTAGGCTACGCTTGCGGAATTGAAATGCTAATCTACACTTGCAGAAATGAAATTGCGGAATTGAAATGTTAATCTATGAAAGCAGGAAATTTCTATGCTACTTTTGCAGAAAGGAAATTGCAGAATGGAAATGAAATACTACTTAGCAGAAGGCGAGAGTAGGAAAGTAGAAGAAAAGCAACAATCACCAATACTCTGATGCTTCCCCGGCAACAGCGCCAAAAAGATGGTGGGCTCCAGTATTGTAGCAATAATGCTACAACTCCTGGAGCTTCCTTCTTTAATCTTATCAACCCGGTAGTTCGTAACAAACTTGGAAGCGACCGTGCTGTATGCACAAGTACTAGCTCTTGTCGCAGCTATCACTTGGTCAGCTGGCACAAGTCTGCTAGGGGCTCAAGCCAACTTCTATGAGCTCTTAGAAGAAGCTTTTTAACTGATGGACGAAAGCTAACTCAAAGGAAGCTGATCTACTTGCAGAAAGGAACTGAAAGCCAACAAGAAACGCAAACCCTAGCAAACCCTAATTCTACCAGCTAGTCTTACTGATGCAAAGATGGGAATGCAAACTACTGGAAGAGATGCCATTACTTCTATGAAGGTAAAATGCATGTGTCTAGACTACCTCTATCTGAAGAAAACATTGTTTGTATTTTTGTTTCAGTTATTAGAATTATCATGCATGTGCTTTTAACTAGCTTTTTACTGTGCAGAGGTGGATCAAGGAGGAGAAGGGCTTGGAAAAGGTTGGGAAGGTTCAGAGAGGGTCTAAGGGGTTCCTAACACCCTTCCAGAGAGTTTCACAAAGTTTGGCTGCCAAAAACCGAGTTTATGAGCTTCTACAAGAAGTCTGCAGGGGTTCTACAGGATGTTTCAGAATTTCTACAGGATGTTCAGTAATTCCTACAGGATGTTCTACGATTGGATTTTGGATGATGGGTGAGTGGAAGAGGCTGCATGGATGGATAGGGAGGTAGGAGAGGGGCTTGTAATGACTTAGTGACAGAGAGATGAGATGATGAGGGGGTGTGCAAAGCTAGTTTGTCTGAAGGAGGGTAGAGGGAATGGAAGGCCGAGAAGGTAGGATAACGTGGGCAGAAGAGTAGTTGAGAGACAAGGGGTCTAATTGGGAGATGAGCAGTTGGCCTGGGCAAGGCTTAGAAGGACGAGAGAGTGAGGGAGTAGCACTGCACAGTGTAAACTGAACCAAATCATCCACGTCCTGCACATAACCAAAATATTACTAACCTATTCTAACTGTTTAATGAAACCAATGAACAACAACGTTATTTCCAAAGAGAATCATGTATGGTACTGAAGCAAAGAAACATTCCAAGAGGTCTGAGCGCATGGACAACTACTACAAACGAAAATATTGCACCAAAGATTGCATGAGTACGTAAACCAATGTTTTTGGTGGGTAACACTGTCTGCAATTCCAGCCCCTAGAAAGAGGTGAAAATGAGAGTACAGTCAACCCTTTTCTGGAACTTTTATCAAGTCTAATCTCTTTACTCTATTCTAAACATATGGAGCAACTTTATCTTCTAACAATGACCTACTTAACCACACCACGAAATCTAACTCAACAAACTGCGTTTCAAATGCATGTAAAGAAAACCATAATGCTGAAAGAAAAGATAACAATACAAAAGAAGGAGGCCTTAGGCTCTCAGGTTGGGCCCAACCCCAATAGCTATGGCTCCTTTTAAAAACTCAGAACTGAGATCAAATCTGATTGCTTCCCATTAAGAAATAATAATCATAAGTCAAAAAGTATGCCAATAATGGCTACAAAAGAGCAAAAACAGAGCTAGCAGCTCGTAGTGCAGAATGTGCAACAATGTTTCAAAAGTCCTCTTCGAAGGCTAAAGCCTTATCATTTATACATCACGAGGCCCCAAGCTGGCCTCCTAAATCAGTGGGACTTGGCTGACCAAACTAGGAGTGAACAGCTGCTTCCTCAAAATCTGTTTGGCTGCCTTCTAGATCCGGTTGTGATGGCTGTTGGGGCTCGGAGTTGGGGGTGAAGATCCCGAGGAAGGCCATTTAATGCTGTGGACAACCCTCCTACGAATCCTCAACCCCATCTTGGCTGTCTCCTGGCCCTTATCTGCTCGGTTTTGTTCCAATCATGTGTCAAAAAACCTGAAATGAACATGTGTTAGCCACCTAGGAATAGTGACTGCCCTTATTCGTACAAATGACATAAACATACTAAAAAATGATGCATAAGTTATGAAAAATGAAGGATTGAGCAAAGGTAGTTAGGCCAAATGAGCCCAAAATGTTACCAAATTTGGGGCTCATCACTTTCACACCTAAAGTTCCTTGCTTACAATCAAAACTCTTTCAATGTTCAGAATATCCATGCCTTGTTTACATAACCTTTCACCTTGAATTCTTGATCCCTTCGACATATGAAACCAATCAATGTATTTAAAGTATAGTCCCGCCTCATTCCAATCGCCGCCTAGACATTCCTTGTATGTTACCTCCTTGCAATTATTATGAGTTATCTCCATTAAAGTGTTGTATATTAAGCGTGCTATCCTTTGCTTGATGATGGGTTTATTACGATGTAGACTCCATATACAATCATGATGAAGGATTCCATACTACCAGTTGTCCATCTTATAAAGATCAAGTGGTAACCATGACCAGATGTGATTGTGGTTTTAGAGGCTTGCTTTCTTTTCAACATTTATGGAGAGTCATTGTTTTAATAAATATGCAATATCATTATTTAGTATAGCTAGAATACGAGGACCTATAATTACATGAAGCCAACGAACCTCCCAACAAATTCCCTTGCTGACTTTATCTCAATCATTTTATGACTTGCTTGGATTTTAATTTCAAAGGTTTTATTACTATGATCTAAAGCCATCGTCCCTTGTTCCAAGGAAGATCCTTTATTAGCCAACACATCTGTTATGGTATTCAAGTGCCACTTCTTTACTTTTATTCTTCTTCTTTTGTTTTTTTAGGTAGAAAAAGATGCATAATTTTATTCATCAAAGAAGAATAAAATTAGATTTTCCATATGTGAAAAGACATTCCAGAGATATAGACTGTGAAAATAGCTATCACCATCCTAAAGAAAACCCCATACGGCGAAAATTGACCATTCCAGATGGAGATTTACTAACAAAATTGTAGAAAAACATTTTTAAAAACCTAGTATATGCACAAGAAATAAACCCTAGGGAATTGAGAAGAAACCCTGTGAAGCAGAAGACATAGTAACAAAACGCCCAAAAGCATGTTGACTAGAACCCATAAAAAAAACAATACAAGGCATGGAGGCTTACATATATAACCCATTTGGCATAATACGAATGCCTAAGAATGAGCATTGAACATTAACATTGTTTGGATGGAAAACCCTAGCTACAGAAGAGAGAACCTTGCAACAAAGCCTAAACCGACAATAAAAAACGACAACAGAGAAGAAGTGACAAGAACAATAGAGAAAAATTGAATCGTAGCAACAAACCTTTCCATATACACCATGACAGAGAAGACGAAGAACCCACTAAATCTCTAAAAATTCAGGCCACAAACAAGACTAATTCAAAGGGTAGCATGAACCTGGCTATAGAAATGCAAAAACCCAATAGTGGTGACGACCGACAACAAATATGGTAGTAGAAAACATGTCATCAAGGTGGCAAACCACCAAGGTAGGGAAACACGAAAACGAGGGTTGCGACGGCTAGGGTTTTAGCTATAAATCCCTTGCCCACTTTTCAAGTGTTGTTTTATATGGTGGAACTCAATTATCTCAATTTTTCTTATTTGCATTGTTATCCTTTACAAAATTGGGGGATCGATAGAGATGTTGTTCCCTTTGAGTTTAACCACTTTGTTAGTGTAAAGATTTCAGAAAAGTGTACCAAAAATGCTTCACTTAAGTAACTAGTGACAAGTGACCAACAAGTTTTTCCACTGTTATGCTTTAGATCTCCAAGAAAAAATGATAAAACCATGCAAGAAAATATATGATGCAAGCCCAAAACATATAGAAACAGTAAAGAAAAGTGCAATAACCCAATAGAAGGACTTCAAATGAATAATATATTATTAAAACACCTGATGAGGAAGATTTATAGCATTGGTCTATAGATCCCTCTCCGTGGGATGGGTCCTTTTGATGTCCTTGTTCTTCTATCTCAAATATGCAGAAAACCCAAAAGCAATGCAGAACACAAGTGGAAGCTAAAATGTTGTGAGATGATAAACATGACGATGATAATGATCATGGCAAAGAATGAATAAAAAATCATCTTATTTCTAACAAAATATTGATCTAAATTAATAATTGAAAAATAATAAAATAGTATTAACCAAATCAAAATCTAGCAGTTAGGAATAATTTATTATATTTTTTGGAGAGGGAAAAAATATTCAAAATTGTGAAATACATTTATTTAGAAAATGGTTGAAGTAATTAAAAAAAAAAATATTTATTAAATACTTTGTGAGAATTAAGAAAAGTGTGAATTTGAAATAATTATTAAATAATGGTTTAACAATTATTCCAAAAATAAGAATAAGGAATAATAAATAAGTAGTGATTTATTTATTATTCCAATGTGATTTAGTCAAACGTGTTAAGAAATAACTATCAAATAATAATTTATTAATTATTTCTAGAGAAATTAAATTAGTAATGATTTATTGAATTATTTTCATGGGGTTTTAAAATTTTAAACATAAATAATTAAATAAAAATGGTTTAATAAATTATTTCCTATGGTGAAAGTGATTTTACTATGGTAAAATTAACCCTACATGGTGTATTTCAATCCACCTAGTAAGAAATGTCTAGATGATAGTTTTTAGGTGATAACAGATTACCCCCAAAAATAATGTCTAGATGATAGTTTTTAGGGCATCATTCCCTCCATTGCCATCATGCCCCTAGTTGGATGAGTTTGTGGAGCACCATTATGTTCCAGGTGCTCAAATAAGGGATTAAGCATCTGGTTCAACATGCACGAGTTCCTCAAGAGGATGATGAGGAGATATAGGGGCGTGGGTGCCCCTCATATTTGTATAGATGGATGTAGCATGCTATGGACATGCTGAATGTATTTAGAATAGTGAACTCTAAACAAATTTTGATGATGTAGTTCTCCATTTGTTGTTTATGGATGCCTTCTTATGGGAAGAACTAGAGGATAAAGTAGGAGAAAGGAAATGATGGATTACCAATATCGTTTGGTACTTCATATATAAATCAAATGGATTGAATTTATGGGTTCGCATACATGGTGTCACTATACCAAAGAGTGGCTTCAAATATAATGAACTGATGCTCACCTACACGATACAGTGGTTGAGCAACAATAATGTATAAGGGACTGGTTTTTTTATGTAAGATAGAGGAATGATTAAGTGGATCATCCCCATGGTGATATGGAGTGATATGGGACTCTAAAGACTCTTCAGAATGGAGAAGAATAGTGGCACTAGAGTTGAAAATACCAGATGTGACATGAGGGTTGGGGATAATGGAATCTCCTGGACTCTCGAAAATGGATCTCCCCTTACCCAAACATGAGTGGAAATGTAATGGCCATAAGGTGTATGTGGCTTGAATTCATGGGTTCGAAGTAAGGGGTTATTGAACCAATTTACCTCACCATGGATGATGTTTTTGGACTCCATAACGTATTGGAAATGGGTTAGCTGCAGAAGGAAGTATGAATGATGGTGCATATCATCTCAACAATAATCAAGGGTGGTCATGGCTTCCATTTCATCGGAATGAAAGATAGGAGGACATGAGGAAGAGAGACCACATGATGAAGAGGAACTACCTGAGGCATCTTTGTGAGAGACAAGGTTCACATATACATCATTGGGAGTGATGGACATATGACTAGTAGATGTAAAATCTACCGATGTTGAGACCAAAGTGTTCATCGAAGAAGGTTGGATAGAATCGCAATAGGAAACTCCAAGAGAGTCCTAATAGATCGATACATTAGATGACGATAGGTAGAGAATAGGGGCAGAACTATCTTTCATCTCAACATCAGGAGGGGGAATCACAATGGTGGGTTGAGAAACCTCTTGTTCTAGAAAAGCAGTGGGGCTAGAACCCATAGGTAGAGGGGAAGTGGAATCACTACGAGCGACATATAACTCACGAAGTACTTGAAGTGTATCACAAAATTTTTCGAGATGGGGATAGTGATGGGAATAATGGCTATAGTTATCACACAAAGCACAAGGGTGATTCATGCTTAAGGATTTTTCATTTTTGTTGGACTCAGGTAAGGTGACATGGACCTTAGGAATGTTAGAGTCTGGAAAAGTATTAGAGACCACATTCTTAATGCGAGGGAGTTTAGGACAATTATTGATGGCATGCCCAACAACATCACACAAACGCATGTGTGATAAGGTTTGGCAGTTTGAGAGGAGCGGGAGTTACTTGGGGTTCCTTGCCTTTGGGTTCATTTTTTTAGGCTTTGTCCCCCTCACCGGATGCTTTCACAACACAAGTGGATTCCTGTTGAGGTTGTTGTAGAACTGAAGCAAAGGAAGGGCTAGGAACAATAGGTTGAATTAGGGTCAAATATATGTAAGGTTTGAGTTTATTAGGAGGAGTGTTTGTGGGAGGATCAATGTACCATACTTAGATCCCAAAGGTAATGTTAGGTAGACTCAACATAGCCATAATAGGGGTAGAAAATATTCCTGGTGGCGGGAATAAGAAATGTATATGACCTAAGGGTTAATGACCCGGGGGAATTGATCATGGATGGTTAAGACCTAGGGGAATGATTCCAGGCTTAAAAGGATTGGGAGAGATACCAGTAGAAGGAAATGGGTCTACAGGAATTGTTCCTGAGGGCTGGGTTGAGTTGGGAGAAGGAGGTTGTGGAGGGGCTGACTACTGTGAAGGCATACCAATCCACTTGTTGGCGGCCTGTGATGCTTGAAGCATGCAAAAATTGGATGAATTAGGCTCAAAAGGGGTAGGTGGTGGGCCAAAATAAGCCCCAAGTAGCGTGGAATATTTATAAACTCTGGGAGACACATCAGTAAAGGTAGGGACAATTTGATTTCCAGTCATAGATGAAATAGTGGTTTGAGGAGAGGTTTGAGACTGAGGGTCATATTAAGTTAACTGGTCGACATTGAAAATCGTTCCATTGTGGGGAATGCACATCTTGTGAAAAACAACAGATGCAACTGCGGACATAGCATAAGTGTAACTATGACCCAACAAGATTTTATAATCTAAGGGGGCATCAATGACTTCAATATCAATCGAGATCGTCTTCTGAGAAAAGATGGCAGGACAATTGTGGTATAAACTGAGAGGTTGTGAGGGATGACCATCCCAAGCACAAAGAGTGATCCACAACACCTAAAGTAGATAATAGAGCTTTCTGTTGTGATGGGCACGTCTGGAGGACTTCCAGTGTTGACATGGATGTAGGATACTATGCCAAGTCATCTACTATGTTGTAGGTATGAGAAAATTTAGAAGAAGCAACATTTCGACGTAATGGACCTTTGTGGATTTTGGGGGTAACCTTGACTTTAGGTAGAGGGATATGTAAGGCACCATTTGGTGACGACATAGGCTTAGTAGAAAATTTGGGTTGGGAATCAATCACTGACTTTGGAGAGGGCTTGTAATATTGGTGCGACCAAGTCTAGAGGTTGACTTGTTCAGTGTTGACTTCTTCAGAATTCATCATAAGGATATGGTAATTATTCTATCCATATTGTGAAGGTGGAGGAGTTTCATCACCCTGTGTGGGTTGAGAAGTTACATATCCTTGATGGGGAAAAGGATTTGTAAGTAAAGACGGTTGTGATGAAGCATGAGGGGGAGGAGGTGTAGAAATGTGCTAAGGTCCTGTAGAAGCAACTGCTTGAGCTTCCCATGCTTGGTGCATCAGAGGTAAAAGGGGACATTCGTGAGTATGATGGCCAAATACTCCATAATAGGAACACAATTTGTTTGTTATAACATCCTTTTTTTTCTTGGGCTATATGCCCTGTTGGTGGGTTGTGGGATTAGGATGGTCACTCTTAGGGGAATTAGGTGGTGGAACTTAGTTGCCTTGGTTACCTTGAGATGGATGGTTTTGATTACCCTTCCCATTATTCCTTCCCTTGGGGTTGGGTGGATTGGTTGCACTCTGGTGAGCATACACTTGACCTTGAGGAGGTGGTTGCTGTTGTGGCAGAGATGGAGGAGGCATGAGAGGTTGGGGCACTAGTACCGGTGGGGGTGGAGTGCTTTGTGGTGCATAAGGATAGTAAGGAATCATGACAACATTTGGATAACCACAATTGACCCTGACATCGAATGATGTGGATGTGGATATGCATATGACGTTCTTGTACCTTGGTAAGTGATGACAAGTGAAAAATCAGGAGGGGGATATGTGTAAGTGGAACTGATCCCCCCTAGGGTTGACCATAAGTCATAGAAGGTTGAGGATATGGTGATAGTTGAGGGTGTGAGATAGATCCAATGATACCATCAACGACATGAGATACCCTCGGTGCATTAGAAGCACCAGGTTGAGGCAGGTTGGGAAGGATAATATAAACGTAATCTGACTGTGAATAGATTAGGTCATATTTCAAAGTTATCTGGAGCGCTTCTTCCTCAGATTAGGGGAAGTGAGAGATGACATCTTTGCCTATGGGGGCCAAACGCGTTCTAAGGAACCAATCCATATAGATGTGGTATTCAAATTCAGGGGCCCTACACATGTTCCTCCTTTTGCTCCATTCTTGAACATGGTTAGATAGGCGAGTGGAAGAAGTTTGATGGAAAGAAATCAAGAGTTCAGTACCAGTGTCATATCAAAGAGGTAGCTAGAAGTATGAAAAAAAAGCTTTGGTGAGAGTCACGAATATGGAATGGGAAACATGTGGTCGATCCACATACCATTTAGCAGTAGCTCTGGTAAGGGTGCATTGGAAAAGGCAAAGACAAATGGAGTCTTCACTGATGAAATTTGATGAACACCACATATGGAAAGAGCGAACATGATTTTTGGGGTCTTCTTAAGGATTACCCATTGAACTTGGGGATGTTGGAAGGAAGATTGGTAGGCACAGTATGCCAATTGGGGTCATGGAGAAGAGTATTGTTGATGAGCTGGCTAAAATTAGGAAGGCTCAAATCAACCATATAGGGGAGAAATGGAAGATTAATGACCATACCAGTAGAGGTTCCACCTGTGGGGTTACCTTGGTTACCACTTTGGTTTCCCACATCCACATTGGTGCCTGACATGGTGGTTGTACGGGGTTGGGAAGATGCAGAATCAAAGGAAGAACTAGAAGAATCAGAAGAACTAGAGTCAGTATGGTGACTTAATGAAGGACTAGGAGGAAGACCTCTAAATCAACAGGTAGGGGTAAGATGTCCTAAAGGAAAATGGGGGTGAAGGCCACGAAGTCTCCACAAGAAATGCCTAGGGGGCACAATGATGTCAAGACAATGATGACTTAATAGACTAAATGGCGATGATAGGAGAAAAGAGTAACAAACATCAAGCAAATACTAGTGTACTGGTGCAAGTGCAAACTAACTATTTTAATATGCTACTCTAATTCAAGAAAACACGTCCTATCAAAGGAAAAATGGCCGTAATAGTAAGATGTGTCCACTCTTATGCTTTATATCTACAAGAAAAAGTAATAAAACCCTGTAAGAAAATATATGATGCAAGCCCAAAACATATAACAACAGTAAAGAAAAGTGCAATAACCCAATATAAGGACTTCAAATGAATAATATTTTATCGAAACACTTGATGAGGAATATTTACATCATGGGTCTGTAGACCCCCCTCCGTGGGATGGGTCCTTTTGATGTCTTTGTGCTTCAACAATCTTATTCTTCTCTCTCAAATATGCAGAAAACCCAAAAGCAAGATGACACTTAAGTAGGAGCTCAATTGTTGTGAGATGATAATGTTCAACGATGATAATGATCATGGTGAAGAATGAATGGAAAACCCTCTTATTTATAACAAAATATTAAGCTAAATTAGGAATTGGAAAATAATAAAAGGTGTAGTCTAACTTATAGACGAAATAGCCTTTTTCATCGAGATTCACCAAAATTTGGCAATACAATTCAAGATTTTTTGTTGTTTAAAATACATTTTTGAATGCATAAATGGATTTAGTGCCCTGAAAAACCCTTGGGGCACTCGAATTATGTAGATTAAACAATTTAAGCTCAAGTTTTTAAAAATCTCGGTCAGATTTTGATTAAAATTAACCAGAAAAATTATAGTGAAAAAAGGCAATTTCATATATAAGTTAGACTACACCAAAATAAAATATTATTGACCAAATCAAAATATAGCCGTTAGGAATAATTTATTATATTTTTTGGATAGGGAAAATATATTCAAAATGGTCAAATATCTTTATTTAGAAAATAGTTGAAGTAATTAACAAATAAAATTATTTATTAATTACTTTGTGATAATTAAGAAAATTGTGAATTTGAAATACTTATTAAATAATGGTTTAGCAATTATTCAAAAAATAAGGATAAGGAATAGAAAATAAATAGTGATTTGTTTAATTATTCCAATGCGATTTAGTCAAATGTGTTAAGAAATAATTAGCAAATAATGATTTAATAATTATTTCTAGAGAAAATTAAATAAATAATGGTTTATTCAATTATTGTTATGGAGTTTTTTTAATTTTAAACATAAATAATTTAATAAAAATGTTTTACTAGATTATTTCCTACAATGAAAGTGATTTTATTATGGTAAAATTAACCCTACATGGTGTATTTTGATCCATCTAGTAAGAAATGGCTAGATGATCATTTTTAGGTGATAACACATTTGTTGAATAACTATCATGGAGTCCTCGAAGACCAACATTTGGTGTATTTATGGTGTGATCCACCGGGAGCCAATACAAGTTTTGATCTAGCGAATAATTTCACTGCAAAAGCCCATTTTTTCAAGTATTAAATATAAAAAAGAATGTCTTATCTAGTCAAAAGCGCTATCAATATCTAGTTTGATGACTGATCCAGGTTTCCCTCCTTCCTTGTTGGATTGTATGGCTTCCTAAACAAGAATAAAATTGTCCAATATCTATCTTTGTTGCATGAACCCCACTTGATTTTCATATATAATCCTTGGAAAGAGTTTCTTTAATCTTGACGCTATGACTTTGGTGAGAATTTTATACACAACATTGTAAAGGGAAATAGGTTTGAATTGAGAGAAATTTAGAGGATTTGTCTATTTTGGGATTAAAGGAAGAAAATAAGAGTGTATACTCCCCGAAATCTTGTTCTTCTTTCTCGTTCCATTTAACATTCTCATAAGATACTTTTTTTTATCATAGGCCAAAATGAATTGTAAAATCTAATAGTGAAATCGTTTGGTCCAGGGGCCTTTTTTGGATTCAAATTCCACATTGCTTCCAAGACCTCCAATTCTTGTATTTATTTGACTAGTTTTTGATTGGTTTTTTTAGATACAATTGATGGAATACATGCTAGAAACTCCTGATCTTGGGCCAAATCAACATCTCTATCTTCCTTGTAAAGAGACTTAAAATAGAGAAATGCCTCCTATTTTATATTATCAAAGGTAGTTAGTCTTAGATTACCTTTATGAACTATTTCTCTTACTTTTTCACATCTCTCCATCCTTTGATTGCTTGTGGAAGAAAGAAGTATTTTTATCATGCACTTGTAGCCATAAACTTCTTGATCTCAATCTTCGGTATTTTTCCTCTTTATGACTTGCTGAGAATATTTGTCTAGCCAACTCCTTTTCTTTTTCTATGTGCCAACTTTCCACTTGACTACTTTCAATTAGACTTTGATGATTTTCAAGTTATTTTACTAGCTCAAGCCTTTTTTGGCTTGGAGCATGATAATTTTCTTTTTCCCATATCCTTAACACTTACTTCATTGGTTTCAGCTTTGATTCCCACACAAAAGAAGGGGATTCAGTGATTGGAATCATCCATGATTTTTTTATTATTTCTGAAACTCTGTCCTCTTTTAACTAGTCTATATTATATCTGAGTGGTATGGAACCTAAACTTTCTAGATGATCAATTGAAAAAGAAATGGGTCGATTATCATATTCACCTTGTGCCAAGATTAAAGTAACATATTACATCCCTTTAAGAAGCCAATTTTTGTGCATTATAAAGTGGTCCAACCATGTCACTATATGAATTTGCTCACTTCTCCTATTTGTCCAAGTGTATTTACCTTTTTTGGGAGGTATACTACTATATCCCAATCACTCATTAAACCTTAAGTTTTCTCTTTGAAGGGGTCATGAACAAGGTTTCCTCCTTGATTCTCGGACAAGCGAAGAATGGTATAAAAATCCCCTCTTATAATGTTGTTATTATGCCACAATTTTTCTTTGAGAGAAATCAATGAGTCCCAGAACTTATATTTTTATCCATATAATATTGGTGCATACACATTACTAATAAAGATCTATTCACTAGTATTCTTTCTTTCCAATAACATTGCTACTCAAAATTCATATTTAACACTACCTATCAGACTGAAAAGAGAATCTAACCAAAAGGTACCTAGTCCACTAGAAGCCCCACAGGAAATTTGCATTCTGGTACTATCTCGCTAAAAGGATTTTAATGCATTTATTGCTTATTCTTCTTCGAGCTTGGTTTCTTGAAGAAAGGGGATCAAAGGTCTCTCTTGTTTTACTAAATCTTTATCTGACAAGTATTTTGAGGGGCTTCCCAAATCCCTTGTATTCCATGATAAGATTTTCATCATTTTTGGGGGGAGTTTTATGATTTACTACCTTTCGCTTTTGTTTGTTCTTTATCATTGGATGTTAATGACTTGAGAATCTTAGTAATTACTGGTTGATTTCCCAACTTCTTGTTTTTTTATGCTTCTGATTCTTGTGTTGTCTTATTCTGGTCCCTTCCTTTCTTTTTCTTGTTACTCTTTGTCTCTTGATTTTTGATCTTGTCAACCCAACTTAGGGTTTGGAACTTCTTCCTAATCATTATCCTTGATGGATCACCTTTGGTATCCATTGGCTTGCTTTTTAACCCCCCTGGTGTTGTTTCCTAATCTGGCTAACAAGATTCCAATATCATATTATGGTGTTATGTTTTTAACTTCTTTTTGGATTGAATCTAGGTTTTGGTTGTTCCCTTATTGCTCTGTTTCTACATCATTCTCTGAATATTTTATATCCCCTTCTTCTTTATCCAGATTCATGACTTCTTCTTCAGGAGCACGTTTCCTTTTGTTGTGATTTATTTCCACCTTGTCATTTTCTTCTTGAGACTGCAAAACCTCAAAGGGGTTTACTGAAGACAAATATGCATTTATGCCTTGTGAGGGTTGGGGTTTGTTTGCTGCCATTTTCCCTTATTCCCACCCTTTCTCTGAGTTTTCCATTGCTCCTATTACCTTGCTACCCAATCCTCCCCTTTTCCTTCTTGTGCCTTCTTACAATCTCTTGCAAAGTAACCATATTCATGGAAGTATTTGCATTTAAAGGGAAATTTCTCATAATCAAGGCTCTGCTAGTGACTCCATTCTCTCTTTGTGAGATTTATTTATGAGGGAAACCATTTCTCTAGATCTACGTCAATGCATATATTTGCACATGCAAATTGAAAAACTTTGGGTTCAACCCTATCCAAGTATTTTCCCAACCATTGCCTATTACGTGCAAACAATCATCACTCCAACAAGATTGAAAAAACTTTGGAAGCTTGACAAATATCGGAACTGCATTTGATATGTATTCATTTGGATTGAAGTCCAGTTACCATTTGTTTAGATACATTCCTTTGGACCCAAAGAAATATGGCCTATTTCAAAATATTACATCTTTATTTTCCTTAATTCAAAAAATAAATAAATAAACCAATTCCCACATGCATATAGGGCCAATATTTCCTTTCATCAGTGGTTTCCAAGTCTTCTCCAACCATAGCTCCATGGATCTTGGGGATGAATACTTTCCTGTGAATTTCCCCGCTAAAGCCCGATTCGAAAAGCCAATGAAGTTCTCCTAAACCACGTGGGAAGGGTCATTGATGGAATAACCTCCACCTTCTTCAAAAATAATTCTTGCACTTCCTTAGATTTGGCTTTTGGAGAGTGAAGCTATGAGGGCCTAAAAGGTTGGAACTTCATCCAATGGAGGGGGAGTAACCCTCTTCAAAGTAGCCATGTCGTGTTTGTAGCTAGGTTTTCAACGTGAGTCAGTATCAAGTTGCATAGTTACATTCAATATTGAAAGTCCTAGCTTTCTTATTCTTTCTCTTGGCTTCCCTCTCTATATTTCACAAGTATTTTTTGCAGCAACTATATTAAAAGAAAATAAGTAATTAAATTTTGTATTATATATATATGCATAACCAACCAAGATCCATCTTAACTGTGGATCTACAAAGCGCCAAGAGGGATCAAATCTTTCTTGACGTGCAAATCTCTTTTTAGAGTGAAAAGAGATTTGACCCTTCTCATTTCTTGGTAAATTTGGAGTTAAGATGTATTAGTAGGATGGTTTATTATTAGCCTTTAAATAATCCACATTACAAAATAATACCATGGGAAAAAACCATGGGTTATTCTTTTAATTTTATTTAATTTTGACTGATTCAAAATGTTAAATATTACAACATCTCTATAATATTGCATTGGAGAGCACCTCTTCATGAAATAAATTTAAATCTTATATATACTATATATATAAACTTAAAGGATAGAGGAGGAAAGGTGAATTAATGGTGGTCACACTTTATTCATGGATGTTAGGATCAAATTCCACTCCTTGGTGATTTTTGTGAATCACAAGAACCATGTCAAGATAAATGATAATATTTACTTGATAGTACACTAATTTTTCAAAATTTGATATATGTATGATGTGTATAATACTTCTAAGAAATTTAAGGTATACCTAACTATTTTTGTTCTCAAAATTCATTATCTTGGACATTTTAGTTCTTCTAATGGGGATTTACTTAGTAACTTGATAAGTGTGGAGTTGGTGGGAGTTCTAGTTGTGGATAAATCCAAGGCTTCCTTGACATTCAAGGGTGGGATTAGTAGAGGATTGAATAAGTATGCTAACATTCATACATCGTATATATTAATGACTATGGCTCTTGAGGATAATGTTAGGGACTTTACAATGTATAGTGATTCTAAGTTGTTGGTATCATGGTTAGAAGTATCACATGATTTTAGAGACATTTCTTTGAGATCACTTATATCCAAAGCTATGGATCTTGTGTATGGCTTTCAAAATATAAAATTCTATCATATTTATAGGGAAATAGTTAGGGGGTTGACAAGGAGGCCAATGCAGTAGTAGATTTAGATGTAGAGGTACTCATAGTATCTACATATGTTGTGGATTAAAATTATATGATTAGTTTCAAACAATGTTGAGCTATGTTGAATGTTGGTAGCTAATTATGTAAAATGTGGATAATGGGGAGAGATCAAGTTTATTGGTATGCTATGGCATACCATTGATAATACCATGTAAAAGGTGGATTATGGGGATTGTCAAGGTTATTGCTATGTTATGGCATAAATTTAATAACCAATTGTTAGTCTAGTAAACATAAGCGAATAGTGGGAGCAACAGGTATGGTGGGGATTCTTCATGGTCCCAAAGGAAATATGATAGCCTCTTATGCTTGGGTTCTTGGGAATATTTTAAAAGATACGGGTAAGGCATATTCCTTGTGGTGTTGCCTCTCTATATATAAGGAGGAAGGTGCAAAAACTTATCAATATTTTGAGATTTAATGTGTGTCCTCAAAGCAATGATTGGTAAATCTAATCCCCAAGGATGTAAATTAAAAATTCTCATTTCCAAAATCAAGTGAGATCTCTCTCTTTTTTTAAAAGATTCTCATTTTTCAACATAAAATGAGAATTGAATGAGGAGGTAGATCATTAGGCTAAGTCCACTTCGAATCTTAGTCTTACAAATTTGTTATAAATTGGGATTTATGACCATAGATAATACTCTAAATTCAGGATTATGTGGGTACTAATGAGCATAAATTTCAATATGAAACATTTGATGTTAACAAGCTAGGCTAGCCTTGGGAAACATTGCTCATGCAAGTGATCCTTATGCAAGGTAATACTAGGTTCATGGTGATTGAATGCAATCTAGTGCTCTAGTACAACCAATGCGAGACTATTGTAGGACCACGATTCATGCGACTCAAGCATATTTCACTGATGGTTTGTTGCTCTATGCTTATTAGTGCATGGTATTGGTGAGTATCTAATGTTCTCTAGATTGGATTTCTTGCATTTTTAGTGTCTTTGTGAGGTTTCTCTTTTAAGTTTTTCTATCATCCTTTTTGGTTCTTGCTTTCTCCTTTGTTAGTGTACCTACAAATAGAGGATTCAAAGTAGGGGGTGATGGTTTATGAGGGTTCTAGGGTAATATGATTTCAGGGAACTTTGGAAAGAAGTGCATCTAAATTAGGGAGCACTCCCCACCCCTACACATTAGTAATTAGTTTTTCCTTATGCACTTTCATAAATTGGGTTATGCACAAAGCATAAATCTCTCATTTTTCTCCTTGAATTTCTCATGTGTTGGTTAGATGTCTACAAGTTATATTTGATTAGGAAAGAATAAGGGATTCTAGTATTTTCATCCATTGTTGAGTTCATTGCTTGCTTCATAGCTAGAAAAAGAGGTTTTCATGCCTTTCGACTACAAGGTTTGATTATTGTTTTCATGGCAATAAGGTCTATACACTTGAGTGTTAGAAATTATTTGTTAACTATAGACATTTGGTTAATTCTATTGAGCTTAACCCTATGAGCTTTAAAAGTAGAATTTTCATAGATAATGTTGACGTTCAAGAGATTCATAGAGTCTTACGATGCCACAACGAGATAACCTAAGCCAATTGTAGTTCTGTGTTGATAATTTCCTCCAAAATTTCTAAACTAGAGTATGCTTGTATCATTCAAAATTTCAAAATTATGATCATATTACTGCTCTAGAAAAAAAAGGATGACTTCAGTGGAAATTGAATGTAAAAGTTTAAGAAGTTTCTTTCTCACCTAATACAAAAAAATCTCTTTCTATGACATCTAATGATCAAGAAACATGAAATTTGCTCTGAGCTACACTAAAGGAAGATGAGATAAAATCCAATGGAAATTTTAAACTCCCTTCGATTTGATGAGGGGAAGAATAGGAGGAAAGTGTCCATTTATGTTGCAAATATATGTATTGTCAAGTAATATGCATTTTGGATGTTTATATAAAATAGTGTATTTATAAGATATCTCTAATGTTTTTTTGGTAATTACTGTAAATTTTTTTGATGTAATTTTGTATCTTATCTAAAGCTAAAGGAATTATAGTGATGTAAGGAGTTGTCTTTAGTGCGATTTTTTGGATTTTTCGGTGCCGGAATCTGGTGGAAAAATTTGAGGTGAAATCTTGATTTGTGTTATTTAAACTAGTTTTTTCACTGTATATATGGATTTAGCACCCTGGAAAACCCCTAGGGCACTTAGATTGTAGAGGACTATCCATCAAGCTTGTGATTTCAATAAATTCTTACTAGATTTTAGAAAAATTACACCGGAAAAACCCACCCTAAAAAATTCCAAAAAATCACACTAAAAACAACTCCGTAATGTAATATATTTCAGAAAAACCTTTTTCTCATAAAAACAATGGTTATTGCAGTATTTATTTCAACGGTTATTTTCCAGGTTATTTTGCTTTGGAAATATGACGTTCTTTTATCTCTTTAAACGCAAAAATAAAAAACTACCCCATTAAATTTCCAAAATTACAGCTAATTGCTTACTAGATTTTCCCAAAATATGTTTTTTATCTGTAAAAATATCACATACATTTGCAAAACATATTGTATTTCAAAATTTATATAATACATTAAAAGATGAAAAGATTCATTTTGTAATTTAGCCAACTTCCAAGACATCGATCTATCTTGGTTCCAAAAGTTGGAGACACTGCCACATTGCCAAAATCGTTTGATAAGTTAACCAACCTCCAACACGCAACCTCCAACACGCAATCTGTCAAGGTTACAGAAGCTGGAGACACTTCCAGGTGTGTCAGATTAACTAACCTCCAACACATCCAGCTGGATAGGTGCGCTTTGAAGAGGCTGCCTGCCAGATTTCTTTGGTTATTTAAACCAACCGCCAACGCATCTGGTTGTCTGTGTGCTACAGTTTGAAGATGCAGCCATATTCTTTTAGTAATTTGGGGAACCTCCAACACATCGACCTGTTGACCCTACACTAGACAGGATGTATGATTCTTTTGGTAATTTAAGACTATTTGTAAATCGATTCTGGATTTTGGTTGAAAAAGAGAAGTTAACGATTAACTAGTTGAGAATTTAGCAAGTTCGAATTTAGCACGTTCTTATGTGTAATAGCTGGTTTTAATTTTTCAGGTAAAATCATGAAATTCTGGTACGATTTTGATAAAATTTGGTAGAGATTTTAGTAAATCCAAGTTTCAGCTATTAAATTTCGGGATTTTGGGTGCTTCAGAGGTTTTTGATGGTGCCAAATCTATATTGCCAATATCAAGATTAAGACACTCTTACTGTCAATTGTTCTTTTTTATTTTTAATTTCGACCATCTGAACAAATTTGCAGCTTCAGTAAACTAGGCATCTGTAATAAGTGGCACAAGTTAGAATTGTTGGTAAATTTCAAAATATATATTTTGAAAATTTAATTAATAAAAGTGAAATTAAAAATCAAATTCTTCTTAATTAAGTTTTTTGAGCCGACAGGCTCATTCTACAGTGGAGTATGAGGGTCATTCTACAATATGATGTGCAACAGTGTCTGTCCATCGAAATTGAAATTTTTTTCATGTACACCAAAACAAAAATTTTAAAAAAATCTAAAAATAAAAAAAAACAAAACAGAAAAAACTATACAAAACATTTAAATAATGTAAACTTATAAAAAAAATTACAGGGAAAAAAATTAGATCCTTGTAAGCTCATATTAAATCCAATTTAAGATGGCTGTACATTGATTAATATTTCAAAACCTCTAATCTTCATACTGTCAAATATCCCAAACTACAATACAATGCTATTTAGAAATAAGAAAAAAAAGAACTACACGAACGAGTAGG